>CM052709.1:73434910-73500143 GCA_028551405.1 Uromys caudimaculatus | reverse complement strand
AAAAGAAGTGAGTTTATGATTAAAATGCTGCCATGTAACAGTAGGAAGGAAGGGGGAAATCTGAGAGAAGCCTTAGTGAGATTCTTTAAGGACATTTCAAACCCACATAGAATACTTGCAGTTGGCAGGACTCATCCTTTGTACTCACTGTAGTGAATGGTTCCAGGAAAATAAACTAATGTTCTATGTAAGAATTAGCATAGCCTTCTGGATCCATGGCTGGCTGTGGAGCCTGGCAGCATGGGCTCTGGTCCCAGTGCAGCTGAGCAGTTAGCCTGTGTCCCTGGGCACAATGAGATAATAGCAATTCTAATCCCATAGGGCCGTTGAGAGGATTAGTGACTTAATATGTATACAGTTCTGAGAGTGATCCTCTGACTGCTTTAAGCATCCTCAAATCATTGAGTATTATAAGATTAACATAGCCTGAGTCATTAGTTTTCTATGTCAGCTTGGGGTTTCTCTGGCATAAGACTAGAAAACTAAAATTCTTGTCTGATAAAATAATACATCCTTAATATAGAATTTCTGTGAATTATATCAATGGATGACCTTTCAAATGTCAAAAGACAGCCTATTAATAAAGCTAGATTTTTGCATTAGAGTGTATTGTTGCCTCTACAGTGCCACAGACAGGGGAGACAGATGGGACATTTTACAGGCTTGGCAATTTAGGCTTGAGTGGAGTAGGATGTGCTTTTCCAAGAAGGGAACTTTGTGATGGATAAAAACGTAAACCTATTAGTTTGGGATGGATGGGAATGTTGGCACAAGACCGCCAGCGTGGTGCTAGGTGAATAAACTGCACTTTGGCAATTGTGTTGTGGGCCCAGGTGTGCAGACTATTGTCTCAGGTGAACAGCTTTGCAGAGGGTTTACTCTTCTAAAATTCCTTGGTTTAGAGTCATTTTGCTGATAAAAGTTTCTTGTGATAAGTGAAGAATAAAATCTTGCTCATTTAGATGATCTATTTTTTTTTTGGTCCTTGAGATTATGTCCTGTAGATGCAGCTTGCAAATGAAAAGGCAAAGCCATTTGTAGTGTTAAAACTCTGTTGTATTATTTTGACAAACTGTCATTTAAGCAGTATTTGCTTAGGATAATATCTCAGTTACTTTTTTCAGATGTAGTGTGTGTGTGTGTGCGTGTGCGAGTTTGCGTGCAACACATTTGACCACTGGTGCCTGAGGATGCTAGAAGAGGGTGTTGCATCCCCTGGAGCTGAGCTACCTAACAAAGGCACTGGGAATCCAACTCATGTACCCTGGAAGAGCCACAAGGACTCTAACCACTGAACCATCTCTCCAGTCCTCCAGTTACTTTTCTTATTGCTGTGATCAAATACATGACAAAGGCCATTTAAAGAAGGGTGTTTTTATCTTGGCTTATCACTTCAGAGGTCAGACTCCATCAGGGAGGGGAAAGAAGAGGCAAGGCTTATTGGCAGGGGCAGAAGGCTGCTATTCATACTGCATCTGCAGCCAGGAAACAGCCAAGAGGACGTGGGTGAGGCTATAAACCCCAAGGTTCACTCCTAATTACCAGCTTTCTCTAATGGCTCCCCAAGCTCTTTGACAGCACTCCTGGCTGAGGACCATGGATTCAAATGTAAGAGATTGCGTGGTATACTTCTCACTTTTATGTATTGTGGTGACCTCTGCAGTGTCATCCTTTCCGGTCGGATAACATCTACAGCAGACCCAATTCTACTCATCTAGCTTGGTGGTCATTGAGTTTAATTGAAATTACTGACAAGAGCAT
This sequence comes from Uromys caudimaculatus, assembly GCA_028551405.1. Classification (NCBI taxonomy): domain Eukaryota; kingdom Metazoa; phylum Chordata; class Mammalia; order Rodentia; family Muridae; genus Uromys; species Uromys caudimaculatus. The sequence goes on along the minus strand of CM052709.1, from coordinate 73,498,382 downwards.
GATCAACTTACAAATGGCTGTACCACTGGAAAAAAAGTGACTCCCTCCCTTCGCAGTTGCTAACCACGTTTGTCTAGGGTGATGGCAACAAACCATGCAGGCACAGTTCTCTTGTGGGTAGTGGTAGAGAATGGCAGCTTAAGCAAACAATAGCCATGTGTTCTGCACAGTCTGGAGAATGTTCTATGATAGCTGTAATTTAGATTTCAAGTGAGTGAGCTTGTTCAAAACAAGCATAGAAAGCAAAAATAAAATTACAAACAACACGTAGCAGATAGATAGAAGCCACGGAGAGATATCAAACATCATTAAATCAGGCACTTGCAACAGCTAGCAGTGATCAACTTGGTCATCAAATCCCAGGCTCACTTGACTAGAGGGAAAAAATAGCAAGCGGGATTGAGAATGTCTCCATTTTTGAGTTTCCCATTCCCACCACAGGGATTTTACACCATGAAGAAAGTAGCAGTAACCTTTGGTGGGAATAGTTTATTGTTTAGCCCTTCTAAAGGATACAGTGTTTCTAACTCTCTTGGCTGTTTACTATTTCCCCCTCTGTTTTACAAAACCAAGTTTGACTCAGGACAGGGGATTTTTGAAAGACTCTGGACATAAATGTGCTGGATTCTGAGACAGGTAGGGCCTCACTCTCACAAACAGCTTTTTAACAAATTTAAATAGAACATGACAATTTTCCTATAAAAAGCATAACACGCCATGCCACAAAGACAGCTTTCCTCAATAATATGGAACTGAGCTAATTGTCCATCATTAGGAAATATATTAGAGAGAATAAGGTATACATTGCTCTACAACATAGTCATCAAAGTATGTTCTCACATGTTAATAATAATTACTGTTCTGTCAAAAATGTAACCCCAAATGAGTTTTGAAGTAGACTTTGTCATTTTTAATGTGCGTTTTGACTCACCTGTGAAACTCAAACATGTGTCTAAATGGAGTATGTCTCTTTTGAGTACCCAACTCTACTATGTGCAGGACATTGGATGTATTGCCATCCCTGATATCAAAGGCCAGACTTGCTTTCTTCCACACAAAAGTCAATGGGATCCCTGAGGAGCAAACTGCTTCTCTGTCCTTTTCACTTTCTCCACTACTGGACCAAGGAATGGCAGTGAGAGTGTGGGTAAGCCATGTGGTTCTAAAGAGTATAATGTTTTCATAAGATCCAAGTAACATTTATCTCAGAGGCTCCTTTTGAGAATTATTTAACACAATTTACGTAGCGGACCACAAAATCTATGCAAATAACAACTAATAAATTTATGTTTTCACTTGTGAAAAAAGTACCTCTGTACCTAGAAGTCTTGAGGTTTAATGCTGTCTTGCAAAGTAATGCATTATTTTTGAGGACTATCTATAGAATATAAATTTTTATTTTACCAAACTCTCGAGTTATTAGGGAATACAAATGAAGAAACCTGTATTTTAATTTAATGGTCTGAGATAAAAAACAATAGTACATTTTTAAATACATATTAATTGTGTTGTAAATTTTCTAGAATATTAAAATTGGCAGACAACACAGGAATATTCCAGCATGTTTATACTAAAAATCAGAAACAAAGAAATTGGAGGGAGTTTATGATAGGAGGCTGTCCACCAATGGCAATCCAGAAATGTATACCATTTAGAGAAATAGGGTGTAAGGGGCAGACAGAGATTATTTTGAAATGTTTGGACACCAGCAGTTTCCTTTGAGTAGGTACTAAGTTCATCAGCATTTGCTCTGGTGGAAAGTAACTGTGCTGGGCTTGAGCTGAGAAGGAACAGAAGGAGCAGACAGAAAACACAGGGAGTTGGAGATAGGAAGTTGTTAAGACAGAAGCCCCAGCTTACAAAGCAGCAATGCCACTCTCTTGGTAATGTTATGACACCCGAGAGGGTCTGAGTTGATGAAGGTAGTAGTGGCGACCAAGAAAAAAATAATGTGAAAATTCGAGAGCCTGAGAAAATCTGAGTGCATAAACTTCCCTACAGGAAACCAAGTTCACAGTTCTAGTTCTCTCTCTCTCTCTCTCTCTCTCTCTCTCTCTCTCTCTCTCTCTCTCTCTCACATACACACACACACACACACACACACACACATACAAAGACACACCTGCACACAGAGACACTCCTGCACACAGAGACACTCCTGCACTCACAGACACGCACACATACACACACAGAAACAGAGAGAGAGAGAGAGAGAGAGAGAGAGAGAGAGAGATACTCCCACACAGAAAGAAACAAAGGCATGAGCACAGAGAGATACTCCCACACAGAAAGAAACAAAGGCATGAGCACAGACACATATTTATGAAGAGGCACACACACAGTGGGTCCATGTGCATCAGTGAACTGATGACAAATTTCATTGTAGACAAGGATGTGTTTTACCAAAACACATCAATTCTTCCAGAACCAATGGATCAACTGCCATGAGATGGACATGCTTGGTACCCACAGTTCTTTAAAAAAAGCAAGCAAGAAAGAAAGAAAGATAGAAAGAAAGAGAGAGAGAGAGAGAGAGAGAGAGAGAGAGAGAGAGAGAGAGAGAGAGAGAGAACATGAGAAATTTAGAAGGAATAGTGGTGGAGGAATAGGGAGAAACTGGAGGCTGAGTTTAATTGGAACACATTAGATACAAGTATTAAATTCTCAATCATTCAAAAAGTAAAATATAATACATAGTAAAAATGAATTTCAAAAGGTTCCTGGTACTGCTGGGGAGAGCTACAAACCAGAGAATGTGGGATTTACAGCTCTACAAGGGATATCTGTATCATATCCCATTCTTCCAAGCCTCAAGTATTATCCCAGAAGGGGCAGAGTGTAAGAGCCATAGGTGGTAGATAAATGCAAGGGGACAGTGTCTTCTGGTCCCAGCAAGACTGTTGTGTTTCTAAACTCACATTTGTGACACCATGTACAAGATCTGTTCAAGCTCAAATGAGACAAACCCAAAAAGAAGGTGGAAAGTCCCATCCTTAGCCCAGGAGCCATTAGCAATCGCATTAGAACTTTGAAAATTTTATGCAGTGTGTTCAGATCATATTCACTTTCACTTCCCACCTTTTTCCAGATAAATATCCCATCTTATTCATCTGTCTGTCTTCCTGTCTATCTGTTTTGCTCATCAAGTTGATTCTGTGCTATCAATATGCTTTCATATATCTGACCTTCCCCTGGAGGATTATTGTCTTATCAGGGTCTACACTCATAAAGAAAATGATCTTTCTTTTTTAACTTTTAATTACATTGTCAAATTAACCAGAGAATAAAATTGAATAAGTGAGATTTAACATTTTCAGATAAATATTAAGGAGGTTTTAGAAAAATCTTTCTACTTTTGAACATGTTAACAGCATTTAAAGAAAATACCAAAGTATGAGCAAAGAGAAAAATCATTTCCCATATTTAACCCACATAAAAATGAAAATGCCAGAGGGAAAGCAATAGAAACGTCTACACAATGATGCATTAGATACTTGTTTTTCTATCAAACAAAGCATTTTAGAAACAGATTTACTAGCAAAATATCACCAAGTATCAGTTTCTCCCCCGGAAGACTCAGCACAGATAATTGTCAGTTAGCTGTTGTCTGCAGTACTTTTAACATATTTTGGGCCAACCCTGGATATTCAAAGCTCAGTTGTTTTCTAATACTGAACAAGAAGATGTATACTAACTTTCACGTTTCAACTTCTTATTTTCTTTTGACTCTTCTAATTTTCATATTGTGGATTGATCTTAAATGCCATCAGGGTACTGGTACCCACCATTAGCATCCCTTTGAGGAATGACTGCTTTGTTAAAACAGACACAAACTTTGTTAATAGGCTCTATTCTTCAGTTTTATACATTATTTCTAAGCACAGATGGATTCGTTTTTTCTGGGTTCTTGTTTCTTGGTTGTGTATGTTTCTTTGTTGCATGTGTGTGTGTGTGTGTGTGTGTGTGTGTGTGTAGGTGTGTGAGCGTGCATATGTGAATGAAGACCAATTTTGTCATAATGTCTTCATCTCTGTTCTGACTTACTGAGGTAGGGTCCCACATAGATCCCAGCAGTCCTGCATAGTCTTAACAGTCAGATTGCTGAAGGGGACCCCTATTTCTGCTTTATGGGTACTGAGAATACAGGTGGATGCAACTGTGGCCCAGCTTCTGGGGATCCAAACTCAGGTCCTCATATTTCAGGGCAAGCATTTTAGCTACAGAGTAATCATACCACCCCTCATACTTTAGTTTTTCACCCTTTCCCAAGACTGCGTCAGCCCTAGAGCAATACGGAGGGTAATTCTCTTCATCAAATGATATATATTGTTCCAAATCAGTAGGAATAAGCATCCTAAACTGTGATGTGTTGAATGGAAAGGCCAGGGATGAGATAAAGAAGATGAGAAATAAAGAAGACAAAAGCGATGTTTGGGTCTTGCATAAGCAGATGACTTATGCCAAGCAAGTTTATTAAGAAGCACAGCATCATATAGACTTTTTTTTAATTAATTAATTAATTAATTTATTTATTTATTTTTGATACTTTATTTACATTTCCGATGTTTCCCCTTTTCTGGGTCTCCTCTTTGGAAACCCCCTATACCCTCCCCCTCCCCGCCTCTGTGAGGGAATTCCTCCTCCCACCTACCCACCCACCCATCCCCATATTCCCACCTTGACATTCCCCTTTACTGGGGCCTCTAGCACCCTCATATAGACTTTTGCAGGGGTAAAATGGCAATGGTCCCCAGAGAGCTACATCAGACAATGCTGGCAAAGAGAACATGGGGTACCTCAGACACAGATGCCTAAGGACTGATAGGCAGAGCTCAGGGGGAAGAATCTGGTCCCCCAAAGCCACAACCTTGACACATCTGAGGAGGACCCACTCCAGCCATAGGTTGGCCTTGCCAAGTCCACTCCTGGACAATGATACAGGACCAAAGCTCCCACTGTCCTTTTATCAGGGCCTCTAAGAAACTCCTGGGTGAGTCTGGCTCCCCATAATATATGAAATTATGCTTTGCTCTGAAGAATTCTAAAGCTTGAAAAATTTATGTGTGAGGAAATAATCCAACACTACAATATTATAACCAACACCGTCCAACACCACAACAATACGAGAACCAATACCATTAAAAGTTCCCCACCTCCTTCTTTTTCGCCCTGTGCCATGTACATCAGCCATGAAAGACATATAGTACCTGCTTGATCCACCAATATCTCCCAGGCAGACAGGTACCTATTCAGTTACTTTGGTTTGATTACTAAAGACATCACTGAAACTACTATAAGCTGAATCCACGAAAGGCTGGACAAAGTGAAACCTGTGATTATAACTTAACAACGAGGAGAGATTTCTCAGCATGGGAAAGTAGGAATACTGCTTGGAGAAGAGAACAGAAATGTAGGCAGGATATAGAGGAGCACGGGATGTAATCCTGGGCGTTCAAAGGCAGCCTCTTCTAATTTCGCCCGGATGTTAGCTGAATTCTATTCTTTGTAGTGCCCATTTCCTTACTGGTTGTCAAACACAGCACCGTATTTTCTTCTACAAGACAATGTTGCATTCCTTCTGAAGGTGCCCCTAGCCACCTAGAACTTCTCCCAGGGCCTTGTAGATGTTCTCTGCATCATAGAGCCAATAAAAGTGCATCAAATAAAATTAATAAACATTTAATCTTTCAGTTTTGTCAGTGCTTTTCTCTAACACACTCAAGACAAAAATATCATCTGCTTCCAATGGTGCGTGTGACAGAGTTAGCATGTGTGAATCCTGCAAGATGGTCTCCGCTGCCTTGTTAGTATGATGCATGCAAAGGGTCCAGAGTTTAGAGTGAGGGCCAAAGAGACTATCACTGATACAAACAATAATTGGAGATTACAGAGTCCATGTTACTTCACAGGGGCAAGAAGCCATGGAGAAGAAAAACATTGTTCACACACACCTTGAGAGGACAAGCTTAGCATTAACATTGCTCTCCATTTTATTCATGAAGTTAAAAGATCAAGATTCTGACCACCTTGTTTTCATTTCTAATATTAAATATTAAATTTGCTTGTGCTGTTCCATAAGTGTGGAAATCCACCATCGCTAGACTCATAATGGACATTGGAACACTTACCTGCCAATGTAAGTCATGCCTCTGCTGTTTTGTTGTTTGAGAGCAAATTTTGAAAATAACTATGTTATACAAGGTTGATTTCTTTATGCCACTATGAGAAAACTGTCAACCAATTTGTAAGCAGTAACTCTTTTCCCAACACCTTTCACAGGTTTGGCCCCTTTAAATGGATGGAGAATATTTCTGACAGCTTATGAAGCTGAGGGAAAAATCTGGAACATGCTCAGAATGAGTGCCCATGGAATAGAGGTGGCGACCCATCTCTGACAAATAACAAAGGTGTGGTGTAAATGTAGTATCATGGGCTAGTCCACACACGCACACACACGCATGCGCACGCGCATAGGAACGCGCGTGCACGCACACACACACACACACACACACACACACGCATGCTCACACACACAGGAACGCGCGCGCACACACACACACACACACACACACACACACACACACACACACACAAACAAAGCCTTGTAAGTTAATATCTGTAATTACCATCCACTCTAATACGGTGAGGTGTAAACATGACCTTTTGTCCACCAAACATTCACACCCCAATAGTGAGGAAGAAGTGACAGTTTCTAGAGTTTCTAGGATGTACTCTGAACATGTCAAGCATCTGTCTGTCTCTCTCTAATTTTTCTTTCCTTGATGTTATATGTATCTTAATGAAGTGCACCTCCCAGCTTACCCTGTAGCTTGGTTTCTAGGGTCATTCATCAAGTCTTAAGCATCTGAGACTATATATGTGTACAGGAAGGGAAGAGTACAGGGCAGGATGTCCTTTCTCTTCTTTTACTATGGCATCTTCTTTGCAGGTCTGGACCCCACACAGGCTTTTCCTGAGCTCTATCTAGTACCATTGTCTTTTTCTCTTCCTCTCACATTTAATGTAATGAAAGAAACCCAAAATAGGGTGCTAAAAGGTTCCTTTACAGTAACAAGAGCTAACATTTGCTATGTGTAAGCCTGACCATTCTGGAGTTAGAATATGCTGTTTTTTTAATAAAAATTACACACATCCCACTGCTCATAGCACTTCTGGTATCTAGCTTTGGGTATTTAGTACCCTTTCCAGTGGTTTTCAATAAGGATGACATGAAAAGCTGACATGCTTGACTTTTTAGCCTATTACCATTTGAAATGTCCATATCATGACCTGGTGCATACAAATAGGACATAAATCTTTCATCTGCTTCCATGTAAATAACCAGGCTGTCATTTAAAGTCACTTCTACGAACCCAGGCTATTCAACAAAAGGAAAAATCTATGCATCTGTTGATGAGACTTTTTCAGGTGTCCTATAAAAAAGGCACTTAGAAAATCAATATGTTACCCTCCATTTGATCTTAAAGTGAAGCAATATCCAAGACAGACTAACAAAAGGCATGCTGGGCATCAGCAAAATGTCAAGTATCTTTTGTCTCACTGTGATGGATTTCTCCTAAACAAATTCTGTCAGCTCAAAGGGCATCATTTGGAAATTATGCTTAAGGCACTTTAATATTTTTATAAGAATTCATATTTGTGTTATGAGAGTATGTGGTGTATATCATATGAATTGCTTAAAATAATATCACAGTGTGATATTTGCAATAAGCCATTTTAATATGGCTTCAAATATACCTAGAGTACAGTTTTTGAATTTAGGAATGTCAATTATTCAGTATAAGTTTGGGAATTTGTACTCAGCTTTGAAGTTGAACTAATAATTGGAATGGGAACTTTAATTTTCAAATGTCTTTGAGGTGGACACACAGATACATATTTTAAAAACTGAGTTATCAAATTCTCTTCTTATTCTTATAAACCATCATAAACCCAGTGGCCTAAACAATACAAATTAATAGATTACAGTGCCAGAGATCACAGTGCACTAATGGGTCCCACTGGGATAGAGTCAAGGTGTCTATAGGTTTGTTCTTTTATAGAAGCCTTAACAGATAACATGCTTCCTCCCTTGCATCCTGGAGTTTCTAAAGCCTTGCAGCTTTTGATATATGGCTTCTTCATCATCAAAGTGAGCAATGGTTGCTCAGGCTTTGTAAAAGTAACTTTTATTTGCCAGATGTAATTGTCCTCAGAAGATTACTACTGAATAAGCTCATCCTTTCTAGTTCTCTCTGAACTCTGGCTGGCTGGTTGAACTCAGCTATTCTGGCCCAAACACCTCTCAAAGCTGACTGATCCAGACTGGATTCTCTCAGCTTCTGGCTGAATTGCTCTGCTTGGACTCAAACTTACTCTCACAATCTGTTCTAATCTTCTGACATCTCATTCTCTGGTTCATTCTGTCTTCACCTGCCACCTGTCTCTGTAAAACTTTCCTGGTAAAACTATCTCTTCTCTGTCTCTTTCTGTCTGTCTCTCTCTGTGTTTCTCTCTGTGTTTCTCTCTCTCTGTTTCTCTCTCTCTCTCTGTTTCTCTCTCTGTTTCTCTCTCTCTCTCTCTCTCCCTCTCTGTTTCACTGCTGCTGCCACTCTCTTAAGTCACTTTTTTCACGTCTGTTCTCATGAGAGTTGGTCATATCCTATCTCTGATTCAAATCTTTATCAAATCTTTCTCTGATCTGTCACTTTGTTCCTCAATTAAGCATCATTGTTTGGGATTAAAGGTGTGTATTATATCCAGAGGTCTTAAAGGTGTGTGTGACTGGGGTATCTAAATTCTAGCCACATCAAATCTTTGGAGGTAATCCCTTGCCAGAGCAGCCATTTTGCTGTACTAAAATTCCTCTACAAGTTTTTCTCAGATCTCATGACTTGGAAATGGTGATGATTAATACTGTCAACTAGGCAGGCACTAAAAGTAAAATCACAGGAAAGATAAGCCTCTGGACATGGTGGTGAGGGCATTTGTAGATGAGGTTAATTGAGAAGAGGAGACTCACCCTTGTGGTAGGCAGTGCCATTCTTAAGGCTGGCTGTCCTAGATGCAGTACAAAGGAGAAAAAAAGCTATGAATAGACTCTTTTTCCTGACTGAGGATACAATACAATCGGCTGCCTGGCCTTCCCTCCCATGATGGACTTGCCTGCCATGATGGTCTTTGTTTTGCAATAAAAGTCAAAACACACACTTCCTTAAGTTGCTTTGATCAGGTATTTTGTTGTGACAAGTAACCAGTTCAGGTATTGACTTTGCATCTGTCTCTTAAGACTCATGTGATTATACTGGATCAAGAGAGAATTCATATCAATGTTGAACAGACCAACAGCCTTTATTCTACCTGTGGGCTTAATTCTGTACCACCATGTAACATGGTATATTCAGAGTCCTGCATCAACACATGGCTATCTTTAGGAATGGCATCATTCTGTCTATTTAAGTCAATATTTGTCAATGACTTTTATACTTTGGGGTCAATTTATGGTAAGCTACTTTATGGATCATGGGATCATAAGGTAAGTTGAAAGTCTGAATATATAGGACCACTTCTTGGTTTTTATTTTCCTTCATTTCTCCTACCTATTTTTCTCTACATATTTAGTTAGATTGTAACCTTGCAATATGTTTTCCACACATCAGCCCATTTACAAGCTATTTTATTTTTATATGTTCATAGATTAGTTTTGCACATTGAAGTCTCCATGATGGAGTAGATTAACCCATTTTTTCTATTATTTTGTTTGTTTTGTTTTGTAGACACAGTCTCATGTAGCCTAGGCTGGCCTTAAACTTACTATGTAATAGCTGGTGACATTGAGCCCCTGATCCTTTTCTTATCATGTAGTAATATTATAGGCATGTGTCACCATGCATGCCAGTAAAACTAACATTTTTGATGAAGTTAAATCATTGCTGTCTCTCTCTCTATATGGTATCTTTACATAATATATTTTAACAATTCATCCTGGATTAGTGTATATCTTAGGGATCACAATTGCTCTTCATGTCACCAACTATGGCTTAGTGTAAGTTGTAGTGCCTATGTTGGGGAAGGATCTGTAACAGTGACGCAAGCTGTATATTGACCAGTAAAATATATACACCAATTAATATGACAATCAATAACTCATGATGGTTCCCACTTCTCTTATTTCATGCAAGTTGTTATGGGAACAAGGAAATAAGTTGAAATAGACTATACAGAAATAGATGGAAATTCAGTTTTATTTATGAGTGTTCCTGGGTATTTTATGTGCATTATTATGAGTACTGTACATGAAATAATATTTCAGCTTCCAGCTCCTTTTCCAGTGTCATCCTAGAAATGTCAATCAAGATCAAAGGAACCAGTTCTCTGTTCCTCTTGTCTGGGTCCCTAGTGCTTCTGATTCACCTCTCATGTAACTCACAGATGGGTTTGAATTTTTGCTGTATTTGTATAAAAATGTCATTACTGCCTATTATTTCTGTCACAGGCATTACTAATGTATTTTTCAGATGTTGCTTCCAATGTTTATTGCCTGGGAACAACAAAAGTATTTTCTTTTATAAACTCTGAAGACTGCATGCTCTCAAGAAGTGCCCCATGAAATGTGAGCATTCTCTATTAGGTCTGTGCTCTCTTTCACTTTATCCTCTGCTTTTTGTAGTTGCTTTTGTGCACCTTCGTTCTTCCTCCTAGTGGTATACTGGCCACTATAAGTTCTTTCTATACTCAGTTTCTGAAAAAAATGAAGTCCCTCAGAGAATCAGCATGGCTACTCCTCAGCATGGCTATTCAGCACCTCATCGGATGGCTCTGTCATACAGCTCATTGAATAGCCTCTCACTGCTATTATGCACTCCATCAGTAGGGCAGACTCAACTGCATCAGCTCATAGAGGATCATCTCCATGAGCCTTCAGATTTTGGGAATACATGCACACCAGTAGCTACAGAAGACACCAGGTGCAGGCTCAGTTTGTATTCATTCAAGGTGAACTCTGTCTATCCTCACTTTTAATACCAACTTTTCTGAAGTCCTAAAGAATGTTAGTTACTGTTAATGAAGCATTTAAAATAGAAATCAAATAATAAAATAAAGAATACCCATTTGCTCATCTGCTTTGTTGAAGCTTTTCTTAGTTTTCTCTTCATATGGTTTCACAATAACTGACAAAGCATATATTGCAAGCATAAGTGGCTCCATTCTGCTCAACTGTAAGGACAGCCAAGTTCCTTATTATCCTGTCACTTGCCTTGGTTGATGAGCATGCTGCTGTTGTCTGCTGTTTAGAGTTTTCTCTTTCCCTTCAATAGCCACACAAGACCTATTTCTTCTCTGTGCATTCTTAAAGCAAAATCACAGTGGTGAGCAAACAAATTAATTTATTCCCACATTGCCAGCAATAAAAGGGAAAACACAGACTGCACTTAGATACATATTGCCACTGAAAGAAGAACAGGTAGGTTTTAAGAATTGAGGTGGGATGCCTTGGGACATTTGTGCTTGCTAATTGGCTTTGTCCTAAGGAATGGCAAAGTTTGTCTTGTTGTCATGGCAACAGATAGTTTTCCTACTTAGTGTAAGGTTCCATTGTGGTTAGGCCTCTTTCTTTGGTGTCTTGCTGAGAAGGACACAGTCTAGCCTGATTATCACATTTGAACCAGATGATTCCCACATCTATGGAGAGAGTCAGGGTTTGTCAAATTAGCAAGAGGGTGTACTTTTACATTTATATCTCAAAGGATAGAGATAAAATTTGCAATGGGGTTATGTAGCTTGGTGCTCTTGGGGGACTCCTAACAGCAGGAGTGGGGAGGAACTCGCTCTTGGTCTGCTCTTGGAGCTCTTTTCCTCCTCCTGAGTCGCCTCACCCACCTTTGATATGAGGGTTTGTGCCTCGTCTTATTGTGATTTGTTATGCTACGTTCAGTTGATATATCCTGATATATCCCTGGGAGGCCCTCTCTCTCTCTTTTGACTGAAAATGGAGAGGTAGGGAAGAGGGGAGCTGTAGGGGGTGGGGTTGGAAGAAGCAGAGGTATGGGAAATAGCAGTCAGAATGTAAATTATGTAAAGAATAAAAAGAAAAAAGTTGCAATAACACATATTCTAAAGTAATAAACTAATTATAAACTAAATAAACTATAGAAAAAAGAGAGAGAGAGAAGGGAGCAACCATGGGAGTTAAGTCAGCTGAATTGTATAAGGATAGGCTGAAAAGAAAGTCAGGGGACTAGGGGGTGAACTAAACCCTGGGCATAGTGTAGTCAAGCTTAGAGAAACATGAAAATCATCTAAATCAGTAACTTAACCATCAGTTGTTCCTGCTTCTGCAAGGGATAGAACCCTCTTCAACTACAGTTACTTCTGAACCTCCCAAATGGAGGGCTGAGTGAAATCAAATCCATAGTAGGTTGACATTAAGGCAGGCATTAATGAGATTAGTAAATCATGAGGGCTTTGCTCATGAATGATATTAATATCCTTTAAAAAGAGGTCCAAAGAATTGGTTCAATTCCTGTCTCTATGGGAGGAAATTTAGAAAAATGTCATGTATAAGAAAGTGTCTTCACCAGATGCCAAATGTAAGGGCATATTTCTGTTGGACTTCTCATCAACCAAAATTACAAGTGATAAATTGTCCAGATGATGATACCGAATTCTATAGCCAAATGTACTAAGACATGATCTTTGATTTATGCCCTATAAGTTGAAGCCTTTGTTTTCAAGACATTGAACCCAGTGTCCATCAAATACCTGCCAGATCCTACAAGATTCTTAAACATTTCAAGACTGTGTTAATCTGGCTTAAGTGTGAGGAAGATAAGGAATTGATCTTCACTTTAGTCTCTGATATATGCACAGTACCCAAAAATTAAAAAGAATATCATGAATGGATTTCTAAAACGTTTCCCTGTTACATATTACAGCACATACATAAATTCTGAAAAGTTGAATTGTCAAGAAGCTGAGAGACTTCCATCTTCAAACTTGTTATAACCAGGTAGCCCAGTGACATTCAGTGCGTATAAGGGTGCTTGGAAGACATGAGCTTGGAGTTGCCAGCTTCTCACAAGTCAGTCTCTGTTCTAATGACTTCCTAGGAAGCAAGGGGAATCTTCACTTGTTGGACTTCTCTCTGAAGCGACACTACTCTGTTCCTTCAGCAGCAAGCTGCACTCTTTCCTGGATAGTCAGTCAGGTCCTACCATTTCCTTTCCAGATTCCCAAGAACCTATCTGCTCCACGGCTAACATCTCTGTCTCCCCAGAGCAGTCTCATGCACAAGAATGTGGATCATTTCTCTCCAGTACTGCTGTGAATAGAATGTCATCCTTCTTCTGGTCATTGTCACGTTGGTTTTCCCTTCTGTACCACCCTTCCTGATGCTTATTTAAGGACAGCATTGGCTGGCTGGTGTATTGTCTCCTAGGTCATAGACTCCTACAGATCCATTAGTTTATACGTAACAATAAATCTCTAGCTCGTATGAACTCATGTTGGTGTTCTTAAGGCTGTCTACATACAACATTAATATAGATGGCACAAACAGACATCTAATGTGGATAGAGAAATTTCAGGAACCCTCAACCTTAAATAAAGAACTACAGGCAACTAAGAAATGTCAAGAGCAGAATAGTCTTCAGCAGGGAGAAGCATTCAGATCTGTTATCCAATACCAAATGGTCAGTCCTAAAAACACGCATGCCCATAACTTTATATAGACTAAGCAGGCTAAGTTTTTATGTTTAGGTACATACACACATACATGTAACAATGATTAAAAAGAAAGAGTATATGAATTTGAATGAAAATCGAGGAGCATGGGAGGATTTGGAGGGAGTAAAGGGAAGAGGAAAATGATGTAATTATATTACAATTTAAAAAACACACACACACACACAAATTCCCCCCCAAATCCCGCATGCATCTGTAAGGGCATGCATGCGTGTGTATGTATGCACACGTGAGTGTACATGAGTGTGTGTGCGTGCATCTATCTGTGTCCATGTCCATACTCACATAAAGCATATGTGAGGTATATGCAACATTTTTACAAATGATTTTTGTCTCAGGAAGGCCACCCCATTATCTCAGACCATCCCAGTGTCTCAACCATCTCTCTCACAGTGAAGGTAATGAGAAATAGCCAGCCAACCTGTCTTGGAGCTGTGCCAAAAACCCATCTGGGATCGTGGGAAGAACTCAAAAACCAAGAGGCTATGTTCGGACAGGTACTTAAAGACTTAAATCCTCTTTGCCTCCACCACAGCACATATATTCTTCCAGGAAAACATCATTTTAAAGATGAAAACAGAGTTAAGTAGACAAAGGCCTCAAGCCAAAAAAAAAAAAAAAAAAAAAAAAAAAAAAAAAAAAAAAAAACCTTTTAAAAGTAAAAATTAAAATTAAAAAGTGAGTAGAAAGGAAATTAGAAACATGGGTACTGTACTTACATTTTAAATTAGTTTCACTGTTCAACATTCAAGATCTAGGCGAGGTATCTGCCCCTTCCATGGGATCCATTTTGTAATATATCCCTAGAGCAGCTGAAGACTAAGAGGAGGAAGGGCACGTTTCCTCCTACAGGTAAGTGACAATCTTGATTGCCCTGACCATTGACATTATGTGTTATACACGCTAAATATCTTTGTTGTTCAGTCAATGAGCGGAAAAACCAAGACCTAGTAACCAAGTTTAAATCTATGTTCGAAACGAAGGTGAACAGTTCAGTTAGCTTGATGGTAGAGTGAGCACGCTTTCAAAACGTAAGATCCTAAGTTATTATGTACTCATCATACTCACTCCGGTTCACCTGCCAGCTTAATTTCACAGTCTCCATGGCCCCTCATTTCTCACACTGGAGCAAGACCTTGCGTACTATACTATTAATACCGATGCTCAACCACACTCTTCGGGCAATTTTGTTATCCAGAGGTAGTAATGGAGCCAAGGGAAGAAGGCCTGCTCTCAAATGGCTGAATCCAAAGGGAGAAAATGCTGCTAGAATTTACAGCTCTAGGGAGAAGTGGATAATAGGCCTTAGCTTTTGTTTCCAGCCTGAAACTGTCCTATCCCAATGCCACCAGCAGCATGGTGCCCGAGGGCAGGACGGTGCACGGGACAGTGAGGAATGCGGAAAGTGCTGCGGCTGTGTCATCTCCCCAGCTGGTCCGCATGCACTCCTGAGTGGGTGGCTTTGCTGAAGGAGTTAAAAGGGATAGGTGATAAGAAGGTTTTATGATCATTTGAACAATTTATATTTTAAATCATCTCGTGGCTAAAAGTAACAGCTATTTTTTATTTGAAATTTGGAAAATTCCCTAACCATATGTATCCTTAGTATGTTTTTAATTGAGGGATCATGAGAGTCTGAATGGCAAAGCTACACTTGTAGGGGTTGTGTAAACCACTTCTTACTGTGTCCACTCCAGCACAGATTTCTATGTACAGCAGAAATAGAAAGAGGTTGCAATGCATCCTGGGATCATTCCTTACCTTGAGGGGAAGGGAACAGGGTCCTCAGCAATGATTTCCTCTACAGCTCCCTGAGTCTCCCTCTTATTCATTCTCCCTGTGCACACATAGCAATTTCTAAGCCAAGCTCTTTCCTAAATGATTCTGACTCTATTGTCCGAGTCCTTCAGCAGTCTTCCTTCTATTAGGACATTAGCTCCCGTTTCCTTGAGACTCCCTTTAACTCTATGCTTACCAAACCTTGCAGGTTTCCATAGTATTCTCCTAGATGCTTTGTCATTACTCATGCCTGCATCCCACTCTGTGTCTGCTTCTCCATCTATCCCCATTTAATCCCTCTGGTAGCTCAAAGTCAGTAACTATGAGCTTCCTAATGAGCCCCGTGTCTTTAATCCTTTCTCTTCTACTCTGCCCACCACCTGTGATGACTTAGTGCTTATTCAGCTTAAATTCTATCTATGTATGCATACCTTTCTTCCATAAATATTGATTTATTAGGTAGTCATGTGGAGCAAAAGTAGAATTTAAAAGTAAAGCAGTTCAAAGAACTATGCTAAGGACTCAGGATTTGAAATTAAAAACAGACATCCCTGTACTAATTTTGCCTATGTTAAAAATAAGAATATCAATTGGATAAACAAGATGACATCAAACTGTTCAAGTGGTGACTCTAAGAGGAAAATAAAGCAGATATATAGGATGTCAGGATGGATGGGAGAAACCCTCCCCCAAGAACTTGGAAGAGAAGAGAAGGGGGAGGAACAGGGATCCACAGAGATACAGGGAGAAAAATCAGTAGGCATGCAAATCCTGAAGTGGGAGCAAGCCTAAAGCTAGGTGTGGGGGAGGGGCATGTGGCATGGCCATCGGATTGGAGATTAGAAAGTGATTAGAGAGCTGGACACAGAGTTTCTGGGGTGATGGTGGGTCTGGAAATAGAACAGAGTTAGCTTTTGCAATTAAAACTTTGAATGAATATATATATCTGTATATCTATATATCTATATATAGATATATAGATATACAGATATATAGATATATAGATATAGATATACACACACATACACACACACATACACACACGATATATATATACGATTCCCTGCAATTTCTCACCATTTTAACTATTTGATTCATCCAGAGTCCTGGCTATATATGTCTTTGTCTACACTGTCTGCAGCTCCACAGCTGAGAACAGCTAGAATCTTCGGTCCACCACAGTGTCTGTGCTCAGCTCACTTTCAGTGAGCTCTTAATGCTCCTATGCACTGCTTTCTTCTGTACACCTCCCACATGCCCCACCCCACACAGACATTTTCATACTGTCTTTAGATCATGCAAATAGCCAATCACTTTCTTTGCTTTTGTAAGCTAAGTACTTCCTCTCTCACAGAGAAACATGGATGATGTGGCCTCCAAGTCCACCTGGACAAGTCGATGAGTTGGGGAGGTAGTAAGTAAAAGGTATTTTTTTTCATTTCTTCACATTTTCCAATCAATTAGCAACTAAGTTTGATTACTTTTCTCAATTAATGAGAAGTCATATTTGTCATTGAGAACAATACTGGTGATGGAGATGAGATAGCCAAGGGGCCAAATACCAGAATTACATTGGTCTCACTTTTAAGTCCTCCTGAGCACTAATGGATCATTCTTCCCTCTCATACAGAATATGGACACAACTGCTTAATCAGAAAGCAGCCAGTTATTAGCAACAGAAAATTCAATCTCCATGGATAGGATAATAGTAAATAACCACTGAAGAGGAGATGACATGGAGGTCACTAATGCACAGGGCCAATCTGTGTGTGGTTTTGATTCAGTCTTGGCTCCATTCTCACCTCAGCTGCTGAGACTCAAGATTCACACCTAAAATATTAGAACAACCTAGGGTTTTCTTGGCACAGAATAAGTGACTGACATATATAAGTGAGCCGTCATGGAATAGGGTGTGGAATAAGCCTTCAGTAGTAAATCAGGTTCCGCAGAAATGTATTGCTTTGGCCATACTCAGTGGAACAATTGAAGATTATGTCACCTGACTTTCACACAACTCTTTCTGCTTCAGAGTTCTTTCATCAACGCAAAGTCAAGGCATTGACTTTGGGTCCAGTGCTATTCCCTAAGCCTTCTGTTCCTTAAGGTGATGTCTTAATTTATAGAAACTAGATAGCAAGAACAGTACTGGGGTGTGTGTGTGTGACCTGACTCCTTGTCTTAGATTTCCATTGCTACGAAGAGACACCATGACTATGGCAACTCTCATAAAAGAAAACATTTAGTTGGGACTGGCTTATGGTTCAGAGATTAGTGCATTATCATTATAGTGGGAATCATGGTGTCATACAGGTAGACATGGTGCTGGAGAAGGAGCTGAGAGCTCTACATCTGGACTGGCAAGCAGCAGGAAGAGAGATTGAGACACACTGGGCCTGGCTTGGTATTTGAGAACTACAAGCCTGTCCCCAGTGACATACTTCCTCCAACAAGACCACACCTCCCAGTGGTGCCATTCCCTATGAACATATGGGCCATTTTCCTTCAAACCAACAAACACACTCCTGCATGCACAAATGTGTCCCCACATTGGCATCTTCTGGGCCTGCTCCAGGCCACCCATCCTGCAGTGGAATGCAAGTTCCATTGCATTGTTTTCTCATGACTCTCACTAATAATTTATGTATACTTGATGCCTTTTCTTTCTTCTCTCTTGACTCTGTAATTACACCCAGGAGATATTCTCCAAAAGATGCTGGAAAATGTTATCTACTTGTATTCACTTCCTGTACTGCCCCTTAATCCAATCTGCTCTGTTGCCTGGGTTTCTACATCAGCCTCCTGATTGGTGCTGCTGCTGTCTTGCTCTATCTGTGAATTTCTAATTCACCACACTGAAGTCACACTGATCGTCATAAAATATGAATAAAGCATGTTATTTTGAAGCTTAACACCTCCAAATTATGTCTTGTTCCCTATAGTCCAAATTATGGATTTCTTCAGTTTATAGTTAAAAGCCATCTGTAACCTTATGTTTTCCCACCCATTCACTTTGTTCCCAGAAATAATACATCTTTGACTTACTATTTCACGAACAGTGCCTAGGCCAAAAGCTTTGCTTGTTCCCTGAGTAGCTCACAACTTAATTACCCATTTATTCTGTTCTTAGTTATGCCAAGTCGCTGATTATCTAGTTCTCAGTTTCATGTGACCATCTTCTACTGTCTCTGGGATGAATCTTCCCATGCCTGATTCCCAGAAGTCCTCTCTCTGTACCTCCTACTTCTTGCCTAAGCTGATAGACCAACAGCATTTTTTTTTTATTGACAGGTGAAGTTTCCATATAGTACAAGAGATTCTCTCTACATTAGTAAAATGTCCTACATGACTTGGATCCTGTTTGTATCTTTGACTTAAGAAAGCATTATATTTAAGATGATACTGAGCAATAAACTTTGAACTTCATTTACTTTTCCTGATGCATCCCCAATTACTCTAGGACTCTTTGTTATATAACGTAACCATTTTTTTTATTGATTAAACATGACAGCTTCCATATTAATTAAACTGTTAAATGCTCTTGAGTTTCTTATTGTTCCTTTTCTTCTGTTCCATTGCTCGGTCTATTCAACTGATAATAAGTCTTTAACTGTGGTAAATTTTAATATGTTTCATTACTTGATTATATGAACCTTCCTTCTTTCACAAAATGATCTTGATTATTTAACGCCATTTCTTTTTCAAGTTAAACTTTTGGATCCTGTTATAGTTTGTCAAGACACACTCCATTATCTTTTTAAATGGTTTTACATTATGAATATGCATTTTCTTTAAAAAGTCATATTTTTGCAATGTTTTCTTCCTTTAATAAATCTGCTTTATCTTCATTTATTCCAGTCTTCTTAAATGTTCTTCCAAATTTTTCAGTCTGATTCACACTAAACCTCCACAATTAATTTGTATTCATTATTTTGTCCCTAGTTTCAACTTTTCAAGATTAAAACCATAAAAGAAAAGGCAGCATTACACAAAGGCACTTGCAGTTCCCTGAAACAAAGCTAGAGTTATCTTCATCATGACATTACACAGTGACTGAAAATGCCTGGCAGCTCCACCAGAAATCACATTTGTTTGATTATAAATTATTACCGTGAAAACAGGCTGCTCCCAAGGCAGGCTGCAAGGAAAGAATATATTGCATGCCTGGTCTAGGCTCTATGCTACTGATTTTGCTCGGCTCGGTGTGTGTGTCATTCCAATATCAAGTCCAGCATCCTCAAATCTCTCTTTACTTAGTTTGCACATTTTTTATTTTTATATTTAAAATTATCAAGTATCTCTCTGAATTCATCATATGTGAATTTTTACTGGGATATATTAATTAAGCATGATTATGTATATAATGTAGCTTTATCATATTCACCTCCATTACCACCTCTTAACCCATTCTTATTCTCACTGAACCCTTCCCTCTTCCCAAGTAGTCTCCCCTTTACTTTCATGTCAGTTTTGGGTGGGTCATTGAGTTCAATTAGGGTTAATTATAAAACATGGCTCAGAGATTAATTACGGGAGCCTGGACACTTGCCAGTAGCTACATCACTGAGGAAGTTATTTCTCTAGCCTCAAGCAACTCTATTAACTGGTTATAAATTCTCTGAAAGGGGAGGGGGCCTTGTGAACTCGTTATTTATCTGTGATGGAATATCTATGAGCCCAATCTTCTGTAGGACCTTGGAGGAATCACAGCTGCTGAAAGCACAGTGATCATGTCTTGCTCCCAGAACTTTCCAGAACTCTACCACTCTTCTAGTTCTTCCATGCTTTCCTCTCACTCTTCTGCAGTGTTCTCTCAGTTTTCTCAGTACCTCAGAAAGGGTAAATATTCAATGGTCATTTATTCTCAACACTTTGGCCAGCCATGAATCTCTGAAGTACCTGTTACTCACAGTGAAGAGAAGATTCTCTGAGTGGCATTGACCATAGCACTAATCAGTGGGCAACAACGTAACTATTTAGAAGGCTAATTTACAGGGACATCACATGCATTTATCTGGCTTCTTCTTTTAAGGATAGCTGGCCAAACATTCAGGGTCCACCTAGATAATACAAGATAATCTACTCATTTTAAAGTCCTTAACTGAATCACAGTCATGTCATCTTTGGCATATAAAGTAATAGCCAAAGTATACACAGACTAAGGCTTTATACTTATTCAAAGTACTATAATCATGTCCTGCAAAGGTTGATTTAAACAGTGGAGAGGCAGTGTGGTACGTGTAATCGGAAATTAAATATTACTGTCACAAATTAAAAGTAAGACAATTTGTAAATGTACTACTTAGTATTTCGTCAATTTGATGTAAGCTTTAGTCAACTGGTAAGAGGAAACCTCAACTAGGGAACTTCCTCTATCAGATTGGCCTGTAGGCAAGTGTGGGAAACAATTCCTTGATTAATGATTGGAGTGGGAAGCCAGCCCACTGAGGGTAGTGCCACCCTGAGAAGGCTATCCTGGATTGTATAAGAAAGAAGGCTGAGAAAGGCATGGGGGGAAAGCCAATACGCAACATGGCTTCAGCTTCTGTTTCTATCCTGACGGACCTTCTTGCTGGAGTATAAAGCTGTAAGCTGAAATAAACCCTTTGTTCTGCAAGGTAGCTTTGGTCAGTGTTTTATCACAATCAGAATAAACATATCTAGAATAGTAGGTTACACACAGTCACCATTTCAATACCAATCCTTCTAAAGTTTAAGAAAATTGCTAAAATGTTTGAATGTACCAGTAGCGATGGCTGCTGCACTAAAAAGTCAGAACCTTGATACCACAGGAGTCAGTGTGGGCTTTTTCCATGTCCAGACAGTCTTGTACCGTTTATTCAGAAACTTCACAGCTCAATGTAATAGAGTCAGCAGAACACAGTTGGCTGCAGCATGAAGCATGGCTGCTGTCCAAAGCTAAGCCCCAACTTTGTAATTATTGGGTTACTGGAAGGCTCTCTACCTTTACAGGGTGCATAGAAAAATGGCTTCTCACTGGCTGCCTTTGTGGTGATGAAAAGACCAGAAGGACCTCTGCTGAAATGTTGTTCAGTCGCTTCTAGAGGCTTTGGGCACTTGGAGTGAGGCAGGTTACTACAGAGCTTTTATATTTTTTGCTTACTGAGTCACGTGGGTGTGGATTAGGCAAGGCAGAGAAGGGTTCCTGGGGTTGCCGGAAGTGAACTGACAATAGCCTTACAAAAGAGATGTGGAAGGAGAGTGCACTTTCATATTATCCCAAAATATCACAAGCTTTTATTAACCATAAAAAATACCTATAATCCCATGCTTTTCTTGTACATGCCAGCCTTGTCTATGCAATTGAAGGAATTGGTAGAAGTCTGTGGTTCTGAAGACTCCAGAGAAGTAACTGGCCCATCCTATAATCACTAGGGAGTGACTCCTCTTGGAAGTTCGAATCTCTGAGGATTAAGAAGAGAGGATATTTAATGATGTCACGGAAACTGTATGTATGATGATGTTCTCTGCCCTGGACACAGCCTACCTCGGAGCAAGCACACCATGAACAGAGCCTACCAGGAACACAGCCCACCACAGACACAGCCCAAATGGATGCGGCTTTTTGTGAACCTAAGCAACTATGAACACAGCCTACTATGTCCACAGTATACAATGGACACATTTCTTTGTGAGCATAGTTCATTGGGCAAAACCATCTAACTCTTCATATTTGATAATATCCTGGGATATTCACACAACATGGTAGGAAGGAAGTGACCTCATCATAACAACATGATTGGAGTTGCCAATAGCCTATCCCCAATGTGGAAGTTTTGAAGAATTTTGTTTTATTTTGCTTGTTTACTTTATATTTTTAGGACATAATAAAACCAACAATATAATGTAATTGTTTCTTCTTTCAGTATTGTGCTTATACATGCAGTGTAGGTATATGTCTTCATCTGTTTTCTCCTGCTATAACAAAATGCCAGAGACTAGGAAATTAAAAAAAAACAAAAACAAAAACAAACCAAAACCAAAACCAAACCAAAGCAAAAGAAACAAACCTTTGACTCATAGTTCTTCCGGCTAGACAGCACAAGATCAAGGGTCATATGTGTGATGAGGATGCTTTTGCGCCTTCACCATGGTAGAAACACAGGAGAGTGCACACGAAGGGATAGGTTTCCTATATAAGAAGCTCACCCCTGTAATGACATTAATCCCTTCACATAGACAGAGGCCTCATGACCCCTAATGAACCCACCCCCAGTCTTGTTGCACTTGGAATGAGTTTCTAACACATAAACTTGGAGGGACAAATTCAAGCCCTAGCAGCATGTAACAGAAGTTGGAGAAGTGAGGCCCAGAATGACAATAATTTAAAAACTCTGTCTCCACACAGACATATCTTATAATTCCTAATAAATACATTTCAGTAAACTTTAAACTCGTTAAAATGACTCCTGGTTTTTAAAAAAGGCAGATGTTACCATAGTTTACACAATTTCTTTTTCCTTCTATATAAAGGCAGTGGTGTTTGTGTTTGTTTTCTCATTGCTGCATAAGATAGCTATTGAGGGACACTCACAGGTCACCTGTAGTCTTGTTTTCATTCTGGCATGGAACAGTGGCAGGGCTGGGGGACTTTCACTTTGTGTCACATAAGAGCACCGACATCTGTAACTAGACGAACTGAATTGCTGTGCAAGACTTCCAGAGCCCAAAGGTGATTGACTCATTCTTTTTATTTCAGGAAAAGGATTCAATTCTATTTCAGAGTTCAGACTGAACATGATAACCACAAGATGCTATACAGCAAATAGAAGCAGGGATCAAGTTCAAATCCTTTCTGTGGAGTCAAGCTGGACATGCTTTTCTGCCCCGAATTAGGGACCACTGAGGTGCACTCAGAATAGCTGGGAATGTGGAGGTGTCATGCTCTTAGCAGTGCTCACATAGGCAATTGGTTTTTACTATATAATGAGCCTCAATACCAGGTCCCACTGAGGAGACTGGCTCCTGATTCAAATTCTGGATGTGCTTTTTCAGGCCTAACTAGGGGTAATCAAAAGGCTCTACTTGGCTGGCCTCCAGCAGAGACTGCAAAGCTGTCTTTCAGCTCCAGGCAGTCCCACAGCCATTGCACTGAGTGAAGGGAAGACAGAAGAGAATCACAGCTGAGCAGCCACATACTTGCACAAGTTTGCATACCCTTATTTCCAGTTTTCAGTATCCACTGTATCCGAGGCCCTGGGGAGAAGACATTTTCAGTTGCTTCTGCTGTCTGAGGAGGGTAGAGTAACAAGCCTCAGAGACACTTCCACCTCAGTCTCTTTTTGCATTTCAAATGCTGTCCATCTTCCCTCTCCTACTCATGCACACATTTCAAGATCCATAAACCTAATGAATATTTTTGATCATGTTCCTCAGTAGTCAGTGACCCTTGTGTCTGTGTTGTTGTATTGTTTTAGAGGAAGATATGGAAGAGAGACTCAGCAGATGCTCGGGCTGTAAAGTTTCGTACACACCATTGCAGTGAGTACAGAGTTAACCCTTTAATTGCATGTATCTCAACACTCCTGCCCAACTCAGCTCAGCTCATGACACCCACTTCAAGCTCAGCAGGACCAGCTGTCAGACACAAGATGCTATAGAGCAAGTGGAAATGGGGTTGACGTTCAAGTCCGTTCTGTTAAGTCACATTGGATAGGCTTCTCTGTCCTGAATTAGGGACCACTGCTGTTTGCTCAGAATAGCTGGGAATGTGCAAGTATCCTTCTTAGCAGTGTGCCCATAGACATCTAATGTCCAGTTCTCAGTAATCAATACAGTCAAATTCCTATGAACTGTATCCAAAGCCCTGGGGCCCCTTGTTGTTGAGCAGAAGCATCAGAGGTCAGATGAAGAACTCAGAGCATTCCCAGCCTGTCAAGATCCAAAACCACACTGCAGAGCACTGCTGACTTTTGTATCTTGAGGCCTGGGGCTATGTTAGCATCAAAGTTCAGTCAGTGTATCAGAGCTATCGTGTTGTGATTGTGCTGTGAAAAGAATTCCCAATTGTCTAAGAATTTGGAACAATAAGGATGTACATTAAGTACAGCATATTAGAGGAAAGAGATGCTGAAGCGGGTTATGAAAGCTATGTGGGAGTCTATTGGAGGTCTCTGCATCGCTTAGAACATCATTATTTATGCTATCATGAGATTTGTTCCATCACTTTCTGAGTCACATAGAGCTTACAGTTTCAGAGGTGTCTTAGTTACAATTTTGCTGCTGTGAACAGACTCAATGACCAAGGCAACTCTTATAAAGACAACATTAGTTGTGGCTGGCTTACAGGGTCAAAGGTTCAGTCCATTATCATCAAGACAGGAGCATGGCAGCGTCCAGGCAGGCATGGTGCAGGTGGAGCTGAGAGTTCTACATCTTCATCTGAAGGCTGCGAGGAGAAGACTGGCTCTCCATGGTTAGGACCAGGGTCTCATTGCCCACTCCCACAGTAACATACTTCCTCCAACAAGGCCACACTCACTGAAACAAGGCCACACCTCCTAATAGTGCCACTCCCTGGGCTAAGCATATTCAAACCACTACAAGAAGTTTAGTCCATTAATTTCATGGCAGAAAACATGGCAGTACTCAGACAATGCTGAGAATTCTAGAGCTCGATCCACGGGCAGCAGAAGGAGACTGTTCCACACTGGGCATTGCTTGAGTCTATGAGACCTTAAAGCCCATCTCCACAGTGCCATACTTCCTTCCAGTGACAAGGCCACACCTAATAGTGCCACTCTCTATGGGCCAAGCATTCAAACACATGAATTTATGGGGACCATTCAAACCACACAGATTCTGTATATTATTTTATGGTAGCTTTGCATTACTACAGAATAACAAAGTGTCAGGGCAGAGGAGAGCACAGTAGTTAAAGCGCTTGCCATGCAAGCATGGGAACTGAGGTTCAAATCCCCAAATTCCATTTAAATGCTGGGTGGGCAGTCAGCTTGCAATTACAGTGCTCAGGAGGCCAAGATGAGAAATACTGTGCTTGTTTGAATTAGAAATGCCCCCCATCACCTCTGGCATTTGAACACTTGGTCCCTGGTTAGTGGCACAGTTGAGGGAAGTTTATGACTTCAGTGGAGTTGGGCTTTGAAAGTAAAAAGCCTTGCCTACTTCTAGTTCTCTCTCTCTCTCTCTCTCTCTCTCTCTCTCTCTCTCTCTCTCTCTCTCTCTCTCTCTCATGTCTAAGTAAAGGATATGAGCTCTCAGGATCCTGTCTGCTTCTTTCCCATCATGATGGATGCTTATGTGCCTGGAACCTTAAGGGCAAATAATACAGTGTTTATCAAAGCAACAGAAAAGTAACTCAGAGAACCCATGGAACAAGCTGGCTGGGTGAGCTAGCCACATCAGCGAACTCTGAGTTCAGATGAGAGACCTTGCCTCTAGGAATAAGGGGGAAAGTAATCAAGGAAGATACCTGAGCACATCAGCATGCATGCGTGTGCAAGCACATGTACATGCACACGCACACACAGCGCATGTAAACATTTATACGTGCACATCACACATACACACATGAGGAGAGAAAAAGAGCAAAGTAAATCCAAGTCTCTACCTCCATTTCATTTGAAAAAAAAGATGCATATATCCTTTTGTTAAATCCTCCAGTCTGCATCCAAAGATAGATAATTTGCCCTGGGTGGGATTTCATAATCTTTTAAATATTCATTGTTGCTTCCTTGCATTTATTATGATCTTTAGATATGAAGTTCAGGAGACAATATGATTATATTATGAGTTATAATTAAAACACCCAGGAGAATTATCAAGTAGTGAGGCATGACCCATATCTCCTCTTCCTCCTCTTCTTTTTCTTCCTCTTCCTCCTCCTTCTCCTCCTCCTCCTCCTCTTCCTCCTCCTTCTCTTCCTTTTCTTCCTCCTCTTTTTCTTTTCTTCTTCTTCTGATTCTCAGATTTAAGGTTGAGAGGAGAAAAACCTTGAAAGAAGAGAAGTTTGATTAATTTTGGTTCAGTCTGTATAACTTAACTCTTGTGTTGTCTCTGGAACTGGGGTATTTTATAGAAGTGTTACTTGTACAGCTGAGACACAGGCACAGGGGCCTGCTGTGAAATCACTGGCGTGAGGATGTTCCCTAACTTTGCATGCTCACACAATATTCTTAACACAGAGTTGAGCTAATCAAGAATTTTATCATGAACCTTGCTATGGGATATATTTTCATAGGAAAAATGTTGGGTTTGTAAAAAGTACTTTTTCCTTTTTGCTTTGGACTCAGTCATGATATCTTCAGCACCTGCTTTAATCTCTTTTGTAGACTTGTAGTTCTTGCTAGAAAGATCTCTTGCTCCACACTGTCCTTGGTAGTCTCAGGCTTTCTGGGTCATCTCTTCATTCTCTTAACTGGTGCATTCTTTGTACATCCATTGTATTTCTTAAAGCTAGTCTTCAGTGTGCGTACATGCATGCGCATGTGTGTGTGTGTGTGTGTGTGTGTGTGTGTGTGTGTGTGCATGCGTGCTGTGGTATGGCACGGTGTATCCATGTAGCTTGTTCTGTGATTCACTTGTTACTTCCTTGCAGGGCAGACAAGACTGGCCCACCCTATCATAACTAAGCAAAAGGAGGTCCTGAAACTCATTACTTTTCCGACAATTTTATATCATAGTAATTGGCACCTTTTCCCCTAAAATAAATTTTCTAGGTAATGTCACCATACCTTAGGAGTTTTCACAGTATTGGCACTATACAATAAATACTGCATAGCTCTTCAGCTATCACTCCAGGAAAGGGTGCATGGAGAACAAGAACCACAGATCCAGTAAGTGCCATGGAAATAAATTTATTTTATGAAATCTCCTTTCAGTCACTTGAATTTTTCTCTGGCTGCTTTATATAAGGAATACAGGACAGTCTTCTATTTCAACATTTAAATTCATACACAGTTTTTAATATTTTATTCCATGAAACTTCATTCATTTTATATATATAATTTACATCTGCCACTACTTTCCTCCATACCCCTGATACTGCCCATTTTTCTCTCTTCCAACAACCTCATGGAATCTTGTTATTGTTATTGGTAGCACTCCAACAAAAAAAAAAATCTAGCTGGTGTTGTCACTATGTGCATATGTGCATGGCTATCTGCTGGGGCATGAGCAACTTACTAGTGACCATATACTACAAGGAAAGCAACTCTTCCCTGACAGTCATCTAATTAGCAAATGAAAATACAGGTCCACAAGCCATCTGACCACTTTTGCAGTCAATAAGAAGATGTGGTTCGAGGGCTTAGAGGGCTTAGGATAGATTTCTGTTCTCCTTTTCGTTGGTATTATGGACAAGTCCAGCAACGCTTCATCTCAATAGAGGCAGTAAAGTATTACCAAGATATTTATACCAGAAGCATTGTGTTTATCATTAGGAACAGAATAATTTACTGAGGAAACATTCTCTTCACTTATGACACATATTTTAACATACTAAAATATTCAATGCTCATTTGAAAGCTTTTAAAAAATCATCTGCTTCCAGAAATATAAGGAAAATGAAAGATTTAAAAGCAAGCAGTCATGCCAAACACCAATGTGTAAGGAGGAGTCATGGATGGCTTTTTAGGTATGAACTGGAAGTGTGGCATCTATGTGTGCACGTGTACCTGTCTCTCTCCTTTGGGTTCTATTATACTGTTTTCAGTATGAGGAATCTTTAACATTTTTTGTTTACCATTTCCTCAAAAAGGAGTTACATCCCATGCTCTGCCACCCTTATAAAGAAACTTTCAAAATTCATTTCTACATTCCCCTTTGATGCTGTGAGGATAATTTGAGAGATCAGCGTTTTCCTAAAGAGTGACATGGAAAGTTTCAAACAAAGGGTGCGTGGCTTTGTTAATGTGAGAGGAGGAGCAAGCTTACCATGCTGAAACACTTGCTCCCTGCACCATCCCAACACCTCAGCAAACACTTTAAGTGACAGATGTAACAGCACACACACAAGCAACGAGCCACACGTTAAAATTGTGACAGACTTTCATAAAGCTCTTGTATGTAAGAGTCACAATCTCCCTAAAAGGACTTAGGCTAAAGGATGCATCTGGGCCTTCCTCTTCTATTTCATTCTGAAGGTAACACAACATTTTCTGGATCAGAATGCAAATTTCTATTTTCTCATTTGGAACCAATGTTTTCTCTAGGCACTTTCTTACCCTGGCACTATGGTTTCTAGTTTAACTTTTTGATCTCTGTTAGACTTGTTACCTCTGGGATGGATAGATGCCCATTGAGCCTATCAGAGAAATTATCAGAACTCTATTTTGTTTGTAGTAACCCCCCTTGTTCCTATCCACTATCTGGTGCCTTGAGCTTTACATCAGGGGATTGGTGAATGTCCATTTTATTCCTTCTCCTGGGTCACAGACTGAAGCTTCCTTCCCAAGTAGTATCCAGGAAATTATAACACTGTACCTATCTGTTGGTTTCCTTTCTGTCTCACCTTAGGCTCAGATTTTGTCTAGAATCTTCCTTTCTTTACCCACTGAGTTCTTTTGTAGGCACTAATATCATTGCCACAAAACATATAAAATATTAGTAATATTCAAAGCACATTCTCTGACCTTATGTAGATGAAGATATATTAATAATTATGGCAACTGATCTTCCAGGTGGTAATGTACTGAACTTAGATGAAATATGTCTTAGCTAGGTAGCAGGATGAGAATAAACTAGCTAGATGTTGGATGAGAAAAAATGATTTATAAATCTAATTTTACAGAAGCAAATTACTCACATAACAGAATTAAGAAAAATGCCATTGAAACACAATAAAGGCAGTATTTTACCTAACATCAGTGGCCAAGCAAATTAGAGTGTATTTTATCTCATAATGAGAAATTATTAAAGGTTTGAGGAGAACAATGTGTATACTATTTAAGTTAACTATAATCGTAAGACCAAAAGGTTATTTATTTGCCATGAATTGAACACAAACATGACGCCAAATTGATAGTCTTAGAAAAAGAAATAGAAGTCCTCAGTACATTTCATGCAAACCTTATGCTGCTATGGATGGGAAATCAGCATACAAATTACCATAACACAACATTCTCAGTGATGCAGAAAATATATGAATGCATTTTTCTCAGTCAAGAGAAGAGAGGGTGATTTATTTTGCTTAGGAGGATATCTATCAGGAAATGCAATTAGAATCATGATTCTTGAACATAACTAAGAAAGAGAAGGATGTAATTTCAAGTGAAAAGTAAAGTAGGGTCAATGATAAATAATTCTAGACACCCAGGAAATCCAGAATAAGGTGAGAACCGAAAGGAAAGAGCTGAGATTCCCAGCACCAAGATGTGACTTTATAACATGCTGAAGAATGATGAGACAAGGAGCCTTGGGTATGAAGATGCTGCAAAGTCTGAACACAAAGGTTTGTGTCAGCTTCAGAGGTTATAAGCCAAACACAGGTGTATGATACTGTTACTTAAATACTGCCCGATATGAGTTTACTGTTGGATGCGAACCGTGTTCTTTGCTGAGCACCTTGCATGAATCACTTTTCTGTTGTTTCAGTAGGCTGAAAACAACTTACCTTTTTCAAAGGATATTTATTGAGGACTAGCTTATACCCTAGATGATCTTATAGAAACATCAACCCAGAATGACCAACCTCCTTCTAAGGTGGTGTACGTACTTAGTATTATCATCTTCCTCACTGGTGAAAGACTGCCAATCATGTTCGCCAAACCTTAGGCCATCTAGAATTCAAGTGAATCAACAAGTTGAGTTTGCCATTTGATGCAGTTAAGAAGGTAAGTGCTAATATCATAAGAGTGGGTGTTCTTCAAGGAAGATTGACTCTAGGATTCAAATTTGTGGCAGGTTGTTTTGGGGAAAGTATAGGGAAGCAAGGTTTTAATATCAATCATATGATCCCAGAAAATGGAGAATTCTATGACTAGGGATCTTGGGAAATCATAATCACAGGGACAGACTTGAGCAAGGAGCAGGCTGTGACTCCAATAGCTAGGAGAGATGGGTACCTGGTGTATGGGTGGTCATCAGAGTGCATGACCTGGGTTGGTTTGAGGCTCCCTTTGATTCACTTCATCACAGTTGTGGAGTGGGCTTGTCTGATGTGATACTTAGTAAAATTACTTATTTCTAAGAAGAGAATAGCATGGGATAGCTAGTACCATAAGGCTGTTATTAGCACCAAGACTTAGCAACCTTGGATGACAGAAGATGCTGATATGTTCCTCTAAATTAACCATCTTATTAAGTTTAATGGAATTGCTCCTAAGCACTCTTCTCTGTATCACATGGGACATATGGGAAATGAGCCTCTTCTTTCCTTACATCAACCTGCAGTGCTTACACTCCTGGACTACAACTGACCCAACATTCCTGAAGATATTGGGAGACTCTGACTGTCCCCAGGATGTATATAAGCAAATCTACTGTGGTAGTTATAATATTGATTATCATTTTATCATGCTGACTTCAAGGTATTTTTCTTTTAGTCTGGGCTTTTCCCCATGGACTCTAGGAATGACTACTGTCACTCTTTACAAGCATCTTCTTTGCAGTTTCTCATTTGGCGTTTGGCACTCTTGTCTAAAGGAAATATGGGGACAAAAATGGAGCAGAAACTGAAGGAAAAGGCCATCCAGTGACTGGCCCAAGGATCCATCCCATGGGCAGGAACCAAACCCTGACACTATCATTGATGCTATGTTGTGCTTAACACAGGAGACTAGCATGGCTGTCCTCTGGGAGGCTCTATGAGTAGCTGACTGAGACAGATGCAGATTCTTACAGCCAACCATTGGACTGCAGTCAGGGACCCTTATGGAAGAGTTAGGGGAAGAACTGAAGAGCTAAATGGATGGCAACCCCATAGGAAGAATAAGCCTCACGCCTCGGAGCTCCTCGAGACTAAGCTACCAACCAAAGAGCATACATGGGCTGGTCCATGGCCTACAGCACATATGTAGCAGAGGACTGTCTTGTGTGGCCTCAGTGGCAGAGGATGAGCCTAATCCTGTAGAGACTTGATGCCCCAGGGAAGGGGGATGCTGGAAGGGGTGTGGTGGGAGTGGGTAGGTGGGTGGGTGTGGAAAGCACTGTCTCAGAGGTAAAGGGGAGGGGAATGGGGTGAAGAACTCTGAGAGAGGGAACTGGGAAGGGGTCAACATTTGGAATATGACTAAAAGGTAATTTAATAAAAAATAAAATAAAAGAGAAAATGTTTCATCCTCAGTGATAACTGCACCTAGCATTTCCCCCCAAACTCCCACCCATGCTGAGACCATAGACATCTATGTTGCTCTGTGACTGTTTCCCAACCCAAGTTGCTGGCACTGCGAGGATCAGGGACTCCTGTCCCTCAGAATCTCCATCCTCATTGCTATATTGTCAAATTATCTCATCACTCAGTTGTCACCCTGGATTCCACTGACTTAGAACCAAGAGCACTCACACAAATCTGGAGGGTTTCCCATTAAATGGCTTCCCATCCCTCCAGCCTACCCCCACATACATTTCACAAGATACTCTGGTCTTACACACACACACACACACACACACACACACACACACACACACACACACACACTGGAAAAGGCTATGGACCCTGGTATTTTTTTTTTTTTATTCAGAGTAGGAAAGAGTCCATTCTAGATATCTTTGTAAGGTTGTGTTCAATAAATAAATGACCCTTTAACAGTGTTTGGATTTCTTTCTTTTTTAAAAAAATCTCATTCTTGTATTTTTGGTTGTGAGTCTTGCCTTTAATGGCTGAGCCATCTTTCCAGCTCTCCCATCTCAGTCTTACAAGCCCTAGATTGTCACAGCACACTGTTGTTTCCATAGCAGATAGTCTCTTCTAACAGTCCCTAATCCTGTTAGTTTATATTTGGGTTTGCCTCTCTGCTTGGGTGATAGCATTGTTACATTCTAAAGATTATTAAAAGCAGATAGTTACATAGAGTTGTGTTTATATATTTTGCAGCACATTACAGTGTACATATGCAGATATACATATTCATCTCACATGCACACACATATGCGGGCACACACCCAGACACACTGATACAGCACACACAAACATGAGCACATATATACACACTTCCCATGTACACACATACCATCACACAGACATGCATATTATATGCACACACCATCACATACTTGCTATTACACACTGATACACACACACATACACATACACACACACACACACACACACACACACACACACACACACACCACATTTCTAAAGACCTCTGGTTATATGTGTCACTGATTTGCACATCGCATCTACTGTAATTGCTATTTCAGGAAACGCAGCTTTTAAATTATTTTTTTCTCTCTGACTGTTATGTATGATCTTTCATGATTTCAAATTATTTTGAATTGTATGTGGGTAAAACTAGCTATTCTGAAAGTCAATTGATATTACATTTCTGTAACTAAAAATGTGAAATAAAATCACATATGCTAAAATTACTAAAACACCCCAGTTTAGAACTGATTTTGCCTCTCTGCTCAAATCTGCTCCAACCATCCATCAGTTCTGCTCCCTGGGAGCAATCTTGTTTGTTCTTTTCTTATAAAGAGCATGAGGAAAACTGAGGACTGATTAGCAGTAAACCAAAATGAAAAGAAAAAAAAATGCCATGTAGGTAAGAAACTATTAAATTGGTTATAAAAAATAAACTGAGAAACTAACCGGTCTAACAACAGGGACCCAGAGAACAGAAACAGGAAGCACATATTTGTGACTTTTCCAATTTCAATTTTCTGTTGGCAATTGCTGTGTAGAAGGCACTTGGAGCAGGTTGGGAGTGTAGGAAATATATCTTTCTTTTTTTTTTTTCCTGTCTTTTAATCCTAAAGATAATCTTCTTCTTCTTCTTTTTTTTTATTACAAGAGTTTCAAATCTTATGACTAGGGTGCTTGTTTTATTGACTCTCATGAAAGATTCTCACGAGCAAAAAGAAAGAGAAATTATTCATCCGAGCACATGCTGCTTATAACAGCCCCACAGAGCCACACATCTGTCCCTGGAGTGCAACCCTGCAGCCTGGCTGATGTTTCCCAGTGGGTTTTCCCCATGAGTACAAAGTGCTCAGGAAAAGAAGACGGATGAGTGGGAGAACAAAGGTGGGAAACTTTGTACTGGGAAAGAGAAAGGTCAGAAGAAACCAAACCGCTCACTCTATCTGAAGAACAGACATTCAGATCTGAAATAAACTCCTTTTGTCCTCCGGTGGCATGGTGCCCTCTCTGTGGGTACCTATGAAAACAAAGAATTTTTGAAGCACTGGAAGGAGTTTATTGAACATAAGCATTTATTTTGTGACACAATGTTATATAAAATGGTCATATAACTATGATGTGTAATTCAGAGAGTAAATGTGTTTTAAGATATGACCAACACATTTTTATTAATTATTTTATTTATTTACACTCCAAATGTTGCCCCTCTTCCTGGTCCCCCTCCATGAGTTCTTCATCTCATCCATCATCATACCTCATCCCCTTTGCTTCTGAGAGGGTGCTCCCCTACCCACCTACCCACCCCCTCCTACCTCACCCCACTAGCATCCCCCTTCCGTGGGGCATCAAGTTTCTACAAGATTAAATGCAACCTTTCCCACTGAGGACAGACAAGGCAGTCCTCTGTTATATATGTATCTGGGGCCATGGACCAGCCAATGTATGCTCTTTGGTTGGTGGCTTAGTGTCTGGGAGCTCTGAGGTGTCCTGGTTAGTGTTGTTCTTCCTCTGGGGTTACAATCCCCTTCAGCTCCCTCAGTCCTTCTAATTCTTCCATAGGGGTGCCTGACCTTAGTCCAATGGTTGTCTGTAATCCATATAAATAAAATTTAGTGGAAAAAATGTTGTGAAATGGAGAGACTTAAACTATGGGGTAAATTTTAATGTTAAGGGATCTGGGAGGGAGAGAGGAGGGGGAGGGAAAAAGGGGGGCCAGTTCAGATATGGGAGGAGATAGGGGAGAAGTACAGAGGGTCAGGAATGTGAATGTAGGTGTGTAGCAGTGGGGGAGGGGAAACTGGGGGTAGTCACTAGAAAGTCCCAGATGCCAGGGACCCAAGAGAGTCCCAGGACCCAACAGGAAGGACATTAGCCAAAATATCTAACAAAGGGAGATAGAACCTATGGAGACCATATCCAGTGGATAGGCACATCCCCTGTTGAGGAATGAGGCCACCCACTTACCTCAAAAACAATAATCCATAATTCCTCCTTTCAAAAGGAAATGCAGGGACAAAGAATAGAGAAGAAATTGAAGGAAAGGCCATCCAGAGACTGCTCCACCTAGGAATCCATCCCATATGTAGCCACCAAACCCAGACACTATTGCTGATACCAAGAAGTTCTTACTGACAGGAGCCTAGTATAGTTGTCCCCTGAGAGTTTCTGCCAAAGCCGGATGAATACAGATGTGGATGTACACAGCCAAACATCAGACTGAGCACAGTGACCCCAATGGAGAAGTTAGGGCAAGGACTGTAGGAGCTGAAGGGGTTTGCAACCCCATAGGAAGAACAACAATATCAACCAACCAGACACCCCAGAGCTCCCAGGGACTAAACAACCAACCAAAAGTACTGGGGGGGGGGGTGGCATGGCTCCAGCTGGATATGTAGGAGAGGATTGCCTTATCTGCCATCACTGGGAGGGGAACCCTTTGGTCATGTGGAGGCTTGATGACCCAGGGTAGGGGAATGCTAGGACGCTGAGGCAGGGTTGTGTGGGTAGGTGGGAAAGCACCCTCATAGAGGCTGGGAGAGAGGGGAGGGGATAGGGGGATTGTGGAGGGGAAGCTGGGAAGGGGGATAACATTTGAAATGTAAATACATAAAATAACCAATAAAGAAATGAAAAAAAGAAAAGAACTAAAAATATAAAATATTTCACTGAAATTAAAAAGTATATGAACAAAAAACAGCATACGAGCTAAAACATTTATAATTAACTTCAACCTACTGAGTCTCACTAATCATTAATGACTTTTGATGAGTATTTTTAAGATCACACTGTACCCTTTTGTTATGTCTTATTTTTCTGAGATTCCTTTTCTTTAAAGGAAAATTATCCTAATCATAAAGACTGGAGGGCAACTCTTCACAGAAAACCAATTCTGCTTCACACACTGACTGACAACAGGGAAAGGTATACAGAAAACCACTCTCAGGTTTAGGCCTTCTGCCCAGAGTGTTAACTTAGTATGCCATAATTATAAAAGCCTCAGGAACTATACCAGTCTACCAGTCTATCAAGGTGAATCCTCTTTAGCATGTCATCTGTGTATGGGATGTGTCAATGCTCATCCAGAATTCCCATCCAAGAGAGGAAAACAGCTGAGATCATTCAACAGACACCCTGCTCACCCAAGGTAGCCATCTTGGAATTAGCTACAGCAATATGGATATGGTCTGAATCCCAACATTCATATAAGACCTGCAGGACCTCAGAGCTGTGCTGACCATGGGGCAATACAGCGATATTCCCTGTCAAGCCCAATCTTTTAAGATGAGATAAAAAGGCAATCTATTCTGTTATATGCTTAGAAATTCTTACTGATACACTTAACTATTTCATATCATTTCTTTCTTAGGGATAACCCTTATTCTAGTAGTATAATAACATTCTTGGTCTCAGAACTTGAATTAATGAAGTTAGAAAACATAAAAGAAAGGTGAAGTAATGTGGGAGAGAAGGAGGAAACCCCACTCGTATAGTCACATCACGTTCCTTCGCTATTCCTAATACAGCCCTGAGAGGAGCAGGGCTTTCTTATTGCCAACATCACAGTGAGACTGAGCACACTCATTGAAGCATGGTAATTACCCATCTTTTTAAACAGTAAATGTTTTAATTGTCTTTATAATTTTGTATTAACCATTTCTCCAAGAAAGATTTTTCTTTATCCACGATTAGACATTATGGGTCATGCAGTATGGTCTTTGGTGTGATGAAATATAACCCCATGGTTCATATTTGTTCAGCATCTTCTATTCTACACCTTCTACATTACTCAGTATTTTAATATATTCATGGCCATGAGTCCAGAGTAAGGCACTGTCGGGATCCACTCCTGTCTGTCCATAGCTATGAATGCCATCCCAAATTGCCAGTTTTGTGTAAAATATTACCTACTCGATTTCCCTCTAGCTGTTTGCAATCTCCGTCTTTTTCATTGGAAGATATAGTAGTATTTTATGAACATTTTCCCTTTGCCATATGTAAGAGAAGTATGTTGAAATTCAGCCCATATCAGTTTTGCTGGATCTAATTGCAAGATGGTCACCTTGGGTATGGAGGGTGTTTGTTAAACGATCTCAATCATTTTCCACACTTGAATGGGAATTCTTCTGATGACCATTGACTCATCTCACCCTAACAGACTTAATGAAACCCCATGAGGTTCTTATGATCTGTGCTCCATGTTTGAATTTAATTAATAGAAGAATTTTCTACTATCCTTTGTTCTGACTGCAAGGATAGTCAACTAATTACTGCCTACTAGGTGGAAAACAAACATAACGCAAAGGTATTGGCTTCCTGATATCAGCTCTGATTTGCTTTCTTTTTTCTTCTGTCTGAGGGGTGCCTTTCCAAATAAAATAGTCAAGTATTCAATATTTACAAAAGAGGTACAAAAGTACCTCTGTCAGCAGATCTGTCAAACAAATACCAAGAATAAATGACTATTCCAAGACCTAACAGGGATTCACTACTTGCTAATTATGTTTTGGAAAGAAAAGTGTTGAGTTACATAAGACTGTGAGCATTGTTTCTGTTAGCATAGATGGTGATTATCTTGACAGTCAGATGAGAGAGAAAGATTAGCAAATGGGTATTTTTGCTTTCCATTACTTTTTCTCCACCTCTTCCTTTGCAGATGGAATAAGCAGTGAAGTGTTTAGAGTCAAGGCTGGCAAGTATCAACCCCTTTGAAGTTGGCATGATGCTTTAAAACTGAAGAAGGAAAGGATAAGAATAATATAACAGTTACTTCATGCAGAAACTTAGAAATATGTGCATTCAAATTCTCTTCTCAGGCCTGGGCACTACTAGAGGTTGTTTCCTGCAGTGTGATTATTTAATGTCCTGACAGGTACACTGTTGAAGCATTTAAGGTTTATACTTCTGACTTTTAAGACTAAGATTAGAGTAGAGGGAATCAGTCATTCACTAACTGTGTTGTCTTTAGA
Source organism: Uromys caudimaculatus (assembly GCA_028551405.1). Classification (NCBI taxonomy): domain Eukaryota; kingdom Metazoa; phylum Chordata; class Mammalia; order Rodentia; family Muridae; genus Uromys; species Uromys caudimaculatus. Next base: position 73,460,612 of record CM052709.1, on the reverse strand, counting down.
AAGTTACATAGCTGTCAACAGCTAGTCCACAATGTCCTCCATCTGAGATGCTGGTTGGCTTGATCTTGTGCATATACCCACAGCTGCTTTGAGTTCATGGTCTTGTCATGCTCAGAAGATACTGCTTCACTTCCTCTTCCAAGACTTTGGCTCTCATGACCTTTCTACTTCCTCTTCTGTGAGCATCCCTGAGAGTTGGGAGGAAGGGGTCTAATATAGATGCTCCATTTGTGACTGAGCATTATGTAGTTGTGATTACGCACAATCCACTGCACAAAGGAACGTATTCGATAAGATTCGAGAAATGCACTAGTTTGTGGATGTAGAGATACAGATTTGGAGGACCATTTGACCTTATGTTCATTTATTAAAACAATACTGGGTTGATGCATGTGACCTCTGAGCTCCCCAGCTACAGGATCTTAGCCAAAGTAACAGTGTAGGAACATATTTCTCCTGTAGAGAAGGCCTTAAATCCATTACTTTTCCTCCACCTCTCCGCTTGCAGGTAGAATAAGGGGTGAAGTGTTTAGAGTCAAGCCTGACAAGTATCAAGCTGGCATGGTGCTTTAAAACTGAGGAAGTAAAGGATAAGGATAATATACCAGTTAGTTACCCCTATAACATTCATGTCATTATCTCACTCACCTATAGACATAACTTACCACCCTGCCTCTACCCTACCTTCTCATATGTCTCTCAATGTAAAATTTCATCCCATTCTTGACTATTATTTCCCTTTTACCCTTTCTGTCACCTGTGTTCTAATATCCTTTCTCCTTTAAGATCTGCTTACCTTTCCCCATCACTGAACCTTTTCTCTTTAACTCTACAGGTTCTAAAAACACTAATCTAAAGATTCAATGCTGGGATACATATATAAGTGAGAACATGCAATGTTAGTCTTTCTGGGTCTGGGCTACCATACTCAGCATAATGCTTTTTAATTCTATCTACTTACCTACAAATTTCATAATGTCATTCACTTATGGCTTCTGGAGGAAGGATAGCTTGTTTTTGTTAAATGCCTTTTCACTGGTAGGTCAACCATGCTCCGGTGAATGGCCCCCATACCCATGAGTATGTAGGCAGCACAAGTTGGACTAAGAGATTTATAACAACATTAATAACAACAAGAGTATACAAAGAAGGGATGGAGTAGTGGGATGGGAATGGGTCATGAATATATCAAAATATCATGTGTACATATGAAATTCTCAAAAAATTAGTAAAAACATATTTTTAAAGAAAGTTACCACTTCTCTGCATCATTTTCCTCAGTTATAAAATAAGACTTATTTTATTCAGTAGTTATAGTGATATTATCAATATAATAATAAAGCATAGATGTCATGTGCCTAACATGAAAATTGTTTTACTGATTGAGCTACAGCACTCTTTGAAAATAAAATACTGACAAACTGTAAAACCATGTCAAAATTGACCCTAAACACTGTAAATTCTAATCACAGTTTGCAAACCTCAGCTGTAGCTCCTGTTATATTTTTGTTAGATCAATACCTTTAAGTGAGTTTACTCTCAGAAGCCTCAGTTGCATGCAGGCTTCAAGGGTCATGCTTGGGGCTTGTGTTGTAAACCATAAATGGTCTAACACAGAGTTGAACTGAATAAGACAGATGTTTGTAACATCTTTGTCTAACCTTAATAACATTCCACAGTTAGAGAAATGAAGATCAGGAAAGCTAACTTGACAAAGAACAGTTAATGACTGGCAAAGCAAATTTAAGAAACCAAAGTTACAACACATGAGTCAATCTCAAAGCTGATGCCATGAATATGAAGATTGTGCAGCTACATCGATTCCCACACTCAGGAGTGCCCACATTTGTTTTTATAACTCAAGGATTGCTATATTCAAATTCTTAATATTTTAAAATTTGTTTTTATTTAGTGTCTGCTTGCTTGTATATGTTTTGCCTGCATGTATGTATGTAATCACATGCAAACCTGGTACCAGCAGAGATCAGAAGAGCACACCTCACTACATGCAATTGGACTTACAGACAGTTGTGAGCTGCTATGTGGGTGCTGGGAACCAACACCAGATTCTCTGCTAGTGTAGCACATGCCCTTGCATGCTGAGTCATCTCTCCAACCTCAAATTCCAAATATTTTAAAGAAGAGAGTACCATATTGTTCTTTGCATTGGGCTCTGCAAATCATACAGGTGGTCATGCAAACTATGCAGGTGGTCATGCAAATTATGCAGGTGGCCATGCAAACTGTGCAGGTGGTCATGCAAATTGTGCAGGTGGTCTTAGGTAACTAACATTTAAACCAGAAGTGAGACTACTGCATTGAAAAACCTCTCTCTAAATCAATGCATTGTTAGATTTAGGCCTATTCTACAAAAGGCGGGGAGGAAAGAATTCTGCTTCTCCCTCTCAGCTCTTCCCAAGGATAATAGCATCCATCTTTAGGGAACTGGCAGGAGAAAGTTGGGCTGAGTGACAACTGCATTGCACTTGAATTACATTAACTGTCCCAGCTCCACAGTGAATTGACAGCATGGTTCCTCTCATCAGATACCTTAGGCCATACTTGAAGTCATAGAGTTTGGGTAATAAATAATATCATTTTTGTACATGAAACTCAGAGCATCTTTCAGCTACTGCCTTATCCCCTAAACCTCCCAGGTAACTGTTCTGTTTTCCACTCATCTCCTTCCCTAGAGTATCGCTGGCAGTATTCCATTTCAGAGAGTTAAGAGAGTACCCAGGCTTCAGATTTCGGATAATCGTCTCCCACTACCACATCAGAATACACTCAGACTCTTCAGAGCTCTGGGATGGGAAACTGGTACCCCAAATTTCCTGTCTTAATCCATATAGATGCCTGATTGTTGTAGTTTGATTGTGAAACTTCCCACATGGCCCATATTGGTAACATATATACCCACAAATTGGTGCCATTGGGAAGTGTTGGAAAGTATAAAGTTGGGGCCTAATGAGAGCTATGCTGGTTATTTGGGGCTTGTTCTTAAAGAGGACAGTAGGACCTCCACTTTCTTGTCTATGTATGAGCATCTCTGCTCTAACCCAGACTCCACACCATGATGTATTGTCCAGCTAGGGGCTTAGAATCAATGGGCTTCAAAACTCCAAAAATGTGAATCAAGACAACTTTTTCTTGTCATAAGTCAGCTTGGAAGTATTTGTCACAGTGACAGAAGGCTAACTGACACTGGCTTTGAAGGAGGTAGTATATACAATGAACTGCCTCTCTTCTCCATTTCTTCTCATACAGTGCTGATCCCAAAGTCTGTAGCTGAAACCCCAGACATACACCTCCCCCAGAGGCTGATCCATCCTGATATTTTTACATCTTAAGAGCATGAGTGGCTTATGATATGAAGCCGTAAAAATAATGGATAAATACTGGGACGGATTGTCAAGCAATGTCTCACGTCATCTCATTTACACACACTCAAGGATAGATTTATCAGATGCTTATGAAATTTAGACCTTGTGTTGATTATAACTCAGTAAAGATCAGAAGGTAGAAGAACAAGGCAGAAGCAGCAAACTCTCGGGGTCTAAGTGAGTTGGTTCTCTGTCTTCATCCTTTACAGACCATGGCCATGGTGACCTCCCTGTTTCAGTGCTGGTTTGAGTCTGCACCATCTTCACCCCATTGGGTATTTAGGCAAATTTTGACACTGTCAGATGTTACTTCTTGACATGTTTTTTCTCTATATTTCACCATAATTAAGGCTATATTCTCTTTACTTCTTCTACAATAAAGCATTTGGAAAATTTCAATATGATGCATCATTTTTTCTTTCCTCTTTATTTTTCTGGGGTACTTTAACCCACTTACTCCTGCCATTTTATTTATTATTTTCATGTAGATGACTATCAAGATTTTCTGTAAGACTAACATGTCTTCTACAGTGTACAAACCTATGTAATGGTAAGTATTGATAAAGTCACTGAGGAGTATCAATACACTTAACCATTAGATCTAAAACTAAGCTTATTTTAAATGTTTTTACACTTTGGCCATCTGGTATCACATATCTCTTTAGCTGATGCCACTCTTCATTCCATCGTTCCTGCTAAGAACACAGAAGTGGATCTGTCCTTTATCCGATCCTTCATTCCTTAATTCTAATCATCATTAAATCATGGTGACTTCGATTTGTAAATAACTCTCCAAATGACTGGTATGCCTTCTGAGATCACCATTCCCACCTTGACTACACCATAATTTTCATCGTACCTACTTCTGTATCTTCTGTCTGGCCCCTCTCTTAAAGATGGACAGAGAAACTTACCCCTCTGATATGATTTAGGTGTGAACTATGTCACCACAGACTCATGTGTTTTAGTACTCAGTTCTCTGCTGGCGGCAGTTTGGGATGTTCTAGAACCTTCTGGGGATGAGCCACACTGACAAGCATAATGGCTATAAAGGGCAGATTTATGAGCCATTGTCTGAGTTCTACTGAAATTTCTGCCTCCCAGTAGCTGATTGTGCCGTATAACCACCCACTTCAGGATCCTACTCCCATCTCTGCAAGCCTGGCATGCTATCATGCCTTCCCCTACCATTAAATCTCCCTCTATATTTTTACCATCAGATATTTTGTCACAATAACCATAAAAACAAGAAAAGTAACTAGTGAGACCCCCATGCTTATCTTTATCTAGAAACCAGGTAGTTGCTTCAAAATGCAAATCTCTATCAAGTCTACCCCCCTTTGTTTCTATGAAGATTTCACCTTAGCCTTACATTCTAAACAGAATAGGAGCTTACTTACAGCCTTGAGCTTTTGGGAACACCACAGGGAGGATTATATATACCCAGGACAAAAGAAGTATCTTATTTTATGGTTTCATAAGATGCTTCAACTTACAAATGTTCTTAGTTTTATAGGCTTCAAAGTACACAGCTATACTAATGGCCCTCTCCAAAGACATGACTATAAAAAAGTCTGTGTGGCTCAGACAGTCTCTGTAGGGGCAAGTGTTTTGCTCTTAGGATAAAGTGGTTTGTATTACTTTTATGTATGCCATAAAAATAAATCCCAGAGCCTTGTGAGCTCAGAATATATCAGGTCAGCTCACACACAGGCTCTGGTAGACAGCAATACTTTCATTGGTGACATGTATATCAAGGAGTTATTGGTAGGACCTTTATTAATTTTCTATTATCTTTTTCCTTTTATTTTTTAGCTGTTTTCTTTTTATATTGGAAAAAGTAATTGTAGTTACTTCCAAAAGTTGCTACCAATAAAACAAATAAAAAATTTTAATTAGAGGTATCTTAATGAATGAGAACAGATGTTTAGAGCAAACATACTCCTTCACATTTCAGTCCATCTATTTTTCTTCCAGATCTTTCCTAAAGGATTAATTATTCCAAATATCTCTCATTTGCAAGTTTAATCCATCAGCTTTTCTCCCTTAGTATAATGATGGTGGAAATAATGGAAATGTGATACTTTTGATATCGTATCATATCAAAGGGTTATATGCAACATACTTCTTGGCTTTGAATACAAAATGTCAATGACTCAAAATAAGGAAATCATAATTAGTGAAAATATAGGGCTCTACCATATACATTCCCATTAGCTGTGTCTTCAAAGACTAGTAGTAAATGTTCTTGATAGTTCTTCCTTCTGAGAACACCATCATTAGAAGACAGACTAGAACATCATAGCTTGAGAACATGTTTTCTGTCCCATCCTTCTATTTGTGTACTACTCTTTTTATTCAGTGGGATGTTGCTGGTTAAGATTTAGACATACAGTGCAGTGTTTAGTCATAAGTAAACATCTGTATTATACCTTCCTCTAAGGCGCAAGTGTCATTGTATAAGGGGGGGGGCAGAAAGATTACAGGAGAGAACACTCTCTTCTGGACATAAAAAGGATTGTGGGACTCATGAACTCTCAGCATCTGTGGTTGGCTATACAAGACCCATGCAAGATCAAACCAGTCAACTTCATAACACAGAGAGAAAGAGGATCATGATCTCCCAGTCCTCAATGAAGAAGCAATGGAGAATCAATGACTTTTAGGGAAAGGAGAGCCAGTTTTCTTTAAAGGTGTGACTCTTGGTAGGTTAAGCATGGTCTACCAAATGGCTCTACACTCATGCATATATGGACAGCACCAACTGGGCTCAATGGGTTATTTTTTTTACAATATTTTAAACAATGCATAAATTTAAATGCACACTGACAACCTCTGCCAGATTTAGTTGTTTGCATATGTAGTGATTACTTACTTTAATATAGTAAATTTTTACATAGTAAATTAAATAAAATCCCAAGTGGAGTTTGTGCCTGGCAGAGAAAGATCATCTAATTAGGGTCTCAGAAATCTTCAGTAGAGGTGTCACAGGACTGCATCCCAGGCTTCAGGCTCAGCTTGGAATGCATTAGCTTCTGAGCTTGAGGAGGATTTTTGTGGAACCTATTTCTTGCCATTAAAGGAGGGAGGGTTGTAACTCATTTCTAGTGGTTGACTGGAGGCTTCTATGACTTCCAGAGGTGGTTATCACCTCCTTAGCATGTGTGTCTCCTAACATAGCTCTTCCTCTGGAAACCTAGCGTAGGAGAGTTTCTAAAGTGAAGGTACTAAGAAGATGGAGCCATGGAACACAGTGTCATCACAGGAGTGTATATTGGCTATTTTCTTGCTGTGACAAAATATCTTGTGGAAAGCAAGTTAGGGAAGAAAGGGTTTATGTTGTCTTGCAATTCCAAAGGGAGTATCATGGTGGGAAGACGTGGTGTCACAAACATGAGGCAAGCTTGGCAGTCAGGAAGTCTACTGATACCTTACTCTCCCACAAAGAAGCAAAAGAGGATGGAGAAACAGGAAGTAGGACCAAGCTATAAAACTTCAAAGCCAGCCCTACTTCCTTCTGCAAAGTGCTACCTCCTAATGACTTCAATAACTTTCTCAAAGACTGTTACCAGCTGGAATTAAATATTCAAATGTCCACTCTATAGGGGGTGTTTCTCTTTCAAACCCCTACAGTTTCTTCACCTTTGCTGTCTACACTGGATGAAACACCGGCAGGGACGGGTCATGCAAGGGCACAGACTAGAGAAAACTGGGCGGATAGAGGCTAGCCTGGAGTCTGTCTACAGAAGCACAGTTGCTGCATGATTTATTTACACAACATCTTTCATGGATAGTTTTATATTCATTGATTTATTTCTTCCAACCTTCTTTTCAATCATTTAGGACTCACTGGGAAACATTTCATTGTTTTTATCCTTTTTTGATTGTTTTGTTGGCTCTCTTTCTTTGATATCCCTTTTAAAGCTTGTTAATTCCAGATATTAAAGGTACATCCTTGGTTATCATTGTCTACCTAGAAGAGTTAACTATTTTACAAATGAGGCATGAATCACTGATTTAACACCCCCCACACATTTCCTGCTATCCGTAGCAAATGATTTTCTATATTATAAACAGCATGTTTTATTGTTTCTCATTAAAAAGGCAGCACTCTCTTACAGAAATTGTTCAAATGGATTTTAGACTTCGGTGTGTGTATGTTATTGTCTTTGGCTCTTTATTTTTCTTTCAAAAAATAGATTTCTAGAAACATTTCCTTGCAGATGAAAGAATTTGGTATAGCACTTACTGCAGGGCACATAGTATGGAGATGGAGACAAACTATTTCACATCTTTATAGAATATTTCCTTTACTCTCAGTTTTAGGGGATAATTTCTTGGGCTACAGCATTCTAGGTGCCTATTTCTTTTATAGCAAATTAAAGCTTTTATTCCATTGTTTATTGGTTCTATTGTTTCTCAGGAGGAACATTTTTTTTCTGTTCTGCTGAGTACATTTCTTTATTGTAGCAGCTGGATTAAATGTGCTTCTTTTATCTCCAGTTTTCAGCAGCTCAAATATAATGCGTCTAGGGTAGCTGTCTTTCTCTTTATTCTGATGGCTCTGTGTCTTGATGTATGTTGTCAATTTTGTACAATCCCTAGGCACTATCTCTTCAAATATTGCCTTTCTGCTCTTCTTTTTCTCTTTTTATTTTGGAACTCTGATTGTTCATGAGTTAAAGTGCTTGATATTTTTTACACAAACCTCATTGTGTATTGTTTTTCAGTCCTCTGTTTTGATTTATCCTGTTTCAGATTGGATAATTTGTACTGTCTTTCTGTCCTCTGATTGCACATACAGGATACAATCTGTCTTTAAGTCTACTTATTGAATCACATGTTTTATAATTTTTATAGTTCAGTACTGGGGTAAATATATTTATATATATATATATATACATATATATATATATATACCTATATATATATACATATATATGTGTGTGTGTGTGTGTGTGTGTGTGTGTCTGTGTAATAACAGTGAAAAAAAGACCATAGATTTGAAGGAGAATGGGAGTGGTATATGGGGAAGTTTGGAGGGAGGAAAGAGAAGAGAAAAATATTATTATTAAATCATAATCTCAAAAAATGTAGAAAAAAGAAAATCAAATAACATAAAATAAAAAAATATGTTTTCATATGGTTATTTAGAGCACCCTTCCTATTAGTTAGTTCTCTCGTCACCACCTCCCTGCCTCACTCTTCATTCTTCTCTACATCTAAACTTCAATTTCAACTTAACTTACAAGAGAGCGTGTATTCCAAAAGCCCATTGGAGATGTGCAAAGAAAAAGCTCAATCATTTTCGTTTTTGTTAACAATAATGCGGAGAATTGTTGAGTTTAGTTTTTCAATTAATTTTTAATTGGAAAGTTTATATATGCATATAATGCATTTTGATCAAACCAACCTCTTGCCTCCAAGTCTTCCCCTATTGTACACACTTCTTCCTCCCAACTCTGTAGACATTAAAAACCCATTGAGTCCACTTATAGCTTCCTGTATGTCCACAGGTGTAGGGCCATTTACTGGGCATGGCCAGCCCCTGAGGGGCCGCATCCCTGAAGAAAAGGAACTCTTCTTCCTCTGGCAACCATCAATATGTCCTCTGATGGTGGTAGGACATTATGACGTTCCCCACCATCTTCCTGAGATTTTGGTTGGGTTGATCTTGTGCATGTCTTTTACAAGGAAGTTACATATTCTGTGAGTTCAGATGTACAGTGATCCTGCTATATCCAGAAATCATCATTTACTGTTGACATTCACTACCACAGGCTCTTACAATCTTTCTAGCCCCTGTGCCTTGAGGGAAGGAGCGTGATTCTAAAGCATAAGTAGTTTGCTTCCTTAACACTTTTTAAAAAAAATATACCTGAGACATAAAACAGCTCTTGGAAGATGGGTGAGGTGACTTGTACAGTCTATGTACATTATTATTCAAACTAAGAAAGAGATATAAATAGAAATATATACCCAAGAACCATTCACTAAGAACCAGCATAGATTAACCAATTGTAATGAAGACCAATGCTGTCCATTATCACTGACTCTTGCCATAATGCTAATTTCAGAATGTGTGTGACATTTTGTACCTTGTTTATGTACATGTGACCCACCCGTTAAAATGAGTCATTAATCTTGCGGTAACATTATATCCTTCTGAAACATACTTTTTTTTTCTGGGAACATCAGATTTAATTTGCACTTTTCACTTTATAGTGACTTTTGTTAAAGGATCATAAATATCCATAAGCTTGAGAAACTTCTGTACCTAGAAAATACCTAATGAATATAAACAATGAAAACAATGAACAAAATTGAAGCTGTTAAAAACTTATGGAAACCACACGTGCCTTACCATCCATGCAGGGTTCCTTCCTTCACACTTCTATTGATTACAGTCACTAAAAGACAAAATAGTGGGTCTCTAGGGGACATTTTACTATTCCTTAGTTTTGGTTAGTTCTTCTTCCAGTAAAATACTAGGAGATAACTGAATGTGCAGAATAGTGATGGATCACTATCTCTTCATGTGTGAAGTATGATATTTGATTCTCCCACACCACAAGCAAATAATAATAATAATACCAAACAATAAAGAAAGAGACCTTTTGGAGACAAAAGTGGTCAAATTGAGGAAAAACAAAACAAAACAAAGCAAGATGAATAACAAATGTAAGTGCATAGACACATGATTAAATTTGACAGCTTCATTGGATAAAAGTCCAAAAGTCTATAGAGGAAAATGTACTGCCTCCTGACCAAAAAGAGAGAGAGAAAGAGAGAGAGAGAGAGAGAGAGAGAGAGAGAGAGAGAGAGAGAGAGAGATGAATTCTCAATAGAAAATACCAAATTCCATGAACAGTCTGAAAAGATACAACTTGCAATCTACTCTGATAAACTTTTTGTAATTCCACACCCAAGAGGCTGAGTTTTGAAGCCAATTGGACCGCACAGTTAAAACATGCCTCCAAACCAATGGAATGAATTGAAATGGATTTTGGTTATTGTAAGCATAGAGAGATAGTATGGACATTGTCTTGTCTGTGTTACCTGAGAAAAGCATCCTGACTGTGGCTTGCAGTGAGAAAGAAGAGCAGAAGATCATGCTATGACTTTAAATTGGAAATAACTAAAAAAATTCAGAAATGCCTGAGTTCATCTGGAAATGATCCGGAAGATTAATCTCTGTGCCACTCAGTACTGTGGTAATTCAACAAGAAGATAAATGCAATTGTAAAAAGTGGGTTTTCACTTTTCACCTCTGAGCATATGATTTATGACTGTTTCTAAGAGCCATGACTTTTTTTTTTTTAACATTAGCTGCCTAATCTATTGAATGTTTTCTTAATCATCTGTATGTGAATCCTAACACATTTGATGGGAATTGAGTATCGCCTTCTGCATTTTTGGATAAGAAACAAAGATTAAAATATAGTAAGTAATTTAACCACAGTTACGCATTTGGTAAGTGGTAATGTCAGAATTACAAGAATGCTGTGATTCGCAAATCATTTTTATCTTCACTGTTACTTGAATGGTAAACCAAGGCTTAACTCTACAAGGATACACACATAAACCTTTCCTTATCCCTGAATGGCTCAGTGTTCACTTTTTATCTACATCTTTGTTGACAGAAATAATACAATATTGTGATACCACAACTACAGGATCTTTGGTATTATCCTTAGAAATTTTATTCTTGAAGCAACATGACTCATCGCTTTAAAATTCTTTTCAATTATAAAACTTGGAAGAAAGAAAAACCATTTTCAATTAATCCTGGCATCCTCTGTTCTCTTCTGATAAGATTGTAATGAAAATGTACCCCTGTAGTCCACTGCAATTCTCCCAAGGGCATCTACACTAACAAAGACTTTGTCTTAGTCAGGGTTTCTATTCCTGCACAAACATCATGACCAAGAAGCAAGTTGGGGAGGAAAGGGTTTATTCAGCTTACTCTTCCACATCGCAGTTCATCACGAAAGGAAGTCAGGACTGGAACTCAGGCAGGTCAGGAAGCAGGAGTTGATGCAGAGGCCATGGAGGGATGTCACTTACTGGCTTGCTCCTGGCTTGCTCAGCCTGCTTTCTTATAGAACCCAAGACTACCAGCCAAGGGATGGTACCACCCACAAGGGGTCCTTCCCCCTTGATCACTAATTGAGAAAATATCTTACAGCTGGATCTCATGGAAGCATTTTCTCAACTGAAACTCCTTTCTCTGTGATAACTCCAGCTTGTATCAAGTTGATATAAAATCAGCCAGTACAGATTTCAAGAACATCCTGTGAAAAAATGCCTAGAGGAAAATTTGAAGTTCTAGTAGAAAATGATGCAAGGATAGTTCAAAGAAAAACACATCCTGTTCTCTCTAATAATAAGAAGCATGCTGAACTTCATAGAATTTAACATGTATCTTAGATTAATGCCAGGATTAATCTTCTCTCTCTCTCTCTCTCCCTCTCTCTCTGAATATAGTATACATGGAGAATTCTGTAAAGTTTGTAATGAGACCAGAGATGTTTTGAAACTCAAGTTTATTTGGTGATCTTGATATGGTCTGGATGTCTCAATATTCAGTCTACTAATGAGCATACTTGCTTATTGTCTGTCTGAAAATATTTTAATATGGTAAACTTGATTTTTTTCTACCACAAATAAGCTAATGTTATAAACACACACAAATAATCAAGTTGAATGTAATAAAAATCTGGAAACTTTTGGTTTTTTAGTTTACTTATTTTCATATTTCATTAAAAATTTCAAGGCACCATATAGTCATTTTGACAGTTGAGTGCTTTGCTTTGGCTCAGGAGAACATTATAATACTTTCTATGTTATGTAGCTACAGCCTTTAAATTGAATCCTTCCCTGCTGGAGGGAACAGGCAGGCTCATAAGACCCAGGAAGTAATGAAACACACACGTCTCAGGAAATAAACAAACCACAGAAGGCTCAAGAAGCTTCTAAAATGTACAGAGATTGTCCCGAGTGCTAGAAAAGCAAGCAATTGCTTTGAGAAGAGATTCTCTGGCCAGCCTTGCTGCCTGCAAGTTGTGCAGAAAGTAAGGGATAGAGCTTTTCACAAGTTGTCACCCGTGCTGGGTTGTTCTTTTCATCTTTGAGTTTTCGTGTTCTTGTAAGTAACAACCCACCTAGAAGCTTATAAGTAACCTCAATAAACTCTCCAGTTCACTAACCTGGACTTGAATGAAGCTATTGCTTCAGTTGTCATTGGTGCCCTATTTGAAGTGATAGATATACTGTTCACATGTCTCTTGAAAATTTAACACAATCCAACTATTTTGAGTTTTGCTCACTTCTTATTTTCTGTAACAATTATAGGCACTGAATGGGACATCTTAAGTAGTTGGGTGGAAACTATTTGACCTAAGATGTTTTCTTGGGTAACTTGGCCACGGACAAAATATGACATCTGTTGCCTAAGTTCTTCCATCTTCAGAAGCCACAGGCTACTCTCTACAGAAATGCTCTGGGGAGCATCTTGGGGGAATCTTGTCTTCCACATGCTCTCTGAAATAAGACCAATCCTTGTTCTCCTGGCCCATATCTATGTTTAAAGATTGGGCACCTTCTGTAGAGTACTACATCACAAGAGCTTCCAGTTTGTTCAACAGTCCTGAGTTTGCCTGGAGTATTATTTTTTTGTTTGTGTCATCCTCAAATACTTATGAAGAACCTACCAAGTATGGGATACTGTTGTGCATGCTGAGATGATAACAAAGGCCCTCAGTCCACTGGATCTTTCATTTCAGTGATAGGTACATGGAATTAATATAATATCTATCACCCCAGAAAGTATCTCCACAAAACTAGATAAAAAAATATTTATTTTCACGTTAGCATTAAACCATATTGGGGTACACTACAATGCGCAACCAATTGGCTAAAGTGATTACAGAACCCAAAGAAATCTAATCCTTTGATATACACAGCAGACACATTGTTATGTGAGTGTTCTCAGGATCAGGGTAACTAAGAGTCGTTCCTCAAGTAAGGGCACTTGGCAGCATCACTTGTCATACATGGCTCATCTCAGACTTAGTACTCAAACTAGCTATCTGTGTTCACTAATTTTATTAAAGGAAAATATAATTTCTGTCCAACATCTTGCCTTTAAGGTCTTATATTTTTTAACTTGGCTCCTATGGGTAATCTGACTCTCTTTCTCTATCTATCTATCTATCTATCTATCTATCTATCTATCTATCTATCTATCTCCCATATTTTGTAAATTAATCTCTGCTTAGCCTTCTGACTTAGTTCAAAGGGACTAGATTCATATTTAATTGAATAACTAGAGACTGAAATATAAGAAGGTCCTTGGGATCCTGTTCATCTACCTCTTTTTCCCATAATGGGTCTTTTCTTGAGCTGACCTACAAGCCCCTAATTCTAACTCAGAAAAGTCTTCACCTCAGTAGCTGGCAGCACCAAGTTATCCCAGTAGCTACAACTACACATATTCATTCAATTATTCTTTTTGTCAAATATGTTTTCAGCACTAATATGTAGCAGCAAACATAATAAGTGAACATTTCTTCATGGAAGTTACAGCTCAGCATATTTGAATTTTTTGAGATGGTTTTAATTTAGTCATTGAATATTGCATATACAATATGTCTTGATCACATCCTATTCTTCCCCAAACTCCACTCAGGACTGCCACTTCACATCCTGTCCCTATTTCATGCCTTCTGTTTTTTGTTTGTTTGTTAGTGTTGTTTATGAGATAGGGTCTCACTCTGCAGCCCTGGTTGGCCTGGAATTCTCAAGTTCCAGTCTGGCCTCAAACTCATAGTCACAGATATATACCTGTCTTTTCCTCCTGGGTGCTGGAATTTAAAGTTGTGTGCCCCTAAACTCAGACCTATGACTTTCTTTTATAAAATGTATATTTATTTTGTTAATATTTATTAGGTGTTTGCTTGTTTAGTTGTGTTTTAACCACTGAGTCAAAACTTAGTTCTGCCCTCTTTTGGATAATTATAGAGACATCCAAGGGAACATGCATGCCCTATTAGTGGCCACACTCCTAAAGAAAAGTGACAATCTCTTCCTGAGCAGTCATCAACTATCAATAGCTCCTCAGCTAGAGGTGAGGCCTCAGAATGCCCTCTCCACTCCGTAATAGCGTCTGTCTATCTATCTATCTATCTATCTATCTATCTATCTATCTATCTATCTATCTATCTATCTATCTATCTATCTACTTATCTATCTATCTATTTGGTTTTTTGAGACAAGGTTTCTCTGTGTATCTCTGGCTGCTCTGAATCTTATTCTGTAAACCAGGCTGGCCTCAAAATCAGAGATCCTCCTGCCTCTGCCTCACTAGTTGCTGGGATTAAATGCACGTGCCACCATGGTCAGGCTTTCATGATAGAATTTGTAAGTGGCTTGATCTTGGGCAGCAAACATCAGCCAGTATGGCTTTGTGTAGACAGCAGCCATGTCATCATGTCCAGAGGAGAGCATCCTATAGCACTTATTTGCATCCTCTGGCTCTTATGTTCTTTCTCCCTCTTTTACATGATATTTCTTGGACCTCAACCAGGGGTGATATAAAGGGACAGATGTTCCATCCATCTGTGGATGGGCATGCGCAGTGACTTGCTCCTGGCACTTCGCACAGTGATGCCTCTCAGCATGAATCACTACCCAGTGCATTAAGAAACATCTCTGCTCAATAGTGGGTGCAGCATGAGCATACAGACATAATTATAAATATTTAGAAGGCAGTTTGACCACATGACCGTTTAGCATCAATGGGCTTTTCCATAGGTTCTTCCTCTCCTAGGGGTGGAATTTAACCAGGCTCCCAGTATCAGGCATGAATTCTATAGCCTGTTGAGCAGGCCTGAAAACCATTCCACAGAGCTGTTTCTAGGATGTGAGTTAACCTCAGAGGACAGATGAAGAAATTTCATGGAACCTCATTAGTTACTTGATCAAATAAACATATAATTTTAAGGGGATTTTAGATAGAGTTACATATAATTTTAAGGGGATTTTAGATAGAGTTACCTCATATTAATACACAGTATTACTCCCAGAAGACATAGTATATTAAATACAGATCTCAGTGCAAGTCATTTCCCTATGAGATACAACCCAGAATAACCTAGGAGGCACCCAAAACAATAGAAGCTATCACTACTACCTTTAATTGTCCACTGTCTCAGTCAGTGTTCTATCACTGTGAAGAGACACCATGACCACAGCAACTTTTATGAAAGAAAGCATTTAATTGGGGCTTGCTTACAGTTTCAGAGGTTTAGTCCCTTAATAGCATGACTGGGAGAATGGCAGCACACAGGCATACCTGGTATTTGAGAAGTAGCTGAGTGTTCTACATCCCGATCTGCAGGAAGAAAGAGCTCTCGGCTTAGAATGGGCTTTTTGAAACCTCCAAGCCCACCCTATCCCCCACTGACACACTTCCTACAACAAGGCCATACCTCCTAATTCTTTCAAATAGTGCTACTCTCTGGTGACCAAGTCACTATGAGCCCATGGTGTGTGTGTGTGTGTGGGGGGGGAAATAGTCTCATTCAAACCACAGCTCTCACTATAACTAGATGCTAAGACTTTATTACTGAAATATTACACACACTTGTTGCAGGACACAGAGAAATCAATATTGAAATGACAAGAAGAACTTCTCTGCTGACTAGCTCTTCTGGAACATGCTATGCAGGTTGCTGGCAGAGAAAAGCCATCAAGGACCTTATCCAGTACTAGATTCTGCATGCTGCTATACTGACTTGCCAGTCAAGGTGTGTCCATAGGTAAAATAGTAGCAAGACATTTTTTTTCCGTTTTTTCGAGACAGGGTTTCTCTGTATAGCCCTGGCTGTCCTGGAACTCACTCTGTAGACCAGGCTGGCCTCGAACTCAGAAATCTGCCTGCCTCTGCCTCCCAAGTGCTGGGATTAAAGGCGTGCGCCACCACTGCCCGGCTGTAGCAAGACATTTTTAATGTTGGTTTTTACCAAGTATTAAAAAAAAAAATTCTGCCTTGCTTCAAGATAATGATTCTGAATAGAATAAAATCCATGGCCATTCCATTATCTCTCTTGGCAGTATCTCATTAGGAAGAACAGAAATAAAAACTACCTTTGTACAAAACTCCTTTTGTAAAATCTAAAGCCTGGTTTTTATAATTTACTTCTCTGTAGATGTTTTTCGTGGTAAAAAAAAATACTATATATTATAAAAGAATTCAGATATCCAACTAGGATATAGGGATTTATTCTGCAAATAGCAACAACTTCTAAGAAGTCTCTCATCTCCTCTTTCACCCCTTCCCAACTGGGATAGAATGACTAAAATGATACCAAAAATATCCCACAAGGTGAAAAGGTCATGCTGTCAAACTGCCTTCTAAATATTTATATTTATGTCCGTATGTTCAGGCTGTGCCCACTACTGAGTAAAGAAGTTTCTTAATGCAGTGGGTTGTGATTAATTTTTCATTCTGAATTGCTTGGTGTAAGGACCCTGATATGAATCCAGAATAACTTTCCATTTGACTCTCAGCTGTCATTTTTCCATATTTTCACACGATAGCATAAGCATCCCACAAGTTAGCATCCCCTCAAAAAACCCACCTTGTTTAGGATGTCTCTCAATGCTGGGAACACTCACATAACTCTTCTGTAGAAGAGAGAAAGGAAACTTTTATAGAATGTCTTCAATATCTGTATTTGTGATAAAAGTATCTGTGCACACATCAGCAGAAAGTACAGAAATCTCATCATCTCTATTCCTGTGCACAGTAGGGTGACAGTTTCCAATGCACAATTCTCTATCCTTACCCCAAACATAAAGCCCTTGGGACCTGGCCCTCTTGCTGTCTATGCATATGAAATACATAGAAAGGATTATTCCCCAAACTCAGGAAATGCCCCTACACAGTCCTACAACCTCTGTGGGCAGTTCTAAATGCAAAGTAGGAAGAAATAGCTTTTGACAATTGGACTTATACCTTTACTTTCAGCCATTGCTTTCTTGTATTTTTGTTCAAGTAAAAGAAATCAAACTGGATCTCCTCACTATGTAAGATAAATCCCACTGGAGAGAACACATGCATAGCACTGACAGGAAACAGATGTGAGCTGAGAGCTTTAAATCTTAAAACAGAAGGAAGATGCCCAGGGAGAGTGAAGACATCTGATGTCTTAGGAGGAGATGGCCCAAACATGTTTTAGGAAGGCCACAGCAAGGCTGTGTCTCTTTAAATGGTAGACTCATACAATTCAAAAGACTGTGAAGACAGACCTTTTGAGTCCTAGGTTAATGGCCACAGACATAATGGCAGCTTGTGTGTTGGTCCAGCCCATGCACTGCAGTTGTCACAGTAACTAATTATATGTCCATCCAGAAACTCACAGCTATAGAGCATACAGCCACTTGGGCAGACATCAACTGGAATGTTGCTATGAATGCAAGGTACTTTGTAGCTGAGGTGACTGCTTAGATTATGGTATGGAGTGAAGCAGGTTGCCATTAGTATTGTGAGTGGGCCTCACCTCCTCAGCTTTAAGAAAAATTAAAAAGACATAGTAGCCACTGGAAAAGAAAGTCGTCACTGGAGGTTCTACTTGTGTGCACTCCATTAATATGGTTATTAATTGTAAAACATCAGCATGATTTAAGAATTCTGGCAACAAAGGAACTCAGTAACTTCATTTTGCTATTTAATTTCAAGTGGTAAACATTTCATTGATCCAATAATGTTCCTAAGAGGAGAAATTCAGCATCCCGACAGTACCTTCTAGCTGTTTCTAGATACATTCTAGTCTATCTTTCTTTTATCTAATTTTTACTGATTTTAGAAGGGGAAACATAAGCATAGCTTAATATTCAGCTAGTAGTGTAACTTCCTAATGTTTGACACATCGCACTACACATTTATTTCTTCTCTCATATACACACAAGTCCAGACTATGTGTGGATTGAGAATCTATTCTTTCAAGACTTTCTGAATTCCCTGAATGACTTGTCTTGGTTTTCTTGCTCAGATGAATGTGGTTTGGCAAGGAAAGTAAGCCAGTATACTAAGAATTATTTAACATCTTTCATCTTGAGTTTAACATGAATATAGAGTTGGAAAAATCCCTTTTAGCTTTGACTTAAGTGGCCATAAAATCATTGAATAACAGCAAAATTAACAACAGATTGTATGGATTTGTTCCATGTTTATTTTTAATTAGATTTTATGTGTATAATGCCAAAACATACACAACTTCCCTCAATTTTACCTTTCTTTTGCTAGAATGTACGGAAACTATTAGATATTCATAAATTTCTCATCTAAAACTGTAAATAGTTTGGTACTTTTTTAAATGAGCATGAATAGTTTACTTGCATCTATATATGAGCACTGTGTGCATGTTTGGTGCTTGAGAAGGCCAGACAAGGACATTAGGTCCCTTAGGACTGGAGTTACAGATGATTATGAGATGCCATGTGGGTTCTGGGAACTAAACCTAGGTCCTCTGAAGATCAGCTAGTGCTCTTCACCATTAAACCATCTTCCCAGCCTCTGTAGTTGGACACGAATTTAAAGCATTGTCTGCACAGCCTTTACGTTCCAGGTAGAAACATCATGGTACTCAAGTGCTTAAGCTTGAATCCACATCTCTACACTTACATGATCTTCTTTTAGGGTTATTTGTTTCCATAGATATGATGTCATTTACAATAAAAGGGATGTCAGAGTAAAGAATTTCCTCAATTCTGTCGTTATATGAGACCAGAGAGCAAACCCAATCTCAACCTAGCTTTGCCCAGAGGATTGTCTTCACAAAGAATGAATTACCCAGATCTTTTATGTTTGCATTGGTGATAGTTGTGGATAATACCGGCCTGAATTTCCGAACAGTAAATGAGATGGGGTGAGATGGTGGGAGGTGAGAAAGACTCTTCTTCAGCTTCCATATCAATTATTGCATAAAATGTTAACATGCCCCTAGATGACTTCAATATTGCTACAATTTCAAAATTAAATTGGAATAAGCCAAAGTGTCTCCAAGCTCCACAAAACAATAGTTCCTATTTCATTGCCCACACACTCCTCTTAAACTGTGTCATACACAAACTTACACAAGTTAATAAGTTCAGCCTTTGGGATTTCCCATTGAGTCATCCATGGCCATGTGTAAGAACAATCGGAGCCTGGTGTGGACACATCCAAGCTACAGTAACAGAACGAGCAGTCTGCTCATATACAGACTTAAAAAAATTATTAGATGGCAGAAGTCACCCCACAAAGAAAAGAGAAGTTGTATGACAGTTTAGAAATTCCAAGCTGGAGCTGGGTAGTAGTGGTGCACACCTTTAATCTCAGCACTTGGGAGTCAGAGGCTGATAGATCTCTATGAGTTTGAGGCCAGCCTCATCTACAGAGTGAGTTCCAGTACGGCCAGGATTACACAGAGAAACCCTGTCTTGGAAAAACAATAAATAAAATAAAATAAAATAAAAATCTAAACTGGAAACTCATGGCTTTTATTGAGCTCCTAGTTGTTTCTCCCATCAACACACACAACTGTCAGATTCTCCTGTATAGAAGAAGCTCCATGAAGAGGAGTCTTAATGGAGTATAAACAGATACATGCACAGATTGCCAAGGGAAAACTGGCTTTCCTCATGATTCCCTCTGATTTCCTCCTGGACTTCCTGAAGCCACTGTAGACCTGACACTACAGTAGCCCTGGAATAGCAATCCCTTTTATTTAGCCATTCTTGGTAGAGTTTCCAGGTAATTGGAATTCAGTACACTGGTAAAAAGCATAGATTCTAAAGTCTTATTTTCTCTGTCCTAATACTTCTCTAAGCCTCCGAGATGTGACATTTTTCAATGAGGCATATTCTCATTTCTTTAGTTTTTTGAGCTGCAAAAAGGAGATAATATGATTTTCTAATGAGCTAATAGTGTATATTTACACTTTATTTATTTTTTTCGTTTTCAACATTGACAAGGAGTTGACACTTATCAGCACACTTGATGAAAACAACTCTTGTTAGTTGGATACTTTACTTAAGGCTATGATAGCATTTCCTAAAAGTGTGTATGCGGGAGGGGATACTACAAAACTGAAGAGCAAACATCGCTAGAAGGAGGGAAATCTGGAGAGAAGGAAAATCTTTTGCAATGCTCTGAACAATGGCCATTGGCAATTCACAACACAGAGTATACACTAAAAAGAAAGCTTCTCAGGTGTGTGTGGCAGTTGTACTTGGTTTTGGGGCAATGCTGGCACTAAAGACCAACACAACCAGATGAAAAGCTGAGATGCTAAGAAATGATAATCCACAGAAAAGTAATGACCACATCCACAATCTGTCCTTAAATTATTAGAAAATTCTATAGATACCTGTTAAATCCATATGGTCCATAACTTCTACAACCAGTCATTAAAAGTCCCCCAACCAAAAAAATCCCAGTACCAGATGGGTTTAGTGCAGAATTCTATCAGACCTTCAAAGAAGACTTAAAACCAATACTCTTCAAACCATTTCACAAAATAAAAACAGAAGGAACACTACCTAATTCATTCTATGAAGCCACAGTTAAACTGATACCAAAACCTCACAAAGACCCAACAAAGAAAGAAAACTTCAGACCAATTTCTATTATGAATATCAATGCAAAAATACTCAATAAAATTCTCTCAAACCGAATCCAGGAACACATCAAAGTGATCATTCACCAAGATCAAGTAAGCTTCATCCCAAGGATGCAGGGATGGTTCAATACGGGGAAATCCATCTATGTAATCCACTACATAAACAAACTCAAAGAAAAAAACCACATGGACATTTCATTAGATGCTGAAAAATCATTTGACAAAATTCAACATCCTTTCATGATAAAAGTCTTGGAAAGATAAGGAATTCAAGGACCATACTTAAACATAGTAAAAGCAATATACAGCATACCAGTAGCCAACATCAAACTAAATGGAGAGAAACTTGAAGCAAACCCACTAAAATCAGAGACTAGACAAGGCTGCCATCTCTCTCCTTATCTATTCAATATACTACTTGAAGTTCTAGCTAGAGCAATTAGACAACAAACGGAGGTCAAAGGGATACAAATTGGAAAGGAAGACATCAAAATATCACTATTTGCAGATGATATGATCGTATACTTAAGTGACCTGAAAAACTCCACCAGAGAACTCCTACAGCTGATAAACAGCTTCAGCAAAGTGGCCAGATATAAAAATAACTCAAACAAATCAGTAACCTTCCTATACTCAAAGGATAAACAGGCTGAGAAAGAAATTAGGGAAATGACACCCTTCACAATAGTCACAAAACAATATAAAGTATCTTGGTGTAACTCTTACCAAACAAGCAAATGATCTGTATGACAAGAACTTCAAGTCTCTGAAGAAAGAAATCGAAGAAGACCTCAGAAGATGGAAAGATCTACCATGCTCATGGATTGGCAGGATTAATATAGTAAAAATGTCCATCTTGCTGAAAGCAATCTACAGATTCAATGCAATCTCCATCAAAACTCCAACTCAATTCTTCATAGACTTAGAAACAGCAATTCTCAAATTCATTTGGAATAACAAAAATCCCAGAATAGCAAAAACTATCTATTATCAACAATAAAAGAACTTCTGGGGGAATCAGCATCTCTGACCTTAAGCTGTACTACAGAGCAATAGTGATTAAAGACTGCATGGTATTGGTACAGGGACAGGCAGGTAGATCAAGATGTTTGCTAAATTACAAAGACCAAGTTCAAATCTCCAGAAGTTTCTGAATCCTTGTAACTTTTGCTAAAGTGTGAGTTAAAGAATGGCACAATGACCAATGAGAGAAACATGTCAAATTTAGAAAGAGAAACATCACAGAGGTAAGGAACCCCCTATTTTGAGAGATGTCCACTGTGTAGATATGTCAGTCACCAATGTAATTTTGTATCTTTTCAATGTGTTCTAATCACCTTGCTTCCACGTAAACACATGGTGGTGGATATTTTAGTTTTCAGGTTTTGATCATTTTGTTATATTTTTTAGGGTATAAAAATGCTACACTAGGCACAAAGCTGGCTTGGGTTGAAACTTGGCATCAAGGGTGACACCAGCTGTTCCTTGTAGAGCCGTGAGGGGCAGCTTCAAACATAGCACAGACACAGATCTCTGTAGAAACATAGCATTTCTGTGGGTGGCTGCTATGGGAACACGACTAACAATATGCAGAGCCTGGCCACCAACTTCTGGGAGCATTTTTCAAAAACATTTTCCGGAACTGAGGTTGTCAGGCATCGACATAAAAGTAAGCGGGCCTGAAAACTGGTGTAGCAAGAGCCATGAAAGGCTTGGGAGAGTGAATGCCAGTTATTCCCTGAAGGAGAGTCCACTCAGTTCTGAGATGCAGCCAAGATCGAGGTCAGTAGGTAAAAATCAAATCCTTAAAATCAGGGTGAGCTTTGAAAGTAGAGGAAGTGTGACGTTGGAATAAGTGAGCGAGCAGCTGGGAAACAATGGCAATCTGTCCTTAGTCACTTGCATTTCAGATAAAAATGTGTCAGTAGTTTGACATTGTACATTGTAGTTTGATGCAAGATAGTCAAAGGGTCCCATTGTCATAGCTAATACTCGGACCCTGAACTAAACCCTGTTGCCAACTCCCACTCACTGTGATGGGTCCAACCCAGGTACATGTTCTGAAGGCTTTGTTCCCACTCAGGGGATATTGGCCCAGGGATAGGTGGTTGGTCTCTGACTGACCGCTCATATATTTTGACTACTGTTTGTGTACAAAATGTCATGAATCTCTAGAGAGTGATTGGATCCCAATCCCATTCCTTCCTCTAGGGATGGAGTTGCACTAAATTAAGAAAATTAGACAGCTCCATCCTCTTCATTATCTTGTTCTTCTCCAGGTAATCTCTCACTCTAGCTCCTGCTATACAGTACCATCTGCCATAATACTGCACCCAGATGATTCTCAGCATTAGCCTGTTTGTGATCTTTTGGTTTCTAAAACTTCGAGTGACCAGGCATGGTGGCACTAGCCTATAAGTACAACACTTTGAAGGCAGAGTCAAGAGAATCAGGAGTTCAAGGCTACTCTCAACTATATAGAGTTGAAAGCCAGAAGGGGATTTGTCTCAAAAAGCCAAAAATAAGCAAATAAAAAAATTGTGTTAAATAAACACCTTTAGTTTATAGAGCATCATGTGTCTTGCATTTGGTTTAATAATATAAAATGAACTAAGTTACCACCTACCCTACTATGCTTGGTCTGATGAGAAACAAACAAAACACCATGTCCTCTATCCAGTGAACAGCAGAATTCTATTTTCTGTTTGTCACAGTACAGGTGTACAAAGTGTGGCTAGCCCATTGGTTACTAGTAAGGACTCTTTTTATGACTTGTAAACAGCTGTCTTTTGCTGTTTCTCCCATGGCAGACAGAAAGAGAACACTCTTCTTATAAAGGTATCAGTCCATGGGTTAGGATCAAAACTTGTGACTTCCCTTAACCTCTGTTCCCTTCGATGTCCTACCTCCAACATAATCCCATAGGGACTGAGAGCTTCAACATACACTTGGGTACACTCAGTGCATGACACCATCTAACCATTCAGAACATCACTTCTCTATACTGGCAAGTGTGAGTCTGCTTTTGACAGCTTCTCTCATTACTCTACTGTCTGTTGCAAAAGTGAGGGAGGGGACTTAATAGGTCTCTAGACCAGGTATTGTCTTTCATAGTTGTCAGAAAGCATAGCAAAAATAAGAATCTTAGAGCCAAGAGAGCTTTTTTTGAGAATATCTCGATTCTATAATGGAGTTGGAAGAAAGGAGAGAAAGAGAGAGAGAAGGGGAGAGGGAGGGAAAGAGGGGGGACAGAGAGAGACAGAGACACAGATTGGTAAATTATGATAGTGGTAGCCATTATATATTTTCAAGAGCTTCTTGAAACAGTGTATTGAAAGTGCATTGTCCATTTTTATTACAGGTTTTCATAAAGACCTATTTCATTCTCTTCTAGTTTAGGGAAGTGATAGTCCAACATAAAGCACACTTGATCTGTTTGTCAGCTAAAAATTATAAACTCTTCAACTAAATGGCCTATAAGAATATGTGGTGTGTTGTCATTCAGCTGCAGTCAAGCTGTGGATTCCAGAGTGAGTGGGCAGCCATTTTTACTGGCAAAGGCAACAGAATAAACTGTAATTTCATGTTCCAGGCATCGTTACCAGTGAGGTACTGGTTTGACTTGCCAGTCTGAAGCTGCAGGGCACAGGATGACAGAGAAAGAGACAAACATGTAGCTCTCCCAGGAGCTGGGCATAAAGGGATGTGTAGGCTCCCAGCTTTTCTTAAGCAGAGTGGCACATGCCAGGAATGCAGCTGTACTTTTAATGTTGCCTTGGCAGAGAAGAGCCAAGAGAGGGAGGGACTCCATCCCAGGCTGCAAACCTTTGCCTCTATTGAGGTGTCCCTTGTTCCAGACGCTTCCCTAGTCACCTCTTGTTCACTTCTGTGGCCTTTCTGAGTCCACACAGACAACCTAGTCTTTCTATTTCACCATTTTCTTCTGGAGGACCTGGGGTGGTTTCCCACCAGCTGAACACCCACTGCTTGTTCTACCCAATAAGTCATTAAACAATTCTAGATACTTTTCTTAGAAACCTCATTTATAAGTTTAAGAAAATCTGCAAAAGCAGAAGATAAATATAAGAAAAAGTTATTTTTCTACTTTTGAAAGTACTAGTTTCATTTGTTATCATACTAACTTATAGATTGTGTTCCAAGCATACCAGTTCAGTCTCAACATTAGTGCTGAATGGTTGATTTATTTGATGTTTTATTTTTAAATTATATATCAGTGTCGGTATGTATGCCACATATGTGAAGTTGCCTATGGAAGCCAGAAGAGGGTAGCAGCTTTCCAAGAGCTGTAATTTCAGATAGTCCTAAGCCACCCACTATGAATAGGAGCAGGGAATTTAACTCTGGTCTTTGCAAGAGCAGAAAGCCCTCTTAACCACTGAGACATCTTTCTAGACCCAAGTCCAACATTATTTAATATCACCCCTTGGTTCACAGATGACACAGAATGTAAGCTATTTGCCAGGGGTTATTCAAGCAAAGAGAAATCACAAGTGTAATTCAGGTCTGCTAATTCTACAGATGGAAGTCCTTGGTCTTTAGTTTTAGAAATCTCATCACAAAATTGAAGGCACTCACATGCAAAGATGAAGATTATATACATATTAAATATGAGTATACATAATATTTTATATT
>CM052709.1:73378233-73434410 GCA_028551405.1 Uromys caudimaculatus | reverse complement strand
AGGTGGAATTCCCTCCTAGAGGCGGGTTGGGGAGGGGATGGGGGGTATACAAAGAGGAGACTCAGAAAAGGGGAAACATTGGAAATGTATATAAAGTATCAAAAATAAAAAAGGAGAAAAAAAAAAAAAGAAAGTTTACTGAGACAGGAGAATCACAGGAGATACAAGAAGACCCATAGGATTAGATTGTGAAACACTTCTTGAGAACCAGGAGTGCTTTCAACATGGAGACACACAAGGAGATAAAGGAAGAGGTGTAGAAGGCAGATAAAGTCATTAGTCTGGGATATTTCTTTCTTTTCAGCTTTTCAACAACAACTACAACAACAACAATAAAGTCTCATCCGTTACAATTTCTTAAGGGAGTTGAAGTCATTGTCCCCTGACTTTTAAAGGCCTACAGAGATTATGGCTCAGTGGTGCCCCCTAGGAAATCACAGGTGGTATACTATAGCCTTGTAGTTAAAATGGACAGAGAAGTCAGATTGTCATTAATGCCTCTCTTCCTTATATATATTTTTAGCTGTGCAGACTACCTATTCTATGCCTCAGATTTCTCATCTGTTATCTTGGAACAATTCATACTTATATTTCTTCAACAGTTCTGTGATTACTCTTCTGTTGGGAAGTAACAAGGGATCCGTAAAACAAGCTACATGGGCACACATGCATGCACACATGTTTATGTATGCTTAGAAGGTTTTAGAAAGGGTGCACAACAAACTGTCAATGATGGCAGCAGGAAGGGTTTGGGATTGGAGGTTAGTTTTGATGATTATGAAAAATTTAAAGCTAGACTACTATGAATGTTTGAAGTGATTCAGACATCAAAAAGAATACTATTGGCTGCCATGTCATATATGCTTAGTCTTGGAAATCCAATTGGGACAGAAAAGGAATGAAGAAAGGGTGGACATCCAGACATACAGAAATGCTGTGTTAAGGTGGACTATACATGCCTGATAGAGTCGTATGTATACTCAGCAACCTAGAACCTCAGCACATTAATTATATACAGCACAAAAGAAGGTATTTACTAGTCTCAGTGGGAGGTATCTATAGGCAATCAGTCTTGGGTGCAAAACATCCAGGAGAAGAGAACTATGCTTACTGGGTTTTGTCCACATTGATCCACCCTTGGACCAGAGGAAGGCTTTGCCATCCCCCTTATACCTAGGTGATGGGAATTTGCAAATTTCCCATGAGTCTGAAGCACTGAATCCTTGATATGTCTGTCCCTGTGTCAAACAATACACATTCACCCAGGATATTCTTGGCTTCCACCATTTACTTCTTTCAATATGTTGAGATCCTTCCCCATATGCTTCTTAGATTAAAACAAATGGCCATATAGATAGATCATAAGCACTAGAAATAAAATTAACATTCTAGTAAAATGACATATTATTAAAATAATTCCTAATGATTTATTACCACAACCAGAGAACTGTGTGTCACTCAAATTCTCATCAGATAAGCTTATTTTTTAGATGAGAGTTAACATGGAGACCCTTAAATGGATGACATACAGAGGATAAGAGACTGTGAAGTAGTATATATCATATACTACCACAACCAAGGCTCAGGGAACCTCAAGGGAAAGGGAACAGAAAGATCAGAGAACAAGAAGTGGTGGTGACTTCAAGTAAACAATGTTTTCTGGACACAACAGGGGAGTTGTAAATATTAACTCATCTCAATTGTGACAGCAAACACAAGACTTGTGCCAGATCAAACCATGTAAGTTCCATCATGGAAAGAGAAGGTAGAGCTGTTGTCTCACCATTATCTGGAAAACATGATACCTGGTAAATACTTAGAGAGGGATAGTCAACTTTATTTATTGGAGTGGCCTCTGGAATATCAACTGCTGTCCAGGGCAGGCCTCATTTCTAAGAGTCTGTGGGCAATATAAACTGGTCTGCTTAGGGAAAAAGATAAAGAAAAATCAAAGTTGGGTAGATTGGGCGGTAAGAGTGGACATAATAGTCATGGAAATGTTGACTATGATGAAAGACATACATTGTATGATAATCTCAAATAATTAACAAAAGTATTATCAAGACAACAACAATAAAATGACTCCCTTGTTCATTGAAATGATATATTTGTTTATGAGAGTATTGTTTTGCATTTTAAAGAGTGTTTACAAACTTGTAAGAAGAAAGTAAATTAATTGAGAAGTAAACCTGAAAACTTGTGAAGTACTGAAGTACACCGTTTCCCTTAAATAACAGCGAGTAAATGTCAATGGAGTTGGCTGGCATCACAGATACAGTGAACAGTTGATCAGATGTTGATCTCAGAAAATAACTGCGAACAAATGTCAGTGGGTCAGCTGACATCACAGATATAGTGCTGATCAGATGTCAGTCTGAGAAAAGAAAGAAGACTTGAAGGAAAATTTAGTCAGTGTTTTAACATGAGACCTGTTAAATACCAAAGGCAAAGAAACATTCTCTGTATTGCTGATCCCATCTTTCAATATATATTAGTAAACTCTATTCATGGGATGCTTTGCCTTGGAGAGTAAAATATAAAGCTACATCCTATTAAATTACTGTAAATTAAATTACTGTTAAAAGAAAAAATAATGCACTAATATTATGACTATCATGTAACAGACCCCCAAACCTTAGCACGACTTACTCCATGATAGAAATACAACTCAAGCTATAGAATTCAGCACATGGACAGCACCATATGCCAAAATGAAAACAAAGACCTATCCTTTCAAAGTAGATAGTTCCTAGAAATTCTCTAAATGGACTAATCTTGCTTTTTGGCTTTTTTCGTTCCAATTCTGGATAACTGTTCTTGTTAATTGAAGTTTGTCAATCCCAGACATTGCTTTTGTGCTACAATGGAATCCTGAAGACCCAGTTGCTGGCTGGATAATAAAGACTTGCTATTGGCTTAAACATGCTCAGCAGTCTTTTCACGTGACTATGCTACAGCATCTAGTTATATTTTTATATAAATATAAGATATTCAGCCGGGCAGTGGTGGTGCACGCCTTTAATCCCAGCACTTGCGAGGCAGAGGCAGGTGGAGTTTTGAGTTTGAGGCCAGCCTGGTCTACAGAGGGAGTTCCAGGACAGCCAGGGCTACACGGAGAAACCCTGTCTCAAAAAACCAAAATAAATAAATAAATAAATAAATAAATAAATAAATAAATAGATAGATAGATAGATAAAAGATATTCAAACAAGTCATATTTATGTTGCATACTACAAACTTGTCAATTAAAAAATATAACATAAATTTAAATTTCATAATAATGATGAAAATTGTTATTCTATATATCTTGTACAATATTTCCATGGGACATACGTATACTAGAACTTTTTTTTTTTTTGGTTTTTTGAGACAGAGTTTCTCTGTGTAGCCCTGGCTGTCCTGGAACTCACTCTGTAGACCAGGCTGGTAGAACTATTATTTGTATTTATATGGCATTCAAATGTAACTGTCTAGTATGTTTGCTAAATCTAGCAGGCTTGATACAGTAATAAGCTAGTCCTAAATTCAGGCAATTTTGTTTGTATTGTTTGCCTATGATCAATTGCCTTGGAAAATAAAGAACTTTCTAATAGTTTTTTTAATATATATAATCCAAAGTTTTAATAATAAGTAATACACTTAAATTCAGAGAAAATGTTTCTTTAAAACAAATAACAAAACAACATGATAGACAAGTAAGGAATGCCTGCAGCCTATAGGGAATTAGTCCAATTATAAACACAATATGTCTAAAAGGAAAGAGACAACTTGAGTAAAGCAAGAGAAAAAACAAACTCATTTCATTGCATTGTTGTTATGGTTTCAGGGAGTGTTTTGATTTGAACTCTATAAACTTGTAAAATGTGTCTGTGCTTTCACAGAGTGATAAACTGAGAGAGAGAATATGAAGTCTGATAAAGGTCAGTAGCAACTGAACATTAAACAAGACTTAAAATCTGTGCAGATCAGCACAGATGACGTTTGTGTGTGAGAACTGGTTTTTAAGATTTGAAGAAAATGTTATTTAAAAGGAAAAAGGTATTTGTTGCAATTTTTAGGTAGGAAGGCCCCTGTGTGAGAGTTAATGTTGTCAACTTGCAGGGTCCATAGCAGGCAAACCTCCGGGCATGCCTGTGAGGGGATTTCTATATTGGATTTATTGAGGTGGAAAAACCACTCTAAATGTGCATGTGCTATAGGCTGAGGTCCTGGACTAAAAAGTGACTGATCACCCATACTATTCTTTGTTTCTTGAACATTGATGCAATGTGGCCAGATGCCACTGTTCCCACTGCTATGCGTCCCTCCCATGCTGGACTGTATCCTCAGGCTAGAGCCACAATGAATCTTTTCTTAATTTCTTTTGGGGGGGGGGGAGCGTAGGAACTTTGTCACAGCAACAAGTAACTAATACAGCCATGTTAGTAAAATTTATTTAATGCTAATCACTGTGACAGAATTCATAGCTTCTTTGAGTGCCTACAATACTGTTTATAATAAAAGACGTGCTTTGATCAGGGACGTGGAAACTTACGGGTTCTTTGGAGAGTCAGTTGTGCTGGATGGTGTTTGATGGGGCCAACACGTGAAGGAGTGTGTTTCTGAAGTGGACACAGGTGAAAGACTAAGGCAGACTTGTGAAGGAATGTTTCACTGAGGCAGACAGGTGAAAGGATGCTCTGATAAAGCAAACATATGAAAGGACATGTGATGAAGGATTCTTTGCTAACAATATGTATGTATTGGTCTGCCTTACTTGCATAGTTGTGTTTGTCGGGACTCTGTGGACTTGGGCTGATTGGATGCATGTGCTGAGGTAAGGCTTGTGGAGGACATGTGATGTTTGGAGGGTATAACCAGGCCTCCACAGAGTGATGGAGACAGAGCTTGACTTGCTGGTACAGCTAACTGTGCAATGCTTGTGAGTCTCATGTCTTAGCTGATCTTCACTTCCCTGAGAGAAGCATAGCTGAGAACTTCTCCTGGTGTCCCTCCTGTTTCCTCCTGCTCACTCAAGCCAAGGCTGAGGTCTGGCTATCTCTGCTAGGTCAAGTCACCATTGTTGCTAGCTGACTCTACCAAACCGGACTGTTGGTGTATCTGTGAAGTGTTTGTGAGTAGATGGAGTTGCCACTGCCTGATGACCTGTGAACTGAACTGCTGATTTCCAGACAACACAGACAGGATCTGCTTCAAAGATCTACTTCCCCTGTATCCTTTCTTTTCCACTACCTCTGGTGGGTGGTGTGCTACAAGGAAGGTTAAAGCATTTAAGATCCATTACTAAAAGTGAGGATTGAAAAATTAAAGTTACAGATCAGGGTTATTCAGAAAAATAGTCAGTAAGACATTGACTCATGGTTACAGAGGCCAAGAAATTCACACAACAAGCCATCGAGTTGGAACACCACAGAAGCCAAGGGTATGTCCCCAGTGCCGGGGCAGCTGGTGGCACAAATGCCCAGCTTAGGTGAGGATCCCCAATCAGAACTGTAGACTCTTTGTGCAAGTTTCAGAGCTCAAAAGCTGGAGAAAGTCGAGCTCTGATGCTCATGGGCGATAGAAGAAAGGGGTTCTGATTACAGAAAAGAACAATATAATTTTCTCTTTCAATTGTACCCTAAGCCAGTTAGGAAGTACACAGTAGCTGAAAGTAGATCTTTCCCACTCTGTCCATGAGCTCACAGGACAACCTCCTGCAAAAACAGCCCTATAGCCGGCTCGTACATAACACTGTAGCATCTCTATGAATCCCCCTTCATCCAGCCAAGTTTCTGTCTAAAATTAACCACCTCACTCACCAATCAGGCTTTTATGAGATATATTGATAGCTGCATAAATGAATGACCAGATTATACAATGCCGGGCATTCAAATTGCTCCAGTGTTTACGGAGCTGTTTTGTATTTCATGAGTAGCAGGTTTTCCATTCCACCCAGTAACTAGTGGAGTGTAACATATTTCAGAAACAAGTTCCTAAGACACACACCATTAAAGAGTCTTTTAAATTGCATACCCTAGAAGGGACTGAATATTTATTTAACAGTGTTGTATCGTGATGAAATGCCTTGAAACTTGCCAGTCTGTCCATGTCACAATAGGTGGAATGCTTCCTTCAGCTTTTCTTTAAGTTGATACCCCAGTGGTCTCATGTCACTCATGCCAGGCCCGTTGTGTTGCTCCCTTCTGGTGTACTGTAGTGCGTAGTGTGTAACACTAAGTAAGAGTCTTGAAGAAAACAATGGCTTCCTTGTGTCAACTTGGTTTGTATTTTCCCAGCTAGGGAAATGAATTTTGTAAGCATCACCAATAAACGTGTTGATGCTCATGGATGCTGTAATACAGCCGCTACAAAGGATACTTCAGGATGGAAATGCAAGACACTGTATTTGATAATGGGAGTAAAATATCAAGAATGAAGGTTTTATCGACTTGCGTTATTTTATTTTTACCAACTTTCTACAGTTTGATTTTTCCTTTACTTTGTACTCTTTCATGTCAACTTGATTTCAACTAGTCAAGTAACAGGACTTATTTTTCTATTTATAATTTAATGAGCTACCATTATGTAAGATATTGATTAGAAGAAAGTGAGATGATCCACCTGTATAGTTGTCATTGCTCCGTTGGGGCACTGACTACATGAATTGCCAATTTTACTCAAAGAATTTTTAAATCATTTGTATATTGGATTTTGTTTGTCTTTTGGGGCATCGTGACAGAAGAATAACCTTAACTAGGTTTAATATTTGTTGATGAATTGTTTTCTTATCTTTTAAAAGTATAGAATGTAAAGAACAGGGTATAGATGAGAGTTTCTGCTTAAGCTGGTCAGGAACCCATTTAAAAGTCTCAGCTAAGAAGCACTGAAGCATCCACACTTTGGTCTTCCTTCTTCTTGAGCTTCATATGGTCTGTGAATTGTATCTTGAGTATTCTGAAATTTTGCTCTAATATCCACTTATCAGTGAGTACATACCATGTGTGTTCTTTTATGACTGGGTCATATCACTTAGGATGATATTTTCAAGTTCCATCCATTTGCCTGCGAATTTCATGAAGTCATTGTTTTTAATAGCTGAGTAGTACTCCATTGTGTAAATGTACCACATTTTCTGTATCCATTCTTCTGTTGAGGGACATCTGGGTTGTTTCAGGAGCAACAGTGTCAACCATCCAGACCCCCCGGAGCTCCCCAGGACTGGACCAACAACCAAAGAATATACATGGAGAGACCCAGGGCTCCGACCACATATGTAGCAGGGGACCCTTGTTGGACATCAGTGGGAGGAGCAGCCCTTGGGCCTTAGGGTGTTCGATGCCACAGTGTAGGGGAATGCCAGGGCGGGAAGGCAGGAGTGGGTGGGTGGGTGAGGCGGCACTCTCATAGAGACAGGGGTAGAGGGGATGGGATAGAGGGTTTCAGAAGGAGAGACCTGGAAAGGGGATAACAGTTGAAATATAAATAAAGAAAATAACCAATAAAAGAAAAATAAATAAGTAAATAAAAGTCTCAGTTAAAACACAATGCACATAGCACTGTCCATCACCCAGCCTTTCTTCCATGCTTTACTTTCTAAACACGTGTCTCAGACAGCAGCAGCATCAACAAATGTGTCTTCTTTGATGAAGCATGGAGCTTTACGTTATGTCAGATCATATAGTAAAAAGGAGCCAGTGGGTAGCTACTTATGAGCCAGAATATGATGTGCGAAGTAGTAACCGAGGAGACTGTGAACAATGTCCTCACTCACATGTAAGTACAGAACCCACACGAGGCTGTACAAGTTTCTCACTATGGAATTCCAAAAGTAAGGTACCCAGAAGATCCTGTTGACTATGGAAAGGAACATGGGAACCAGTGTTTTAACCAGGATCCTCAGCAGCTTCTAAAGATAATATGCACTTATGTATGTGGATTTATACATGAACTTAGTGTTTATTTCAAGCTGTATCCGTAGCCTATGATCAAGTCAAATACTATCTCAGCTCTGTTTTTTGTCATGTGAAATAAAAGCAAGTTTTATGGTAAGATTTATCACCTTCTTGCTTAGAAATGAATAATTTATGAGAGCCTTAATAGTTCCCCAAATATCCAGTCTCTGAAGGACACTGTCTTGAAGTAAAAGTTCTTAATTTGAAAATCTGTTGCACCACACCTAGGGTAATTTTATTATGTCATTTTAATCTATTACACAAATTGGTTCTTCAGGCACTTTAAGTTAGCACAAAAATAGAGCTATCTCCTCATAGAGAGTCAACATTAAGATGACCCTGCACCCCAAGGAAACACTTCAAAGGAGAATTGATTGAGACTGTGAATATCAGCTCTAGATGTACACTTTCAACAGTATTTAAAGCTTTAGAGAAGAAAGAAGACAGGGGAGGTGGCAGTAGAGAAAAAGATGGTTTGCAGGGCATCATGGTACCTGCCTTTAATTCCAGCAGTCAGGAAGCAGAGGCAGGCAGATCTCTGAAGGTTTAAGGATATCCTTTACAATATAGTAAGTTCCAGGACAGCCAGAGCTACATAGTAAGAGACCCTGTCTCAAGAATGAAAGAATGAAAAGGAAAATGAAGGAAGGAATCAGAGAGAGACGGGGGGGGGGGGAGGATGTTCGCCCAAAGTAGAAATGTCTTTTTAGGTTGCAAGTCAATCAAAATGCCTTGTTAGGTCGCTAGTCAATCAACCATGTTCCTCTCTCACGGTTGAGAAATGGTATCTGCTAAGTTTCCTGATGAGTGATTCCTGAGAACTAAAATGGAGAATGAATCCAAAATCTGTAGGAAATTCAGAGTAGTACCACACTAAACTGTGGCATGCATTGATGACCTTGGTGTCCCAGATACAGAGAACTCCCATTAAGAAAGAAGGGACTTCGTAGCCTACCTGCTTATCTAGAATATACTCCCTCAACAGGCAGGGTATGCTATTGTGCTATTGAAAGACACGAAATGTCCCCTTTTGCTTCTTCAGTAGGCATTTCTCACTGTAGACATTCCAGTCCTCACCTTTTCTCTAGTTATACATGCTCAGCTGTCTTGCCAACCTATTTACAAGTTTCCCAGCCCTTCTCATCTCAGATGACATCTGTTTTGCTTATTTACCAACAAAAGTTGTGGTTTTTTTAAAGAGTGAGAAGAGTTTTATGTGTTTCCAACTGAAGTTGGTCCACTTGCCCACAGTTAGTTGTTTTAATTTCTTTCCCTCACACCCCAATGGGAAAACTCTTCATCTTTGCACACCTGATCTGAGTCAGATTCTGTGGAGATCTGCTTTCACAATTAACTCTGCACTGTCCTCCATCACCAAGGCTTCCTGTCTGCCGAAGCATCTTCATAGAAATATATTACAGGATTGTTTTTCTTTAAATACTCATACAAACACACACAAAGAGAGACAGGGAGACACATAGAGAAAAGGAGGGGGGGGAGAGTCAAACTGTCTAGAGGACCAAAGGGGACTGGTGACTGATGGGAGGGGGAGAGAGAAGGGGTGTGGTTGTTTTCTCAGAGAATATTAAATCCCTGATTGATTATTCCAACATTAATTGTTATTGTGATTGCCAAGTTATTTACTGTCAAGTGATTTAATCAAGTTGGCACCCACTGACAAATCCATTTCTGCCATTCATTTTCAGCCTGTTTTAAATAAACAACTGGGGACAACTATGGCATTGCCTTTAATCTAAAAGCCTTTAGCTAACACCAGAGACATCATTGAGGCTCTGAGAGTTTTCCAGCTGTGTGCATACTGAAATAAAAA
Source organism: Uromys caudimaculatus (assembly GCA_028551405.1). Classification (NCBI taxonomy): domain Eukaryota; kingdom Metazoa; phylum Chordata; class Mammalia; order Rodentia; family Muridae; genus Uromys; species Uromys caudimaculatus. The sequence continues at coordinate 73,424,645 of CM052709.1, read as the reverse complement.
TCTGATTGCAGTGGCTGTTGGTAAGAAATGAAGGTTTTTACATCCTTGGAAAAACTGCCAAGAGGATTTTCCATGTCAACACTTCTAACAATCCTATTTCCTCTTTCGTAATAGTTCTTGTCTAAGAAGTAAATGATGACTCTCTACTGTGTCCTTTTCCACTAATAAAATATCAAATTAATGCCAATATATAAAAGTCACGGGTTCAATTTGTGAAAAAAAAATATTAATTTGTTCTGTATGTATGCAATATCTGTTCACACTAAAGCTTACAAGGTGTTTGAATCAAAGACCATCTTGATTGAGCATGCCCATTTAGATATCAACAATTTCATTATTTTATCTATAAAACTGAACAACATGCAGTTCTTAAAGTTTGTCAAAAAAGTAAGTTTTCATTTAAAGAATAGACTACTCCTGGGGTAAAGACTAACAGTCTTGTCCATCTTTGGACTCTGTAAGCTATAGTAATGGTAATGTATACCCATTGGAGAAATAGTGGCATTAATGTCATGCCGGTAACCAACGTCCTTCTGATTGGACTTAAGATCCATTCCATAGGCATAAACTTGTGCCTAGTACTGCAAACAGCCATTGTACACATGAACTCATAGCATCCACAATACCTGTATGAGAGCAAACCCACTATAAAATCAGCCTGAATGAGGGAGTACCTTATGGTGTTCCATACCCTAACTGAAGAGCTATTTGTCAATTGCTCCAGGATGAAGGAGGAAGGATTTAAAGGTGCTCTGGAAATTAGAAATAACTGAATATTGAATCCAGCATTCAAGTTTTATAGGGTACATGGAGTGATTTTAAGAAGAACTTGCAATTTCACTTTTATTTGAGCTAATACTTGTTCAGAATCTATAAAATTCCCAATATAAAATTTATTAGGTTCCAAAGTTCCCTCTACAAGGCTTCACAGACTAGAGAGGAAGGCAGATATACTAAAATAAAATAAATAAGTACAGTATTTTATGAAGGTTGGCAGTGAAATGAGGTCAAAGAGAAAAATTAACTTTTGCAGAAAAAAAGAAACCTTAGCAAACTTTATCCAGAGGGAATGAAAACTCATTTTAGCCTTAAAGATTAAATAAAGTTCAATAAATGAATAAGTGAAGGGAAAGTAAGGGTGATGGTAGCAATAACCCAAAGTATGCGGATATTGGAAGGTAGAGAGTGCTGTGTTGTTGGTCTTGCTGATTGATCTACAGGAGACTTGCTATAAAAGCAAGAAATCTCACTCCAAGCTCTCTAACAGATTAAAACTTGAAAAAAAGCATGCTATTACAAAACCAGCACATTCTAGTTTTATGAATATTGACTGAACTAAGAAATCAAAATATATACATACACATACATATATGTGTGTGTGTGTGTGTGTGTGTGTGTGTATATATATATATATATATATATATATATATAACATACATATACACACTCATATACAACATATATGTATATACTCATCTTATCTGGTAGGCAGAATAATGACTCCCAAAGATATCCATATTTGAGTTCCTAGAACATTTTCTATGGCTGAATTACACTCTGGATGTGAATAATAATCTTGAACCAGTGGGTACCAACTTGGGTTACCCAGTGAATTCTCAGAGATCCATGTTAGAGAGAGAACACTTTTAAAAATACAGTATTGGAGTGAAGCAGAGTAAAAAAGACTCCTAAAGCCACTGCCATAAAAGACAGAGGATGTACTGTTGAGCTTGGGAGTCTGTATCTGTCTGAGTCAGCTTGCTCTCTTATAGAACCCAAGACTACCAGCCCAGGGATGGCACCACCCACAAGGGGCCCTCCCCCTTGATCATTAATTGAGAAAATGCCTTACAGCTGGATCTCATGAAGGCATTTTCTCAACCTTAACTCCTTTCTCTGTGATTAACTCCAGCTTGTGTCAAGTTGACACAAAACCAGCCAGTATAGCTGGTTATTGGTTGGCCATTTCTTCAGTCGCTGCTCTCTCCCCTGCACCTACATTACTTGTAGACAGGATACATTTTGGGTTGAAAGTTTTGTGGGTGGTTTGGTCTCTACTGCTCCACTGGGGTTCTGCTTGGGGACTCTTATGGAAGAATAGGAGGACGGACTGTGGGCCTTGAAAGGGATAGGAACTCCACAGGAAGACCAACTAATCTGGACCCTTGGGGCTCTCAGAGTCTGACCCACCAACCAAAGAACATACACGGGCTGGACCTAGAACTACCTGATCATATGAGCAGATGTGCAGCCTGACCTTCATGTGGGTCCTAAACAACTGGAATGGGGACTTTCCCAAAAGGTGTTGCCTGTACATGGGATATTTTCTACTAGCTGGGCTCCTTTGTCTGGCCTCAGTGGGAGAGGAAATTCCTAGCCTCCCAGAGACTTGAATTGCCAGGGTGGGGTGATATCTGGGGTGGGGTGAACACCTGCTCAGAGGAAAAGGTGGTATGGGGAAAGGATTGTGGGGGAGAGGGACTGAGAATGGTCAGTGAGCAGAATGTAAAATGAATATGTAAAAAATTAAATACAAATTTTTAAAAAATTAAGAATGGAACCAGAACCCACAGAATCCATAGAATACAGAAGCTGGGAAGCCACTACAGAAGATTCTGAAAGCCATTTCAGACCTCCTGGACCCTGAAACAATAGACCTAGGTTCTTTTATGACCCTAAGTATCTGCTAGTTTGTTTCAGCTGTAATGTAAAATAAATATAATCTATAACAGAGCAAGCTGCAGAGGAAAATGAATCTTGGTGGTGAAGAAAGAATAACTGAGAGATGCATGCAATGTTGCTTTTTGCAAACATCTAAAGAAACCTTCAAGTAGCTTACACGGTGGACCAGCTAAATTTTCTCCCAGTTTATCTTATATGTTATGTTCCCCAGACCCATCTAGCCTTCACATTTGAAAGCCAAGGTTCCTGGGATTCTACTGATGGCAGTACCAAAAATAAAAATAAAACACAACAAAAGCTCAAGACCTTGTGTGGTTGTTTCTGTCATTTGTTGATGGTAAGTCTCCCAAAGCCTGCTGGTATTCTGCAATCACCATAGCAAGGTGAAATGAAGTATGAAATAACACGAAGAGGCTGGCCAGCTGTGTCATTTGGGCAGGAGAGGGAAGAAACTAGAACCATTGCTTGCCATGAATCCAAATATAAACACTGCTGTGAATAGGCAGCTGCTGCCTGCTATTGACATGGAAGTAAGCACATTTTAATATAAGGTGATGTATGCTCCGGAAATGCTACCTGTTTTACAATGGGACACAGATCCTAATCCTAATTACTAGACAAAGACTATATTAACACATGATGCTAGTAACTGAACTTAGAGAAAATCCTTCATCTTTCTCACATATCTAGGAGATAAAGAAGGGGAATAGTTATTCAACCAGAAATCAGCATGCAGCTGGTTTTCTGTCATAGACACTGACGATTCCTTCCCAGGGCTCAGAGGACCCCAGTACTGTTTGTATAGCTGAGAGCAACATTGTCTCATCCCAGTTTGAACTGGAATGCCTGATTAGACTTTCCCGTGGGGATTATTTTTTGATCTAGAGACACATGATTTGAGTTGGCCTAATCTTGTTTCACTCACCTCTGATCACTACTTAATTCGATATATCTACTTCACTGAATTAAGTGATTTTTCAGATAATTGGTAAAGCATCATTTCTTGGTTCATCTATGAGGGTTTGGGGGAGGACACTGGCATTTTAATCAGTGGTAAAGTTTCATGGTTCATATTGATTATCAAGTTAATGAGACCTAGATTCACCTAGAAGACAAGATTTTGTCTAGCTTGAGAAAGATTATCTAAATGTAGTTAATCCACCCAAACTGTGGAAGAACAGTGACAAAAGGGCTGGAATCCTGAAGTAAATAACATTAATTAACTAATTAATTGATTAAAGGGGAACTAGCTAAGCATCTGCTTTCATCTCTCTGTGGATGCAAGGTGACAGACAGCTCCTGCTACCCTGACCTTCCCATGCTGGACCATCATATCCACAAAGTGCCAACTAAAAGAAACCCTTCTTTCCTGAAACTATTTCTTCTTGGGCATTCTGTCATAGGAAAAAGAAAAGTGATAGGTACAATGGGGGTTAGACAGATCAGACCTCATTCAGTGTGTGCAGGCAACATTCTATCTGCTGAGGAACAGGGCAAGTCAGAAGGGGGTGCGTTTGTCCTCTTGACCTGGATCTGAGGACCCTGTGTGGTCATCTTTTTATCTGGATCTCTGAGTTCTTTAGTCTCTTGAGTTTAGATTCTCTTGTCCCAGGTCTCAGGCTGTTAGTCTATGACTGACACTAACTCCACCATCTTCCAATAGTCTAAAGGACTTCAATTATGCAATGTTATTGGCTTCTCCAGTAGTTCATCTTGCAGATGACCTGCCATGTGATTCTTTGGTCTCTGAAGTCACAGGAGCAAATTATCCTCATAAATATCCTTTCATACACACCTGGGTTTCTCTGAAGAATCCCAAATAATACAGTTAAAGACATGTTTGTATAGCAAGGATAACAAGTGTCAGGGCTAACCTATCTAAAAAGACAGCATGAAGGCTCTTTGGACAAGTGTGCACATAGTATCTCTTACAGAGCTTTATGAAATGCCATGTAACAGATTACCCAAGGGTCTCACCACTGAGATTGACATGACCTTAACACCTTAAAAGAAATTTACTATAAATTGTTTCCTGACCTCCTTGTTTCCAACTGTCATAATTGCCTACTCAGGATCTGCTTTCTTTAATGCCTTATTTCAGGCTCCCTACATTTGGCAGACTTGATTGTTAAGTGTATAGTTAATAATAATAATATTAAATGTGTATTAAATGACTTTATTAAAGACTTAACAACAACAACAATATAAATGGAATCAGATCAGGAATGAAATATAGCAAATGGAAGCTAATTAACATGAAAGAGGGTCCATGAGCTAAGTACAGGGTTAATCTTACAAGACTTACATTCTACTAAGTTACACTGTTCTTTGTGTCCTCAAACTGATGCTATTCAGTCATTATCCTCCAAGCTCATTGCAGTTGTGTCTATTTCCTAATTGTTGAAAAGTCTTACTAAGAACACCAGGGGCAGTCAATACTTCCCCACTATAGGTCCAGACCCTCCACATTGAGTTCACCATCCTGGAAAACGTGGTTGATGACTTCTCCAACCTGAAACCTGAGGCTGACACCAGTGTCTCTTGATTCAGCTACAAGGAACATAGCTTTGTAGGCTTGTTTTACCTGGAGAGATTTCACAAACGCAGGTGCCAGTTTTCATCTCAACCCAATTAAATCCTCATGCCTGGGTAGCTCTCAAGCACTGCATTAGCTGGATGTTCCCAAATTGCCCCAACATGCCTAGGTCTTCCTAGGAGAGTTCAGGAAGCAGCCATGCTGGCAATGCATTGGTCTAAACACCACTTCATGACTTGTTAAGAAGCAATTATAAATAAAAACAAGGAGTGACTTTGTCCTACCCTACAGCGGGCTCAGTGTCTCAATCCATTTTGCTCGCATCCTTGGCAGTCTACTTAAAATTACTCTAACACTTAGCAGCAAAAATCTGAACTGTAAATGAAGTGTGATATTTGAAATTTAAAATGGGTCCTGTCACAGAGGAAGACATGAGTAGATAATTGTTGAAATCAGAATAGTTCCAAACTTTGATGTAGATGTGTCAACAAAGGTGATGAATTATAATTATGTAAAAATCACAAGGAGATCGGTATCAAAGCTATATGTGAAGTTTTTGTGCTATGTTGATCAGCTTTCTTTCTGTAAAACTAAATTTGTACTTAAATCAAAGATGCAATTAAGAAGAAAGCCTGAATTAAATGGCCCAGGAGTAAGGTCCACACCAGGGCTTCTGCATTGACAGGGCTGAAGGAAATGAATAAGCCTAGGCATGTCTAATCCTAATCTCTGCTTCAACTCACCAATAGCTATGATTTCTTATTAAAGTAGGCAGCTCTAGATGCTGAAATAAAATTAATTACGTTTGTTTATTTTAGTTGAAGCTTCAGAACTTAATTTATCCAAAGGTATACAATGCTGCTTTAGTCAAAACATCTGCTCAGCATCCTTTGGAGAAAAGTACACACCCTCAAGTACCTGCAATTATAGAATTTCTTTAGCTTTGTGGTGATTGCTCAGGAGGGCAGCGAGCTTATGGTGACAGCTTTATCCTTTAATATCATCTTTAATGTTCGATATGGGATGCTCTTCTCACTGCCAACATGGGATTCTCCCTAGTGGTCTGGCTGTTTGTGATATCACATCAAAACATAGTGATAAAGGGACTATTAAAGAGAAAGAGGAAAACAAGAACAGGATATATCCAGGTCTCTTAAAAGTATAGTAGTTTGTTGGCATGTGTCTCACAAGACATGTCATAATGTGCAAGAGTTTCCTGAAAATTCTTACACATTGTTTTTTATTTAATTAATATTTCTTATTCGTGCTATGTTTCTCATCTCTCTATTGTAAGGTGTCTGCCCATATTCCCTCCGATAAGAAAGGACTCATTGGCTCTTAGGATGGAATCCACAAAATCATGCTATGAAATGTGAGCCCATTACTCATGAAATGTATCCTCAGAGCCCACTTCTGCTTCCTTCTCTGGGACTGTCATGCTTCCTAGAACTCTAACTGCTTCATAATGTTTCTACTAGCATTATCTAGGATTTGAATCCTTTCATGTGTAAAGAATAGCATGTAGGAGATATTAATAGAATCTTTGCTCTGTTGGAATAATCTACAGATGATGACACTTAATACCATAATGGCCATGTTCAATCAATGCAACATTAATCCAAAGGCAAACTGATTTAATAAATGAAAATATCTAATTCATTTGAAATTTCAGAAGTACTTTGGTTTACCATCAGCCATACTTATACTTAAACTATTACTTGTTTACATTAAACTTATATTTAATTTTATCACATTTTTATCTGGTCTCTTCATGCTAACTCATGCTTTCCAAAGAATATTATTTTCTGTATGGACTGGAAGTTATTAGAAATGTCCATGATCTGAAATGTTACTAAAGTTAGCCTACATGTTTGAGGATGAAATGTGACGATAAATGATGTATTTACTTGATTTTATACTTTTCTCACAAAAGAAATTTATTTTTGATACTTATGAAAGCACAACTTATGACAAAAGTATTGAAAAATAATATTTGTTTTTTGTTTATTTTATGGTAGAATTATCTTCTAGCCCTTCTAATCTATAGAGAAATTATTTTCTTGCATTCCTAAAGCTAAATTATTTCTAAAAGTATCTTTGCTACAGTTTACAACGACAGAAAATGCTTTTTAAAAATGATTATTATAGAAAATGACCACTGAAATGAGGTCATCACATCTGGCTGAAGCAGGTGGTGCTTGCATTTGGCTTTAAAACTTTAGTTTGTTTTCTGATTTGGGGATGAAAGTCATAAATTAGTACCTGTTCTTGGCATGTGCATTTAGATTTAAATCAGAAGCTTAAGCAAATGTGCTCACTGACTTTAAATTAACTTTCCTGTTATTTTCCCACTAAGTTATAGAGAAATGAATTATTATGCTTATATATGTTATTTATCTGTCTGGTTATAAACAAAATCTATACATTTTTCTTTAAATAAATATGAATGAAGAGTAGGAAATTATAAATAACCAATTATCCTTCAGAACAATTTTATTATATCTTTCAGATTTTATCTTTTCAACTTTCTAATCTTCTAGTCTCTTATATTTCATGTTAAAAGTGACCTGATATGATTAAGCTCATTATCCTACAAATTATATTATATTCATATTATATTCTTACAACTGAGTTAAAATATACCAAAATTAAAATTATGTTTTTGCATGCAACCATGTTTTCATTGTCTCTCCATCATGATGACACAAAACTCAAACACGAGGCTGCTGCTTTAATTTGAGCATGATCACCTAGATAACTGAACCACCAACACACATAGGCATGCTCTTCTGATGTGGCTGACCAAGAAATCCTTATTCCAAGATACTAAATCCATTGATCAAATTTAAAGACTAGATGACACTCTCATGACAAGTACTTAAGGAACACTAAAGTAGTAACAATACTAAATGTTTTAATCCCTACAGACTTTCAAATAGTTCAGTCTTTTCAGTGAACTACTTTATTAGGGACTAAAATGTTGTGTATCATTATTGTCATTTAATAGATGAAATCACAGGCTCGGGGTGGTTAATGTCTTGTGCCTGAAGCTATCACATTAGTGAGAGACGGGCTCTCGTTAAGCTTTGAACTACAGCCTATGTCCTTTCTGATACTTTCAGGGGGAAAATAAATGACCATGTTACAAGGGAAAGAGCAGAAATAATTGCATGACCCGTAGAGAGACCAGCTGCTACCCACTGAATAAAGAAATGGGAAAAACATCTTCTACTATAAAACCTTTAATACTGTAACCTCCATATACTGAGTGGAGTCCCTGAGTCTCTCTAATTCTAAGAATCCACATTTTAGACAGCGGTACACCCTGACCACAATAACTAGAGGCACTGAACCGAAGATAAATATTACAGGATCACCATGTGCAGTCTCTTCTCAGTGAAGTCTTCTTTGAGTTCCCCGTCCCAAGATGACTCCACTTCTCTCCCAAACACCACATCCCGCAGCACGTGTCTTATGAGATGCTCTTGAGAACAGCTGTTTGGTTTCTGCCGACTCAACTGAACTACACACATTCCACAGCAATCCTTTGTTATATGGTAAAGCAAACCTCTCAGGGCATGTGCTTTCTTAAGTTGATGGAGACCACTTTTAACTTTTCTCACTGATCCTAGCTCAGTGTGGCAGAGTCGCAGCTGAGAGTATTTCCACTGCTCCTGTCTCCTATGTATCCCTACAGGTGACCAAGGCCAGTTACTCCTTTCCCAACCTCTCCCTTGTTCTTCTGACAGTCATCCGCCATGATTTTCCCATCCCTCTCAACCTGACACAGTGTTAACAGATTGCCTTTGTCATACATGTGGAGAAGTATCTGAACATGTAAGTGCTGTTTTCTCTAAAATATACTTGAATGTGTATTTATTCTATTAGTACAAATTTGAATAAATAAATACATAAATAAAAAAGATGTATCTAATATTATTTATCTGAATCATGAGTTGAACATTTAAATGTTAAATGATAATTACATCAAATTCTAAGACAGTAGAGGCAATATCTCTATATTTTAAAAGTGTTTTCCATGTCTTTTAGAGATGACAGTGTCTTTACACTCATAGATTCACAGAAGCTGTGGCTACTTGCATGATACCAAAGCAATCAAACTTCCAGCACAAATTGTGAATGTCCTTTTGAAGTTTCACCCTATAGTTAAAGACCAATTGGCCACTGATGAATTGTTTATGCCGCAGTGGATGGTCGTACATCGCCTATATACATATAGATTATGACACCATTTGGAATCCATGGATTAAGAGGGAAAGGGAGAGAGGGGAGAGGAAGAGGGAGGGAGGGAGGGAAAGAGAGAGAAAGAAAGAGACAGATTGAGAGAAAGACAGAGACAGACAGACAGACAGAGGAACAAAGAACATTAAATTATGAAGGGGCTGTGATTGTGGGCAGGAATTGGGGAAAATAGGAGATAGATATGGTAAAATGGTATCATATACATTTATGAGATTCTCAAAGAATAAGTAAAGCTATAGTTTTTAAGTTTTCAAGTACTTTCAGCTACCTCAACGCACAGCTAAGTTAAATAACTACCATATATTTAATTGATAATTCACCACTTAAATTTAAGCAATGTTTTGGAGAATTTACATGAGAGGCAGTAAAAAGGGACATGCATGAGACAGAGATGTTTTCTTCAAGAAGCATGTTTGGTTAGGAAAAAGAGGCTGGTCAGGACCTGTACTGGAAGTGCAACATCAATGTAACTGCGGTAATAGAACTGCATAACAGGTGTTAGGTATGCGTGAGAAGCCTGGATCTAGACCACAGAACAATGACCAAGGAGGATCTGGCTGTTATGCTGCCTCTTACATCAATATTATAACTCAATGTCATGGTCCCTGAATCCTGGGGGAGGATGCATATGCTGTGGGCACATCGCAGCCTTTAGAAGCTCTTCTTATTTCCCCTAATATTAAATCCACGTGTATGCTGTGGAAAGTTCTTTGTATCAAAAACCTAGTGTCTTGCACCACTCTCTCACACACTCACTTCTATTCCTGAAAGAAAGTCATCACTTTCGTATTTTTCTTCTTTGATTGATTTTGTTATTTGAACTTGGATCACTGACTCCTCCTACCCTCTTGTTCCTCCTCCCCAACCCAATCAATGTCCCGCCCTCATCCCTGTCTGTAACTTTCCCAGGGTCATGACTTTCTGTTGGTTCTGTGACTCATTTGACCTAACAGGGGTTCTCTGTGTGAGCACTAGATTGGAAACATCCTCTGGAGTTTGGTAGGTCTTAGTTGGTACCAAACTGAAGGCAATGATGTTCCTCCTCCTTGAAATGAACAGGAGCCAACAGTACAGTAGTGTGGCACAGCTACAAAATCATTACATGTGTTGTTTACTTTCCTGTTTCAAGAAGCATTGCATCACGGCTGTCTTTCTTGAGTTTTGACTTAGGTAACCTCTATTTCTGCACGTCACTGCTTTCTTGATTCGCTCATCTAGTTCTCCCAGAACCAGAACATAGCAACACAAAGTTATTTACTAAACCAGGATTTTGTATTTGCATTATTGTACCATGCAGACACATTCAAAACCAAGACACTGATTTCAAATTCATTTGCATTTCTAAGTTGTTTCTATAATGGTAACAATTGCCTGTTTTAGGTACATATTTTTGATATGTATATATTTTCTGCACATACATATTTTGTATATATAAATATTCATACACACATACACACATATATATGTATACACACACACACGCACACACACACACACATTCTTCTAAATTGGTTGTGAATTTAGCAGCTCAAACCTAAAACCTATTTTATAGTGACTAAATGGTTAGATCTTATTACCAAGCAAATGAGGTAAATATTATACGCCTCTATTTATGGGAAACAAGTCCCTCCTCTCCCAAGATCTTCCTTGTCATATGTATTTGCTTTTTAATGTCTGCTATACAAACATGCATAAACACACACCATCCTGAGAATTCTCTTGACCTTCCGTGTTATATCTTTCTGTCTTTCCCTATCTTTGTTTATCTCTGTCTTTGGTATATTGTTCTACCAGTTTCTGTAAAAGATAATCTGAATATTTCCATTGTACTTTCAGATTGTATTGATCATTTGGATTGACATAGGCTTCGAAGATAGGAAAAATTTTTTTTCCATTTTGAGACTTGGCCTTCTCATTTTTTTGTTCATGTTACGGTTAGAAGTCTGATGCTCTCGGATGCCCAATTTTTATGAAGTTATTGATTTTTCCTTTCCTATCTCCCTCAGGCCTTTCTCTTGACTTTGAAACTGGTTCCTACCAGGTTTTGCTAGACATTTCATGTGAAATGCATGAATGCCCAGAGTTTTTCAACACCACTCCAAAATTCTAGTGTCATGGGTAGTGCTGGGATTTCATTTTTCAACATTCTAGAAAATTCCTTTGATCATCCAGTGTTAAGATTTAATTCTCTGAATCATTTTGTTTTCAAATATCATGTATATGAATAGTCTGGCATCTGACTGAAATCTGCCTTGACGCAGGAGATACAGGGAGGAGCTCTAGATCCCTAATAAGTAGTCTGGTAACTCTGCTGTGTGCTGTTGTGTTGACTGGGGACCCACCCAGAGAGGGCTACTCTGCTCCTGAGGAAAGGTACCTTGGCTCCAGGACTTCATGAATCCCTGCCTCTTCTTTTGTTTTTAATCTCTTGATGAGTTTTATGTTTGTGAAAGTTTAAGAAACTCTGTTCTAGAGGACCTTCTGTGAGAATAAAAAAGGCTTCAGAAAGGCTCGACAGTAATCGCTCTAGTTTACTCTGTGTTGCTGTGATAAGCACCATGAACAAAGGCAACCTGAGGAGAAAAGAATTTGTTTCATCTTCTAAGTAACAGTCTATCTGTAAGGGAAACCAAGGCGGGAAGAAACCTGAGAGCAAAAACCTGGAGCAGAAACTGTTGAGCAAGACTGCTTATTGGCTCACATTCAGTTGCCTTTCTTTTATATGGCTGGCCCACAGGGACAGGGATAGCATTATGCACAATATTCCGAGCCCTCCTGAATCAATCTGCAATCAAGAAAATGCTCCTACAGACATAGGCACAGGCCAAACTGATGACAACATTCTTCAGCTGGGGTCAGCTCTTACCAGATGTGTCAAAGTTAACAACTAAGCTAAGCTATCACAGTAATGCAGTTAAACTGTGAAATGGAATTTATTATCCAGTCTGATTTAAAAGACATACATAATCCAACATTGGGGATAATTATTCCAATAGCTTTTGGGCTTTTCTGTTTTATTTGTTGTTAGTGGTGGTTTTTTGTTTTTGTTTTTGTTATTTTACTTTGCTACTCCAAGTCTATTCCTCATGAGTTCTTCTCCTTACTGTCTCCTAACTGTCTTCTCTGGCTCAGCTCAGCCTTTCCTGTCACCAACTGTCTTCTGTAACCCTACTCTCTGACCCTACTCTTCCTTCTCCTGGAATCTCTTCCTCCTCTTCTCTGACCCGTATCCTACTCCCACGCCCTGCCTCTTCTGCCTTTTATATATCCTCCCCTATTCCCACAATTCCAAGAGGCAACCAACACTGAAGGGCATAGCATCTTTGAAAGGGCCAGACACACAAAATTTAAGTCATATTACATTCCCCCCATTTGTTTTAGCTACTAAATGTGCAGTTTTGAAGCTGCCCAGGGCCATTCCTACAGCCATGCTACTGTTGTGATATTTGCTTCTCTATTCTTTCCAATGTCTTTTCCAGGGTCCTCATGTGTCTGATGTGATCTCTCTGTTGATCTTCTCAGGAGCACATCCACAACTGAGATAAGAATCTAACAGCGGTGTGTGGGATGGAGTAATCACGGATGCATGAATATCTTTTCTGCTCAATTTCACTGTGCTAGAAGTCTTAAGAATCATGGCCATAGGTACAGTAGGTTGTACCTATCACAATGATGGCAAAGATAATGTAGGAACACACGACATCTGGATGATTCAATTGATTGGCATTGCATAGTTACATAGCAATCTCCCAAAATTTCAACCAGTTTCTCCAGGTATAGATAGCAGCTACTCAACTGTCTGGCTCCCTTGGTGCTGCATTTTTCTTCATGAGTTCATGGTTATTTTCTTCATGGGCTTGGTGCTTTCTGCATGTCTATTGTAACAATGGTTGAGAAATCTAAGTTACTTCTAACTCATGCTGATATAAAACACTACCTTGAAGCAGTCTGAGGACTTGATGCATAATGGTGTCAAGCACAATAAACTAAGACCCACATCTCACTCTGAGGAGGAACAGCATCCTGAATAACATGGGAAGAGCATATAACCTCATCGGAATCATGCACTTGCTTTGTATATTTCTCTCTTCAAAGCTCATCCAAAACTTTACCTACAACTTTTTTTAAATGCCAAGATTGCTCGATGCAATAAAACGAATTTGTTTGAATTCACTTACATAACGTACATGCTTGAAAGAAAGTTGATGTGAAATGGATTTTGTCCTTATACAGTCACAAAAAAACTCAGAAAAACAAACCATTGGGAAATCATTTCTTTCCTCCTTAATCTCATTAGGCTTATGTGGCTTCAGAGACGCCAGTGAAATTGCCACCACTTTTTCTCAAATGGTCCATCTGTTCCTGCTGTGCGGCCCCCTACTTGAAGGCTGAATCCTTGGGCTTCCCAATTATTCTCAGTGCCCAACTGTGATGTGGCACAGGGAATGGTAGAAGGAGGCATGTGAAACCAAGGAATGGTGACTGGCTGCCATGCAAATATGTCTAGTAGGAAATGCAACGACAGGAAGATGCAAAATTATAGACAACATTGCCTGAGCTCTGGCAATTATCCCAAGCTACATTTGAGTGTCTCAGATTCCAGGAGAGTTGGCTTTTCTGTGTACACAGTTTTTCATTCTTTGTTTGCCATCTGAATACATGAACTCCGTTAAACACTAGAAAGGAAGGAAGCTATCTTTGTTTTGTATCTGTTGCTCTGGTTAACATAGACTAAATAAAAACAGCTTAAGGCAGAAGGGGTTTATTTTGCTAATAGTTCCAATTCTAGTCCATCATCATGGGGAGTCAGGGCAGGAACTTCAAAGAGTTAGTCACATCAAATCCACAGTCAAGAGCCAAGAACGATGAATGCTCACTTGCTAGCTTGATTTCCCTTCAACAAGGATGTAGCCCCATAGTTGCTCATGTTCCAGGGGATGCCCCTCCCCTCCCACAGGCATACACAGACAATGCTAACGGGGCTCAATGGGTTTTAGAAAGGTTACATCGAGGTGGGAGTAGCATGTGGTAGTAGGGGTCTAGAAAGAGGTGAAGGTAGTGCTACAAATACATATAAAATTCTCAAAGAATAAATTAAAACGTATTTTAAAAAGAAACTTATATTTCAAAACAACATTTGTAACTTAAATCCCTTTGGATTTTATAGACTACGTGTTATGAAAGTTGGTCTGCCATTGCTATGTCATCTATTGAACACTGACTGTCAGCATGTTTTATTAATAACCTCATTTATAATGAATACATGATATGATTACACATTTGTAGTACTTCACATTTCACCGTGATTTTTAACCTTATGAGCATTTACGTATATAAAATGCTACTGACTGGACTAATCGTTGAATGTCTAATTGTTTATTATTTATGATGGCAGCTTGAACTTGGAGTTTAATTTGAATATAATTGTGCCCCTTGCCTATGCAAACCTTACCAAGCTACACAACTTCATTAAACTTAGCTCTCGATCAATGAATTACAGTATTAACTATGATATCATGTAAGATATGTAAGGAAGTGAGCTTGGTTATAAGCGTATCTATTTTTAATTGACATTTATTATTATAACTGTTTTTAGGTGATAATGGAGTTGCTAACAGAGGAGAGACAAATGCTGATGGAATGTTCACAACATTTTTTATTATATTGCCACTTAAAGCAAAATATACCAGGATACAATCCACAGAACTCAAGAAGGTTAGCCAGCCGAAGGGCCCAAGTGAGGACATCTCAATCCCACTTGGGAGCAGAAGAAAGCAATAACTGGAAGGGGGATGGAGGGAGGGAACTGGGGTGGGAAAGGGGACAGGGAGAGAAAGAGAGGAACATGATCAGGTAATGGGTAGGAGGTACGGGACTGAAGCCCCGAGGACCAGCCGAAAGAGTGGAAACAGGCAACCTGGGGAGTTAGGAGGTAGGGAGACCCTCTAGAATGTACCAGAGACCTGGGAAGTGAGAGACTCTCCGAACTCAAAGGGAGGGATGTTAGATGAAATGCCCTACAGTGGGGAGAGGGAACTTGTAGAACCCACCTCCAGTAGAAAGACAGGGCATCAAGTGGAGGGCTGGGGTTACCATTGCACAGTCAAAAACTCTGATCCAGAATTGTTCCTGTCTGAAAGAGCTGCAGGGACAAAAATAGAGAAAAGCCTGAGGAAAACAAGGTCCAGCCACAGGCCCAAACTGGGATCCAGCTCAAGGGGAGGCCCCAAAGTCTGACACTATTACTGATGCTATGGTGTGCTCACAAAAAGGGGCCTATCATGATTGCCCTCCAAAAGATCCAACAAGCAGCTGAAAGAATCAAATGGAGACATTTACACCCAACCAATGGCCAGAAGCTGCTGACCCCTGTGGTTGAATTAGGAAAAAGCTGGAAGAAGCTGAGGAGGAGGGTGACCCTATCAGAAGACCAGCTGTCTCAACTAACCTGGACCCCTAAGATCTCTCAGACACAGACACCAACCAGGCATCAAACACCAACTGATATGAGGCCCCTAACACATATACAGCAGTGGACTGCCGGGTCTGGACTCAGTCAGAGAAGATGCATCTAACCCTCAAGAGACTGGAGGCCCCAGGGATTGGGGAAGTCTGGAGGGGCAGGGGGTGGGGGCGTATGGGATGTGGAGCAGTCAGTGGGTGGACCTGGAGGGGGATAAAGTCTGGACTGTAATAAAAGATTAAATAAAAAAAATGTAAAGGGAAAGTTTTCTGATATCATACCTTGCTTTCAAAAAAAAAAAAAAACATCCAATGTTTTATGGTATAGCTTAAGCACATAAGCACAATGGCTCATAACTTTCCTCCCTGTACAAGGAAAACATAATGTGTGTCACATGAAACTTCACTTCTTTTCCTACAGTGTACTCTGCCAGGGGCACACCCACAAACCATATGCCCAAGAGAACACTCTCTTCTGCATTCTGTCCCTAAATCCTCCCTCCAGGGAAATCCTCTTACTTCTAGGGCTGATGTGTGCAAAGAAATGTGCTGTTGTTCATTAGTTCTCATTTGGCAGACTAGAGGGGCAGAGGGAAGCGTCCATATCTACTCTCACTTGATAAAGTAGGAAGACAACTCTTCTTTTAGGTGTTTTTGTTACTGTTGTTGCTGATTTAGTATCTTTCACCAAACAGCACCATATATACAGATTCATTTTGAATCCAGGTTTTAAGTAAGTGCATTTAAGGTGAGATGGTCATATGCCAGTAAGGCATATTCAGAGAGAAAAAGAAATGACAGCTGTCAATCATAAGCAAGAGTCCCTTTTATAAAGCAGGCTTACTCATCAGTCAGTGGCACGGATCTCAGTTAAACCTCTCAGTTCCTCTCTTTCAGCTTCCTCAGTCCCTCTGGCCTCCTTACACTGTGTCAGCTTCTTCAGTCCCTCTGGCCTTCTTACACTGTGTAGAAACCAGTGCAAATACTTCTCTTGCAGGGCTTCCTAAATGTCCAGCATTTCTGTTTGCAACACTCTTCCCTCAGTATCTGTAGCAGCACTACAGGTCCTCCATCAGTGTTTATTTCAAAATTTTATCAACCCCTAAATACAAAGGACATGACCCATCAAAATCTAGAAATCTTACCGTCCATTAGCCACACTGGATCAATGGGCCTTAAAGGTGTTACCACGCTGCATGGCCCCTTGCATTTCTGTAGGTAAATAACTCTGTCTCTCTCTCTCTATCCATTGATATATCTGTACTGTACAGAGATATATATGTGCATATAAATATAATATAAAATATATACTATTGATATCAATACTAAATCCTGTCTTTAAATTAATTATAATTTATTTCCCTTATAGCAGAAACCATTAGGGAGAAACTTATAAACTTGCCTTATATGCTGCCTTCTGTTTTTCACATAATTAGAGCAGTTTGTTTTGTCAGGGCATATCATTTTTAAATAACATAAATTGCATTTTTATAAGCAGATTCTATTATCCAAGTATATGTATTCAGTGATTCAGTGTTAAATATGAAATATATAACAAGTACAATTTGCGATGTCTACTACTAACCACGATACATACACTTCTTATACAAAGGAAACAATATCAAGGGGACATTTCTGCCAGGATGGTCATTATTGTAATGCTTAGGCTTCACAGATGGGTGAAGCTGATTCTTATTTTTCTCCTCTGGGAGTCTACACAGTACCTTCAAACACTACGAGAGCTAACTAGTGGGGACAAAACTCCCGGGTCAGTACCAGAGTGATTTCTACATGTTCTGTGACTCAAGTATGTGGCGTCTTCAATAGCAGCAAACTCCACATACAGCTAAAACCGAATGCCCAGAACAATCTACAGCAGATAACAACTGGAGGTGGTTGATACTGTGCCTCTGTCCTTTTCACAGAAAGCTGAAAATGACTCAAGCAGATTTGCCATTATATTAGAATAACACCTCCCTCCCAAACACTAATATCATTGTGGAGAAACTGTGTAGGCATAAAAATTTTTGCAACCTACTTTTAATAAAGGTTCAACCTCTCCTCTAGCCCACCACCCAGCAGAGGTATAGGAAGAAAAAAGTTATTAGGATATGGGGGAACTGGACCTATTCAGCAATAGTTCTTTTAGGGCAAACTTAATTTTCTTTGGTAGCAGTTCAGTCCTGTAGCAAACACCAAATATGACTCACCAGCTGCAGAGTGGTCCTCTAGACAGGCAGACACTAGGCACTAACCAGCAGCCTCAGTCCAGTCCTTTTGGTAGGCAGACACCAGGCCTGGACCAGTAGCAGTAGTTCAATTCTGAAGAAACCACCAGGTTCACCAACCAGCCTGAGATGAGGCTGTGGAAGTGGCAAACTGCCACAGGAATCTCACGAGCAGTTCTTGGACAAGTTTCTCTCAATGGTGGCATTACAGCAAGTTGAGCTAAAAAGCACAATGTAAGACGAACCAATACATACATATTGCTAGCTAAGAATAGCGAGGCAGAGCAAACCACTGTCTGTAGGGTCGTATTTATACTCCTTCATCCCTGGTCCTTTCGCATGTTTGCTATATTAAAACATCCTTTAACCTGTGTCTGCATCAGGAAAACATTCTTTCCTGTGTCTGCTTTAGCAAGACATCCTTTCACCTGTGTGCCCCCAGCAAACCATCATTTGACATAACTAACTTTCCAAAGAAACTAGAAATTCCATTTCAAAACTGTACTTATCTACCCTTTGATTTTCAGTGTGGTCATGTGAATGATGGTTTTGCTATTGGATTGTTAGAGGAGACAACATGTGCTGTGGCTTTCTGATGGTTTCTTATTCTCTTAATTGTCTAGCTCTTGCCATGAGAGCAACATGCCATGTTTATCTATTTATACTTTGGACCTAGAGAGATAACAGACACATTGAGCTATCCCAGATGACCCCAAACATAGTTTGAGTTCAGCCTAGACTTGCCAACTTTCAGACAGCACACAGATATCACAGAGAGAAATTGTGTCTGGTAACATTTTGGGGATCATCTGCTAAAGGGGATGACTATTATAATGATCCAAAATGCTATAGCTAAATTGTCTGGCAGAAAGTGCTTATGATCTGTTGTCCTGTGAAGATTATATGAGCCTCTGTTTCCAGAAAGGCTGCTCTGTATCTTGGAATACAGAGAGAAATGAGGGACCTCATTATTGGCTCAGGAAGCTTGCAGATAGTTATGGAGCTTGTGCATAATTGAAAGAGATAGGTTCTTATCGTAACAAAGGAAGACAATACAACTAATCATTGCCACACACTAACAAGACACCATGCTCATTTGACAAACAGTGAAAGCAGCTCTAGAGCTAAGCTTGAACTTATGAGTTCAGGCTTTTGCCTATGTGGAAACCAGCCCACAGAGAGTTCTGGCCTCAGGTCAACACGATGCTTAATAGAGCTGTGTTCATGGAATTTAGCTCTCTGGAAAACCCCATTTTTTTCAGAACACAACTGAAATACCAAGAAGAAACTCTTTCAAAGCTTCTGAACAAACAAGATAAATACCATAACTTCCATGTACCAAACTTCACATATTTTACTTATAATATTTGCTCTGAGACTTGCTAGCCATCCTGAGAGTACTTGACAATTTCACATCACAACTTAGAGTGGTTGGTGAACACACATCCAGATAATAGTGAGTGTAAGCACAGCCTCCATGTGAACATAAAATGGAGATAAGTGTCACCCTGTAGACCCATAGAGATTGTGTGGTTTCAAAGAAAAACCCAAGTCTGTGACAGATAGGGCCAAGGCATACAGTGAGGAGGAGACAACTAGCCCTAGAAGGTGACTTCGTGAATGTGTTTAGATTTATGATCTTGCAACCAACATTCCATGGCTCTCTTTGCTGCTTCCACAGTGCTTTTCATCATCAACTTAGCTATGTGGTTTTTAACAAGGTCCCATCTCTGCCCTCCAAACCAATCGTCCATTTGAAGGCCACTGTTACCACACTCTTACCTTCTCACTTTGGGAGCCACCTGTATTTTTTTTCTCAGATTAAATGCAGCCCCCACAGAGAATGAGACTAATAGTTTATTTTGTAGAGTTATGTTGAAGATGAGATGCCATGCACATAAAAATTCCATTTTGGTATTGACCTCTTGAATGGGCGAACAAAGCAAATTAATTGTCTGAATGTCAAGGTTCCTGAGCATGAGTTTTCATATAAGAATTAAGTAAAGTGACTTCCACAAATGTTCAAATATTTCTTCACCAAAAAGTAATGACAGGGGCTATCTCTAAAGCCATTGTCTGTGGAATATGTTCCCATAACTGGGCTGCCTTGTCTGGCCTCAGTGGTAGAGGATGCTCCTAGCCTTACAAAGACTTGATTATGTCAGAGTTTGGGGGATACCCAAGGGGAGGGGCTGCCCCTTCTCAGAGAGAAGGGGAGGTGGAGGCAGGGAGGGACTGTGTAAGGAGGGGACTGGGAGGGGGCAGAAATAGATATGTAAAGTGAATAAAAACTAAGAAAAAATCAAAGTGAACATTTTTTCTTAAAGTAGCAATGTATCATCTTAAGAATTTAACTTATTTGAAATCATAAAAGACCTTCAAGTTAGGCTTCAAGTAAGGGAATAAATTACTATTTTGAATTTGTCCAATACATAATGTTTTTCCAAATAGGCACTATCTTAATGTTGCCAAAACCTTCCAGTTGAGTACAACAAGAGAAACACATCGTTTTCAATTACACATGTTGAGGGAAAAGAAATGTTTGTCACAGCATTTCATAATTCATATACAGGATATCTGGCCTGATCTATTTTATTCTCTGAACTCTATTGACTGTCACACATACCAAAGAACTTAATTAGTGAAATGAAAGATATGAATCACAGTTGATAAGAAGGCAAGTCATAACAGATGCAGCAGCATCCTGCTTTCCTGAGCAATGACCTGGTCCGGTGGAGGATCTCTGCCCTGTAATTACCATGTCTTTTTAGGCATGATTGTAACTATAACAGGTTTGTCTCTGGCAATAATCTGTGTTTTGTTCAGGAAACAAATCGGTTTGCTTGTTTAGCAGCTAACACATCCTTTGTTTTTTCTTTTCATTTGCCAAATGATCAAAACGAAAATTTTTTTCTGCAGTTATTTTTCTTAGCAAACATGGAAAGTAATTTTTAAAAGCTATTTTTAAAGTGGTTTGTATTGGAAGGGTTTAAAGGACTGTAAACTACTACGCAGTGAGTAAGGAGTAAGCTTTCTTTCTGAAAGGGGATAGTGTCTGGGTCAGGGATGCATTTGAAATGCAAGCAATGAAGAGAGACTGTAACTCAGTGCTCACTGGTTATGTGCAAGAACCTGGACTATTTCCAAGACTGATAATAATGATGATGGTGATGATGATGATGATGATGTTGCTGCTGCTGCTGCTGGTGGTGATAGTAGTGACAATGAGAAATACTGCTAAGGTAAGAAAAGTGCAATCCAGTGTTTGCACTTCCAACACAAGGATGTCCTTGCCTCAGACGTTATATTGACGACCAATGCTTATTGTCTCAATTTCTAGAATATAGACTGAAATTCCCAATACTGAATGTTTGCTACAATAAATGTCCCAATAACTTGTGCCAGTTTTTATCTTTTTATGTTAAAATAAAATTCAAATTCATATGTTACAAAGTCACAAGTGGCGGTCTTACAAACACAGCTTATTCAGTTAAGTGTAAGATATGTCATGCCTCTGCAAAGTCTCTGTTACCCAAAACTCACGTTTCTTAAACCACATTTACCTTTGTCATGCCATTTAATTAAAATTTCATGCCTTCTTCCTGCATCTCACTTTTGTCGTTTATAAATTACTTGCTGAGTATAATTAGAAACTAATTATAAAACAAAATTATCTCCCTACTACAGGAAAACACAAAATTTAAGATGATTGCCACATTATGGTTTCAAAACAATTGTTCCTACCTTCTTGTACTTCGCACATGCGTGTACACACACACACACACACACACACACACACACACATTGCATACATGTACCCACATAACATACATAGACACAGTACACACGGACCACACTTATTTATCTTCTGTCTCTGTCTCTTGTCTCTCGCTGTCTCTGTGTCTCTCATGTGTTTGCCCTCCCCCTCCCCCTTTCATCTGTCTGCCTATGTCTCTCTATCTGTGTCTGCTATCCTATGGAGGTGAAGGGTTATTGAAACCACTTCTATTTGAGTCACTTCCCTTTGCCATGGTGATTATCTTCCAGTGTCCTGGCAGATAGATAGATAGATAGATAGATAGATAGATAGATAGATAGATAGATAGATAGAGATATTTCCTACAAATTTCTGTTTTTACAGCTGATTGTTATCTATTTATGTTTTCTCTCTTTATGAATAAAATGTCCCTTACTGTATATTAGGCCAAAAGTCTTCAAATATTTTCTATAATTACTGTGAGTAAAGTTTTTTTTAAGTATGAGAGAACTAGTACTTTGATTAATATAGTATGTCTGAAAATCAATGCCAACATCTGAAAAGTTGGGCTTAATGTTTAATAGTGTAAATTTTTAAAGTTTTGATAGAAAACATGCTTCAGAAGAACTGAATTAATGACACCCATGAACTTCTCTGTAGGAGTTGACACATCTGTCTCTGTGTTGTTAGATTCCCTTGTTCCTAACTAACATAGCAGATATTCACTTTAAAGAGTGTTTATTGCATTCATATTTCTTATGATATCTGATGGCATGCAGCTTTTTGAGTGTTTTCTCTGCTTTGTGGCTGTGTCTCCTAACTTTGTTGAGATAATTTTCTGTATTTTGTCATGTTGGTATAGCAGAATTATTTTTATTTTGACACCAAATGTGAATTAGTCAGTCAAACTCACAAAAATGGTCTCAAATTTTAAAAATTGGTGTTGTTTTCTCCTGCTTCAACTCTGGCATGGGATTCTTTTGCTTGAAGTGTGTTACAGAAGTCCCAGTAAAATTGGACTGAGTGAGAATCTTAATCCCTACATAAGGTGTTGGGCACAGTCTCTCAACTTTCTTTTTACCTCATATTCTACCCAGGACCCATTCTGCTTTAGCCATAATAACATGGAGTCTGCATTTTAATCTGACTAGGATTTCCTCCCTGATTTTTATAAAACCCAAGTCAGAGTCTCAGCTTAAATACGATGCACTTAGATCCATGATCCCTGAGCAGATAGTCTAACGCAGCTGCCCACACACTAACACTTCCAGCCCATGCTGTCTCTGCATGACAGTTCCGCGCTAACGCTGCTCTCATTTCGATATCTAGCATCATGCAGTCTTCTCTCTCCAGTACTGGATCTTGTCCATCCTGTTCACATTCCATCCTCAGTTTCCTTCAATGCGATGGGCTCCTAATATTCACTGGTGACATAAGATGTTGAATAAATAAGGGTTGGAAGGTTTCTACAAACTAAAACCAAAGCTGATTGCAGCAATTGGTATTGAGTCTCCATATTGCCACTGGTCTTACATATGACTGGGAAAGTCGCTGATTCTGAAGTCCTGTCAGTATACTTAGCCTACTTGTATTTATCCTGTGTGTTGATGGATGGACCAACATCCTATATTTGCATACAGTTCTCTCTACAGTACCTATTACCCTGATTCAAGACCAAAGTAATCGATGAAGATGTCATGAAATCTTATCAAGACCTACAAGAGACCCATAGATCAAATAAACAGGGCAATTAGAATTAGTAGCACTTTGGAATGACTACTTAAGACATCTATTTTTTTTTTTTTTGAAACACAGTTTCTCTGTGTAGCCCTGGCTGTCCTGGAACTCACTCTGTAGACCAGGCTGGCCTCAAACTCAAAAATCCACCTGCCTCTGTCTCCCAAGTGCTGGGATTAAAGGTGTACACTACCACTGCTCAGCCTACTTAAGACATCTTTAACTTATAACTGTATAGTTGTTACCTT
Source organism: Uromys caudimaculatus (assembly GCA_028551405.1). Taxonomy (NCBI): domain Eukaryota; kingdom Metazoa; phylum Chordata; class Mammalia; order Rodentia; family Muridae; genus Uromys; species Uromys caudimaculatus. The sequence continues at coordinate 73,400,732 of CM052709.1, read as the reverse complement.
CATGAGCCAGGAAAGTATCCCAAAAGTAATACTCTGTTTTCTTAGTTATCCTAGTTGTTGATATATTGATATTTCTCTCAAACAGTATGCTCAGAGTCCTCATTGTCTGAAATTAACTTCTATATTATTTTTTCATTCCTCAAAACCAGATTTTTCTTTATAAAGAATGTTTACCTTAGACAAAATGAAGGCTTTCATTGAGTTGATGTTGCAAGATTGTGCCAATAAAATGAAAGCTCCATTAAAATCTGACTTTTAATTCCAAATAAACACTTTTTAGGACAGGTATATTCCATGCAGTATACTGGTTACAACATGCTAACATAGCATGGATTTATGTACAGATTGAATTTGAACAGAAATGCTCAAATTCTGTGTGATCAGATAACAGACATTGGGTTCTGTCTACTCCTGAGTCTCAGGTCTTGTCTTGGCTCACTCAGAGCATGGATTCTAGTTATAAAATACTCATCTTGTGGCCTTAGACTTCCCAAATGTCAAGAAAAAGTTCACAAAAACCTTAAACTCTGACCTCTAATGGGATTTCTGTCTCTTGGTTTAATAACAACATAGGGCTCAAGATTTGCAAACAGGCAGCTTTCTGTTCTGCATCCATGTTTGCTTTTTCCCCATCCACAGCACAATTTTCTCTCCCCCAAATCTTCTGAGACTCCATTAAAATCACCAGCCTACCCCGACCACCAGCCACTCATCTACCAAATGGCTGTTTAGCTGGTTGTTCAGTCAAAAAGCTGGAGTGCTTTAAGATTATAGCAGTAGTGGGAAACTGGCTTGTGCTTTATGTACTGTATCGTACCCAGCAAACCTATAAAGGACATAAACTGTGGTCACAGCAGGGAACGATCGCTCTTATGTGCAGTTTTCATTTAGCAGGCAGAAGTAGCTCTGCACTGGGGAAATACCATTCTTGTTTGCTATGCTTAGTTGTAGAATACAGTCCAAGTCTGCACAGGTAACAATCCTTTCCTGACAGCATTACAGTGTGCAGATGTGACAGTTCAGAAGAATTGGCTAACAAATGTAAATGTACCCAATGGGCACCTGTACTACCCTCTTGTGATGTGTTTCTAGCAGTGGATTATGTAGGGGTGTGCTAAGCTCCAAAGCCTGCCTTCCTGAGCATTTAAGAGGATGGGCAGCCTTCTCTCTGCTGTATAGACACCTTCTCACCTCACCTACACCCAGCTAGTAAGCACTTTAAGACCTTCCTGTCAACCAGTGCCTTTTAGACCCCAAACCACCCTTGATATATTATGAATGATTCACGTGTTGATGAAAAATCTTGTTATAATTATGCAATATTGGCTTTCTTTGGGGGAGGGGTGATGAAGGAAACTGCTATTAATTGCTCTGAAAATGACAAGAATTTAAGGTACCCTGAAATCTATGTGCTTTAATTTTCCTGTTTGAAGATTTTTATTTATTTTAGGACCTAAACTATTAATTACTATATATTATTTTAGTTAGGGAGAGAAAACTGAGCAAATAAGTGTTCACTATTTAAAGATGACAGCATTTTTTGATGTGTGTGTGTATATATATATATTTGTGTTATGACTTCATGTATGTCTGTGTACCATGTACACATCTGCAAAATTAGAGAGGGTATAAGATCCCCAGAAACGAGTTATGGACAGTTGGGAGCTGCCATGATATATACTGTCATAAAATTAGACTAAATCCATCAATTGTATCATTCTTTCAAAATCTGTTTTTGCAGCTAGGCAGCAGTGGCACATACCATTAACCCTGCCACATGGGAGGCAAGAGGCACCTGGATATCTGAGTTCGAGGCCAGCCTGCTCTACAAATAGAGTTCCAGAACAGCCAGGGCTACACAGAGAAACCAATTGCTTTTCTCTGTTGATTCTCTTGCCTTCTCTTAAATTTTAGAAAAGAACAACCTAATATATAAAACTTACAGAATGTTTTTAATTAACTTGTTTTTGGCAATTTCAGACATGCATATAATTTATTCTCGTTACTGTCTTCCTCTGATAATTTCCTCTCAACTCTACCAAATCCTTTTGCCCTGCTGGTCCCTTTCCCAGATCTGTGACTTTGGTTCCATTGTATAATGGAACTTCAATAGGTATTTTGTTAAGCCTGTAATAATTTTGTAGAAAATAAACACTTTGTAAGGTTGAGTCTTCTAACCCATGAGCAAATTATGTCTTCATTAATTAGTTATCTTTTATTTGTTTTATTAAAACTGTGTAGTTTTCAAGGCCAGGAAAATGAGTCAGTGAGTAAAAGCACTTGACCTTCAAGCTTACTGACATGAGCTCAGATTCCTGAGACCCATGTTAACACAGACTAGGAGGGTGCCTAATCTCAACAGTCCTGTGACAGGGTGGGCTATGGAGATGGGGAAAATCCCCCACAACCTCATAGGTCAGCTAGCCTTCAATACATAGCATAGCAGAAAACAAGAGATACATTGCCTTCAACAACAGGGAAGGTGAGAATTGAGCCCTAAGGTGCCCTCTGACATTCACATGCACACTGCTGCATGCACATGTCCTCACACATGTAAATAAATAGTAAATGAATTAAAACTATGTTCCCTTCAGCATACAAGCTCTGCGTATCTGTTTTGTAAGAGTCTGATGCAAGTATTTCAGCTTGAATGAAATTATAAATGGCATTAAGTTTTAATTTTGGTGTCTACATATCCTTTGCTACTTTATAGACACATAATAGATTTTGTACACTAGTCTTACAGCGTGATCTTTTCCTAAACTCAATTATTAATTCAAGGACTTTATTTTTTAAGATCTCTTCATTTTTTCTACAAAAGCAATTATACCATTAATATTTTTACAATGGTAATGCTTGCTTTCTGACTTGTTTCCCTTCTTTACGTAAATACCTATTACTTCCAGCATATTAAAATTAAACAATGTATTTTCATTTTGACTTAGGAAGAAAACAGCAAACTGCCAACTGCAAACATACCATGATTTGTTAAGGGTTTTTGGTGAGTTTTCCTCATTGACTGGAATTCTTTTTCCCCCCTTTCTGAAATGAATCTATTAAACTTTATCCAACACTTTTCTTGATTGATTGGTATAGACATGAGGTTATCTTCTGTAACATGTTAATACAGTGAGTAATATTGATTCAGTTTTAAATCATGAGTTAGTCTTGTGTCCCCAAAATAAGCTCCAGTTAGTCATGATGTGAAATCCATGACAGCTATTTATATTTTACTATTTCTTTTCATGTATTGCTTAGTCACAAGTGTATGATATTTTTGTTACTAAAGTTATAATATGTAATTTTATACATTGCTGACTATATTTGCTAGCATTTTGTCCAGCATGTTATACATATATTCATGAGATAAATGGGTATATAGTATTCTATTGTGTATTTATTTTAAGTGCCTACTTTGTGTAATGACAACACTCAAGAATACCCTCCCTGCACTACAGTGTCAGTAGAGACTCTGGGGAGGCAGTATTTAGCTCATATCTTGTGTTGTTTGAATGATAATGGCCCTCATAGACATATATATTTGAATGTATTGTTCCCAGTTTTACTGTTTACGAAAGAGTAAGAGATACAGGTATGATAAGACATTGTTGAAAGAGGTGTGTCCTTTTGGAGGTGGTATATCACTGGGCGAGGGCTTTACGTTTCAAAAGCTCATGAAAAGCCAGTCTTGCTTTCTCTCTGTGTCTTTGTCTCTGTCTCTCTTTCTCTCTGTCTCTCTCTGTCTCTCTGTCTCTTTCTGTCTCTCTCTCTCTCTCTCTCTCTGTGTGTGTGTGTGTGTGTATGTGTGTGTGTGTGTGTGTGCATGTGTTCACACACGCATGTGTATCAGGATTTAAGCTCTTAGCTACTGTTCCAGTGTCATGCCCTCTTCCTTGTTCCCATGCTTCCCACCAAGATGGTTACAGACTAATCCTCTGAAACCATATGCAAGCCCACAATTACACACTTTCTTTTATAAATTGCCCTGGTCATGGAGTCTCTTTACAAAAATAGAACACAGACTAAAGTATCTTCCAACTCTAGCCAGCACTAAGGAGTTCTAACATTCCATGTCTTTGTTGGGACAGCTGAGCAGAAGAAAATTGCACTCTTACAGAGTCCAGATCCTTGTATATTCATGTGATGACACATGAAAGCCACTTTAAATTAGTTATATAACAGACACCTCTACTGCAAGACAGACAAATATCAGTTGAAAGTTTAAAACCAGACCAAACAGATGAATAATTCTTTGAAAAATTTATTCAGTATTCTGTATATAGACAAAGAAAAATAGTAAAATTGAAGATATAGTAATAAAAAGATCCAAACAGAAAAAATGAAGGGATAGAAAGGAAGAAGAGTGTCCAAAATCTGGGTGATAATATTGTTTCTTTGAGCACAGGCATAATTATAGGGCTTTCTCCTTAACATCCAGAGAAAGCTTGGGATATCTACTCTAGATGTTGCATCTAACACTACACAGATGCCTTGTACAAAGTTATGTTAGATAAGAAAAAGTAAGACATATAGAGCACAAATGAAGAAACAAACTGATATTCTTTGCTGGCAATATAATTGTATTCAAAAACCTCAAAGAATTTAGGATTCTATAAATGAGTTTGGCAAGATTACAGAATATAAGTTTAACACAGAAAATGAGCTATACTTCTATACAGTGAGAAACTTGAATTAAAATAAAAATCCCACCTTAAATAGTACACAGACTACAGAAAATATATGTAGATATAAAGCTAATGATATAAACATAAAGGTACAAATGATGTGTACAATGAGTATACCAAAATCTACATATTACTGACAGTTAGCAAAGAATAAAGACATGGTGATATTGTCCAACACCAGCTGGGAAAACCCCCATCTATTTAGTTCATTAGTTAGGAGACAGAAAATTTCTAAAATGGGAAAGCTTCCCAGAATCCCTTTCACAGCATGCCTAATACATTATTTCTATAATTCTTCCACATTCCAAATCCCAGCTAACTGTATTATTCTCCGGAGGAAGGTGGCATTCTAACATCAGGAACCCATAGAAAATACATAGTCATTTCTCATCAAAATCATGCATTGGAAAATTTCTAGAGAAATGAAACCTGTTTGTCATTAATGCCATGTATAAGAGAAAAAAAATCTTCCATGCATACATTAACAATAGTTACCATGTTCTTTAACAGGTACACAAGTTTAAAATGTCAAATACATGGAAGTCAAATCTGAGCAGAATGTATTTTAATAATAAATAATTTAATTATAACATTATTAATAAAATGTACTATTAACATAATTATAAAATATAGACTTTGGACTAAATAATACAAAATTTACTATTATTTAAATGCCATTAAATTGTAAACTACTGTAAAGAATTTTGTGGATCTCATTGTAGAGAAATTTTAATCCAGCAACATGGTTGCTCTGTCAAGGAATCATATCCAAAGTTCATATGTAATCTGACTGGGATACAGACATGACTTTATTATATACCTTTAAGGTAAGATTAGTTTTTAGAAGGAAGCAACCATATTTGAAAATGATGTCTAACTGAGGAGCAGACAAAGTGACAAATCAGAGAAAGGTTTGACAGAATGAGTCAAAGACAGGATACTCTAACTCTCATGAGAACGGCACAGGAAAGAGAAGTTATTTAAGAGCAGTTAAGGAGAGAGTCAGTGAGCTGGGAGTCAGTGCAGTGAGTGCAGTGCAGTGGAACTGAGTTCCTTTGTGAGCTCATACAGTTCAGTGCAGTCAACAGAGGCAGTTGAAGCCAGAGAATAAGAAGGATCCAGAAGATCAGAACAAATTGCCAGAGTTAATTTGAGGCCAAGCAGAACAATTCAGTGAGAAGCTGAGAGGAAACAGATTGAGTCAGTTAGCTTGAATAGGCATTTAAGCCAGAACAGCTGAGTTGAAGCAGCCAACTAGAGATCAGAAAGAGCTGGAAATGGTGAGTTTATTCAGCAGTAAGCCTCCAAGATGAAAATTACATCAGGAAAATAAAAGATACATTTAGATCCCATGTGTATTTTTATTAATTTACTAGAAGAAAAATAAATAGACAAACAAGGCTGACTTATTTTTCATGGAGGTTTATTTGGCTTTCTCTAAAATCACATCTGTGACTAGGATTTAAGTTTCAGTGTGATTATTAGCAATACTAAATTAATATTGCTTTCATATATACATTCTTATATGTATATAAACACATGCATTTATAAATATATATTGCATAAAGATTGATATGATGCAGGAGTAAAAATTAACAGTGATTCTTCTCAGTCACTGTTTCTATGGAAACATGGCAGCTGACAGAATCATAAAATATGAGTCCCCTTGAACTGACATTGGTATAATTTCCCCATATTTTTCCTGACAAACAAAATAGCCCTATTCATGTTAAGGTTTTCAAAATTACACTTTCACAATGCAAACTAATGGTTCATTTAGAAGTCATCTACTTTCTAATTTAAGACAAATTCAATTTTTATTAAAGTTAATTTACTTTAAATTTCTCCTTGAAAGCCCATTAAATCAAACATAATATAATGCATATGAATTATAGTCTGTGAATAAATTCTAGACTTCAAATAGCCTTTATAAGGTTCTATGGAGAGTGTACACTATCAAATTTTAAACTTAAAAGATTTAAGGGATAAATACTTAATATAGTCCTCAGGAGTTATATAAAATAGCTCATTGATTTTAAAGCAAAAGTTGATAATAGTTTGAAATAAAACATAAAAATTATATCTAAATGTTACATTAAACTAACTGCTATTGAATATGGCCAAAAAAATTAATTCATTAAATATCTATGTGCTTAGTCATCCTAAATGGCACACATCAAACAAATTTTAACTATCCTAACTCATCAAATTGTTTACAGTAATTGGGGGTTGGAGAGGTGGTTCAGAAGGTCAGATGGTAGCTTTATAAGCATGAGAACTTGAGTCTGGTTCCTTAGCACTAGTACAAAAAGCCAGTCATGTGCATGTTACCCAAGCATGGGGGCATGACACAGGCAGATACCAAAGGTCTCATGACCATTGAGTTTAACTGAAATGGGGAGTAAGAGACTCGTTGTTTATCTACTGTGAACAGTTTGACTCCCTTTTAGAAGTTCTGCAAATTACATGACATTGTAATTAAAATTGTGGGCCCCAGACTCAACAGGTATTTTAGGAGAATGTCCTCATCATGCTCTTGGGACCTTAATCTATAGGGACTATACAATAGTGTTGAAACCTAAGGTAATGGGTTTTGGCGAAGGAACAAAAACAAACAAACAAACAAACAACAACAACAGCAAGCTAAAAACAAAACCCTATGGCTTTCCATAAGTAGGAGATGAACTATTTTGAGTCTCTCATTCACTTGTCTTCCTATATAACTCACAACCACATATACAGCTGCAGTATACAAATGTGTTGGAAAACCCTGCTATTAAGGTAGCAGCCCCCCACCAGAGACCAGATGGCTTGAGACCAGATGGCTATCTAAGCCTGGTACAAAATGGGTGACTCCCTCTCTCAGCAGGGTTTCCCCCTCTCTGTCTTTGTCCGGAGACTGTCCCTGAACACAGATGACTGTGCTTGTCTGAAAAGTGACCATGTACAGAGCTCTCTGCAAGGATGAATAGCTCAACACACAAGTCCTGCTCTGGCTTCCTGCTCACATGACAATTATGTGCTGTACTGTAACCAATCAGCCCTTCCTGCTCACTTGATGTTATGACCAATTAGCCCTTTCCATTTGTACCCCTTTAAAAAATCCCTTATATACCTTATCCCTGGGACAATAAAGTACACTTGTCTTACTGCAGCTGTCTATGGAGTTTCTTCCACCATACTCATGGCTGTCAGAACTTTATTCTCCACCTCTGCTCCCTTTGTGAGGGAAGGCTGGTGGCCCACTGCCTCCTAGGAGGAAGGGGTGGTGCACAAATAGATCCCAGAGGCAACAGCTTCTTAGTTCACTGACCCCCCCCATTTTGTTTTATTGTCATACATTTTAATGCACCGAATAAGAATTCAGGACCTGGGGCTGGAGAGATGGGTCAAAAGTTAAGAATGCATATGGCTTTGCCAAGAACCTAAGTTTGAATCCTACAATCCATACCTTGAATCCAGGTAGCTCACAACCACTTATAATTCCAGCTCTAGAGGATCTGGCACCCTGTTTCAGTTTCTGAAGGTACATAGACTTTTGTGTGTGTGCACACATACATGCATGTAATAAATAAGCATAGAAAGAAAATTGCCTGTGTGTGTCATATAAATGCCAATGTTACCATGAAGGAGACTTATTTTATACCTAATAATTATATTGGTCTGCTTTCAGCTTCTGTCACAAACAACTCACACTGGATAATAAACACAAATGATTAGACCTTAAATTTTTGGAAGCTGGGAAGATTGAGTATCAGATGACGCTCATTCTTCTTAAGTAATATTGCGTGTGTTCTCCTGTATTAAAATTAAACAAGATCCTCCCATGATCTTTTATACATTTACTAACATTAATCACCTCCAAAAGGCCTCACTGTGTAGTATAATCATTTTAGGGTCTTGTTTCCACATATTAGATAATGCCCACAGTAGTGGTTTTATATATGTGAATTATTGCTCTGCATGCTTGAGATCTGGAAAATAAAGAAGACAAAGCACAGAAAAACACATGGAGTGGGTTTTCTGGGTATAAAGAAGACCATATGCAATTCTGTGCACAGTGTCCTATATTTAGTGATGAGAATGAACTGTATTAAAACTTCAGTGTGGTGATCAAGGAGGAAAAAGGAGCTAGATTATATTAGAAACCCAAGTGAAGCAATTTCTCCTAAAAAGGTTGCAAGTGTGTGTGTGTGTGTGTGTGTGTGTGTGTGTGTGTGTGTGTGTGAAGGAGTGAACATCTTCACTAACGTAATACTCTAGAGGAAGAAAAGATATGATGAATGCATACTGTACTTAGGGTCGAAGATGTCAAGCATCTTACACTATGAGTCACACCCGACACATCTTTCACATTAAAAACTTAACCCCATACCTCACATCAATATATTCACTACTGAAAAAGATCAAATTACTGAGGCCACATGGCAAGAGAGGGCAGAAAACACCTAGAGTTCTGCCTGCCACATGGCTTGCCCACAGCAGGAGCCACTATGATGTGCAAGTACATGGTAGAGAAATGGGTAAGGAAGAGAAGTGAAACAGTTTGAGCACTGTGAAGAGAGGAGGGACTGGAGACTCAAGGGTGGGGAGGAATAGCCTGGTGTGAATAGCCTGTGCTGATACCAGAGGCTATGGTGAGGTTCCTGCCAGTGCTAACACTGAGGGCCATGTCTAGGTCCATGGCCTAGCAGCAGTAGGGATCTGTGTCAATGATCGTGACTTATATTACCACCAAAGGCCATGTGGGGTGTGCCTAGTCTGGGCTGATGCATGGGACCATGTTAATGTCCAAAGAATGTATAGAGCTAGACCTGCCCCTCAGTGTTTGTAGCACTCTGGAGAGCTGGTCACATCCCTGATTGGCTGGAGCTCTTGGGAGATTGGGCCCTGCATCAGACCTGGGTAACACAGTAGAGCTGGCAGTACTGACTGGTGCACAGGTGAGTTGGACCCAAGGGTATGATGCCAAGAGAGCTGGCAGTGTCCCTCGTCTGCCATGAAGTGGCATGGGCCTGGGAGCCATGCCCTCTTCCCTCACCCCTTGGTACCCACAGTTGGCAGTAGAGCTAGCCCCAGGAACATCAGAGAGGAAGAGCTGGCCCTGCCCCTCACTTGCTGCAGCACTGGGGAGAATGGGCCCTTTACCTCACCTGGGCAACACAATGGATCTGGTCCTGATAGTGAGGTATGGGTAAGCTGACCCTGTGGGTGTGAGAACAGGAGAGCTGGCCCTAGTCCTTGCTGGTTGCAGCATTGGGTGAACTAGCTAAGACAGTACTGAGAATTTGCCCTGGTGGTGTGGGTGAGGAAGAGTTAGTGGACTGGCCAACTCAGCAACCAACCAGGCCCAGACACAGGGCTGTGAGTTAGCCCACCAAAACATATCTATGCACTGCTGGAGTGCATGAAGGAGTTGGCTCTGCTGATCCAGTGGTGCAGGATCTCCAGGACACAGGGCAAAAACATCATAACCAAGAGGAGTCGTGGTGACAGTGTAGCAGAAGCCAGAAACCTAGAACCAGACCTATAACTCATTGCAATGAACATTTGCAAGTAAAGATCTGTGGGCAAAGAGGTATCCTGAGATATACTATAAAACAGTACAGCTTCCATGACAAGATGTTTTGTATTGTTTGGTCTTAATTACTTTTTAATTATTGTTTTCTATTTTCTTTTGGTGGGGAGGATGCCTGGGCAAAAGGCAGACAGCAAAGGGATGGGAAGATGAATGGGAGGGAGTACATGATATGAAATTCACAGAGAAATTCAATGAAAAGTTAAAGAAATAAAAAGTAACTCCACAAATTACTAATAATGGAATCAGATAGATGATAGATAGTAGATAGTTAGATAGATAGATAGATAGATAGATAGATAGATAGATAGATAGATAGACAGACCCAAGTCTATGGAATTATTATCTTGGAAACAACATAAAGAGTAAAAAAGCAATGGGACTTGTGGTCATACCGCTCACTAAATGTCAGGAGGTTGAGCTGGTAGGGACATGGAGCCTCCACCCCTACATTATAGTCTCTTCGGTCCAATAAGATATTCTGCAGGCTATGGAAAGAAAAACCTGGACACCAATCCAGCCACAAAATCCTACACTTACAATCTGTCCTGCCTGCAAGATGTGCTGGGGCAATAGTGGCACAGAACTTATGGGAGTGGCCAACCAATGTTTGTTTTAACTTGAGACCTACACCATGAGTGGGAGTTCTACAGTGCCAGGAAGGCACAATGCCTGGATGGCCACAAACCAGAGACTGGGTAGCTCAGAGTGCTAGGGTAGAACCAAATAGTTCTGGGGGAAAAAAATCAATGAAATGATTCCTAATGATATTCCACTGTAATAATAGATTGGTGCCTTGTTCAGTAGTCATCAGAGAGGCATCTTAAGGCAGCAGATGGGAATGGATACAGAGACCCAGACATTATACAGAGAGGGAATCTAAATAGGCTGTCTCCATTTCATCCCTTCCCTTGGAGATCAGAGAACCCCGTGGAAGGAGAGGAAAAATTGTAGGAGTCGGAGGGGGTGGAGACACAAGAATAACATCAACTAATCAGGCTCACATGGGCTCATCAAGACTGAAGCAGCAAGCTCTATGCCTGCATAGGTCTGTACCAAGTCCTCTGCCTATATGTTACAGCTGTTAAGATGGTATTTTTGTGGAACGTAGAACAGTGGGACTGGGTATCTTTGATTCTTTGCCTGTTCTTGGGGCTCTTTTCCTCCAATTGGGTTGCCTTATCCAGTCTAGGTGTGTGTGTGTGCGTGCGTGCGTGCATGTGTGTGTGTGTGTGTGTGTGTGTGTCTGTGTCTGTGTCTGTGTCTGTGTCTGTGTGTCTGTGCCTGTGTGCCTTGTCTTATTTTATCTTGTCATCTCTTGGAGACCTGCTCTTTCTGAAGATAGAACTGAGGAGGGATTAATCTGGAGAAGCAGGGAGGGGGAAGGGATAACTAGGAGAAATAGAAGAAGGGAAAACTGGGGTTGGACTATGTTGTATGAGAGAAGAATCTGTTTTCAGTTTTTTTTAAAAAAGAGTGAAAAGTTAAATGGTTTTAAAGTATCCAATTCAAGCAGAATTCTACTTACAACTACAGTAATGTGTCACAGGTGCCTTCAAGCGTGTCTTTGATTAATATTTATCAACTTAAGTTGGTTCCTCTTAGGATTTGAATTGCCTCAAACCCAATCTTGTAAGAAAAACGTACACAATATTTAAAGGAAATGATTGTATCTCTTCATCAACACATAGACTATGAAATTCAAATTCTCATATCATCCCTAAGTCACTTTCAAATTTAGTACAATTACAGTACACCTTTTAACAAGATGTCACAGACTCACAGTCAAACACAGAGAATATTCTGGAAATATAAAGTGAAACTATAGGGTTCATATGAGGACAAATTTATTGAACCATTTTAAATACCTAATAAAGATATTTTTCCCTAAGTCCAGCACAGAGTTACTAATACCTGGACTATTTTATTTCACCAAATGGACTGGAGTTCTGCCTAACTGCTAAACAAACCTAGTCATTTCCAGTGTTTAATGTCATCATTTAACAATGTTATGTCATATTGATGGACCTATTGTGTTTAAGAGAAATGTGTTTTCAGCAAAGAAGTGAGTTACTCACTGGGTGTTTTGGGTGATTCTTATGGTCATAACATTCCTTGTTCCTACAGTGCTATAAAAACCTGAGACCTAGTATAAGTCCTTCAATGGGATGTTGCCCTGAGATCTACCTTCTTATTTGGTTTTTAACTTGTTTGAGTCTATTGTCAAAATGTTATGGACAGAAAGCTGCAAAATCCCAGTCAGGGCCGTAAAAACTGCCGTGAGAAGGGAGAGCTCTGAGCTAATGCCTGCTAACGATAAGCCAACAAGATGGTGGATGATATAGAAGCAAGCTCTAGGCACAAATGCACACATCCCACTTTAAGCAATGCATACCACAGAGCAATGGGCCAGCAGCTTATTGCCTTAGAGAGATCTTCTTTACATGATAATTCTTTATATATAATAAGACATAATTTCATGAGTACACCCACAGGAACAATTAAAGCCAACATGTCAGTCAAAGATGAGAATATGAACATCCAGCAATGGCTTATTGAATTTAGCCTCTTCCAAAGTTCTGACTTTTATCCTTACCCATGGAACTTACTACTTTGCAGTCTTTCCTTAGTTTGCCCAACATATGGATTAAAATCTAAAATAGCAGTTTATTTTCTGCTGCTTCTATGTTAGAAAGTCTCAGTAGGTGTTAGAATCTACATTTGCATTTTCTTCACCAACAATCTGAGATTATTTTTTTCTATACGTCTTTGCTGGCAAACAAATGTGTTGTGATAAAATATTCCTGATTATCAACGACCTCTGTGTTCCAAGTTGGCACAGCTGAAGGTTGTTTTCTATTCCACTCATCCCAGGCATATGTAGAAGGGCCTGCCTGACCCTGGACAGTAGAAAATGAACTTACATGTCCATCTGTGTATCATGACAAATAGCCAAGCACTTGAGGTGTACATTCTGACCACATGCAAAAGCTTCAACATCATCAGGTCTGTCTCTTAGAATGAATTTTCAGGAAATAGACTCTAGGACAATTGTGTGAAGCCTCTTGGAGAAGAATTTGGTGTTGCTTTCAAGTAATACATGTGAAAGCTGATACTTTCACATGCCTTGTTACTAAAAGTAGGGTATTAACCAGCTCTGTGCAGAACTATGGAGATGGGACAGAATTCAGTGTTTTCCAAAATCATGAAAATCATGGTTGGACCTTTGTATTTCTTCATCTATTCCTTGGAGAAGCTGATGAAAAACTCTTCATGAGAGAGGAAATTCCTAATGAGACACAAATCTCTCATCAGCCATGAGGTTTCCAGATCTTAATATGGGAAGGAACTATATATTGCAGCACTAAAGATGAGTCTCATGATCCATACAAGCCTCCAGAAAAGTTAAATTCCATGTGTGTACTTAGGTTTTGTCTAGTGAACTCTCTGGTCACATGAGACTCAACAACCATGGCAGAAGATATGGCACCACACAACTGGTTTCAGTGCTCAGAGCAATTCTTCAAATGGTAGATTTTATGCGTGTCAGTTATAGTAGAAAAATATGGGGGAGATAAAATTGAAACTCTCAAATTCTTTCTAAATGAAGATGTTAAAACATTGCATTTAGTTTTCTTTAGGTACTCTAAACACAATTCTGTTGAATAAAACAAATCATTTTAATCAACCATACTTAGGCCTGTTAAGGCCTGAAGAAACTGATGGAGGAAAAACAGAGTGGGAGGGAAGGAAGGCTGGAGAATATAGAATGGGAGAAAAGGGGAGAAAAGTTAAAAATAAGTGTTTTATATGGCAAAAAATTAATTAATTAAAATTCATTATCAGTAAACCTGTCATTTAAGGCCTGAAAAAAAGCTATGTGTTAAATGTTACAAGGTAGTTGTCCTAGTCTGTATTTTCTTCCTGTGATTTACCACTGACAAAAATCTGCTTGGAGAGGAACTGATTCATTTTATTTATGTTTCCACATTACAATCTGTCACAATAGGAAGCCAGAACAGGAACTTCAGACAGGAAGTCAAGACAGAAACTGAAGAAGAGACCACAGAGGAATGCTTTTACTGACTTTCTTTTTATGACTTGCCTAGCTACCTTCCTGATACAACCCAGGATGTCACCAGCCATAGTGAGCTGGGCTACTTTTCTGATACAACTCAGGATCACCTGCTGAGGAATGGCACCACCCATAGTAAACTGGGCCCTTCTGTGTCCACTCTTTCCCGTTGGGGGAAGCGCAGTGAGGGTGGAGTCTCCGGGTCCGGGGACCGCCAGGGGTCGGGTCCGCAGAGTACACCCTAGGCTTCAAGGATCACCACCGCAGCCCTCTTCATTGCATATGTCTCGGGGCCTGACGCCGCCAGAGTGAGACCGCCAGAGTGAGACGCCGGGGCCAAGCACCCCTGGCGCTGATGGAGTCCGCTGACTCGGTGCCCAAGCCGCTGCACGCTGCCGAGCGTTGCAGGTCTTGGCCAGCGGCTTGACTGAGGTATAGGGAGGGAGCTGACCGAGATCAGCTGTGGGCATCCACCCGCTCCGTTGTGCTCAGAGCACTCGCTGCCCTGCACCCCAAGAGTCACAGATCCCTTAGACAAAGTTCTCGGACACCAAAGTAGTTTCTATCTTTATTTGTTCTAGATGGCGGGCAGCGCTCCCAGGGCAGGCGGATGGAGAAGAAGGGGAGAGAGAGAGAGCTACCTGGGTCAAGGTGTTCTATTTATAGTTCTGAGAGAGGGGGCGGGGCTTGGTAGTTGATACTTTCCATTGGCCAGCTTGGGAGCCCTAATTGTTGCCTCATTTGCCTATACACAAGTTTCACACACCAGGCCTCTTTCCATACAGGGGTTGTGATATGAAGAATTTCCCAGGAGCGTTGGCCAGAAGCATAAATTCTGGTCCCTAGTGTACCACTGGGTCTCCCAGAGCTTCTAGCTTATGCTCAACCGGGCATTATAGATCACTGCCCCACACTTCTGCATCAATTAGCAATAATAATAAAAACAATAAAAGTCCTGCAGACATGCCCACAGAACAATCTGATGAAGACAATCCTTTGACTGAGGTTCCCTCTTCCCAGTTTGTCTAAGTTTGTACCACAAATTTACAAACCAGAACAGTAAAAATATACATAAAACAAGTATAATTAAAATTATATTATTTAGACTCTATAAATAAACCGAATTTTGAAGGCAAATAAAATAAATTGTGATATTTATAATATTTGTCCAAGTAAACTGTGTGGTGACAAGAATCCAGGTATCAGAAGAGACATGGCTACACCTGATGTTTTTTAAAAACATGTTAGTAGCAGCATGTAGATTGAAGGAAGACTTTGTGTGATGAATAAAAGTTATTATAACCCTTGAAGTTGTGAATAAATTGGTACAGTGCAGAGTTGTATGTAGTAAACCCATTTACAGATGAGACCGAATGGCAAACACCAGTTATTCTCATTGAATGTAAGGATACACCAGTTTAGAAGGGTCACTGTTGTTACACAGTAGGTACATTTACCCTTAGACGTTAAGATTTTCCAGCCTGTAAACTTCCAGGTTTCAACCACTAGAAGTAAAAATTCTGTAAAAACAAGTTACTATGTTTGATGGTAGGAGTGGTTATTTCTGCGTTAATATTGTGGCAAGTGTGCTACTGATGGATTCTGATTCTATGGGCAGGAACCGCTATTACAGCCTATAAAACAGCCTATATGACTTGATCTTTGGGACAGAGCTCCATCTATAATGGGCACTCTGTCACCACAACTAAGCTCCATTGTGCTACCTAGTCTTAAGTGGTGGGTACAGCATATAGGTAGAATTTTTGTGAAATTGCTTCCAAGTTGCAAATAACTGGGAGAGAGAACTCTCTTGAGAGATACCTGTCTTTGTGGTCATTACTGAAATTTCCTTGGAATGTGTGTTCACTTTTTTTCACATGCTACCTGAGAAAATCACACCTGAACCCCCCCTCCCCCAAAAGCTCCCTTCAACCACAATGCTAGCCCAGTACTTTAACCTTGGGATCTTGCCAGCTGGTGGGTGTGAAATGACCACTCTACCAACTCCAGTAGCACCCAACAATATAATGCAGAGTGTTCTTAAAGATGGGAGGAAATAAATTGGCAGTTAGCACTTGGGAGTTACTCTCGTCTCTACCTTTCAATTGTTTGACCATGGTATCTTTGGACTGAGAATACAGCACTATAAGATCAGTGTTCTTTGAGGGTATATATTTATTCTGGAAAAAGTGAAGCTTTTTATTCATAGGGTATAATATCTAAGTGGTACATCAGTTCTCTATCAAGATCTGTGCAGTCAAGGTGCCAGGCTGTTTTGCTCTGATGACCAGAACTTGTGGGATAATTGGCAAGAATTGAAATCATGGATTTACAGTCATATTGTCTTTCCTATAAAATGTGATTCTTGATGAATTAGATGTTCAGAGGCCTTATATAAGCGTACTGGCTCAAAGTGTATGTCTATGAACAGAGTAGTAGTATCTAGAAGATGCTATTGTTTCTGATAGGGATGAAAACAGCTCCTTACAGCACGGAACCCTCTATTGAAAGATTTGTCTCAAGAGATAGGAGGAACTCAAGAGTATTCTTTGTTCAACTGAATTGAATGAGAAGAGCTTGCTGCATCAATGTTGGTGATCAGGAGTGTCAGCCATTGCCTTTATTTCTCCAATGACGGCTACTCTGTATGTACCTAACATGTCATGATTAAATCCACCACCAACAGAAAATAGACAGAGTTTCCAAGCAAATTATCTGATCTACCTGGTTATTTTGATCACCATTCACAGTTAATGTTATTTGTGTGTAAAATATACAATACAAAGATTTCTACTTTGTATATACATGTCACAGGGCATTGAACCTAGTGCCTTGTGCTCAAGAAATATGGGTTAGGTATAATAAAGATTAGGGTGAGATAGGAAAGTGATTAAATCAAAGTTGTAATTGAGACTACATTAGTTTTCCAATATTTCTTTTTCAAAATTAAGACCCTTGAGTCTCTGTTTCTAGATAAAGGTTGTATAAATCCTTATGTAAATCTAGCACTTAGTTATTTTTTACTCAAGAGTTTTATTAAGCAACATTGCTTCTCTATATCTGTTTTCCACATCCATTAAAGGAAGATAAGAATAGTAACTTACTCCATGGTGCTGCTTTGAAAGCTAAGCTTCTTATGTAATTGGCATTGTACAAAATACTTGGGTTTATTAAATAATTCTTAAAGGGTGGGAATACACACACACACACACACACACACACACACACACACACCATAATAGAATATCTTGAAGCTATTGAAGTTGTTAATTGTTGCGTAATAAGCCATAATAAACCTTAGCAATCCAAATGAAAGTTTATTAGTTGCTACCATGATTTTGTCCTTTGATTAGGCTCAGCAGGGGAGTTTGGGGTCTCTAGTTCATGAAGTTTCAGTCAGATGCTAAAGGAGCTGTCATCATCTGAAAGTAAAACAAAGTTGGGTTTTATGAAGAGTTCACATTGCTATCAGCAACTTCTACAAGTTTGGAGGGACTTAGCTAGATTATACTGTTTCTTTATGGGACCTAACTTCTGAAATCAGGGCAGATGATTTCCCAAGGTGTGTGTGCCATTAACAAGTGTTCCAAGATGCAGGAGGTTAAGGCTACCAGTCTGGTGAGATTTAGATTGTAAAAAAGCTATGTAGCATCACTTTCTTCAATTCTGTTACTTAACTGTGAGGTCTGCCATCTCTTAAGGAATGTCAGGAAATAAGAAACTATGAAACTATCTTTGGAATGTAGTCACTCCCAATGGCTATTTAGTAAAGTCTATGGTGATAGAAATTACAGTGGGCTTATTTTATGCAGAAAGTATAATATTTATGACATCAGTAACATATACCCCTAGAATATTTTTATAGATAAAGTATAACCATATGTAATTGGTATTATCAGATAATTACCAATTAATTTGAAGTATTGTTATGTAATTAGCAATAATCTATAATTTTCTTCAAACTTTTTTATTGCTTTTTATCTTGGTCAGGACTTGTTTAACTATTCTGATTTTACAGTGCTCCCTGAAACAGACAAAAATTTTGAAATAATTATGAGAAAGACAAGGAAGTCTGTGGATTGAGCAAACCATTCTACAAACAAGAAAGGGAAAGACTGGCCTTCATAGTAAAAGTGATGAGATTATTTTTTAAAATGGAAATAACATGAAGAAGACAGTTTTGCTTGCAGAACAGACTTTGAGTCCCAGTTCTGTGTACCCTGAGATTCACTTTCCCCTTTAAAAAATAGACATTACTTTTCTCATTGCATCTACTAAGTAATACAGGGCAGTATCTTTCTTATTTATTATTTCCATCATTGCACTCTAAAAGGTATGGAGTAGAACATTGCTTATAAGAAAGTAGCCACATGGACAGTGCAGTGTTTGGCACGCTCTGTGTATATTTCAAAGTGGTTTCTATCTGAAAAACACAGAGATTGGAATTCTATATTTAAGAAGGTTAGAGTGAGTGATGATCACCTGCATGTGTTTCTCTAGATATTTAGCTTTAAAGTCTTTAAAACTGGAGACAATTCCAACCTGCTTTCTAGAATGTGACCTGGAAGATGCTAAAGCCTCACTTTGTACAGATCTGTATCCTTTCGCTTTCCAAATTTTCAGTACTTACAGCGGTACTCATGAGTGTTTGTAGACACTACTAATTAAACAAACATTGCTTGATTAGAGAACTTTTCAATATTAACAACATTTGTCATTAACACATTGTAATCAAGAGAAAACTTTTCCCTCCAAATAAGAAAGAATCATGCTGCTGAAAGAGAAATAAACTCAAATAAGTCTGATATATTTTAATCTTTATGAGTTATTTTCTTCTATGTAACTAAATTGCTTTAAGAATTTACACTAATTGCCCTACCTCATTCTTCTCTGCCAGCCCTTAGCATTCTCAAGCAGATTTCTGGCCCTACAGTGAGACAGAAATACCACTTGTTAGAACTGTGAATAGTATGTTTTCACACTCATGATGATTTCTTTGTTTTCTGATAGTAACTAAAGTTCACTTCTTGCTGATTGAACTAAATAAATGTTTGTGTGGCAAGTTATACATTAGTTTGAAATATGGATCAATAACTTTTGTCTATGCAACAAGATCATTCTCAGCACATAGTAGACCAATAATTTTAACAAGGTCTTATCCTCTGTATTTGGTATAATGTTAAAAGGTAAAATTCAATAGTACCATTAGCTCTGCCTTCAGTTGAAATGGATTAGAAAAGACTGATGCTGTTCATTATCAGCACTGTGAAAAATAAATAAACTGCCCCCAAAGGTACTGCCACCAAAATAATGATAATGTAGACATATTAGAAGTGAAACTTTAGACTAAACACAAAGACATGCATTATAATTACTTACTGTTCAATAAGCCACTACACATTGCCTTTATATTTTTGAAAAGTTAAGACAACTAGAACAGAGCATTGAAATTGTTTGACAAACAAAGACATGAACAGGAGGAAAGTTGAATGATAAAGTGAAGCAGTGATAATAGATCTCCCTTTCCAGTGAGGATAGAATAGCTGACTGTGAGATAGAAGGAAGGAAAGGAGGAGGAGGAGGAGGAGGAGGAGGAGGAGGAGGAGGAGGAGGAGGAGGAGGGGAAGGAGGAGGAGGAAGGGTGAGGGGGAAGGGGAGAGGGAGGGGGAAGGGTAGGAGAAGGAAGAGGAAAGGAGGAGGAGGAGGGGGGAGGAGGAGGAGGAAGAAGAGGAAGAAGAGGAAGGGAAAGAAGAAGAAGAAAAATCATATTCTTGTCTTTGGATTCATGTGCATGTGTGTGTGCATGTGTGTGTGTGTGTGTGTGTGTGTGTGTGTGTGTGTGTGTGTGTGTGTGTGTGTTGTGCCTGTGAAACACAATTACTTGGCTGTAATCGAGATTACAGTGTTTGTTTTCTTATGTATAGTTGTTTTGCCTGCACATTTTGCTGTGCACCACATGTCTGCACACTGAGGCCAGAAGCGGGCATCCGATCCTCTAGGACTGAAGTTACAACTAGTTGTGAGCCACCATGTGTGTGCTGGGAACTGAACAGAGATCCTATGGAAGATCGCAAGGTCTCTTAACCACTGAGCCATCTTTCCATTTCCAATACTAAGGTTTTGAAGAGGAAAGATATGTGCCTGGAACTCCACTTCCATTAAGACTTCTTTGCTTTTTATAATTAATAACAAGAATGCAGAAAATGAGATAAAGAACAAAGAAGAGCAATCATAAGACAGATGAGAAACATGAAAAATGATGTGATATGTTATAAATGGAGACTGAGCCACACCCGTGTGAGATAATCTGCATGAGCTGTCGGAATACAACAGTTCCATGACGCAACTCTCACTGTAGAAGAAAAGTTTGAAAGAACCAAGGGTTATTTTAAATCTGGGCATGGTATTACACACCTATAATCCTAGCTCCAGAGAGGTGGAGGAAAGAAGAACATGAGTCCAAAGCCTGCCATCACAATTTTCTGTCTTTAATAAAGTAATGCATAAATACATACTTAAATTCACAAATAAAATGATAAAACATATGGGCACTTTAACACAATAATTTTCTTAAAATGTCAGTATGTGATAATTCATGCCTAACAAGGTTAGCCAAGGCTAGATAAAAATATTCTTATCTTTTAAAAATGTATTTTCATTTTTGGTCTGAAGGTACACACCTCTACGCTGCATGCAGGAGCCAGGGGGATGGTGAGTTCAAAGCCAGCCTTAGCTATATGAAAAGAGTCTTTCTTAGAAACAGACCAGCAAAAGAAAAGTTGTTGCAAATTAGCCTTCAGAAGAAGGTAGAAAATTAAAGGATTATGGATAAAAGCCCTTAAGTAACAATTAACCAAAGTTGTCTGAACTCTATAATTATATTCCACCAGTGTACTGAAAGAAAATATAACAAAGACAAAGACATTTATAAACCAAGGAATGAAACATCAGAATCCAGCTTACTCAACCCTTTACACACCCAAGCAAAATCCCCCAGAAATCTAGATTATTCTATGAACTGCTTAGATTGCATGCATTCACCTAAGCCCTATTGAGATCAAGTTAAAGAAATCAACCATGGAAGATCCCATTGCTAGTCCCACCATTTCAGGTTCTAGTTGTCACATTATGAGGACATAAAAGAATCGTGAAACAATTTCTGTACATAGACAGGAAAACATGCAAACCATTCTGCAGTTTAGAAAAGTTCATCTGCCAACAGGTGGCTAGAAACCCCCAGGTTGTGTGTGACAGAAATAAATTCCTTCTTAGTCAAGTTCAGTGCTAAAATTCTAAATTTAAATGAAAACAACCCAGATGTCCCACGGCAGAGGAATGGACACAGAAAACGTGGTTCATTTACACAATGGAGTACTACTTGTGGAGCCACCTCCAGCAAGAAGACAGGGCATCAAATGAGGGAGGGGGTTGCCATCCCACAGTCAAAACTCTGACCTGTAATTGTTCCTGTCTGAAAGAACTACAGGGATGGAAATGGAGAGAAGCCTGAGGAAAAGAAGGTCCAGCAATAAGCCCAAAGTGGGATCCAGCTCAAGAGGAGGTCCCAAGGCCTGACACTGTGACTGAGTCTATGGAGCACTCACGAAAAGGGACCTAGCATGACCGCACTCCCGAAGAGCCAGTGAGCCAGCTGAGTTGGATGAGGATATTTGTACCCAGCCAATGAACAGAAGCTGCTTGCCCCTGTGGTTGAATTGGGGAAGGGCTGGGGGAAGCTGAGGAAGAGGGCAGCCCTGTAGGAAGCCCAGTGGTCTCAATTAATCTGGACCCCTGCGATCTCTCCAACACTGGACCACCAAACAGGCAACACGCACCACCTGATGTGAGGCCCCTAACACATATACAGCGAAGACTGCTGGGTCGGTGTTCAGTCAGAGATGATGTGTCTGGCCCTCCAACGACTGGAGGTCCCAGAGAGTTTAGAGGTCAGGTGGGGTTGGGGGTGGAGGGTGGGGACATCCACGTAGAGACAGGGGGGTATGAGATGTGGAAAGGAGGGTGGACAGGGACTGGGGGTAGGGGGTGGAGTCTGGAGTGTAAAAAAATTAATTAATTAATTTTTTTTTTATTTTTTTATTTTTATTTTTTTTATTATTTTTGATACTTTATTTACATTTCCAATGTTTCCCCTTTTCTGGGT
>CM052709.1:73355147-73377733 GCA_028551405.1 Uromys caudimaculatus | reverse complement strand
AAGCTTTGCAATTTCATGAGGTCCCATTTGTCTATTCTTGATCTTAGAGCATAAGCCCCTGGTGTTCTGTTCAGGAACTTTTCCCCCGTACCCAGGTGTTCGAGAGTTTTCCCCACTTTCTCTTCTATTAGATTCAGTGTAACTGGTTTTATGTGGAGGTCCTTGATCCACTTGGATTTGAGCTTTGTACAAGGAGATAAGAGTGGATCAATTTGCATTCTTCTGCATGTAGACCGCCAGTTGACCCAGCACCATTTGTTGAAAATTAATTTTTAAAAAAATTAAAAATTTTAAAAAAGGGTGTTCTTCAAAAAATAAATCTTTAAATTTGTCATCTCATTGTGTCATGGTAATACAGGTTGCAGACAGTTGAAATGTCTTTCACATAATTTGGGTGCATTACTCAAAAGTGCTGAGGTGATGAGTCATATGCGTACTGAACATGTGTTTGATTGAGAAAAGAAACAGTGGAAGTGATATGTTCTAGTCGATCTGACAAATGTTAAAGGCACAAGACAAATTTGCTGATCAGCATTTTCACTTGTGTCTTAGTCCACATTCTGCTGATAGAACGGAATGCCAGGAACTGGCACTTTATAAGGTACAGAAGTTTGTTTCTCAGGGATCTCAAAGGGAGGCTCCAGTAAAGATGCCAGTGTCCGGTGAGAGCCTGCTTCCTGGCTCACACATGGATCCTTTCCATAGTAGAAGGAGGAAAGCCATTCTCTGAGACATTGCAAGGACATTAATCCTGTTCTTGAAGATTTTGTCCCCCATTTCTTTCTTTCTGTCTTTTTTTTAACATGTGTTTTCCCATAGACTCCTTTTTTCCTTTTTTTTAAAATTAGATATTTTCTTTATTTACATTTCAAATGTTATCCCCTTTCCTGGTTTCCCCTCCAAAAATCCCCTATCCCATCCCTCCTCCCCCTGCTTCTATGAGTGTGTTCCTCCACCCGCCCACCCACTCCTGCTTCCCCAGCCTGGCATTTCCCTACACTGGGGTATGGAACCTTCACAGGACCAAGGGTCTCTCCTTTCATTGATGTCTGACAAGTCCATCCTCTGCTACATATGTGGCTGGAGCTATGGGTCCCTCCATGTGTACTCTTTGGTTGGTGGTTTAGTCTCTGGGAGCTCAGGAGGGTTTGGTTGGTTGATATTGTTCTTCCTCCTATGGGGCTGCAAACCCCTTCAGCTCCTTCAGTCCTTTCTCTAACACCTCCATTTGAGACCCCTGAGCGCATCCACCTCTGTATTTGTCAGGCTCTGGCAGAGTCTCTCAGGAGACAGCTATACCAGACTCCTGTCAGCAAACACTTCTTGGCGTCCACAATAGTATCTGGGTTTAGTAACTGTATATAGGTCCCCAGGTGGGGCAGTCTCTGGATGGCCTTTCCTTCAGTCTCTGCTCCACACTTTGTTTCTGTATCTCTTCCCGTGAGTATTTTGTTCATCCTTCTAAGAAGGATCAAAGTATCCACACTTCAATCTTCCTTCTTGAGCTTCATGTCATCCATGAATTGTATCTTGGGTATTCAAGCTTTTGGGCTAATATCCACTTATTAGTGAGTACATACCACGTGTGTTCTTTTGTGACTGGGTTACCTCAGGATGATATCTTCTAGTTCCATTCATTTGCCTAAGAATTTCATGAAGTCAATGATTTTAATAGCTGAGTAGTACTCCATTGTGTAAATGAACCACATTTTCTGTATCCATTCCTCTGTTGAAGGACATCTGGATTCATTTTCAACAAACTGGCAATCAGCATGTAGAAGAATGCAAATTCATCCATTCTTATCTCCTTGTACAAAGCTCAAGTCCAAGTGGATCAAGGACCTCCACATAAAACCAGATACACTGAAACTAATAGAAGAGAAAGTGGGGGAAAGCCTTGAGCACATGGGCACAGGGAGAAGTTCCTGAATAGAACACCAATGGCTTATGCTCTAAAATCAAGAGTTGAGAAATGAGACCTCATAAAATTGCAAAGCTTCTATAAGTCAAAGGACACTGTCAATAGGACAAAATGGCAACCCACAGTTTGGGAAAAGATCTTTTCCAACCCTACATCCGATAGAGGCCTAATGTCCATCATATACAAAGAACTCAATAAGGTAGATTCCAGAGAACCAAACAACCCTATTAAAAATGTGGTACAGAGCTAAACAAAGAGTTCTCAACTGAGGAATACCGAATGGCTGAGAAGCACCCAAAGAAATGTTTAACATCCTTAGTCATCAGGGAAATGAAAATCAAAACAGCCCTGAGATTCTATCTCACACCAGTTAGAATGGCTAAGATCAAAAACTCAGGTGACAGCAGATGCTGGGGAGGCAGATGTAGAGAAAGAGGAACATTCCTCCATTGCTGGTGGGATTGCAAACTGGTACAACCCCCCTGGAAATCAGTCTAGTGGCTCCTCAGAAAATTGGACATAGAACTACCTGAGAACCCAGTTATATCACTCCTGGGCATATACCCAAAAGATGCTCCAACATATAACAAGGACACATGCTCCACTATGTTCATAGCAGCCTTATTTATAATAGCCAGAAGCTGGAAAGAACCCAGATGTTCTCCATTTCTTAATCCTCTACAGAGAGGCCCTACCTGCTAACAACACCACATGGAAATTAAGTCTCAATTTAAGAATTTGATGGAGACATCAAGTTCACATCATAGCCATTCAGAAGACAGCCAGCATAAGAGCTCATGGAGGATGTTTCATGCAGAAAAATAAAGCATGCCACATATTTGATTACCTTTTTTTGAGAGTTCCTTGAATAAATATCACTCCATAGGGAGGTTTTTATTAAGCACACATTCTATGCATAAGGTTTGTCTAAGTAGTGGGTGGGCATGCTCTTGATTTGAAAAATTATTCAGATAGCATCTGTTCAGAAAAAGGTCATATGTTAATCTCCCTGTAAGATGGAAGCTGCATAGTGGCAGAAATTTTCTATAATGTGCTATTAGAAACTCATCTTTTTAAAAGTGTCTAAATAGATGCTTAAAATAGCTTGTTGGAAAAATATGTAAATTTTCATTTCTACTTACACAGGTTAGTAAAAGAGACAAGGTATGGTATACTCAGTAGGGGCTGAGATTATAATGTATTTAGAGCCTTAGAAACTACATTTATTGTGGTTTCATGTTCCTGCATTTCAGTGGTCTTATAGTTATCATATGAACAAAGCTGTGGTTCTTCTAGAATACTTAGGGGATAATTCATTATCTTACTCTTTTGTAGATACGTAAGTAACTTACCTTAGTTTCACAATACTCTTAAGTCATGTCTGCAACATCTCTGTATACATATTCCCAAGTTTAGGAAATTCTGATATGTACATGTATAGAGGGGGGCACGTTTTTAACCTACCATATTTGGTGAATTCATCAGAACCAGGAGGTATAAATAATAATGTCAAACACGAGTCAGAAAGATGTAAATGAGGTGCTCATGAGATCCAACTTTGGCATCTCTCTTCAAGAAACAATTTGTCAAATGCACACATCTGCAACCTTTGCAGCTTTGGATCAGTAAGCTCTTTGGGAGAACATCTAGCCAATGATTTAACACAGAA
Organism: Uromys caudimaculatus; assembly: GCA_028551405.1. Lineage (NCBI taxonomy): Eukaryota > Metazoa > Chordata > Mammalia > Rodentia > Muridae > Uromys > Uromys caudimaculatus. Next base: position 73,374,143 of record CM052709.1, on the reverse strand, counting down.
AGACTTGCTAAGCTTTTCCATTTCTATCCAACAAGAAGCTACACTACCAGGCTGTATTTGTCAGACCAGCATCACACTCTGTCCTGGCCGCTTCCTTCTCCCTCCCTTTCACATGCTTCTCTCCTCAGAATTCCAACTCAGTGTGTTCTTGTTCAACCAGCCCAATGCTATTATAGCATCTGTCCACATTTGACACTTGGTCTTAGTAAGATTTAGAAGTAGAAGGTAAAGTTTATGAATCATGGAGCAATATGGAAGAATTTCATGGAGAGGAGTATTAGACCTCTATCCATAGACTGTGAGAGGGGCTTTTAGTGAGAAAGACCCAAAAATGAGTTACAAAAGCATTAGGTACTTTTGGAGAATCCCATCTCTCTCTCTCTCTCTCTCTCTCTCTCTCTCTCTCTCTCTCTCTCTCTCTCTCACGCACAAACACACACACACACACACACACACACACATTGCAGTTGCTATGCTAGTGGCTTTCTAGAAAGAACAATAAAGACAACCAATGTCAAACTTTGACCTCCTCATGTGGGCATCTAGATGTTTCTGCCATGCACGTGAACCTGAGTATGTGCACGTTCTTGATTTTCTCATTGAGGTATACTTTCTAAATAAACCTGGAACTTTCTTTTTTAGCTAGTCTGGCTAGTCAGCTGTCCCCAGGGAATCTCTGCTTCCTAAACATTGGATATAGGAGGACAACCAGGCCTATCTGGTATATGTATGGTTGTCAAGCATCTAAACTGTTCTTTTTTTGTTATTGAATATTTTCTTTATTTGCATTTCAAATATTATCCCCTTTGCTGGTTCCCCTTCCCCTGCTTCTATGAGGATGTTCCTCCACCCACCCCTTACTATTTGTGTTCACAAAAATCTTCATTGTATTTGTTAATTCAAAGGAAGTACATTTTGAACATTTTAGGCAAGTGAAGCAAACTTTCTTGGTCATTGTTTCTTAGGTAGCACAGATAATGTTAAATCCTTTGAACTTTCTTATTTATTCTGAGAGTAACCCTCATTCTTAACAGACTATCAGGGCATGAATAAAATAGGATCTTATTCATTTATTTGTCTGAGACTATAGTTAATCTAACCATTGAGCTATCAATTCAATTGTGAAGAAAAAGGTTTTGGTTAAATGTCATCCTGAGTAAGGTAACTCAGACACAAAAGGACACACATGGTTTGTACTTGCTGATGAGTGGATATTAGTCCAAAAGCTCAGAATACCTAGGATACAACTCACAGACCATATGAAACTTAACAAGAAGGAAGACCAAAGTGTGGAGGCTTCAATCCTACTTAGAAGGGGGAACAAAATAATCATGGGAGGTAGAGGGTGGAAGGGACCTGGGAGGGACGGAGAGAGGAGGGGGAGGGGGAAAAGGGGGCACAGAATCAGGTATGGGAAGAGACAGGAGAGAAGTTCAGAGGGTCAGGGAAATGAATAGAAATATAATGGGGGATGGGGGATGGGGGACCACTAGAAAGTCCCAGATGTTAGGGAAGCAAGAGGCTCCCAGGCCTCAATGGGGAGGACATTAGCCGAAATGCCCAACAGAGGAGAGATAGAACCTGTAGAGACCACCTCCGGAAGATAGGCATGGCCTCCAGTTGAGGGATGGGGCCTCTCACCCTTCTCAAAATTTTTAACCCAGAATTGTTCCTGTCTACAGGAAATGCAGGGACAAAAAAAAAATGGAGCAGAGACTGAAGGAAAGGCCATCCAGAGTCCACCCCACCTTGGGATCTATCCCATTTGCAGACACCAAACCTTGACACTATTGCTGATGCCAAGAAGGTTCCCAGACGGGAGCCTAAGTCAGTATAGCTATCTTCTGAGAGTCTCTGCTAGCACCTGACTAAATCAACCATCAGATTGAGACTGGGGGTCCTAATGGAAGAGTTATAGGACTGACTGAAGGAGCTGAAGAGGTTTGCAACCCCATAGAAAGAACAATATCAACTAACCAGACCTCCTATAGTTCCCAGGGACTAAACTACCAACCAAAGAGTATATATATGGATGGGTCCATGGCTCCAGCTATATATGTAACAGAGGATTGCCTTACCTGGCATCAATGGGAGGAAAGGCACTTAGTCCTGTAGAGGCTTGTTGCCCCAGAGTAGGGGCCTGCTAAAGGGGTGTGGCAGGAGTGTGTGGATAGGTGGGGGAGAACCCTCTTAGAGGCCAAAGGGGATAGGGGATTTTCAGAGGAGATACTGGGAAGGGAGATAATATTTGAAATTTAAATAAATAAAATAGCCAATAAATAAAATAAAATATCAAGATTTTAAAAGGCAAAAAAAAAAAAAAAACCCTAAATTTTTAAATATTCTAAGTTCAAAATTCGGCTTCACTGTAAAATTTTAATTGTGGTAAGTACTGACAGTTTTTTGTTTTGATTTTGAACTCTCATACCCGAGGATTATTATCCAATATTTTATTTGAAATTGGCATGCTCCTTGCATATATCTGATTGCTTAGATATATATGTGCAGGTAGCATGCTGCCCACTGTTTCCCTTCTAATTATATTATGGTAATACCACATTTTAATATTTTATCACCAATCCTGAGCAAACTTCAGCATCTCTAAAGTATATAATTCTCTTCCCATCCCTGTATTTTTCTTTCTAGTAGGGAAGAAAAAGAACACAACATTGAAACAGGAAGCCCAGGGAGTTGCAGGTTTTATTTTAACCTTAAGAACAAGCTCAAAATTTGCTCTGCAAATGGATAAACCGAGTCCCAAAATAGTAACACACTCGTGCTGACAGATGGAGGTGTGGAGAGAGAGGAGTGTGCCTGGCAACTGCTGCCCGAGGCGATTCCATCTGTCACCTGGTCCCTGCAATGCCTGTGCACTCAAAAGTACCCGGTCCACCAATGGGCAGCGGTTCATGTTTACACCATTCATTTCAGTGGGAGGGAGGCTAAGCCTCTCACGAGGATCTCTGAAGTGATGGAAACGGGAAATATGATCAGAGTCTGCATTCACGGCACTAAAACATTGTAATTTAAAGACATCACCTTTTCCCCCCTAGATATCATACCTAGGACACAGAAGGACAGTGACGCTGGGAATGGTAGAAAGAAAGAGAAGAAAGAGAAAAAAGAAAGCATCTCCTCCTCAAACATTTTGTTTTTCTTTTTGAAAAACAAGTTTATTTCTCTCCCCCTCCCAGTACAATAATAATAAATTAAGCTACTTAAACAATAGAAAAATCAAATTCATCACTCCCGTTTTGTAAGCAACACACCATGTGATCCCAGAACCTACCAGACCACCTGGGTTTGAACCTAAGCTTCCCACCACCAACGTGGGCAACTTGGGTAAGTTTCTGACCTGTTTAAGCTTCAGTTTCTCAGTGTTAAATAAGAATTAATAATAATGGCTATGTCAGAGGTTTGATGGGCGTTAAATCACTGAATATGCATGAGACTCTTAAAGCAGTCCCTGTTACAAGATAGTCACTTACCAGCCTCCTGTTAGACATTGAACCAGGGGAGGGGATACCAGCGTGAACTTGCTGAGGCCTGTCATCTGGACTGAAGCATAGAAGAATGCAAAAGGGATTTCTCGCCATTTTTTAATTCAGGTAGGCTCCCCATGACAAAGCAGATCATCTGTGCCCAACGTTCCCTCTGGGATCATAGTATGAAGCTTGTCTACAGTGCACAAGAACTTTGTACTTTAAACAGAAACAGTTTTTGATATTTTAGCATCAAAAGATTGAATCCATTTCTCCTGTCCTTTATTATAATATTTGAATGTCGATTTCTGGGTTTGTAAGCAAAACCAAACTTCATAGCGCCCTGCCTTTGATCACTTGGTCTCTGTGTGTGTGTGTGTGTGCACACACACACACACACACACACACACACACACACACACACATAAACATTTGCATTTCATATGTAAAAAGTAAGTAAAATTTTAATCTATAAGATTTGACGATGAAATATATATAATGACTGTCAATGACTAGAAGAGAAATAAATTGGTTTATAAATTTCACACTTAGGACACTTTAAATTCAATGAGTATGTGGTAGAAAAGAATACCCTGTTGCCTGCATAGATATCCTGCTCACGTACATATAATTCAACAGATCTGCAACGTGGGGAGCTGGCCTTTGGTCAGGGCACCCACTGTTCCCATGCTTTTCATAGCAAGTCACAAATTGTCCACACTGCAACTAATTCCAACTGTAATAAACCTGGGGTCATTCCAAATGTTGACCTTATTTAACAGTTTGTACAGTCAGTACTGTGTGCCCAAACAGTCACAACACACTGACAGGGAATTGATCAGACAGATTCATTCACGGGAGGGTGGGGTGTGATAAAATAACTTTTTCCCCACATTCTTTCTTATCTCTTCAAAGCCCTTGGGCTCCCATGTGCTATCCAAGTAGGAGTTTGATTTCCCATCTGCATTCAGACCTAGAAGTCAAGATGGAGTGAGCATGTGTGAGAAATAATTGCTGCCTCTTAGGACAAAAAAACCATTGAGGAAATGAAAACAATGATAACTTTCTTGTCTTTCACACTTCTTTGGCCCCTCAATTCTCTTGAAGAGTATTAAGTTAATAGAAATCATTTGCATTGGATCTCTCAAACAAGCAAACACAGCATAGCTGAAAATTTTAACCAAGTCTCTCTCTCTCTCTCTCTCTCTCTCTCTCTCTCTCTCTCTCTCTGTATATATATATTAGATAGATAGATATAAATATAGATAGGTAGAACTAGAGATAGAGATAGATATATGTATAGATATACATATATACATACATATAAATATACATATATATATGTATATATATGCATACATGCAGCAGTCATGAAGTTTCTAGACGAGTAAGCATATTCCTGCTTAAAGTGTAGGAAGAAGACACAAACCTCCATTGGCTGTGTACAGTGAGGGCAGAGGGCTAAGGAGCCACTTCATTGTAAATGTGTTGGTTTTATAATCCACCCATGGCTAAGTAGCAAGGGAAAAACCTAACCAACAGACTGGTAAAACTCTCACTGGGTAACCTTGACATGTTGCCTTCTGTGTTAGCTACTTTGCTCCTGCTGTGTTAAAATACTATGACCAAGTAAACTTGTAGAGGAAAGAGTTTGTTGTGGGCTATGGTTGCAGGCTTGTAGGAGTCCAAAATGGCAGGAAAATATTGTAGCAAGTAGTAGGCGTGGTGACAGGAGTGGGAATGAACAGATCTCCTCTTTAACAAGAAACATGGAGCCACAGGTTTAGGGTAAGGCTATGTGAACTCTCAAAGCCCAACCCCAGTGATACACTTCCTCCAACAGGCTGCATCTCCTATTCCCCCAAGACAGCATCATTACTGGGGAACAAATATTCAAATATCTGAGATAGTCCTCAAGTAAACCACTGCACCCTCTGACATCTCCCTCTCCCAGGTTTTCTCCAAACCCTGAGATTTTCTTGATTTCTATCCCCAGTACTTGGCCTCTAAGGAAATAGCCAGTGTACATCAGGGTATGAATTTATCAGTGAGAATGGAAACTTTCCCTATCTCATAAAAATCACTCTGTGAAGATTAAGGTAGTCACTAGTTTCCCTAATATCATCCTCAGTTGGCAAAATGACTTTAAAAAAATAATTGACAATATTGCACCTTGGAGAAATATTTCAACAATAACTTGGCTACAGGAAGAAGCTGTTTCCTTCATGCATGATGTGAGCACTGATTCTCATATGTCCTGCCGAGAGCTCTTGTTTCCTGGTTGATTTGGATTTCACTTAACCAGCTACACCCTTGCACTTGATTGCCATTAAGAACAAAGGTACACCTTCATCAAGATGCTGTCTGAGACCTGTCTAGGGTTGTAGCCTGAGGAATTAAAACTGAAGGGCCACTAAGAGATGAGTATGCCTCTCTCCAGCAATGACTCTATTTTCTATCTAAAGAAACTAACCAGCTGTGTGTTATCCTATACACATTCCTCCCATTTATTTCATAACACATGGAATATTCTAAAAAGGAATGAATATTGATGTCTTTTGATCCATATTCATATTCATTCAAAAGTGTGAAGTTCAATTGATACAGTAGAATGTAGTGAAACAATTTAAAATAATATTTGTTCTAAAATGTTGGCATTAGAATTACAAAGAGCAACGCATTTTACTTTTATAACTCAAAGAATATTGCCTTAATAAGTTAATTAATTAAAAAAGCTTCTAAATTAATGCTACTCTGAAGCCTTGCTTTATACCTGATTTAGATATAAAACCATGCACATATAAAGGAAAAACTTGTCCTTTCTTTTCATTTCAAAGAATAGATGAGGACTGACAACATAGGCAGGTTTAAGGGGAGAGTAATGAGCCTGATGTGGGATCCTCATGTCCGTTGTTTTTTTCTAAACAGAGTGGAAGCAATCACTTTTGCACATGACAATGTAGAGCCTCAAAATAAAAACTTCTGACAGCATTTTCCACAAAAGAAACATTTTCTGTTTTAAAGACCATAAGGGAGTTAGGCTACAGAAACCTCACAGTTGATAAGAGTCCTTTCCATGCACATATGAAGACTTGAGTTTGCTCCCTAGAACCAACTTGAAAGCCTGGGATGAGGAACACTTTGGTAAATCTTAGCACCGAGGAGGCACAGAGATGTGTACCCATGAGGTTCCCTGTCTAGCCAGCTTAAGCTCTTGGCTTGTTCTAGGCCAATGAGAGGTCCTGTCTCAATAAAGAAGGGGAGAAGCTCCTGAGGGATGGTACCTGGGGTGACCTCTGGGCTCTGTGTGTACATGTAAACATAGGTGCATGCTCACACACACCCACATGAACTCTCCACATGTACATACACACACACACACACACACACACACACACACACACACACATATATATATACACACACACTTAGAAACTAAATACACAAAGTGTATTTTGGTAAATAATATAAGTCACCAATAGGTGAGTTGCTTCAAAGTTGTATCTTGCTCGTGCTCCGTCCCATTCTCATGCATATACGACATACATGTTCACTCAAATGTAAGTTCGAGTCCTACTTTGAACAATCATGAACTATGGACACTTGAATCAATTAGTGTTTTTCTCAATAGCATTCAAATAAAATACCTGCCTTCTAGAATTATTGTCAAGTCTAAATATAGATGGTAAATGATTTACTGTTTGTCATTGTTAATATACAGCAAAAATACTATTATTTTGAATAACTACACAGGGTTCTGCTTTATGTATGTAGTCAGAGAATCAAATCTGTAATGAAATTAGAGGGTACCTACCTAGTTCTGGATTTATAGTTGAAAAATAAAATGATATTTTTATAACTGCTCAGCTAGTGAACTATTACATATTTAGTGCACATTTTGTTAAATAAGATTCTGTATTATCCAATATATTAACTGTCAGAAAATTAATCCTTTTAATTAAATAAGTATTTTAATATTTTATTCATTATTAACCTTTAGTCAGTTAAAAAAAACCTGACTAATTTCCCTCAACTCCTTGATGTTAGTTGGGTGTCTTTAATGTCTAGCTGTTGTATAAATAAAAAAAAATCTAGAAAATAAAGAGCATGGTAAATTAAAGTTTACATATAATTAACAGCTAGTTTGTGTAAACTTAAGCCTTCATACTGTGAAATCGACCATGCTTCCCCAATGTTCATGAAGGATGGCACCTAAAGGGTTAAGCACAGCTTCCTGTGCACATCATCATCACATGACCAGTTACAACATGGAAGTCTTAAGAAAAGAAAAGGTTTGGAAGTATACATCCAGTTCTAAGTGTCTGATCAGGAATCCTGGCTGATTATAGAATGAAGATTGTGTGTGGATGTGGACCCTAAAGAGAGGTGTCTGTCCACTCTTCTTAACAACACCTGTGTCCTCTGGCTGACTTTGTGGTTACACCTGCATGCAGGCTTGCCCGTGGAAAGGGGCTGGCTGAGGAGCTGACACTGTACATCAAATAGCCAGCTATGTAAAAATGCTGCCATAGGATCTGTCAGCGTTTTTCTACACACGTGAAGAGAGAAGGCAAGATCACGGTTCTCCAAATACCAAGCTCAGAAAATCATTAGACCTTGAGCCCATTTTAATGAAGAACAAACATGCTTTCCAAGATTGGGAGGGGAAACAAACTTACATGTTAAGGTGTGTCAAGTAATAATCTTTATTGGAATTATTGTGAGAGCCTCTGCCACGCCGCCTTGTAATGCTGGCCTCTGAAATCAGATGACAGACAATCGCCCGAAAGACAGCCATTTTTATATTCAGGATACTTAGATTGTTAAGTGCATTCTTTTCTCTTTTTGTGTGGTCCAGTGCATATGGACATGTGTGTATGGGTAGACATGCATGTGGGCATATGGTGTTCAGAGGTGGACTTTCTGTATCCTCTTGGATTGCTCTCCACATAATCTTTTGAGTCACGTGTGTGTGTGTGTGTGTGTGTGTGTGTGTGTGTGTGTCTATTCTCCATACTCACTTATTAGCTAGCTTCGTTGGCTTCCAGTGCCCCCTTTCCTTTTCCTCTGTCTCCTCCTAGCTCCCTGACTATTAAATTCCCTTTCAAAGATTTGCCTTTGGGGCAGTGAGGAAAAGCTTCTAGCATGAGCTTGTGAAGCCAGGCATGCAGGTATTCACATTGCAGATGTGAGAAACAACTAAAACACACACACACACACACAGAGAGAGAGAGAGAGAGAGAGAGAGAGAGAGAGAGAGAGAGAGAGAGAGAGAGAGAGAGAGAGCTGGGAACACCAGAGACAAATCGTGCCTATTTCACAGTCCCACTCAGCCCTAGCACCGTTAATATTTCTTGTTCAGTAAAGCTTTCTCTTCTGCACTGAATCAAGTTCCGAAACAGTGTAATCTCAGGGGTCGATGTAAAGAGGGTAAAGGCAGCAGTTTTTCACTCTACCATCATTAAGTCACCTTTCTGAAACAGGTGACAGCAGTTACAGCCATCTGTCTCTTTCTAGTCAAAGAAAACTCTTACATTTAAAAATCCTATGTTTCATTTTCCCCTGAATTTGAACAATTGATTACATAAACAAGTAATTGTCTCTGTATTTAAAGCCATGAATATCCAGATTCTAGAGAGATTCCAGTCGAATGCTATGACTTTCAAATCGGGAGCCGATGAGACTATGTCACATGGAAATATAAGCGTATTCTCTTCTTTTCATATTTCCTGTATGTGAATTATTCATAAGTAAAAAATATGAGATTTATTTTCCAGCCTGAACACAGAGGGAACTGTATCATAATCCACAGAATTTACATCTTAACAACTATCTTGGTATCTCAAAGGGGTCATAAGAAAAACATAATGATTTTCACTTGATTTTTAATCAAATATTTCTATAAGAATGTTTGGACTGTTCACCACTGTAACAGCTGCCCAGAGGAACTTAGTTATTCATATTAAAAAGGGGGCTCAGACAAAAAGAAACCACAGCAGAGCTTTTCTCGTGTATGTGGTTGAAAAGAACAGAAAGAAACATTATATCTAAATACCAACACTTATCATTGAGTCAAATTCTTCTTCCCACATTACATTTGCCATTGTTGTTCCTGTGTGAATAGTAATTGCAGGTCATATTTCATAGAGTATCCATCCTTTCCCAATCCCTAGATACCGTTTGTCAACAGACCTGCAGCTGTGCCTGTGTTCAGTGTCAAAGTGCCCTGGGTAATTCTTACGTAGTAGATTCCTAGACCAAGAACAGAGCAAGAGAACTCATGAATCTAGTGTTGGGGTCACAAGAAAGAAGAGGACAAAAATAAACCCATCTGGCTTTGTTAAGCTTAACTAGGTCGTCCCTGGAGGTTAGCACAGATGGTAGATGCGCCCCCAAAGCAAGGTGAGGAATACTCAGCATTGGCAAGAGATCTGTTGGATGTAGAGCAAAGCTGCCATCAGCTCTGGAAGGGAAAATGGCTCTGGGGGTAAGGTGCATCACTTATAAAACTCCATGAGAGATGAAATGCATCCTATGTTCTGAACAAGCTAATTTTAGAATAGTATGTGTCTGGGTATAGAGTTCATTCTTATACATGGATTGCTTAAAGCTACAAGTACAAAGAAGTCTCTGTAAACCACACTTGCCAACAAGCCATCCCAGGCCAATTAAATGTACTCCGAATTCAGTTCCCTTTATTGAGACTCTGAAATGCCCATAGTCAAGCTGTCTCAGCTGACATCACACTGCCAATCAGCCTGAGTCTGAGGAAGTGGCAAGAAACTGTAGCATACCACCAGAAGTTTCTATGGTGCATTTCTCTCTATGGAGTCCCGAAAAATAGAGTTCAACTATGCAATGTAAGGTGGACCAATACTTGCATGTCATTAGCAAAGAATCCTTCATCATGTGTCCTCTCATGTGCATGCTTGATTTAGCAGAATAGCAGAATATCCTTTCACCTGTGTCTGCTTCAGCAAAACATTCCTTCATGAGTCTGCCTTAGGAAAATGTCCTTTCATCTGTGTCCACTTGAGCGAAACGTTCCTTCACGTGTTTGCTTTAGCAAAAATCCATCCAACACAACTGACTTTCCAAAGAACCTTAAGTTTCCACTTCAGTTGAGGTATTGCTTGGAAGCAGTGTTGTCTATCTGAAAAATATGTTGATAAATTTAAGTAGGGATAATCAAAATCATTGTACTTTTTATCAGAAAAACTTTAGAGTGAGTTGGTTCAAAGACTGGAGAAACTGGACATAAGATGTGCGATGTTCTTCTGAAAGCCTAATTAAGAGAGACAAGAAGGGAAGACGCACACTACGCCAGGAGGAGACTATGATAGTGGCTGTTGGATTCTGGTTTGGACAGAGAGGACATGAGAGACATGATGGAGAGAGGTAATGTAGTACAGTAGATCGGCTGGAGGACTGCATGCCAATGAAGATGTGCTCATTTGTCCTACAAATTTATGAAATCACGTTCGGAGGGTTAAGAGGGTGAAAGTGTGAGAATTAGAACATCCAGAAAATAACAATAGGACAGTCAAGTCCAGATGAGTGATCATATTGTGATGATGTAAGCCAATGAAACCAGAGACAATATTTAGAATATTAAGATAATTATAGTTTCTTCCTAAAGAAACAGAAGACCTATTCAAGAATATGGCTAGAAGAGTGTAGGGAAAAAAGGAACCCATTGCTAAAATATGATTACAGAGCAGATCAAAATTAGTCTACATTTACTTACTAGTTATACAAACCACATGCTCTTTTGAACTATTTAAATATTTTTTTTAGAATTCATTTTTATTTCTACAAAGAGTTTTGAAGGAATGGGAAGATGGCTTTGTGGGTAAGAGCACTCGCTGTGTGAATATCCTTAGGCACACTCCAGGCAACATATGCACTGCACAGGTTCACACATGCACAGAAACACACACACACACACACCAATAAGCATACACCACCGGTATCACAGTGCATAAAATTAATCAACAAATAATAAAAGTGTTTTGAGCATATCCCCCTAACAGTCTCTCTCTCTCCCTCTCTCTCTCTCTCTCTTTCTGTGTGTGTGTGTGTGTACCTGCACATGCATGTAGGTATTCATGTGCATACATGCACAGATCCCAGATTTCATGCCAATTACCTTCTACTGTTTTTGACTTTATATTTCAAGTGAAGATGTCTCCCTGAACCTGGAGCTCATGATTTATCAAGACTAGCCTCCTGCCCCCACTTCCCTACAACGAGGACGAAAGGCATACGCCACTGTCCACAGCTTTTTATGCAAGTTCTGAGGATCCAGACTGAAGTCCTCATATGAATTTTGTAGCCTGTAACCTCACTGAACCTAAAGTTAATATTCCTAACCATGCTATGCAAAATCTGTTTCTCTATATATAAAATTATGTAATATGCAAACATGAATGACTCTTTCCTATGGGAAAGGACTCTTATTTTTTTGCCTTGTTGGTCTGAAAAGACTTTTAAACATTATTAAATTGCATGATCTGGAAGTTTCTTGTAAGTTTAAACACCATCCAATCAATGTGGTCCACTCTTAGAAAAGAAACTGAGACTATTTCCTTTAAAATCAGGAATGAGACAAAAGTGTCCACTCCCCCTTTCTTATTTGATATAGTGCTCAGTGACTCAGCTACAGTATTTAGACAAGAAAAATACATAAATGGGATAAAAATTGTAAAGAAACTATACCTATTTAGATGTGATGGAATTCTTTACCAAAAGACCCTATATAGTCAACTAGAAAACTCTGGGATTTTCTGTGTTAGTGGTGGGTAAGTACATAAAAACATTTGAAAATATAAAATCCAGTGTGATGTGCCACAGCTTCCATTGCTACTGGCTACTCTGACTGTACAGAAGCTCCTTGAGTTACATAGTCTGTGACCTGGCTAATTTCAATGTGTGAATTTTTTTTAATTTAAAGCATTTTTTATAATAACGTTTAAAATATTTTAATGTTTTAATTAATTAATAATTAAAATTATATGGTATGTAAAATGGGGTGAACATTTTATATTGAGAAGGCCTTTTATTTTGTTTATCATCCTGATTCAGACAGGACTTCTGAACAGCGTGATCTGGAAGTTTCTTATAAATTCAAACACCATGCAATCTATCTATCTAACCATTTTATTCATAGTAGTTCTCTATGAGAACTGAACATACACCTCTGCAATGATTTGTGCAGCATAAATATTTGCAGATGCTTTTGTGTAGAAACCAACTGTTGGGGAAAGCTCAAATGCTCACAAATAGGCTGGCGGGTAAAAGGACTGTGGCATTCTCCAACAGTGAAAGGAACTTGAGGCAGCAAAGGGAGAGCTAAAGACCCAGACAGCATCACAACTACATCTCCCATGACCACATCCAGCAAAAGGTGGTCCAGGAAGAGTTAACACTGTGTGATGCCATTTGTTATGGCCTCCCAAAGGCTATGTGCTAAAGCTTGGTCACCAGCCTGTGGTACAACTGGGAAAATACACACTTTAGGATTTTAGACATAGCTGGAAAGAATGGAATTTCTTGGGCTACATTTGGTTTCCTAACACATCTCTCTAGGATCCATTATGCTTTCTCTGTCATGATGTTCAGCTGTGCCAAAAGCTTGACAGGACTGGATCAGGAGACTCTCAAACAGAAGACTCCAAAGTCATGAGACAAGATGTGAATTCTTCCCTTATCCTGATTTCTTTATTGTATAACCGTGATGGAAAGCTAACATTCAATTGTATAAAATTCTAGAAGAAACAAATTATTCTTCAATTGCTTTATTTCTTTAAAAAAAAAAAAAAAAAAAAAAAAAGGTGATTTTTAGGATATGGTAACCATGGAAGACTGAGATGCTGAGGTCGGGGAGATTACCAGATAGCTTGGTTTGGGCACACACAGTGACTAGGTTCATTCACTTTGTGGACAAAACAAAACAGTTACATGAGTATTCATAGACATCAAACAGTACTGACTGTATACTTTCAAAAATCAAATTTTACTACTATATTATTTGTGTTTAATAAGCCATTTAAAAGCTGAAGGAAGAAATGCTACTTTGGGAATTTGTAGATTGCTTTGTCCTGGTAAGTTTGTTTTGCTCCATACATTTGTTTGAATTTGGAACTACCAAACATTCTTAATGAGAACAAGCAATAAAATATGTTGGCCTAAGGATATAATTCAATGGGATGGTACTGGCATGCATGAAGTTGTGGATTTAATCCTCAACCCTGTAAATGAATAAATAGAATAAAAGGAAGGTTTTGGAATGGCTCAATAGTTAAAGTGCTAATCTCACAAATAAGAGTTTTAGAGTTCAGATCATCAGACGCCAAGTTAACATGAGAAAGGGTGGTGGCTGTTCTGTAATTCTAGCCTTAGAACATGGTGACAGCCAATTCCTGGAGCAAGCTGGCTACTGAGACGAACATTATCAGAGAGCTATGGATCTACAGAGAGACCATGCCTCAAAAGGAGGAAGGTAGAGGGCAATGGAGGAAGACTCTGTTCATCAACTTCCTCCATAGCCAGGCGCACATGCACACACGATCACGCACACACCATACATATACACAAGAAAATAATAAAATAATACACAAGAAAATAATAATTTGGGGGGAGTGATAATATTTGCCTGTGGTCCTGGAACTTGGAAGGCAGAAGTAAAATGATTGATACAAATCCAAGCAAGCCTTAGAGAATCCCTAGGCCATGAGTTCAAGCACAGACAGGGAAAGATTAGACTCTATCTCAGTAAAATAAGCAAAAACATATAATAAACGTTAACAAACAAAAATAACACAAGCATGCATTGCTATTAGCACTCTTACCATCTACCCAAGAAAATTCACAATGTAAATAACATGTTCAAGAGAGTACAATCATACTTATGTGATATTTGCCTTTAATATTTTTGTAACTTGTTAAGTAGTAAGATGCAAGAGGAAATGATAAAAGAAAATCTTTCCTTAAGCTATGCATATGGTCCTATTAGATTTTGACACATGCCTCTGCAAACAATTTTCAAAGTCAATGATATTCTTGAAAGGAGCTTTAAAGTGTGAAGAAGCTTCACATGTTTCAGATAAAACAGATAAAGACAGAACTGAGCCCATGGGAGCCACAGCATATTTCCATTTAGGATATCAGTCATGACACAAACAGTCTTTAGCCACAAATTTTTCTATTAACCAGGAATGAAAAAGATACCATTTAAAATATTCAATGAAACTGACAAGCTGAATTTTAAGGCTGGCGTGAATTCCTATTTCTGCCAAAATCATTTTTAAAAGGAAAATTCTTCTGAGAATGTTTCTTTGGATATTGTATTGTTAACTGAAACAATCACAGCACAGGTAAATCTTGAGTTCCCCCAAAATAACTAACAAGTGGAAAATCTTGTTAAAATTTTGGGATCTTTATCCAAATTTGAAACCATTTGTCCATCTGGGCATAGAATTAGACTAAGTGGCATAGAAGCATCTAGCACACAGTGACTGTTGAGCTTATGGACTGATCCCATAGTCTCCCACTGGGTTTGTCACTAACCTGTACACTGTCTAAATAATGTTAGTATGGCAATTATCAGCAACACTGCCATCTTCTCCAATGAGTCATAAGTTCTTGTCTCACTACTCTTACCTAGCGCTTCATTTCATTCAATATTAGGAGTCTCTCCTTCTCAAATAAGAGAACAGCCCTTGAGGAAAAATAACTTTCAGTGTTTGTAGGATAAATTTTGTATATATCAAGGCATCACATGATTCCCATTCTCCCAAAGTATCAGGTCTATATAAACAGACATCATTCAGAAAAATATTCAAACTATCCCAGGTCCACTTTCTTGACAATTCAATGTACAATTCAATGTAATAGAAATCAAAGTGTAGACTAACCACACATATCAGACTTCTAGATTTGTTATTTCAACCCATTTGATATTATAACATTGCTTATCAAAGGAATAACATCTATAGTTGAATTCAATTCTTCATATCCTCTTTATCATGTTAATTCATTGGGATCCACAGTTAGATATATTTTAATGAACACATTTGATTATCACAGAAGACATTGAATATTTCGAGGTCTAGGAAAATTAACTCAGTGGAGAACCAGAGATGACAAGAGGGAGGGAGACCCATTGTTCAGAACTTAGTTTCGAATGAACTGAAAAGGAAGCAAAAGTTTTCCTACAGTATTGTTGAGTATACTCCAGATAATTGTGAAATGGCTATAAAACAGAGCTAGGGCTATGAGAAATCTCAGCAATGAATATCAAGTGAATAACCGTGCAATAAAGGAGAGAAAAGCAAGCCAGAGCATAAAATTATGCTTGCTTTGCTATTAAAATGATGTCTTTATCTGGCATGAGCCCAAAGTAATGCCTGAACTGAGACATAATTTCCCATTTCCTGTGATATTCTGAAGAGTATTTTTTATTTTCATCCTTGATTTGTATCTATTAGATTTGGCTTTACTTTTAACTAGACATGTACTGAAGGTATGCTTACATGAGCAGGGGTCAGTAGGTACTAGAGGAGGTCATCAGATCCCCTTGAGCTAGAGTTATAGACATTTGTGAACCATCCTACATTGATGCCAAACTTGGATCCCCTGCAAGAGTATTACACACTCCTAACCACTGAACGTCTCTCTAGTTCCTCACATTCACTTTTTTATTAAATAAAAGTACGTCTTCCCTCAACTACCAGAGTGAACAAAAGCTTAAACTGTAGACCAGAATACACTATGACCTGCTGCTGATGGTTTTCTCACAAGAAACATTGTTACCTAAGTTTTCTTCTTCATCCCTTGGAGGTCCAATTTTCATCAGTGGCAAAACAGGACACAGCAATTGGTCCTTCCTTGTTCATTCCACTAAGTCAAGTTAATGCCAAGAATGGGCACATGTGGATGGTGGCATCCACTGAAGCAAGAACAACCTACCTGTGGCTAACCACCTACCATAGAAAATTGATTCTCATCCAGCAGCCACCAACGGCCAATAGAAGTAGGGCTTTGGTAACTCCATATACCCCATGGATGCTGAAATGTTTAACTGGCTTGATCTTGTGTAGGTAATGATATCTGCTGTGAGTTCAAGTGTGCAGCAGCCATGTTGGTCCAGAGTAGAGCACTACACACCACTCTCCCCCACGCTCCGGCTCCTGCCTTCTTTCTGCCTCCTATTCCTTGTTCCCTGAGTTTTGGGGGGAGGGGCAGTGGATAATATAGCTGTCCTATGTATGGTTAGGAGTCCCAGTTGTTTACTCTTAATACTCCAAACTTAATATTTATCATACTTAATACTCTAACAGTTATGTGTATCAGCCACGACCTATTGCAATAAGTGCCTTTTCTGACCAAGATTGAGAGCAATGCAAATGAGCAATCTTGCTTTAGAGTGCAGGTGAGGATTTGGGAAGATTAACATGTAAAAACAACTAGCACAGTGCTTGGTAACTGGAGCTCCTCTAGCTAATCTGTTTTCCTACCTGTGTGCGGCCTTCCATAAAGACAGTAGAGGAAGCCGGTCATCATGGTCATTTTTAATTTATGAGACAATCTGTTTCTTTCTGAACTACTTTGCAGGAGGGCAGCTTAAGCAAAGTTTTTCCCCTCCCATAAAAAATACTGACTAGGTGGCACATAAAAGTGACAGGGCAGCAAAACTGTGCCTTTTGATTACATTATGAGAAACTATAAAAACGGACCACCACAGTAAATACTTTACCTTAACGGGACTATTGGTTCTAGCAACACAACTAGTGCTTAGGGTGCATACTTTAATTGAGGTCCTGAGAGCCCTTTTGGATTATTTCTGCAACCCAGTACACAAAATATATTAAATGTTTTTGTTCATGCTGTACTATTTTAATCATACAATTTTAAAGTCAGCCAAAAGATGATGGCTTGTCATTTGTACATAATTCTCATTTCTGGCACCTGGAAATAAAACCCTTTTCCCCCACTGAATATGAAAAAACATATTTTTGTCTTGATGAACTTTTGATCTAAAATTATGGAAGGCATATCCTTATTTTATATCTATATGTCATGTATAGACGGATACATAATCTTAACCAAAAGGTAAGAAGAGGTCAGATAAAGTATCACTGATCGCAAACAATCCAGGTTTGCATCCACCTCTAAACATCTATTCTGCTTGTTAGATGTATCTGTTATTCCTACAAACTGAGCTGATGAAAGATACACAATGAGAGTGAAATTTTTCCAACTTAAAACTGAAGCATTCTTACTCTGTCACCATTCAGTTATCAGGGTAAATTGATACTGCGATTTTGCATAAAATATTCTAAATTTGTTTATAATAAACATGTAATTGCAATGTGCTTGTGTTACTGGTTTCCGTAAGTTTATCAGCTTCATTCTTCAACACTGTCCTTTCAAGTTCTGACGATGCATTTCCTATATTAACGTTCTTAAAGTATTAACGTTCTTAAATACACTTCTCATATTAATATTATATTTTTATCAGACTTTATATTAAGAAAAATCATGCAAATGCCAGAAAACATTAACTCTATACTAATGACTGATCATGTTTTTTAAAGAAATAAGTAGATTGTCATTTAATAAAGTCTAGGATGTTTATATTGTTTATTATTTTCCTGGTATCTGAGGGAGATATTGAAGTCTTACTGCTCTATGGTTTCTTTTCTTACTTACTACATGTCATAATTCAATTGTATTAATAGCAAAGGAAATCAGGTGCATTCAGGGGTTTATGCCTATATACTCCAGTTAATATCAACCTGAAACCATTAAGAACAAAATTAACATATTTTTACCAACTAAATATATATGAAATATAAATATGCATGGCTAGTTTTGCTTTTTCAGAAATTAATCTACTTCTCAGAAAACAGCTAACACAGCAGACATCCTTTTGAATGCTCTGATTGTAAAATTGGACTCTTGGCTAGCTCTTGGCTTGGCTTCCAAAGCTTTCTATAACTGGCAAGGTGACTGTGTGGAAAGAATGCTCCATGCAATGGTTTGTAACTGACAGCTTCAGGAAACATGGGATTTTGCTGCTTGCTAAGTGGAGAATATTCATGTAGCTGGTCTCTGATAACATTCTGTATGGAAGACATCTCATAGAAAGTACTGCATACGCCAGGCAGTGGTGGTGCATGCCTTTAATCCCAGCACTTGGGAGGCAGAGACAGGCAGATTTCTTTTTTTTTTTTTTTTTTTTTTTTTTTGGGTTCAAAAGGCTATGTCTTATTTATTTTAGCTTCTGTTTAAATACATGCTGTTGAATCAAATATAGAGAGCATCCCCCATTGGTGTCTGTCGTGATACAAATATCTGTGGTGTTGGAGATTGCACCTGTTTCTTGACAATTCTGACAAGTGCCTGTCAAAGGTGTATATCACCTCGGTTTCTTGGTCTCACATAGAGGGATAAGAAGTTACACCTATAAGGTTTTCTCCTTCAGAAAACGGTTTAAGCAAGCTACCTAACC
>CM052709.1:73323277-73354647 GCA_028551405.1 Uromys caudimaculatus | reverse complement strand
GCGAGGGATCTTTGTCCCGGCGCTGATTAGCTGTGGGGCCCTGTGGCCCAAGCTCGACAGGCGGATTTCTGAGTTCGAGGCCAGCATGGTCTACAGAGTGAGTTCCAGGACAGCCAGGGCTACACAGAGAAACCCTGTCTCGAAAAACCGAAAGAAAAAAATAAAAAGAAAGAAAGAAAGTACTGCATATTTCATACTAAGAGAGAATATGTTCTATGAGACCACACACAGAAAAGATGAAAAAGAGATCTGTGTGCCTGGTCCAGACTCCTCTGTGTGTTTCTTCTATTTTCCCAGCTGTGTATATTTGCAATGTCGATGTGATACACTTTATGCATATGGCTCTATGCAGGTTCTCATGAGTCTCCCTAGCCAAGCACTGAACAGATGGCATTAGATGCTCCCTAAAATGCTATTTAATTGGTATAAATTAAAACACTAAAATTTATCTTTTCTATTCCCTCAATGCTAGGGTAATGTTTTGCTTTCTTTTCTGATATCATATCTTATATTTCTTCCTAAATTAAAAAAAAAACCTTCCATTGCTACCTATTCTCTTTAAAAATTCCAATTCTCCTCCATCACTTACTAATAACCTACCCTCCAGCGTGTCAGTTCATGTGTTCCCTTGCTCGAAGGCTTAACACCATCACAAATTTACTGTGTGCCTTGCCTCAGTTCCCCCTCTCCTACTTGTTGCATCTGAGGCACAACTGCAAAGAACTGGGAAGTAGGTATCAAGATTAATCTTCACATCTTGATGGTTGTATTCCTCATAATTATCCATGAGCTGAAGATGTCTAAGAGGACAATTCCTTTCTGAACCACTGTAACTGGTGTCTGTTGAAATGTTAAGCTTTCACACCTGGTTAGCTATGGCATAAACCACAAGATGACAGGGCTTATGGAGTGGCTCTAAGGTATCTACCCAATGAGCTGAGGTTTTTGTGTATCTCTCGCCTTCCCTGTGGAAATTTCCAAATGGCCATTCCAGGTAGCACATATCTGCATTAATGAAGAAAAAGGAATATATGGTATGTGGGGGAGAGGGGTAAAATAGTTCTTTTCCAGACCAATAACTGCCCAAGATAAATAGGAAAAGGTAAGTACTGATTTAGATTAGTAAATACTGTAACGAATTGGTAATTAATTGCAAATTGGTAAACAGTGAATTGGTAAATGGTGAAGGCTTATTTAGATTATATAAAGGTGAAACTTACCTTTAAAGGTAAAGACTGATTTAGATCAGTAAGGATTGATCACCAATGACTGTAAGAAATGCCTGAACATGTTTGCGATGAATAAGGTCATTTCATAATGAAAATGGACTTAATTGTTGAGTAGAGGAATGGTTTGTACCATATAAGATGTTTAGATCATTTGACGTACTCATTTTAGCATAAATTGGGGGTGAGAGGACCAGCTTCCCAAGTTTCTGCTGTAAATGGTAAGTCTGATGGGACTAGAAAGTTAGTTTTTAGCAATATCTATTATTGCTGCTACTGCTCTGGAGACCATTCTTTGAAATGCTGAAGAGACAGACATAAGACTCTCCCACATAACTCCATAGGTTCTGGGTGAGATTGTTGTAGTCTTATTTACAAGTATATGAGATTTATAACTTGTTATAGACGTGCATTGAATTGAGCACTGGTCTCACTTACAACTGTAGACAAGCTCAGTGCTGGCTGCCTAAATAAGAAAATGTCATCTGGTGAATCTATAACATTCATCATAGTTTGAAAATAAAATTTATGGTGGCTTCATCATTTCTAATATATTGGAAAACAAACTACAAAAGTGTGTTTTGTAAGCCACAAAGGAGATGTTTGATAAAAATATTAGTCACTTCAAATCATACCAAATAGCACAAACTATTATGATAAATTTAAGTATAATGTAACATTGAGTTTTTCTCCTTAATGTTGAATATAAAGTGAAAATAGGAACAAAGCTCTTTGCTGCCTAAAAACATTGCGTACAGAGGAATACAATCTACCATGAATTAAACTAGTTAGAGACTGAAAATATCAGTCCAGAGAGTACACTTCAGTGGTCAGAGCTGAGAAGAATTGAGAGGTCATGTCCAAGAGGATACTGATTACACTTCAAAAATTATTTGGATAAAACACACTAAGTTTTACATGGATAGGCATCTGTTGGTAATATCAGTAAAGAAAGTCTATTCGTATTATATATTATCAATATTGTTTGTTGGTCATACATTTCACATCTGAATAAAGTTACATCCCTTGTGTGTGTGGATAAAATATTGTAGCAAAAAAATTTGCATAAACATAGCTCTCATTTCAAAGAATATAGGAGATAGTTCACTCTGGGGCAAAATATGATTGTCCACAGTCTATGTACACATATATAAATCACCTCAAATTAAACATGGTAACAGCTTGATGAAGGTTTATAGTAAATGATCAAAGAAAGTCGTGAATCAAGACACCTTTCATATACATTGGTGGAAACGCTAAGTAGGCCCGTTGAAGCAAAGCAGGAAAATTCTGTTGGAAACCTCAGATATTACCTGGTAATATTCTTGGCTTTTTGATTGGTTGGTTGGTTGATTGGTTGGTTGGTTGGTTGGTTGGTTGGTCGGTCGGTCAGTCGGTCGGTTGGTCAGTCGGTTGGTTGGTTGGAAAACTGATACATTGTTTGTACATTCTAATTGATATACTCAGTGGTCATAAAGGTGTTAGGTCAGGTTACAGAGAAGAATAGAGAAGGCTACAGATGGCTGGACATAATTTGGCTCTAGACTTGAAACATCCCAACTCTTCAATCATGAAGGTTCTAATCAGCTTTGCAGAAGGTTCCATATGAAGGTGATGCTTCCTTTGGGCCACTCTCTTTCACAGAACTTTTAAACAAAACACAAAAGCCTAAGGAAATAGACACTGTACTGGTCTACAGCAGAAATACTGTAGTAAAGTGTTCTTTTATGTTGTGGACTAGAAGAAATGGTTCATAATGAAAGGTAATCTGCCTCTGTGGTATAAAGCTACTTAGAATAAAATAGAAGGAAAAATTCTCAAATGAGATAATCAAGAAAAAAAATACAAAACTATGCAAGAAATAAATTTCCTTGGTCTTAAAAGTTTTACTCCTCCCTCCAGGAAGGAATCAATTTGTAGAAAATAGCAACCTGACAGCTCTTTCCTAGCATCTCTAGCTCTGGAATCCTGATATTTGACTTATTTGATTTTTCTTAGAGAAGCACAGTAATACCCTTCTTTTCCTTCTTCTTCTTCTTCTTCTTCTTCTTCTTCTTCTTCTTCTTCTTCTTCTTCTTCTTCTTCTTCTTCTTCTTCTTCTTCTTCTTCCTCTTCGTCTTCCTCCTCCTCCTCCTCCTCCTCCTCCTCCTCCTCCTCCTCCTCTTCTCTCTCTCCCTCTCCCTCTCTCTCTCTCTCTCTCTCTCTCTCTCTCTCTCTCTTATTTTATTTATTTACATTTCAGTGTGGTCCCCCTTTCCAGTCTCCCCTCCGCAAATGCTTCTTAAAGAACTTTAGCTCCAGTGGCGAGGCTAGGGACCACAATAAGATGCTATTTTATATTGATTAGCTTAGAAAATATATAGAAATGTGATAAGAAGCAGGAAATATGAATGTGGATACAGAGAAGATGGGTTCTGTGGATGTTGTAGTTGGTGCAACCATCTTGGAAAACCTCCAGCCTTCCATTCATAGGAAGTATAAACTATCGTGTCAGAGCCCCTATGTGCTTTGCCCATCTGTCACAACAGAAAACCAAGCTATTCTAATTGCAATTCCGATCAGACACTGGGAAATTCAGCCAAGTGTTTAGAAAAAGGAATATATCCAATAACGTGGACATGCTCAACCTTCTTCATTGTGCACTGTCCTCCCCAATATGGCATACAATATAAAACCATCTATGAACTTAGAGGGAGACTTGACACAAATATTTGATAAAGCAATAATTGGTTCCTGTGTTTCCTTTGTGTGTCTAAGCAGAGGCCACATGGCTTCAAAGAGAGCAATCACTCCTTTAAGAGTCTGCCAGTGTAAGACTAGCATCATGCGTGTTTTATGCGAAGAAAAATGCATTGTTACTGGTTTGGCCCAAAATGCCTGTCACCAAAATGATACCGTGTGTTAAGATGTCTTTCCTTCAAAGGTAAAGTCGAAAATGCTGGATGGTCTTAAAAAGTAAAGTGTTGAGAAAGCATTTGAAATGCCAGTCTCTTCCTGAGAACATCCATTGGGACAAAAGCAAATACTGACTCGAGAGTAACACTAGTGAGTGTAGCATTCAGGAAGGGGCAAGGAATAAGGGCCTCAGTTGTTACTTTTAGAGGCTGATTACTGCCTAATGCATTTGTGGCCAATCTGAGGTCAACGTCTTTCCTCTCATCAATGATTAAATAATTAGGAAGTGTCCTTTGTCAGCTAGGTTGGCACTGTCACTTCCCTCCAATGTTTTTGAACAATCCAATTTTAATAATTACATTACTTTCCCCTTCTCTTTCCTCCCTTCAACCCTTCCTATATATAAAAATAATATATAAATAAAATCTGTTCAGTGCATTTTTCTTATGTATATAAAACCTCAGAAATGACTACTTTGTGTTTGATAATCAATTAAACAGCTCATCCCTTGGATAAATTAACTCTCCCTCCCTCAGCTGTCATTAATAAACTGTAATTATTTATCTCGGGGTGGGGACTGTGAGAGTTCCCCCTGCCAGATTAGCTTGTCTATTGTTATTGTCATTGTTCTTAAAGCATTTATTTTCACAATGCTCAAAGAAAAGTAAGAAAGGCAGTTAAGTATGTCATATAGAAAAAGAAAGAGAAAATCATTGTTTCTTAAAAAGCATAAAAATAATAACTGGCCCAAGGGCAAGAACCAATCCATGAAACTATTAATTATACTCTGTTATGCTTGCAGACAGGAGCCTAGCATGACTGTCCTCTGAGAGGTTCCACCCAGCAACTGACTGAAACAGATCAGAGACCCACAGCCAAACATTAGATCATTTCAGAAAGTCTTGTGGAAGAATTTGGGAAAGAATTGAGAGACCTGGAGTGAGCAGAGACTCCACAAGAAGATCAAAAGAACCAACTAACTTGGACCCTTGAGGGTTCCCAGAGACTGAATCACCAACCAAAGAGCAGGTATAGGCTGGATTTAGGTCCCCTGCACATATGTAGCAGATGTACAACTTGGTCTTCATACAGGCCCTCCAAGTACTGGAGCTGGGGCTGTCCCTAACTCTGCTGCCTGCGTGTGGATCCTGTTCCCCTAATTAAGATGCATTGTCTGGCCTCATTTGGAGAGGATATGCCTAGTCCTGCAGTGACTTGATGTCCCACAGAGCCTAGCAGAACTGTCTCCTGTGTGGCTTCATTCAGCTACAGATGGAGACAGATTTCAAGACCCACAGCCAAGATCACTCAGGCAGAGCTTAGATAATCTTGTGGAAAAGTGGAGGACAGAACTGAGTAGACCAGAGGAGTCAAGAACACCACAAGAAGATCTACACAGTCAACTAACCTGGGCCCATGGGGGCTCACAAGACAGAACCACCAACCAAAGAACATGCAGGGGCTGGACTTAGGTCCCCTACATATTTGCAGCAGATGTGCAGTTTGATCTTCATATGGGTCCCTTAACAAATGAAGCTGGGGCTGTCTCTGACTCAGTTGCCTCCCATTGGGTCTCATTCTTCTAAATGGACTGCCTGTTTGGGCCTCAGCAGGAGAGGATGCACTTAGCCCTGCTGTGACTGGATGTCCCAAGGCAGGATGGTACCCAAGAGGGACTTCCCATTCTCTAAGGAGAAGGGCAGGAGTATTGGGGATAGGAATTTGTAAGGGTGGGACTGGGAGAAGAGGAATAATGGGGCTGCAACCAGGTGTAAAGTGAATAAATAAATTTATTAATGAAAAAAATTAACAAGGGAAAAAATAAATCAATGAATGAAATCAGACAAACACACACACACACACACACACACACACACACATAGCCTATTCTGAACAATCAGCAGTAATTTGAAGTAATATTTATTTTGTTTATGTCATAATTTTCTTAAATTAAAATCAAATATAGGATGCTGTACAAGATATAAATTTTTAAATGTTTCATAATACTGAACTGAAGTATTCTATTAAAGTGTCATATAAATCTCTCTGGATAGCACTTACCTTTTCTTCAAATTTCTTTGGTGAATATATAAAAGAGATTAGGATAGAAGACAAAAAAAAAAAAAAAAAAAAAAAAAAAGGTAGACCCACTTCCCAGAAGGCATTTATGCTGAGCACTCTACAAATACAAACATTTTTAATATTCTAGGTTATCTCTATTAATCTCATCTTACAGATAAGATAACGCAAGTTGAGAAAGGTTAACAATTTACATTGGTAAGAGTTTATAAAATACAGATTTATGCCAAGGTTGATGTATTTCACAGCACTTGTTTTTACTATTCTAGACTGCAACCATTCTAACATGGTAAGGCCATCAACATTTTACATTAGCAATCACAAAGTCCTTTTATAAAGGATAGATTTCTGATTGTTATTCTGATCCATTCCTTACATTTATTTGGCTAATAAACATACAATAAGTATTTTCTCTATGCAATTCCCATGTCATGATCTCAGGATGGAGGATCGGAGTTACAGACTAGAGAGAGTAGTTTCTGGCAGGTGCAAGAAAATTCATATAGGGGGAAAGTACCTGAGAAAGGAATTGTCCAAGGAGAACTGACTGTGGCTGCCAAAATCACATCTTAAAACTGGCAGCAGGTACTCACAGGGCAGGAGAATAAACCATGCATTAACGGTTACAATTATAAATAAACAATAACCACCTGGAAAGATAAAAGTTGAAGAAGATAGTGTGCTAGAATGGTGGGAAACGAAGCGTGGTTCTCTTCTTTATGAGCCATGAAGACTTGAAAAGCCATAAACAAGCTCTCCGGAGCAAGAAAATGATAATGCCATTTATTTTATAAAATCAGGAGACTGTGTAGTCCTGAAAGCTGGGCGTTTTGTGTGTCTACCTAGAACTCTCATGTTGAAAGTAATCATCAGTCTGATGGCTGAGAGCTGATGCTTTGCCCTCTCCCTAAATAGCTCCAAGATACACCTGCCACTCTGATTAAAATTCTATGTATGTTATTATAGAAGGGAAATCTAATGAACTGTATAATAGAGCTGATGGTAGCTGAACATAACACAAAACCTAAGATGGGAAAACGAATGCGTGATTGAGGAAGGGTAAGAGGGGAGCGTCAAGTTGCTCCATGTTCAGAATGAGAAGATACAGGCACAGTGTAAAAAGCATGAATACAGCCTCGAATAGCCTTGAAGAGAGATAAAGAAAGACCAATAGGTAGAAGATACCTGCCAGATTAGGAGAGAGAGAATGTGTTTTATTCCAAGGCCTCTCTCTTAATTCACACTGCCTGGGAGGTCTTACTCTGGTTTCTCCAGGAAAACACAATCACCAGGATATACGGAGATTAAAAAGGAGGTTTATTATGGGAACTGAATCACGTGGTTAAGAAGGCCAAGAAGTCCCTCTGTATGACGTGTGTACTCTGGAGACTCAGGAAATCTCATGATCTAATTCAGCCTGGGTCTGAGATTCTGAAAGCCAATGGAGGCTGTGATGCAGGGACTTCTGTCAGAGCACAAGGAGAAGGATGCTTCAGCTGAATGAAGCAGGTAAATCCCCCAAGGATTGTAGGACATCAACCCACACTAGTAAGGGGAACATTTTACTCAGTCTATCAGTACAAATGCTAATATCTTCCAAAATGCTCTCACAGGTATACTTAGAAATTATGCTTTCTGGGCACCTTTTAGCCCAGGAAAATTGTCACATTAATTATTATACCAGAGAAGTGGTTTATCAATTAGTAAATGTTAGGGAAGGGACTAGTTAGGTGTGATGACTCACTTCTTTAATCCCAACACTAGAGAGGCAAAGGCAGGTAGGTCTCCGTGAGTTCCAGGCTAGTGTGGTCTATATAATGAGTCCTTTAAAAAAAGAAAAGAAAAGAAAGAAAGGGAGAAAGGGAGGGAGGGAAGAAAGGAGAGAGAGGAGAGCAACTGGACATAATCAATATTCACTCAAATACCCAATTATCTCTCTCTTCTTTCAGATTGAAACTAACCTGTCAACAAAGCTGACCTCTCTGCCTGGTGATGCTTAGAACAGGGAAGTGAGCTTATCTAACTCTGGAGTGAGAATGTGAGGAAATGGGAATTCACATCACGGGGAGGCATGAGCAACCAACACCACTGCACTGGAGAGCAACTCTGCCAGTATTAACATATCCTAGAGGGAGCAGTGTGAGCTGTTCATCTCTGCACCAGCAGATCTCCTCTAGAGCTAGATAAAACCTCACAGCAGCCTCTCACACGGGAATAGAAACATTATAATAAGAACACTGATCAAAACACTTGGGAAAATTTTCACACGCCTATCAATGGGCATATGGTATAGCCATACAATAAAATACTAATATTAATTAGTGATAATGATATTAATATTCATTGCCTACATTCATTTGTATCAATATTTATCAAACATTAAAATATCATCTTGGATGAAATATTAAACCATTAGCCAAATTTTGTGAAGATACTGTCCATATTTGAAGTTATATTTAGTTTATGAACATGTATAAATGTGAAAAAAGATAATTCGGACATAAAGAGCGACAAGGGTGATGATTGCTTCTGGAAATGGAGAAGGACCAGTTAAGTTGGAAACAGACTCATCTTGTCTAAACATACTTCCTATTTCATTCTAAAGAGAAGGCCTTTCTGGTCCCACCCACTCCTATGCTCTAAATAGGAGTATACACACTTCTGGAAGCAGCCATCCTTGCTCCCATTCTTTCCACCCTCTCATACAATCTCCTTTAAGAGAAGCTATTTAAGTCACTGATGAACTGTGGAATGGATGCTTGCCTCCTTGCCCTGGCCTTCTTCTTCTGAAGGTTCCACCTCGGTGTGACATGCTTCTGAGGTGACTACTAGGAGTAGTGGGATGAGTCTGCTTAGGTGGGTAGAGGGTGCTAGGAAAATCTTATTGCACCTGGTCCAGTTTAGCTCTGCTCCCGTGCCTTACTTACAGTTTCATCCCCATCAACCCCCCCCCCCACACACACACACCTGTCTTCTTCTCTCTTGAATTTTTCAATTGGTTTTTTGGGACATGGAAACAGAAAATTGCTAGCAGTGAGTCTTCTAAAACACCAATATGCCCTATACTCAAGAGTATAGATTTGGCATCCTAAGTATATATCTAAGAGGGGTTAAGATATAGTTAATAGCACTGAACCACCAACCAGGCAGCACACACCAGCTGATGTGAAGCCGCTGACATATACACAGCAGAGGAGTGCATAGCCTGGCCTCAGTGAGAGAAGATGCACCTAACCATTGAGAGACTTAGGCCCCAAGGAGTGAGGAGGCCTGCTGAGGTGGGTTGGGGAGTGGGTAGGGACATCCTGTCTGAGTCATGGGAGAGGAGGAATGAGATGAGGAACTGTTGGAGGACAGACCAGGAGGGGGCTAATGACTGGACTGTAAAAACAAGAATAAAGATTAAAACTAAAGATTAAAAAATTATTAAAAGTATGAAAAAATATGTAGTTAATAAGTGGAATAATTTTTATAGCTTAATCATTAATAAATAAGACATTGCCAATTTAGACATTACAAATTCAGTAATATAAATGACAACTGATAGCTGGACAGTGGTGGTGTACACCTTTAATCCCCGCACCTGGGAGGCAGAGGCAGGCAGATTTCTGAGTTCGAGGCCAGCCTGGTCTACAGAGTGAGTTCCAGGACAGCCAGGGCTACACAGAGAAACTCTGTCTTGAAAAACCAAAAAAAAAAAAAAAAAAAAAAAAAAGACAACTGATAGGCCAATTACTACATTAGCTCTTAATATTTCTAGGTCTAGAAAAAAAAATTAGTTGCAAAACATTGTTACCCTCATTGGACTCCTCGGGTCACTAAAGGCTAAATGACTTAAATGAAAGCCACGGGAGTTGAATCTCATGGAATAATTTGGTCCCAAATCATTGAACTTCCGTAGCAACTACGCCTAAGATTGAACGTCTCTCTGACTCCCAGCCTTTGGGAAAATCACTGGTTATGAAATAAAGGGCACTTGGGGTTTATCATGAAGTTGCCAACAGCTCTTTGGGAAGCCATTGGGAAAACAAACAGCTGCTCTACTTTTCATGCCTGTTAACCCCTCTTACGATGGCCTGGAAGCTCTTTCATAGAAGAGCATACATCAGGCCAAATAATTCCATGTTAGAGTAACACTGAGTTTCATAATTTACTCCTCTTGTTTCAAGGACCATTACATAACACCAGGAGATGTGTGGGGGTTGCATTATAAGTCCTGGCAATTTTGCAAGGGGTTAAGATGCAGTACAGTGGTCTTGTTTTTAAACATCAATATAAAGTGTAAAATAGAAAGTGAAAAACGCAAATATTCAAAATAATACTGGTTGCTTGGTCATTGGTTTCTGGAGATGCATAAAAGAACTATTTTGTTAGTTTGCAGAACATACAGTCTTTCTAGACCTTTCCCATTTCCTAGGTCCTAAAAACTGTTTTGCATGCGATAATGTTTTCTCAAGTGCTAAAATAGTGTATGTGTTAGAATTTCTTGGCAGTTGCAATTGCTAATTATCTGTGCACCCAGAATGTGCTAACAGGTCAACAACAGTGACAATTAGTATGGAATTTTTTTTCCTTCATTATGCCCGCTGCTATAAAATCTCAACAGTAAATCTCTCTGCTTCACTCCTTGCGGGCACAATGACCAGAACTCTTCATCATTTATCACAGGGCTATTACATCACAAAGTTCAGGAGAAGCCATTTACCACCACTGAAACTCATGGGAGCCATTTATGTAAACTGTGTAGTGATATCTCCTTCCTAGAATTGTACCACCCAGTTACCCTTCCCTGGCCACCTATTCCCCTGCCTACTCTCTTCTAGTCCTTCGAATAGCAGACACATTGGGTTTCCCTGGCTTCTCAAGCATTTCATCTTCACCCTTTCTTACAGGTTCTGCACTTCATGCTCATTCATTCATTCATTCATTCATTCATTCATTCATTCATTCATTCAACAAACATGCTAAAAGTTCCTTAGGCCCATTCTGTGCTACATCAGACATTAGTGCAGTTCTTAGCATCTACTTCCTGCCTTCATAGTACTATGAGAAAGTTGCAAGTGGGGCTGGAAAGATGACTCAGCAGGTAAGAGCACTTGCTGTCCTTACAGAACACCAGCAGCTGACAATCAGCCCCAACTGCAGTTCCAGGGGATCCTGTACCTTCTTCTGGCCTCTGAAGCTACCAGTTATACAAATAAAATATCAAAATACAAATAAAAGTAAAAATTAAGCATGCGATAAAATGCAACACTGTATTTGGTTGTATTTTTGGCAGTATTCACTGAGAAGAAAGACCATTTGAGGAAATAATGTGCATGGGACTAGAACTCAGTAATTTTAGAAGTTCTATAGATCTGAGGACAAATGGTGAAAGAATCTTCCACAAAGCTCCTCCTTCTTAAGGTCCCTCAGTCACCCAGAAGAACCACCCTGGGACTGACCCATAATATATGGGCCTTTGAGCATGGATGGAATACAATGGGAAGCGATTGCAGAGTTTAAGACCCAACATTTGTTGTATCTTTGTTCCCTCTTCCTGACCCATTTCAGAGAGTCACCTTTCCACATGCTTTTCCTGTGGCTGTCATTCATCCCCATGAGTGCCAAATCAAAGCATCTGGCTGATCTTGAACTGGAATGTCCAGAGGAACTAGGAGACAAAGAAGAACTAGGAGAAAAGAACACCTCCCCATCTCTCTCTCTCTCTCTCTCTCTCTCTCTCTCTCTCTCTCTCTCTCTCTCTCATCTGTCTCTCTCAGTTCTTCAAGACAGAGTTTCTCTATGTGTCCATGGCTCTGTCTTGGAACTAGTTCTGTAGACCAGGCTGACCTCAAACTCAGAGAACTTCTGAGAATAAAGGTATGTAACCCTGAATGACGAATATTTTTAAACAAGTAAGTATTGATGAACAGAAAGACATCAGTAAATTATATTTTTCTTTGGTTCACAAAAAGACCATATAAATTGCAAGTTATGCACACAGGTTAAAAATAATTATAAATTTAAAAATCATATAAATAATTCATATATATATATATATATGAATGTGTATTTAGCTTAGTTTTAGATTGATTATTTAGTATATTCAAGGTTCTTGTTTGGATCCTCACAGGAAAAAAACACAGACTCTATAAAGTGTTCTAAGTTTCAGTTTTAAAGCAGAGATAATCCAACTGAAAAGAAAGAAAAACACAAAAATGTAATTCCAGGGGAGATCAATCCCACTTGGATAAGAAATGAATAAAACAATTGCAGTAACATAAATGATGTAGGGGGAATAGTCTTTGTTTTCTGAGCTATATCCCCATACTACACAACTGACAAATTTAAAGCAGAAGAATGTACTTTGAGAAAATATCACATTACACTCCCAAGTTGAATATGCTTATATCTGAGGCTCAGAGATTATACTTCAAGACATAGCCAATGAGAAATGTGAGTAAAGACAATATAACAAGGGAACTCTAAGTAAAGACAACAATATCAGAATGTCAGTAATGTTCATTTGTCACTGTAGCAAGCCTGAAGCCAAATTCTTTCTTCACATAGATCTAGGTTCCATGAGCAAAGAGACAACTGTCACAATCAACAAATTATGATAACATGCAACAATGTCAAAAATGTTAGAAAACTAAAATAGGATTTAAAAGTGAATATCAAATGATCAAAGAATGATTTGCATATTTCTTAAATATAATGTATATGTAATCATAGTAGACAAATAGAATCAAGCCAACGTACGCCTGCACCACGCAGCTGGAGAACAGACAGGTGAGATCATCAGGAGGGCGTATCGACAACTTGAAGTGGCATGCTGAGGAGTGCTTGCTGTATTATCTCAAACAATCACATGATGACAGTGTTTCATGAATTTATCAAATGAAGACACTGTGTCATAAGTCTAGAATCTAGATTCCACTCATTCTGAGCCCCTCAGAAAGAAGATGACACAGAAGTCACAATACCTTTAGGAGTAATGCACACCAAGATACTTGAAATCAAAGAAGTAAGGGATTCCAAACTGAAAGAGATGTAGGTAAGTTAAGAAGGTTGTTTAGCATTTTCAAAGGTAAACCAGATAGCCTTTTACCAGTACTAGGTTTATGCCAGGATTTCTGATCTGTGCACACACACACACACACACACACACACACACACACACACACACACACATATATATATTCTTGTGATTTTTTTTTTTTGCCTCAGTCCTTCAAATAGCTGAGATGACAGGCTTGTGCCACCAGGCTTGCAGCATTATCTTTTTTTATCCTTGCTACTTGGAATGTTTTCCCATTTAACAGATGAGAAAATTGCTTAGGGTTTAGTTTGACATACAACCCAGACTAAAATATAATAAAAACAGCATTTAATGGACAAATAGAAGAATTGTGATGGGGAAATCCATAAGCAGGTAGACAAGAATGTTTATGAGAAGACTCTTGAAAAGAGACAAAAGGCATGGCATTAGGAAAACCACCAACATGAGAACATAGGGACTGACAAAATGGATTAAATGTAACGAGTGGAATGTTGACAAGAGTTGAGGCAAAGAGCAAGGATGCTTTGATTACCTACTCGACTTCTCCAGTACTGGTGAGAAATGGGTCATCTTAGCATCATTAGGCCTGAGAAAGAAGTGGAGAAAAGTTAGAAGAAGCTAGCTGCCTGACAAATATTATCACAGACATACACAGCGGAAGCACAAAGCAGGTGGTGGTTTCTAGACTCCCCTGAGACTCTGATCTCCTGCCAACATTCCTCATGAGCTGTAAAAGAATGCAGCAGTGGCTAGGGGATCTTAGGTACTGAGAAGGAAGAGGTATTGATCTTTAGGAGAGGGGACAGGGACAGTAAAGTGCAGCTGCCTTTAAAACTTTCCCTG
Source organism: Uromys caudimaculatus (assembly GCA_028551405.1). Lineage (NCBI taxonomy): Eukaryota > Metazoa > Chordata > Mammalia > Rodentia > Muridae > Uromys > Uromys caudimaculatus. The sequence goes on along the minus strand of CM052709.1, from coordinate 73,340,559 downwards.
CCTAAAACATGGTTAGAAATATCTTGGTTGATAACCACTGTGTAGACACAGAAGATCAGCTGGAGAGATGGCTTAGTGAAAGCTCTGGCTGGGCAAGCAAGCAAGAGGAACTGAATTTGCTTCTTCAGAATCCAAATGAAATCTAGTCAAAGCTGGACACAGCCTGTCTACAATTCTATTGCTCTTACAATACAATGAAAGGTGGAGACAGAGGAATCCTGATAATTTGGCAGCTACCTAGGCAGCAGCATAAGACCAGACTTCAAACAGGTGGAAGGTGGGGACTGACCCTCAGCATTGACTTTTTGGATTGATGAATATGCATGTACACATATAAAACACACACACACACACACACACACACACACACACACACACACACACACATACACACACACACACACACACACCAGAAGTGGGGCAGAGAGAAAGACAGACATCTAAAAAAAATATATGTGCCTACAAATATCATGGCCCATTATTTGTTAAGTACAAATGGATCAATGACATGTGTGAACTATTACTGTCTTATTTTATTTTGATTCTTGATATTAATGAAATACAAACCTTTAAAATTCTCTACTTATCTTTTTACCAGAAAGCAATACAATGATTTAGCAGCATGAAATTAATAAGCTCAGCCTTTGAAGTGTTTTGCAGCATTTGCTTTATGGTTCGCAAGAGGAGAGCAGTTAATATAGCAGTCATGTCTTTAGTCATTACCTGAATGGTGATGAATTAGAGAAAGCCTTACACTATTTCATTTAGCGAAAGCATTCCTGATCTGTGTCTTTTCCACCTAATCCATAGTGACATGTCAGGCAGGTCTATCACTTTCTCATAACTTTAATAATCTAATTTTTGTGCCAATACATCTTTCAGGCATAAAGAGGTATGCTTATCTACACTAAAGTTTCCTTTCCACCTCTATCTCTAAGCTGTCACCTACCCACAGCTGCAAACTGATCTCATTTGTGGACAATTATGTGAGCAGAGGCATTGAGGTATGTTGATCATCAGCCATCCAGTCAGGAGCCAGGTAATAATAAACTCTATGAACACACACACACACACACACACACACACACACACACACACACACGCACAAAGAAAGAGAGAAAGAGACAGGGAGACAGAAAAAGGGAGAAGACAAAGAGAGATGAAGACAGAGATGGAGAGAGGTAGATGTAAACTTAAATAATTACTGAAAATTCTATTACTGCCACATCTAAAGAACTGTTGACTTTTAATAATATGCATTCAACTGAACATAGGTTTTCATATCTTTCCTGCAACAAATACAGATTTTTTTTCTGAGAAGCTATTTTGGAGAACTTTGAGTCATGGTGTATCCATTTCAGAAATACTGACTAGAGAAAAGACAGAGATGATGTCTTAGCATCCCTAGAGATAACAAAGTCAACATCTCAATGTTTTGACCATTGTTACCAAGACCAGGACACTTGTTCTAAATCAGTGAATCGGACAAAATCAGTGTTATCTGTCATCCAGTCATGTCCTATGAATATTCTGAGAAATGCAACACAAGCATCTGATGAATTTCTTAGTGGGTTTAGCATAGCAGAAAAATGTCAGAGATATTTAATGGCCCCCTGAATCAACTCTGGAGAAATGGGACCCTGAGTAATTGTGTACTAATTCTTGAATTTGTTATGACATTGAGCAGCTAAGAATCTTTTTCTGCCAAGCTCATTATTATATGTAAGACTCCTGTCACCTATATTTAGATTTGTTGCTATGTGTGAAAGAGACATTTGATAATTAAAATTATTAAAGTATGTTCTTCAGTCAGAGAGGAGCATGGATAGGTGGCATACAATTTAATGGCTACTGACAAATATAGAGAAAGAATTCTACAACATACAAGGGAAGCCATTGTATGAAATGTGTAAATTCATTACCAACCTGGTGCAGAGTTTCTTTTCTTTAAGAGTATGATAATTTCTTTTTTGTGTGTGCATTATCATTTATTTTAAATTTCCCTAACTATTTTTACTATGTCAATTACATATAAAATTCAAGAAAAGAAAAATATTCTCTAACTTCATTTCTTCTCTGTCATAATACACCTTATTATCCTCAATTTTTGAAATATGGCAAACAGTATTAAAAGAATCTTCCTATCCAGGTGTCCAGATGTCAGGCATATCACAAGCAGAGTGTACCTCCTGGCATGAATTATTCCTCCCTGCTCTTTCTGCATTCTCTTGCTCTTCTACTTCTATTTTCACCAAGTGAGAACAAGAATTAAAGGAAAAGATGAAATTTATTTTCCAACTACTTATGTAGCTACTGGAATCTATTCTCAATATTCAGTGTCCTTTGAGTGACATATGCCAAAATATATGCCATTTGTGGAATCTATGGATGGATGGATTTTTGTTGTGTTCGTCTTTGCACCATTTTCTGTGCAGCACTATCTTCTCATTTATTCTTCTTCCACCATCATGGAATCCAACCCATTGTCTTCTATGCTGGGTTATTCTAATAAAGACACATTACCTTTTGTTAAACAAATCAGTTTCATTTTACTGTGACCATTGGGCCTAGGAAAAAACTCAGGATTTTCTAGCTATCCTCAAGAGCAGTACAAAGCCGTCCCATATCAAGAACATCTATCTTGGGGTTCATGCACAGCTGACTCCTTGATGTGCCCATTAGGCTCTTAAAATTCTACACAGGGCACTTTGCCACAGTAGCCTCACTTGAGTATGGCTGACTTTCTTCAGTATACATGTCTACCCAGAAGGACAAGATGGTGTTCAGTCCTCCTCATAGCACACTCTTCCATAGTGGTCTACTAAAGAGCTCTGACCATCAGCCAGCATGCTCCATGAAGAACTTCCCTGGTCAGGCCAATAGAGCACTGAGAATCTGGGAATTGGTTGGATTACCTCTGAGTATTCCTTCAGGTGAGCTCTCATGTAGCCACTTTTGCCTGAAAGACCATTTCTTAGTGTTTTGATTTGTTTGCTTACACTCAGTAGAATAGAGGAGAGAAGCCATGCTCTTCCCTTCAGATAGGAAACATGTTACAATGATTTATGACAGAATAGTCTAATCTTGTGATTTCTGTTTTCTCCATATGAAAAATGAGATTCCCATGAAGGCTATCAAAGAAGATGGAAAGGGGCGCACTTAACAAGAACTGAGATGATTTGAAAATGATTTTTTGTAATATACATACATATATTGAGAAATCATATAAAATGGCAGAACATGTCAGATTATATAAGTTAATGAATGGATTGCCTAAATGCATTGAAATGGAATGCCAAAGACTGTTCACTCATGTCATCCCCTGTCATGCTATGCTCAAAATTGTAAATATAGAAAGGAACATGATAAGAACCATAAAGTGAAAACAAAGGATTTGTTTTCAGCAACGCAAATAACTCATTCTTTCCACAATGACTTCTTGCCTCTGTCTCTATGATTCTGTTTCATTCTCTATGTAAGTGTGACTGTGTATGCATGTAGAGTTTGATAAATAATTTGCATATAGTTAAGGATATATACTTTCTTAAATGTATGTGTTCATGTGTTATTTTATATATTGTATTTGAAAATTAAAACTACCACAATAATATTGATCCGGGTATTTAAAAAAAAAAGTTTCCAAATAATCTAACAACAAAAGTTAAAACTCATAAAACGTGATTATATCACAACAAAAAGCTTTTTTGTACAGTGAATGAAACAATAAATGAAGAAACAACCTAAAGAATGGGAGAAAATATCTGTAAATTATTTATCTCACAATGAGTCAATATTCTGGGTGATGGCAAGATGGCTCAGGGGATAAACATGCAACGTGCTCGCCATCCAAGCGTGGCAACCCGATTAATCTCTGGAGCACAGGCTAAAACGGACAGAGAGAACTGACCCCACAATGCTTCCTCTGCCTTCCACACATGTGCTACGACATACACACCGTCATACATGTACATCTTCACATGCATGCACTTACACATGACCATTCACATGGACACACACACCAATAGTTTTACACACCTAAAAATATTCTAAATACAGAATAAATCCAACTAAATGGCAAAATAATTGAGTAATTTCATTTTAAACATATTGAATGCATCCTCAGTAGATAATCGAAAGGAAAAGTGACGTTTTTCAAATGTCCATGAGCTGTTCGCAAAGGCTCCATCCTTGGCCCTGGCCAAGGATTTACGGAACTTATCCCAATCTGTCCCCAAATGCAGCACACTATTGCAGTTATTCTTAGCCTCCTAATTCCTGTTCCAGCTGCTCAGTCCACAGCTTGACATATCTTTGGAAATGCTCTTTAGGTGTGCTTAGAGGATTTATAAAAGAGAAAGGGGCATTGTATTTTCCTGGTTTGTGTGTAGATTTCTCACACCTACTTTACAGCTCACTGATTACTACTTCCAGGTTGTGCTGCAGCTACTCATGCTGGTCAATGTCTTCCCACCTTGCCTCTTATGACTATTTGGTGGTGCATGTTTTCTAAAGCCAAGGGATCATACTAACATACACAGAGAAGCATGGGAGAGCCTTTATGTTCCTCCCTTAGATGTTGGATACTGCTTTTGTAGAAATGTCATTTCTTCCCAGTTGACTTTTCCTTCATGAGTCATCTGATTTGGCTCATACATGGCTTTTGTTTGACCGCTCTTATAAAAGACTGTAATTCCCATCTTCACAGAGAAGTTGAAAGCCAGCACAGTGGTTTCTAATTGTAAGTCAGCAGTTATACTCAATGCTTTCTCTCTACAGGTACACTTTCTTTACATTTAGCACTCTGATATACTTGATTTCCTCTTCTGAAATTGTCTGTTATTTGTATCTACAGAAAAAGGCGTAAAAGGGGGAACTTGCCTTCTTTATAGGCAAAGTGGCAAAGTCATTCAGGTAAGTGAGCCACTTGGCAGGATTGAGAACATGTTGAAGAATTAGGCAGTTGGGGGCAGGGGACAGAGGAAACAAGGAAAGGAATATGCAGCTCAGCACACTTGGATAAGACTTGGCCTGCTGAGCAGCGTGTAAACAGCTCTGTGGATTACTACACAGATGTATTTGTGTCCGTGTTTACTGCTGTTCTATTCACAATAACAAGGGAATGGAAGCAGCTTAGCTGTCCATCAACAGAACATGGATAATGAGGAAAAACTAGTGTGTGTGTGTGTGTGTGTGTGTGTGTGTGTGTGTGTGTGTGTGTGTGTCTGTGTCTGTGTCTGTGTGTCTGTGTGTCTGTGTGTGTGTCTGGTGTCTGTCTGTCTGTCTGTATTTATGTTAATGTCTATGTAAGAGAGAATATTAGCGTGTATATGAGTATGTGTGTATATGTGTGTCTTTGTATGTGACTGTGTATGTGTCTGTCTGTATGTGAGTGTATGTGTATGTGTCTGTGTGTGTATGTTTCTGTGTGTGTATGTGTGTGTGTCACAGTATATATATGCATAAGTATTTATGTGAGTTTGTATGAATGTGTGTATGAGTGTGTCTCTGTGTGTGAATGTGTGTGTCTGTGTGTGAGTGTGCATATATGTGTGTGAGTGTGTGTGAATGTGTGTGTGAGAGAGAGAAAGAGAGAGAGGAGAGAGAGAGTGTGTGTGTATGTGTGTGTGTGAATGTGTGTGTGTGTGTGAGAGAGAGAGAGAGACAGAGAGAGAGAGAGAGAGAGAGAGAGAGAGAGAGAGTATGTGTGTGTAGCAGGACTTTACTCAACCATGAATTATGAAACATTAAGAAAAGAGGAAAGCACTGAAAACATCTTATGTGAGAGAACTCAGGCTCAGAAAGACAGGTGTCATTTATTCTCCCTCTCTTATAGATAATAGCTTTTAAAATGTATATATGTCGGTTTATGTAGGAATGAGTTTGGGGAGCCAAGAAACTAGAGGTTGGAGAGGCTTTCAGGGAAACGGTATCTGGAGGATAATAGAAATGAAAGTAGAGGGGGAATATTAGGGTGGGAGAGTCTAATGCAGGTGGGGAGTGCAGAAGAGAAATGCAGGGAAGGACCAAACCCAGCAATACACAGAGAATTCCATGAAGAAACTTGTTACTCTGTATGCTAACTAAAGCACAAAGAAAAATTAAAATTAATTTTCAGAAGGCATATAGTTACTAAAGACTTTAAAACAAAATCAAAAATAAGTCTAGTTCTAATATCACCACTGGAGCTAACCTTTGACCCCCTCATCTATAAAACTGATCATTGCACATGTTTTCTTGGGGTCACAAGGTCATAGTGAGCATCACAAATGATGATATATAAGAAATTGTATAAGCAGATGACAAATGTGTATTTATAACCCACTTATTTACCCACTTAGACCATAAGGCATGTTCTTTCATACTGTAGACTCTGGGCATTATCAAAACACAGTGTTCACCCGTGTAGTTTGTTTATAGGAGAATTTTTAAATTGTATACTGGAGACAATGCAGTCTCGTTATACACACTTACATATGTGTGTACATATGTATCCTATCAAGAGTCTTCCTGAGAGGATAATGCATGTGGATAAACTTAATAAGGTCATTTACTCCTGAAAGGAATGTTGCTTGAACAAGTAAAAAGATTAAAATGAAAAAACAATTGGACCTTCCCTTGCCTTTTAGGCAAGAACCTGATCCTGAGCCTTAGAGCACTTTCAAGTAGGCAGGACTGGTGAATAGTCCGATTTCCAAGTGAAACTGATGCTAAGATAAAAAGGGAGTATTCACTCAACACTCAACACTAAAATATGGCATTAGAAGTGTGAATGTGTTTCCTCCTCTCTGCTTCCTCTTTCCCTCTATACACATACACGGAGTGTGTGTATCTGTATTTTGACAAGAAAAATTCTTTGGAAAGAATTCATAATTTATAAACTTAACTTTATCCTAGAATATCTTAGTTTCTAAATTATTATTGTCATTAGGACCTTTATATGTTACACCTCTAGAGAAGTTTATATTTCTTAGGAAACATATATAGCCCTCAACACATCTTAGCAAAGAAGTAAGAAGGGCCTCTGGGAGCAGAACAATCACTCTCAAACATGGCGTCTGTATGATGGAGACACTGGATAAGTAGTTCAGGACCACAAGCTGTTCATGGTATCACACATGTATAATCCCAGCATGCCGGAGGCAGATTCGGGAAGATTACCACTTGGATGAACTGGAGATACTCTCTCAAAAATTCAAGAAGAAAGGAAGAAGAGAATTGTAGAAGGAAAGGAGGGAGGAGGGAGGAATGGAAAAGAAGGAGTGAAGAAAGGAGAAAAGTCAAGTCAAACATCAGACGAAAACCACAAACTTTCTTGATTCTTCAGAAAGGACATGTAATTTGGAGGACTGACCGTGGTACAATAAACTTAATAAGGTCATTTACTTCTGACCTTAGGTTTCTGACAAAGGACTTGTGCAAATACTGAACCCACAGAAGATTGCTTCCATCACAGGAACAGGAACCAGGGGTCTATAAGACCCTCTGCTTAGTCATTAGTTTTATTAAAGCTTTGCCCAGCTTTACAAGAGATGCACTATCATGGTACCTGCCTCATCCAGATTGACACTCGCTCTCCTTCAGTCACAGAACCTGACTCCTAGGCTTGGCCATTCATGCCCACTGGAGACTGCAGTGTTGTTTTTTGTTTTGTTTTGGTTTGGTTTGGTTTGGTTTTGGTTTTTTGAGACAGGGTTTCTCTGTGTAGCCCTGGCTGTCCTGGAACTCACTCTGTAGACCAGGCTGGCCTCGAACTCAGAAATCCACCTGCCTCTGACTCCCAAGTGCTGGGATTAAAGGCGTGCGCCACCACTGCCCGGCTGACTGCAGTGTTGTAACTACTTCTAAAAACATTTTATGAGGTCATTGAATATTTTCTACTTTTTAAACAACAGGTCTCTGTTCTTTCCACTGGAGATAAATAACATGATGTGTCATTACCACAGGAAACAATGTGAAAGAACATCTTAATTATGCCTGCTTTTATAAAATGTATAGAGTTATATATAGAATTTGGACCATATTAATCAAAATCTTCTTTATAAACCAATGGGGACATGTAGTCATTTCTTCTCCCTTCTATCTGTATACACAAACAAATGTCCTTGTCATCGACACAGGATTTTACAGGCATACCTTTACCTGGATATAATGGGTTATGTATCTGTGGAGAGCATAAATGAGCACATGTCTCTTAGTGATTGAGGGCAAGGTAAAAACTCTGTCTTTATTATCCTGACCATCTGTGAGGAAAGTTAGCTCACTGACAAAACCTATTCATGTCATCAGATGTATTAGGAATATGTGAAGTCACTATTAAAATCTGAAACTACTCAAGACAAAGATGAGTCATTCTAGATATACCTGCCTCTTGGAGATTAGACTCCTGTATCATTCTCTTGTTCTTTAGTCAAAAAGATGTTCCAGTGCTCTGTGGATCATTTATTTGCCATAAAGTAACGTACAATCTGGCAATGTACAGGTTGCGCTCTGAAGCTGAACTAAGTTGAGTTAGGGAAGGAAAGCAGTTCACAAGTTAACATTGGCCTTTGTGATCCCAATCAGAATACTGGGTCTGTGCTGTCTACTGGACTGGGTTTCGGTGGATCACACACCCTTTCTTCTTTTTCTAGCTGAGAACAATCCTTTCACAAGTACCTGTGCAATCTCAGTCTACCTTGGAAGAAATCCACCTACCCTAGGCAGACAAAAGCTGGAGAGACATTGAGAAATGAGTTTAGGACTCATGGCTACTCCTTGGCTGTTCCAGTCTCAGCATCCAACTATGGAAAGAAATCTTCAAATGCATCTATCTTCCTTTGTCCCTTGACCTTTACTAGATGAAGGACTCAAAGCATGGATTTCCCAAAGAAACTGTCAACTCTTAGAATTGCGTGAGTTAGTAGGAAACTGCTCAGAAGCAACTAAGCCAAAGGACAAGTTCCTGTGGCAAGAATGAGATCAACCATGATAAAATCTGCCCTCCTAGATGATAACATTTAGTAACGCGATCTGGAGACTGAGGCTGTGAGAGTGAGAGCAACCCCACACCACAGTGAGCCTCCGTTCATGGAAATGTGTGGAGCCATACACTGATGGCCGAGGGGCAGAACCAAATTTGTGCTTGAAAAATGATTATGAAAAAGTGATGGTGGGTTACCAGTTAAACAATAGATACTACTTGATCTAGGACAGGGGCAGGGATCCTAGTTCCAATGAGGATAATATTGCAAAGAAAGCAAAGCAAGACATGCACTAGGCACAGAGAAAGAAGGACCGCGATGCATTTAATGCCCAGGAGGGTCACTAAAGATAGAAAGCAATGAGTTTCAGGCCATGCAGACACCAGAGGAAGGTGGGCTCCCCTTACCAGTGTTTGTACAGACTTGGGAAACTATTTTCATGCAATGGCAAGCATCTGAATCATTTTTAAGTTGGAAAGTTATAAAATCAACTTGGATACCTATCAAAGATGATGCAGATATTTGCCCAAGTGTTCTAACATGTGTGAAAGCATTTCACAAAGCCAAAAGCATTGTTGAAATGTGATGTGTAAGTAACTATTACTACAAAAACAAAGTTTTAGTTTACAAGGAAAGAGAGAGTGATTAAAATACAGGAGTAGATAGTACATTTTCAAAAAAAAATACCCAAATTGATGAGAAACCCTTGGAATCATTTACAAAAGCAAGATATTTGGCTCGTAAGAGTGCTGATGGTTCAAAAGTGTTACAAGAACTGTCAAGGCATATGCAAGTAGAAGCCGTTGCTGGCAAGCATTGTCTAGATCAGTGGGGGCAGTCCCTTGGGGAAATCAATGCCTGCCACCATCATTTGCTTTGCTCCTTCTGGTTCTCTTCTGTCGGTAATTCATCATGTGACCTTGAGTACAGGTTTTGAACTCCATGGAACTGTTTTCATTAGTAAATAAAAGATGATGCAGCTGGTTGATTCTCAGCTCTTCCACCCAAAATGCATGCATTTGTTGTCCATAAAATTGCTACATATGAGCACGTGAGGGGAAATCATGTATGTGCATATGCCCTTTTCATATTTGTTTCTTACCAACTGAAGGTCACAATTACATATTCAGTCATCTTTGCACTGTGACGTTCATTGTGTCATTCTCATGGTGTTCTGTTTTGTTTTCAAAGACAAACTGTTCTTGGCACAGTCACCAAGTCCTTTGTCCTATTATCTGCTAGGAAACAGTTAACTGATGACGTTACATCTTACTAGAATAGAATCTTCACACGTTCTAGAAAATGATGGCCAACTCCACTGAAACAAGCTCATGATCAGTCACTAGATTTACCATCAAAGATGTCCTTAAAAACTAACTTCAGTCTACTTAAACAAGTTCTTCCTTATCTATTAAAGGGGCTTTTCCTGAAGACACATGAGTGCTGGTATCCATTACCTTAAGACATCATGTACCTATAATATCCTTGGATTAGACTCATTTAGAGGCAGCAATTACTGAAATTAATATAAGTAGATATGAATAGAGAGAGATAGACTCAAGTGCTATCTGTCATTTGAAAGTCTTCCTGGTATAGTGTGTAAATGACACAGTCTCTGCTACAAGTAGTTATAGATCATATAAAAACAAAGCATTTCTGTAAATAAATACGTAGTAAATCTGAGAAAAACTGTCATCACAGGACATAAAGTTCCCAGCAACAAAATATAGTGAGGCAGGAATCCTGCCTCCCTTGCTATAGACTCCGAATAACACCTTTAGGACAAAACAAGCAAGAAGAAATTAAAGATATGTGAGAGCTATAGCTGTCTATCTAAGTAGAAAAACACAGAAGCTTTGTATTCGAGCATAACTGGGTTTGTTGAGTGCCTTGGTAGTCCTGATAATTATAGGCAATCATCGAACTTCTACATCTGTAAAATAAAGATCATAGATACTTTCCAATGAATTGTTAAATTTTACCAAAGAGTGGTTATGATAAAGCCAATAGTATAGGGAGTCCTGAATAAATATCATATGCAAAAGATTATGATGTTAGAATTTTTAAATGGTGATAACATTTGTTCCCACCAGGCCAACTGCAGCAGTGTACATGAGTGCAGTATAGCACAATACATGCAATTAATAAATATTAAGCAATATATCAGTTATTATATTATATAGGAAAACCAAAACCTTTCTTAGTTGTATAAAAAATCTCATTCTTAAAGTATATTAATTAATTAATTGTGTTCATGTATGTTGTATCTATGTGGTCAGAAGATAGTTTGAAGGAATCTCTTTCCACCTTCAAGGCCCTGGAACCTGAACGTAGGCCATCACGCTCCAGTATGTGGTCAGAAGATAGTTTGAAGGAATCCCTTTCCACCTTCAAGGCCCTGGAACCTGAATGTAGGCCATCACGCTCCAGTGAAAGTATCTCTACTCACACAACCATTGCTCTGACCCAAAGACAGAAAACATCTTTTCAGAAATCTACCAGTAAATTAAGAAATGGTTATTGTTACTGACTTGGTAAAAGTTTTCTTCTTCTTATTGGAGAAGTAGTCTACTCTCTTTGATGCCTAGCCTCTTTACATATTAACAATCATTTTCTCCAGTGAATACCTACTCAGATATGGAATGGAAGGGTGAATAAAAATCGGGACCAGCAAGAGAGCTCAGAGGGTAAAACTTGGAAGATTTGACTTCAATTCCTGAAACCCATATTGTTCAAGGAGAGAACCAATACAAATGGTCCTATGTACACTGTGAAATGCACACACATACACATATCACACAAATGCACAATCACACACTCAGACACAAAGTAAAAGAATAAATAATACATAATCTTTTAAAAGAATAGTAATATATTGTGGTGCAATTTTACTACAAATATTTCTATTTTAGAAGTCGGTACTAAAAAAATAAAATGGGAGTGTTTACTGTAGTCATTTTCGAGTATATGAAATTTTTGAGTATTTTTTGAGTATATGAAATAATTTACAATGTCAAGAAGTAAACAAGCCAGCTATAGCAGTACTCAGAACTCAGAAAAATCATAATTTTGATGTCAGCCTGGAAAATATACACTTCCCACATACCTTTAAAATCACCTGGATTCATCTACAACTGAAGTCAAACTTACTTTGAGACATGTGTTGATAGCAGTGAATAATTTGTCAATATGGTAGGAAAATCACAACCCACATAATCAGCATATAATATCCAGCTAATAAATATGCATATATGCATATTTATAATGCCTCTGTCTTTGCAAGCTGAGTTCTTAGTTAAAGAAAAACAATTTTTCAGGCAGTGCAGATTTCCAAAGGCAGAAATCCAAGCACCATCTGGGACTTCTGGCTTATTGCTCAGAGTTAACATAATTACATAGGTGAGACCAAAAATCTGTACAATATGGTACTGAATTTCTCATAACTGTGTTTTTAAAAATCTTCTTGTTTGTAGAAATGAGAACTCTATCCCCAAATGTCATATAAGAGTATAATGTGTGCTCATGCTGAGTCTGATTTCATGAAAGATAAAACTCTCAAACCATCTATAAGGAGTGCACAGAAATATCTGTGATTGTACTCTAATGGTCCTTAACCTGATAGTTGCAGTAAAAGAAAAAATAATATCTACCATCTATACATTTCCAAGTCACTGCTTTGGGAAGAATCCTGAGACACTGATGTCATCTAAAAGGAAAAGAATCCAAGGATAGGAAATGGAGCTAATAAGTGTCCCCTAAAGTACATAACTGATGGGGTGTGGCTCTGAGCAGTCTCTTTAGGGCTATACCTCCCAGTCATCAAGTTTCCCTATTAGAAACTATTTGGTTCACAATAAAACAATCAGATACTTTATTCAAAATACATATTTCTCATATGTTATATGACTGCTTTCTATTTTAATGACAAAGTCTTACCTTGCTGTACATTTTCTGGAATGAAATGTGATTTCCTGTTATCTTGAAACCACCCTCAGTGCTTTCCCTGAAAATCCCTCCACACCCCCTATTAACTTTGAGGCATTTAGATCACAAAGGATCAATCAGTCTGAAGACCATTGTATGTTTGAAGGGAAATATGTAAAATCAGGCTTTGAACTTGAAGTAGCAGTGCAAGGTCATAGGGAGTATTGAGGTGACACGGTGTTTACTTGGGTCATAGTCTCATTAAAATAATCAGAAGTCAGATCAAGGGATCAGAATGTACTCTGAATTGGCTACTACTGCTTCTGAGAAAGGAATAAAAGTAAAACTTAGTTTCTTAGTCTCTTGGGGATTCTGTAATAAAATGTCATAAACCGGCTGCTTAAGGTGAAAGGAATTCAACTATTACACTTCTTGGTGCTAGAAAAGGCCAAGGTACTGGCTTATTGGGACACAGTGAGGACTAACTTCTTGGTTTCTAAAAAGTCTTCTCCCTGTTACCTGTCATGATGAGGCATGGTAAGTGAGCCTATAAGAACATTAGTCTATCATGGATAGTTTCACCTTCATGACCTCACCACTACAAAAAAGGCCACACCCACTCATGCTGTTGTGTTAGAAGTTAAGATTTCAGTGCATAAAGTTATAAGGGCCACAAACAATCAGACCAAAGCAACCAGGAAGTATGTGCTAAACTGAGAGTGAGTTAGCAATAACACCTCTGGAAAGATAGGTCTGGAACATCATTGATTACAAAGATGCCATCACTGAAGAAGATATGATGCACGGCCCACAGGACACAGTTTTCTGTGAATTCTATCTCTGGCTTGCTTCATCTCTATTCATGCTTGCTTCAAATGATTGCTCTGAAGTTTTCTTTCTTAGTCCACAATGAAGGTTTCTTTGGAACAAGGACATCTGTTCTATCTGTTTTAATCCTGGTTGTTGAGGTTTTAGGCCATTCACTCCTATTTTATGGCTTACACATTTTTTTTACACCCATGTTGTTTCATGTCCTTTACAGTTGCTTTGAGAAAAAACAAATACAAGAACTCACTGTGAAGACATTGTTAACTAACAACAATGGAAAGTAAACTTGATTTTCAATCAAGAATCCAGAAATAACTTGTCTGTTATCAATTATTTAAGCTACCTGTTTGCATCATTGGGTCATAGGAATTTTATCTTAGGTTATATTCGTATGAGCTAAGCGACTCAAACATTTCTAGCCGAACAAATTCCTAGATTGGTCTGCTGAATATTCCAAATATTCTAAATTCCTGAAGTACAGTAACAAATTATAGGAAAAAGAGTAAGAGGCAACACTTTATTTACCAGAAGAGATAGGAAGACTCAAAAGCTGCTATGGCATGTTGTGTCAATAACTCAAAGTTGAATGTCTTGAATAGCACAGCCTAAGTCCGCTTCTAGCGATTCATGTGTGTAACTGCACTTCTCCAACCTCAGGGCTGCTACAACTACATTTTAGGGAACTCCTGAAAGACTTCCACTCTGAGTTCATGTTCAAAAGCAATGACAGATGACAATCTCCTTTCTGTGCCTGTGCCTTGCAATGAGTAATGATTGGTTTTGAATTTGATTCGTTCTTTTTCAGTATTGAATAGAGCATGAAAATGTCCATGAGTTCTGATGGAATTCTCTGCCGTCTCACTTGGTACCTGTGAACATATTTGGCCACTACTAACGTAGCACAACAAACAGAAACACAAAGGTGGGTTTTCTATACAAAAAGAAAACTAAAATTGTTTTCTTCTACATACTAAACCATCAATTTGCTTTCTGTCTTTTCTTTTTGATGTTTGATATTTAATATTTTGATGTTTGATATTCTTATTGAGGAGATGTCAGGAATAAATAAATGACAGCAACCTTGGACCAAAACTATGCATCTAACTGGGTTGTTGGCAGAAAGTCTCATTCTTTATGTCTGCCATTAGTTTTTATTACAAACCCAGACTTATCTTTTCCTGACATGATAGTTCTCTTTGTATCTATGCATATAGCTGTGAAGATCTGTGAAACATAGGCTCCATTTGACTCTGCATGTGTGTTCAGGGGCTTGCTTATCATTTAGATTTCTGTTTGAAAACTCTTTATCATTTTGAGCTTCATAAGGCAGCACCTCAGGAATCTATGCAAGATATGATCACTCTAAAATCTTTTATTTATTTGTGGATTTCAGAAACAACTTCAGATGCCAATGAAAAGGAAATGTAAATACATAGAGATATATCTTCAAAAGCATACTCAGAATTGGGTCATTCAAAAACGTTCTAATTCATGGCTAAAAGCCCCTTTGAAATGTTGATGTTTTAGCTCCTAGTTGTTGTAATTTTCTTCCATGCTCTACATTTGTATAACTCCTATAGGGAGTAGTAGAATTCTATTGTCTATGACAATTTTTCTTATCTTAAGAATTTTAAGTGCATAGTAGAATTTTCCAAACATTATAAAGTCTGGTTTTGGTAATAGACACAATTTACAAACATTAATTTTTCAGGACATCACATGAGGATCCTCCATAGAGAAAAGGTGCTCTTAACACAAATTTAATTACATTTTTAATCACAAGAAATTATGTGAAAATACAAAAAATGCTCTTCTAATTTCATC
The DNA here is from genome assembly GCA_028551405.1 of Uromys caudimaculatus. Lineage (NCBI taxonomy): Eukaryota > Metazoa > Chordata > Mammalia > Rodentia > Muridae > Uromys > Uromys caudimaculatus. The sequence goes on along the minus strand of CM052709.1, from coordinate 73,325,023 downwards.
TTCTAATCCCAATGACCTTTAAATATATCAGTGTGTATAAATAATACAGTTAAAGGACTCCCTAAGTATGATTAATTGAAAGTAATTGAGATGGAAAGATTATCTTATATCACATTGCTGGGCTCAAAATGTAACTATAGGGTCCATAACAAAGAGATCTCAGAACCTGAGATAAAAGTTAATGTGAAACAGAGGTAGTAACTAGAGTTACTTGGGCTCAGCCAAGGGATGCAGGCAGACACTAATGTATACAATAGAAATACATGCTCTCTTTAAGCCTCTAGAAAGATCAAGTCGTAGTCACCAATGTTAACCTGGGGATGCTCATACCAGACTCTGATCTTCAAAACTGTAAAGAAGTAACTTGTGCCATTTTGGAGCACCAAGTTTGTGGCAGTCTGTTATAGCAGCAGTAGACATCTGACACACTTCTGTTATAAACTGTAGGTGTTTTATGAAGCCAGATAACGCCTTCTGTACCTTTGCTCCACTAGCCCATAGTCTGCAACACTAAACAATTACTTTTGCCAATTGAAAACTCTGTAAACCATGAAGATACCCTGAACTGAACAGCGAGTGTAGTCAACCAACAGATTTACAACAGAGAAAATATACTGTGTCGCTGTGATACCTGCCTGTATGATAGTTACTCTGATGTGATACGGGTGGCCGACTTCAAAAAAGGAATAATGGTAAAACATCAGGCATATCTGCTGGGCTAACTCACAAGGTTCACAATGCCATGGGAACGTACATAGTTGCACAGTTGGCATGTTTTATTAAATATTAAAACAGTAGAAAACAAGCAATACTTATAAGATTGAAAAAGGATTATTTTAGAATGAATTCATAGTTATGGAGTAAGCATGAATATTTAATACTTAAACTCAACTCTAAGAGTGAAAGAATTCTGCCAGAACATTTTCCAGCTCATTATAGAAACTATCACTCTCATTAAAGGAATGAGTTATAAAAGTGTAACTAATTCCTCCAATTTGAGCCAGCCCTTTTATGCCTGCAATCGTGGTTTTAAAAATAAGAACCACACCATACTTTTAACTCTGAACCTTTTCTGAAGTTTTCCCCATCTCCTGCTTTTTGTTGATGCGTCATTGTAAACTGTGTGTCACCATGCATATTGACAGCTGTCAGTAATATCTTCCTGAGGCACCTAGGATGCTACCCATTGGAAAAACCCTCAGGCCCAGACTCAGACAAACAAAATGAACAACAAAATGAAATCTCAATGTTTCCAGTACATTCTGGGTGCTGCCATCCAGTAGATGGGAAGCTTGTCTCCTCTCTTGCTTTCGTAGACTGCATTTTCATATCACAAGCATGTTCTATTGACTGGTGTCGTTCTTGGGATTCATAACTTTGCATGGTAGGAATAAATAAAGGAGTACTATGAACATGAGTGTCTTGCTATAAAATGAAAGGATGTATGGGGAAAGCCTTTTAAACTATACTACATTTTCAGTGCTTGCATATCCATTTGTCAAGTAGGACCTATGCAGGCTCTGTTTGGGGCAAGACTAGCATACTCGTAGATTCAGCTCTCCGCCGTAGCTCTTAAGAAAGTCCTCTTCTCCTTAGACCCAAGAAGAAAGAAATCGAAGAAGACCTCAGAAGGTGGAAAGATCTGCCATGCTCATGGATTGGAAGGATTAATATAGTAAAAATGGCCATCCTGCCAAAAGCAATCTACAAATTCAACGCAATCCCCATCAAAATTCCAACTCAATT
>CM052709.1:73265968-73322777 GCA_028551405.1 Uromys caudimaculatus | reverse complement strand
AAAAAAAAAATAATAATGTTCCAAAAATGCACTGGAGAGTAAGCTTTTTGAGATCTACTATGGACATTGTAGAATCCCATAGAGATTTTACACATTAGACTTACCTCAGAAATGTTTGGGGAAAATGTCCAAAAATTATTTAGTCTTTCTGAGATTTAAGCACCTATGGAACTAACAGGCATGATATCCTGGGTTCGAGCTCACATTCAAATAGGGTATGTGTTACATTGAGTTGGATTTTTGAAATATATGTAATGAAACTGATCAAAGACAGGGCTCACAATGAATAGTAAAGGCTACACAGACAAGAGTGACTTTAGCTGGATTCCATGGTGGTGCCCTGCCAGAGTCCTTACAGGGACTCTGTTCATCTTCATATTTCTTAAGCTAGTCAATAAACACCACATCTCACTGGCTCCTCATCAATGCTAACATCCTCAGAGTTAAGAAAGACATTTACTTTGCCTCACATATACAGGAGGATTTTTATCTCTCATGCATGTTTAGAAACAGTACCAGCCCTGTCCAGTAATCCTAGCAATTGCTAGGACTATGATGGGTGCTTGGGTCTGTCGTTTCAGAATTCTTGTACCATGGCTCCTCAGATGTGTTCCAGAAATCTGAACCAAACCTTCTCCTCATAGTTTTAAGGAACAGTACCTGGTACCCAGTAAATCCCCGAGTAGCTGAGATTCTGACAGTAGCCATCTAGAACCAGCTACCTAATTGCTCCCACTTCTTGCTCTCATAATTGGTACACACCCGCGTTTTAGAGAACAGTGTCACAAGAGGCACAGTTGAGAGGATTGTAACAAAGCTGAGTAAAAGGGAATCCAAAACTTCCATCAGACTAATGTTTATGAACATTTCACCATGTCAAATTGTCTGCTAACTTGTTTCAAAAACATTTCTATAATTGTTTAACACGCTGCACAAAATGTTGAAAAGAAATCTCTAATTATTAGTTTTCTAATGTCATTGTTCCTTTACAGTGGCATGCACTGTGATCACTAGGAAATCTCAGAAAGTTCTACTTTGTTCTGTAAATGAATGTCAAGTTACAACAATCAGGAAATTTTAGGATCTTGAATGTACATAGATATTTTCCTTGTCTCTTAGCAAGTTTTATACCCTATTGCGTGACGTGTAAATTATAGACTGAGTCACTTCTTGTGGCACTGGTTTCTTGCCTGACTCTTTAACTTTTACTTTTCCTCCTTTCTTCAAGAGGAAATATACACCATCATTGTCAGAAAGTTTGACAGAAAAGAAACCATTGTCAGTGATCAACACTGCTGTCAAGCACTGTCATAATGAAACCAGGTGCCTTACCAAGTGTCCAAGGTGGGGGAGGGCAAGAGACTATTATAGTACTTCTTAGATATGTATTTAATGAATTATATGAATTATAAAGGGTGAGTGCTAGCCAGCTGAATCCTACAAAGGAAGAAAGGAATAGCACCATCATGAAGACATTGTCTCTATTCTTTGCACAGCACTGAGAAGCCACCAAATCCATCATCACAGTGGGGGTGGGGGCTACTCAGTCTTCCACATTTCATCTACCTGTTGGTCAACCTCTTCCCCTAGACCTTTGAAGTCCTTCTGGTTTATTATGAGTTAAATCTCTCTTTGGTAATACTATTTATGTATTCTTTGAAATGTTCTTACATATACAACATATCTTGATCACATCTGTCTTAACCCAACCCAGAGTCACCCCGTTGTATGTAACAACCCTGTCTAGCAGAGCCTTGGTCTTCCTAAGCCTTTGGGAAGAGGTGAAGTCCTTGCTGCCCCTGCCACTATTCAGTGTGCACATCAGCAACAATGATCCCTGAATGCCGTGACATAATCAGCATGGGTTGATTGCTTGTGTCCTCCTAAAGTCAATGTTGAAATATAATCACCATCAATGTATTAGAGGATGAAGCCATTTGGACTTGATTAAAGTATTTCTCATGAAGCATCCTTATAAGAGAGGACACAGACCTCCTTTTTTAGAGGCTAGAAAGATGGCTCAGTGGTTAAAATATTGTGCTTCTCTTTCAAAAAACCAAGGTTCGGTTCCAAGCACCAATGTTGAATGGCTCACAATTCCCTATAACTCCAGGTGCAGGAATCTAATGCTATCTTCTGGCCTCCACAGGTACCTGCATACATGTGGTACACATAAAACCATGTAAATGCAAATACATAATTGTGAGATAATTCTCACATCTGTGAGAAACAAAAGAGATATAAGCCAGGAATCTTTTATCTAGTTTACCCTTACAATAACAAACTAAAATGATATTTCAACATCACAAGGCAACAATGTCATAATGGCATTGGTAAAATGAAAAGTATACAGTTTTTCTGTTCAAATCCACTTTCTCTCTGCTCCATCTTAATGTAGCAATGTTTCTATGAGTTTGCTGTTACATAGCATCCTACATGTTACCTAACAAGCATGCTGCGTAAATACCACCATAGAGAACATAAACACTGGATATCTTTCTTTCACTCAACTTGATTTCCTATAAGACCATCCAGATCCCTTTATAAACTGAGATTTTATTTTGGTTTTGCTTTGCTGAATCGTATTTCTGGTCTATCAGTTTATTTAGCCAACTAGTCCATGAAGGATATCTGTGCTATTTCCAGCTTTGTAATAAAACTGTTACAAACATTTGCATAATGAGCTGGTGTGAAAACAAGGTTATTTTCTATGAGATGCACGTAGGGAACAGCTATTGGGCCCTGCAGCCCCAGCACATCTAGTGCTATAAGCTCTTCCAAACTGCTTCAGAGTGGTTTCCACATTTTATATCTCTAAGGAATGGATGACTGATGGTAGACTCTTTTAACCAATCATTGGTTTTGTTACTCTCTTTCATTTCATCATTCTGGCAGGCATACAGTGAAATGTGGTGGTTTCCACTTGCATCTTTCTGATACAAAATAATGTTGATCTTTTATTGTGAGTTTATTTTTATATAAGCCTTCTTCACTGGAATGACTTCTTATGTCCCTGTTCATTGTCTAGTTAGAAAATGCATTTGTCTGGATTTGAATTTTAACAAATTTTAAAAGAATATCCTATGTTTTACTCTTTCACCAAATACCTTGTTGGCAAACATAGTCTCCCAGCTAACAACTTATCTTTAAATCTTTTCAACTGGGTGTTTCTCAGATCGAATAATACAATGAACTTAACAAATTTTCCTTTTCTAGATTGTACTTTTAGTGTAAAAATTAAGTGTTTTTGCTTAGTCTTAGATCTCAAAGATTTTTGCTTATGTTGTATGATCGTTGTGTTTGAGTTTTGTTTCTGATGTTTAATTAAAGTCTATGATCTACATAAGATATGTTTTGGATAGTGACAATCATCACTTTTTAACACACACGTGTCAGATGTTACAGCATTATCTGTAGAGAATGGGGTAGCTTATCTTTTTTTTTTCAGTTGAGTTGAAACTTTGTTTAAAAAAATCATTGGTCATATTTGTGTTGTATTTGTATTGATTTTTTTCTGTTCTGTTTCATTGATTTTTGCATCCATCCCTCCATCAGGTACATGCCTGGAATTACTCTAATATTAGGTCTTGAAGTGTTATAGAATCATTTCTATTACTCTGATTTTCTAATAGCTTTTTAGCTTTTCTGGTTCTCTTCCACTTCTATATACATTTTAGTATAATCTTGTTGGTATCTATAAAATACTCTTGCCGGATAGGAAATATATCAAACCGAGTATGAGTTTGAAGTCTGATACCTTTACTGTGATGAGTTTCCAATTCCGGGCCCAGCAGGTAACTGTAACTCTCCATAGTCTCTGATTTCTTCCATTAGAATCTCATCACTTTCAGAGACCAATCCTGTATTTTTTATTAGATATTAGACTGATTATTTCATTTTTTTCTTTTGAGTAAATTTAAATGATACTTTAACTTCAATGTTCCCATGGTCATTATGAATATAAAACAATATTATTTTACGTTTTGAGCTTTTATCCTGAGACTTTGTTTTTTTAAAAAAAAAATCAACAATATATTTTTCACTGAACATGGTGTCACATGCCTATAATCATGGCAAGCAGGAGGCTGAAGCAGATCATAAGCTTTTAGGCTCTCAGGAGTATCAAAATTATGTGTGTGTGTGCGTGTGTGTGTGTGTGTGTGTGTGTGTCTGTATGTATACCTGTGTTTATGTCTATGTGTGTGTGTCTGTGTGTCTGTGTGTGTCTGTGTGTCTGTGTGTATGCCTGTGTTTATGTCTATGTGTGTGTCTGTGTGTCTGTATGTATACCTGTGTTTATGTCTATGTGTGTGTGTCTGTGTGTCTGTGTGTGTCTGTGTGTCTGTGTGTATGCCTGTGTTTATGTCTATGTGTGTGTCTGTGTGTGTCTGTGTGTCTGTGTGTATGTCTATATGTGTGTGTGTGTGTCTTTGTGTAGCAGAGCAATTTTACTTCTCCTGGCTAAGCTGCTTGTTTTTATCTCTTTTTTTCTTACCTATTGCATGAGACAGCACTTTCAGCACAGTACTGAGTGTGGACAGGATGGATAACCGTGTCTGTTTTTCAAATGTGTCTATGTTGTCCCAGTTTAGTTTATGTAATATGTCCACATCCTACAACACCTTTAACAAACTATTATACTGAGGACAATTTAAAAGCAACAGAAATGTTTCTCTGCATTTCTGAAGACCGGAAATCTAAAACAAAGATGTCAACAGGGCCTTGTTCCCTGTGACCCCTGGAGACATGGAGAGGGCATTATTGCCCAATTCTTCATTTAGGTGGCTGTGTGACTTCACCTCTACCTTTATTTTAGGGTATTTATTCTCTGGTGTCTCGTAAGATCACTGCCACTCTACACCTATGCATAAATTCCTCCGTCTGTGCAGACATCAGTCATATTGCATTCAGTATCATTTGAATACCTCAACTTACCTGCAAGATCTGAGACATATCCCTATTTCACTGCTGATTTGGGAATTCATGCCTTTCTGAATGTTCTGTCAGTCTTGCTAAAAAGCTTATTTATTGAACTTTTCAAAAACGCGACTCTACTTCAGTCATCATTATCATCATCAACGACATCGCCATCATCATTAAAGTTCATTGCTTTCCAATTTTGGTTATTTGCATGCTGCCTTGTGAACATGTGTGTTTACATGTGTGCGTGCTCATGAGTGCAAGTGTGTCTGGAGATCAGACAATGACTTAAGGATTTCTCCATCTCTTGCCACCACTGAGAATAAAAGCGTTCTCCAGTATGCTGTTCTTTACATGGGTTCTCAGTATCAAGGTCAGTTCTGCACTAGTGCTACTGCAAGTCAAGCACTTTACTTCCCAAGCTGCTCCTACCCAGACCCATGGCCTTCTTGGTTTGACTTTGACTTTGCACTGCTTTTCTCTCTACGTCCTTGAGAAGGAAGTTTACATCACTGATTGGTACTTTTCTTATATATTCATTTGGTGCAAAGTAACTTCCAATCAGGCCTGCTTAATAGTTTCTAGAAAATGAAATACACAGTGACCTTAAAGTACTTTTTAAAGTTTCCTTTAGATATCCTCCTCTTCAATCCATATATTTAGAAGTGTATAGGGGAGACTTTGCTTGATCTTTACTGGTTTGCTGGGTTTTATTTTGAGATGAGATCTTGTCCTGCATCACACTATAAAGCCCACGGTGGCCTGCCACTCACACAGGGACCTGAGTGGGCCTACAAATGTGAGCCTGTAGGATGACATGCCGGCCAATATTTCTTCTGTTCTTGATTTTGCTTCTTTATTTTCTATTATGCAATATCAACTCTTTTAAATTTGCTTACTGAGTTTGGCTTTGTGCCACAGGATAATTGTCCCAAATCTGAGGATACTCAGGCAAACCTGACCTATCTTTTCGAATCATTTTACCAAAAGTGAGTTGTCCCCACAGATGTGGAAATCGCTGATACAAGAGACCAACTCTACTTTTATAGTACCCATTTATAAAAAGGTGAAGGACTGTTTTAACATCTCTGTCATCTCAGTTCAAAGTTCCTACTAATTGCTTTGTGTTATTTTTCCTTTGGTTTGAAACCTTCCTGGTTATGAGCCTAACTCATGATTTCCTCACCAACCTGATGGCTAAGGGTAATACATCTGAAGACTCAGTCTTACTTAACTGTCTGCTTTAGCTACCTTCTTGCAGGGCAATGCTGCCCTATCTCTGCCAGTGCATTAGCCTGATAGGCTCCCAGATTACTTCTGGTGATACCTGAAGGGAGAGCGGTCCTCACCTCAGCCTTGCTAGGGAGGAAGCACAGGCTCCTTTCTGGCCTAACTGATATCTCCGTGGCTATGTCTCCAGGGATCTGCACTGAGGCTGTTGCATGATCTCATTACTTCTGAACTATAGGTTTCCTCTAAATTGCCACCAAGGTATTACTGACATCAAGGTAGGAAGCTGAGCATAGGTTGCTGTGGGTTACACGGAGCTAAAACTGTCTCCATCTACTTCTCTCTCATAGCATCTATCTCTGTGGTATTGTGGCTGGTTAGGAGAACCCACCATTGGTGCCAACTTATGGAAACATGAATTTCATAGGTGCTGTTCTGAGAGCAGACAAGAGGAAAGGATGGAAGTCCTGATCCATGCTTAGTCTTCCCTGTACTATGGTCCCTGAGAACAGTTCAGGACACTGGAATATGGACGTCCCCCTTAGCCTTTGGTGCTACAGTTCAGAGTGGGATTTTTGTTCTCTAACATTCCGCCATCATGAAGCAGGTATCTGTACATTTTCTGCCTGGCTATGCTGTCTCTGCCGTTTGACTAGAGACTCCCACCATATTCCTGGCATGTTCAGGCCCCTAGTTGCTCTTCTTGCTTCTGCCAGATTTTTTCTATATACAATTTGTAAAATGGAGAGTCCTAGTTAGACTTGCAAGAGGACAATGGAGAAATTTTATTTATTCCATCTTCCCATTCCTGGAAGTCTCGGGGTACTATTCATTTTTAGTTTGCTTTTCAATTAGAAAAGAAAGGGCAGAATGTTCCATGCCCTCTTCTTAACAGACAGTTGTTACTGCCAGTGTCTTGATTTCTTTCTTTTTAAAAAAAAAAATAATAATAAAGCCTGTTTCTGCTCAAAGAGATGCTGAGCAGATGATAGAGCGTCAGTAAGGCTTGCCTTCGGGTTCTGAAAACTGCCTCAGAAGGATGGCCACTGTCGCGAGTTTTGAAACCTTTTTCTGCTCATAGGATCTAACAGGTGAGAGATGGCAGAGTTTCATCTAAAGAAAATGAGTTAAATGAAGACAGGAGAGAGTTAAAACAGGACAGGATGCTTAGAGAAAAGCAAAAGAGCAGGATACATTGGCACAAGTGACCACACTGTGCCTGCACCTCCTGTTTTGTTGTAGAGGACAAATAGAGGGTCTTCCAGGGGACGTGTGCATCACCAGCAGGGTAGCGGGAAGCCAGAACTGCCCAAAGTGAGTCTGTGAATGCTGCCAAGTAGATGAACAACTTGAGTGCTTAGACCTGGTGTTCACCAGAGAAAGCAAGGGGCGGGACTGGACTAAAAGGAGGGGACTGAGCCGGGAGCAACAGGGAAAGGCACAGAAGGCAGTCCCCGGAGACCTGGGAGGGAGGCGGGAATTAGGCTGAAGGGTCAAGTCCAGCCCAGCAATCTTCAAGATCTGGGCAGACCACAGGAGGCGCCACCAGGACATCTCTGCAGGGCTTGGTGGCCAGGGAGGAGCGAGCATAAATCTCCGCTGCAGGTCTCAGCCACCGCTGCTCCAGCCTGCGCGTCTCTGTCCTCGCGCAGGGCGTTCAGGCTTCTTAGCCTTTGCCTGAGCTGTCAGCTTTCCTCTGCCCGCGATCAACCATGGATGTCAACTCCCTGCTTTCTGTGCAAAGGTAAGACTCGCTTCTCCATATGCCTAATGCGATGTCCCTTAAACTCCGCTGGGCGCTAGAGATCACAGGCAAAGTTGCTTTTCACCCTTTGCTCTCCTTAGAGATTCCCATGGCGAAGTCAAGTCCCTGTACTACTGAGCCTCGGAATCTGCCCTCGGGGAGCCTTGGTCTCTGTTAGCTACCCCACTGGGTGCCCGGCTGGGTGGGGCCTGTGTGCTGGAGCTGCACCCGGTGGAGGACAGCCAGGTGCCAGCTTCTGAAGCTGGGGGTTTGTGGTCTCCTCTGCCCAGCGAGGTACCTGCAGAACCAGACTTTTAGTGTGTGTTACCTGGAACAGTTTTGCGCCTTGGTTTGGAATGCTTTCCAAGGTCTCTACCTGAGGGATCAAGACCGAAGTCGATTTTATCTTGAGTTCTGTTGACCTTAACCTGGGTTAGTGTTTGGGGCTTTGGGGTGAGCTACAATGTCTTGTAGGCTCGGGAGGGGGATATCTCTTAGATCTCTCACTGGCACCTAACCTGAGCCCACCTGTAATCCTGGGCAGAGGAGACCTTCTTGGTCCTTCAGCATCTCTGAAGCGCTAGTTCCACCTAGTGTCTGAGTCCCCTCCCCAGACAGGTAAGCGCAGCCACCTGAGAGATGTGGTTTTGTTGTTTGGTCTTCTGTTTCTTTTCTCTTTGCTCCTGTTCTGCTCTTCTCCGGACCCAGCTGGAGAATTCAATACTCTATGATTTTTGTTCTTCTCCCTAAAAATCTCAGTGTTGAACTGAGGCTATCAGGTGCCGCCCGGCTGAGCAGGTAGCATTGAGCCCTTTGTGCTCTCTGCTCAGCATGGAGCTGAGCATTCACAGTTCACGCCTAGAGCTCCTGGCACTGTTGAATGCTGCAGCCTGAGCTGCCATACTGAGATCCCGCACCATCCACCTTTCATCGCCCAGGGCTCAGTGCTAATCTTGTAAATTCTTACTTCCTATCTCCCCACCCCACCTCACCCCACCCCAACCAACCCAAAAGGAAGGTAGTTATCAGCTGACACTGTCAGGCTTTGAAATAAACAAGTTGAACTAGAATTCTTGGATTACATTGGAACACAGGAAGACCCAACACTCACAGGCTAAGGCTCACACACAGCTAAACTAGAGGGAGAGCTGGGGTAAGGCTGAGGGTCCAGGAGGTTACATATTGCCTTTCAAAGGATCAGAGCCTGCCATCTACAGATGCAAGTGTTTATGTTGTGTGATAGAATTAGCCTTACCCAGCTCTCACCCACCTCTGTGAATCTAGCAAAGCGCTTTAAGCTTTCTACACAATGCCTGGAGCAGCTCTCTTAAGTGAGTGTCTAATTCTCTGGCTCAGGCAGGAATAAATGAACACTGAGTCTCTCTATTTCAGCTTCATGTCTGAAAAAGCAAGTAAGTACTACGGAAGGGAAGATTTTAAAAGCTTAAAAAAATAACCATTGTTGTTGATTTTAGATAAAAGTATAACAACGTTTCAAAAGTTGAGTACATTAGAGGTTTGCTATTTACTGCCTGGAGAAATGGTCCTGAGAATTGAAGTGCTGAGAGCTAGGGATACAGCTCATTTATAAACCTCCAGCCTTGTATGCATGAGGTCCCAAGTCCAGTACTCAGTTTCTACCCCCATTCCCACAAACTGAAATGGCGAACTAAGTAGTCCCTCAATTCCAAAAAATAAAAATAAAAATAAAGTGTGCTTCTCATAACGAATTGGTTGCTTTAAATCCACCTTTTCAGGTTGTCACATGTGGTTCAGTCATGACTCAATTTTCTTCTAATCCTGGAACATTTTCTAAAGTATTAGAAATAAGCCATTCTGATAACTTATTAAGATCTTTTATGGGGTGGTGCCAAAAGCGGCTTTATCAAGAGTAAACAAACTAATTGAAGGCCCATATCTGAATCTTGGTAGATTATCTCCAGAAATAAGCCTTCCAAATACTGCCACTTACTTACCAAGAAACGTCACCTTTCCCCTAAGTCAGAACATTAGTCTCATCTACCGTAGCATCTTTGTTCATTTCTTTACTTTAGTGTAACTTCTCTCCCATCAGATCTGATGGAAGGCTGTTGGGATTAACTTTTCATATATATCTGAAAACAGAATTAAAACTTGAATTGATACCTGTATGCTCTGTACTCATCACTAGACTTTTGAAGAACAGACCATTGGTTATTCTACACAAGGGTTTTTGAGAAAATGGCAAAATGATCAAGTAATAGCAAATCATTATTGATCAAGCATGTATTGTACAAGTCAGAAACATTCTCAGGAATAAAGTTAAGTCAGTGATTAAAATAACACCATTTCTTTTAAGCAAGATAAAATAATTTAGACTTCTATTCAGTAGTGCACAGAGAAAACAAAAAGATTTTGGAAACAGTGAGTTAATTACAGGGTACTTTGTACTGTTAGAATTTTTTACTTTCTTGATGATTTCAGTTAAAACAATGTAAGCGGGACACTAATCAAGCAATACTCTGGGATGCGTGATCTCAAAACGGAATTTGAATAATAATTTGGTAACTTTAACGCATGGGTTTTTAACAGTGAAAATGTTGACAGTTCTATGATATATTGTGATCTATTAACTTGTATTCGCAGAGGTTTCACTTTATTTTGACTGTGATGATTTTAATTTTCAAATATGTAATAAGTTGTATGAAGCACTTTAAAGACTTTTAAAAAGCACTGCAAAGAGAAGCCAGACAATGTCTCCAGGAAGGAAACCAAGCACTGAGAAATCAATATCCTTGCAGCAGATGTACTATAAACCCAGAATTCCATGTTCCTTTCTGGGTAGTAGTCTGGTAGAAATAAAATATTTAGAAAGAAAATGAAGGGTTTTGCTTTGGTTTGGCTAAAAGTTTTCGGAGCATTTCTTCACTCATTTGTTTTATGAAATTTATTTTGCTAAATCACATAACTAGGTGTTTAGGAAAAAAAAAAAAAGAATCAAGGTTCCCTCCTAGGTGATTCCTGTAGCTGTTATTCCTGCATCATAGTTACCCTTTACAGACACAAATCAATGTTGTCTACATGAGCAACTGTGTGCAGAATCACATTTACAATCTATTAAGTGTCATCCCATAGATTAGATTATTTGATCATCACACCCTTGAGGTTTAATTACAACAGATCTTTTGTTTCCTAGCAAAAACTTTGAAGCAAAAGGAAATTAAATAAAGTAAATATCAGATTTAGAAGTCCACTTACATAACATCCAGGACACCTCAAAGTTCTTCTGGTTCCAAGACTAGCTTTTGATTCTTATATTGTCTCTGAACTCACAGTTGTTTTTAATAGGAGAGAAGAAATGCTCGCCTGGTCCTGGCAGTAACGTCATTCTCAGACACATAGGGACAGCCTGAGTGCAAGATAATCTTTAAAACACAAGCCTCGCAAATGCCTTTTAAAAATGTTACAAACAAAACGTATTTTATCTATGCCATGTTTGAACTAGAAGTTATTCCATTTCCAATGTTTGCTTATGTTTTTATACTATATAGAGTTGTTCTTTTTGTTTAATTGGACATCTTGGATTCTATTTTAATCACATACTTTGTATATGGGCTTATGATGAAGAAACTAAAAGTTCATTTTGAAATATATGTGTCTATATATGTGTGTGTGCATGTGCGTGTATGTATACATATATATTTGTATGTTTACATGTGTGTGTTTATGTGTGTTCATATATGTTTGCATGCTTGGGTGGTGTGTTAGTGATTTCATTGTTCTGTCATTTTACTTTACTCGGCCTGAAGTTTAATTTAGCAACACATCCTTCATATTGTTAGGACCTAGGAGAAAAATTAGTTTTTTTTTCTCAAGACAGGGTTTCTCTGTAGAGCCCTGACTGTCCTGGAACTCACTCTGTAGACCAGGCTGGCCTCAAACTCAGAAATCCACCTGCCTCTGCCTCCCAAGTGCTGGGATTAAAGGCGTGTGCCACCACTGCCCGGCGAAAAATTAATTTTTAATGTACCAAAACAACTCCAAACTGTATACTAACCTAAAGTCGCCCGACAATATATTTTTAGTGAATGTTTATAGGTTTTCAAATTCATCTAGAGGCAGAAATGCAGGATCATAGTTTCATTTCTATCTCCTCTTTACAAATGAGCCTGAGGAAGCACTGGTCAACTCTGTGTGTGTGTGTATGTGTGTGTGTGTGTGTGTGTGTGTGTGTGTGTGTGTGTGTGTGTGTGTGTGTGTGTGTTGGGGTCAGGGCATGGTAAGGGTAAAGGTCACATACAGCCTTCAGTGATGCTTTTTCATTGAATGTGACATTCTCTTCCCAAATCCAGCACTGATCTGCATTGGTATTCCCCAGTTCTTAAAAGCCAGGGAACTCCCATTCCAGAAGGAACTTTCTATGGAAAGAGAACCTAGGAGTTCAGAATGTATTCCAACATACAAGATTTCAAATGTCAACAGTGCTTCTGAGTAATGGGCACATGGTAAAGAAACAGGAATTCTCAAAGCAATTCCTAGTCAAAACACCTTTATAAATACTCATGAGATTTACCATTAACATTTCACTGTACTGGCAACTCTTATGGGCACATGGCCTCCATCTCTGTGGTTCCTTTGGTAAAATATGTATTTATCAGTTGTAAATAATCACCTTGTAAGTCAACTCTTAGAGAGCCTCTTGTCCATAAGGGACTCCCTTAGCTAGCATTGTCTGTGAGAGAGCTCTCGACATGGAATTTTAGGGAGGAAGGAAGAAATGCTGATGCATTTGATATTAGAATGTTTATGTCCTTTCACAAATAACCGGTTCCTCTCTATCTAAGGTGCTCATTGGCTCCTCCTGGATTTTCTGACATGTGCAGGAAGTATACTGATTATCTACGTCCTTTGTGTTTATAGCCTTGTACAATCTTACCCCTTCTATGCCAATGATGGTCAGTTAGGCCCTATAAGAATGAACATGCAACTCCCTTGACAGAAAAAAAAAAATCAAGTCATATTAAAGAACTGAAATAGTTCTGTAAGAAAGCTGAGCTTGGAGAAGGGTTGTTTCTCTTTAAGATTCCCCCATAGGTGGAGAGAAACACGTTTACAGTAAGTGCTTCAAAGGATTTCTCCTTGGTGAAGCACCTAAGAACACCGGCCACCTAGCAGTTACCTTAGAAAAAAGATTTTTAGAACTCTATGACTATTTTCATCCCCTGACTAAAGGAATAATAAGAGCAGCTGAGAGTGCTATGAGGTAAGCTGAGATAGCCTTGTGTATGATGTCTGAGTAACAGTGGCTCTCTGTTTAGAGATTACCTGGTGATCCTACTTAAGAACAAACAAACAACAACAAAACCTCTAAGTGTGGTTGTTGTATCTTCTTTCTTTAACTGACATTTATAAGATACTCTGGATTTTTTTCTGGCTTATCTTTTTTAACCTATATCTTCATATTTAAAGTTACTTACTGAAGACAGCCTATTAGGAGCTACCTTTTAAAACATCACCTAATAATCTCATATAATGTAACTATCTCCCCTGTGTACATTAACATTGTAGATGGGACTAGATTGAAATCTGCCATCTAGCTAGCTATTTTCTATGTGTACAATCTGCCCCCTTTTTAAATTTATTTTCCTCTCGTGTGCTTTATTTGAGGTTAATTGGGAAATGCTTATAATTCCTTGCTAGCTCCTCTGCTGATTTACTATTTATAGTTTGCTAGATCAAAAGTTGATACCACAGAGGTTAGAAATCATATCTTTAAATAATCAGAGTGTACTTTCAAATTATAATGTATGCTTTCACATCCAGGTTAATTATACATTGAAATTCTCTCCTTTGATTGGCATATATTTTATTTTTACGAATGGCATAAACAATGTGTGTTGTCATATTTCTATTAAGTCACTTTTAGAATACTCAAAATTAAAAGGTTTAATGCGTTTTCCTTCGCTTCTGAAGTTTTAGATAATTTGTTATCATTTATTGGGCTTTTGTCTGTGTTACATAGCTTCTCTTAAAAGCAAGCAAACAAACAACAACAATAACAAAAAAACTCCCTTCAGTATTTCCTGTGGAGAAGGCCTGTTAGCAATGAATGTTAAGATTGCTTTTCCTTGACTTTGTGAAACATACTCTTTTTAAGTATATAGTTCCAAATAGAAAGCTGTTTTCGAGGAGTTTTAGGTTAGTGTGCAAAGTAAAGGGTTTTCTGTAGCATTTTCGTACATATTTTGTTCTTCTTGGTCCTTCTCCTCCACTCCCCCAACTACCTACACACCTCCAGCTGGCCCAACGTTCCCTTTCCATGTCTAGGTTTTTGTATTGCTTTTTGTTTTGTTGCTCTCCTTTTAAAAACCTCTTCTTTCATGATCACCTTTCTAGTCTCATCATCCGTACCACCACACACACACACACACACACACACACACACACACACACACACACAAATCTAAGATCCACATGGGAAGAAAACATGCACCTTTTTGCCTTTCTGAATATACATCATTTTAGGAAGTAATTTCTGGTTCCACCATTTTCCCTGAAAATCTCATCATTTTATTTTTCCTTGTGGATGAATAATACGCAACTTTGTTACACTGACCACATTCTCTTTATCCACTCATCGGTTGGTAAGGACCCATTTCTTAGTTACTGTGAATAGTACAGCAATAGATGAGCAAGCATCTCCCCAGACCATCCGCATTATATGGTAGTTCAATTTTTAGCTTTTTGGATTTTTGAGAAATCTACATAAGGCTTTCTAAGGCGGTTATAGAAGTTTACAATCATACTAGCAGTTCACAAAGGCTGATCATTTTCTATAATATCACCAGCATTTGGTATCATTTATTTTCTGGATGTTAGCCACTCTTGTCAGGGTAAGATGGAATCTTGAAATAGTTTTCATCTCTATTTTTGATGACTAGAGATGTTGAACATTTACATTTCCTAAATATTTGTTAGCCATTTGTGTTGCTTTTTTCTTTTGAAAACCCTCTGTTGAGTTTATTAGTCCATTTAAAGGTTGCAAGATTTTGTTTTCTGCATTCAAGTTTTGCAGTTTTTATATATTCTAAACATTAAAAACATATTTGCTGTATATAGACAAAGATATTTCTAATATTCTATAAGTTCTCTGTTCATTCTGGTGTTTGTTCCTTTGCCTTGGGGGTTTTAAATGTAATTTAATCTAATTTGTCCATTTTTATCATAATTATTTGTGCTATTGGAGTCCCTTTCAAAGAGTTCTTGTCTATGAGTACATTGATGGCTCTTTGTATTTGGTTTTGGTTCCTTCTAGCAGTTTCAACATTTCAGGTCTTATATACAAATATCTTTTTATTAAATGTATTTTAATTTCTATTATTAAATAATATAAAAATTAATAAGAATGATATTTTGGTATGATTACTCCCTCCTCCTAGGTTGTCTTTGGTAACACCTTCTTCAGATGTGTAACTTGGGCTAAGGGCTGCCAGTCTTTTCAGTAACTGGGACTCAGGGGATGCAGAAGACATACCACACCTCTTGAGCCTTGTCACAGCCCTTTCCCCTTGGGAGACTGTACCAAACTGAGCAGTGCACTCTTCTCATGATAGAGACACCTCTCCCCGGTGGTGTCCAGGATGCTGTCTTCTCAAACTATTAACTCCAAATCAGCAATGGGAGTTATCAGCTTTGGGTTCTCCTTGTTGCATTCCTTTCTCTTCCACGGGCTGCTTTACTCTGTTTATCTCTGAGCAGTGCATCTAGTCCTTGGTTGTATATCTCCATCTGGATCAACTTTCTCCATTTTGCTATTCTCATCATACCATTATTAATTTCCATGTCACCTATCTTTTGTCCTCTCCACTTTCAAGATTTTCTTTGTCTTGCTTAGATCAATTTGAATATAACAAGCCAAGCAGTGAGATAGCATCTCTATTATATTACCCTTGTGATGGTCTCTAAACTTCTTGGGTCTATGATTTGCTGCCATTATGAATTTAGAAAAGGTTCAAGATGACTTCTTTAAATCTACTTCCTACCTTGGTCTGTTTCTTGCATTGCCTCCAACCTCAACCTTTCCTTAGCTGAGATGACTCAGTTGGTGATTGACGAAGGCCAATATTTCGCTGACTTAGAATTTCCATTTGCTTTCATCACACAGTTTTCATGTGAGTTTGCACGCTATCCACTTTGTCCACTGCAGCCACTCAAATCATAATTACTATTTAATAGTCAACCATTTCTAACACTTGTGCCCTACTTGGTTCTGCTGATTGTTTTTTCCCCTTGGAAGTATTTTATATTGTTTTGAGAAGCTTGGAATGTTAGTTCCCCACTCAAGTCAGAGGTAGATAGTTGACAAGGAGGAAATAGTTTTAGGTGTCCAATACACAAATATAACAAAGAGATATTATATATCAATCATATTGAGGAAGGCATAGGAGGAGTATGAAACATTTGGTTGTGTTGAATCAACAGCCAGGAAGCAGAATGGACAGGGATTGTCTAGGCTCTTAAATCTCAAGGCCTGCCCTCAGCTAGCTCTAAAGCAAGCTAGCTTCTACAGGTTCCACAGCCTTCCAGAATGGCTCTACCAGCTGAGTACCAACTGCTCAAATATCTTTTTCTATGTGGGACATTTTACATGCAAGCTATAACAACTTCCTTTTATTCCTTTCATTTTAAATATACAACAAATAGCCAAATTTATTAAACTAGATATTTAAATTTCTTAGAAGAGTCATGGTTTCAGATACTCAAATTACTTAAAAAATATAAATTGTACTGCTTTTCAAAGCAATTAGGTTTAGAATAATACTTATCTTCGTTACCTCCCAGTTCAGAAGACCGGAGTGTGCATCTTGGAATGCCAGCAAGTGTCAGCAGTACACATTCTTTCCCAGAGATTGTCCTATATTTAGAAAATATAGATACTATACATCTAGTTCCATAGCTACCAGCTCCATCTAAAAAGCTAACAGTTCTTGTATATGGGGCTCATATAACATCCCTCTGACCCTTGACCTCTGGTATCTGACATTTTCTTTTGCCTCCCTCTTAAACTATTAATAATACTGCACCCTGGATAATCCAACATAATCTTTATATACTAACGCCATCTAATTAACTGCATCTTAAACCTTAATCCTCCTTTGCCTCAGAATATAACATACTCATGGCTTCCAAGGACTGGTCACCAAGTATCTTAGGGGAATCACTATCATGTCTGACATAGTCAGTAATTCAACTAAAATTTGGCACTTGAAATGCTACAAGAAATTATTTCTTCATTTTTCTCTTCTTTCTCCCTCCCTTTTCTTTCTAAAGTGAAGAGAAAGCACTGTTTGTTCTTCTAATATCACAAATGAGTTATTAAGTGAATAGAACTGAAATAGCCATCCAATTCTCAAGGACTACTCAAATACATGAAGGCTATACATGGAGCACTGTTGAAGCCCTTTGAAACACACTCACTGAAATGGTCTTGTTGCTATTTAGCAACTTATTAGGGAATAGAATTAGCTGTCTTGCTAAGTATAGGGTGAGACTGTTCTTGGGTTTCTTTTTGATATATAGTCACATGGCATAATTTTGTCCAATTCTGTATTTTAAGAAAAATAATGACATTAAATCCTAAACTTCACATTTACTGCATCTAGCCCATGCTGCAGTTGAAAGAACACTGGTCTGAGAAGCCTTTTCAATAGCAGAATACTTGAGAGCAGAGCTAGGTAGGGCAGACTACTAAAAATCACAAGATCCCCAGGTCTATTCAAGAGTGGTGACATTAAGAGGCCATTTGATTTTTTTTTTTTTTTTTTTGGTTCAAGATATAAACGATATCAGAAAACACTGGAAACAGATACCCAGGAAGTTATAATGTTTCACAAAAAAAATGAGAAGGCAACCAGGAAGATTCTTCTGCAAGATGTCAGTTGACATATTACTGCATTCTCAATGCTTGTAGCAAGGAAGGTGCTGAGAATGCCTATACCTGCCTGCGTGCATGTTGACCTTTCATACCTATTATAGATAAGTACAGTTAGTTGTCTGGACACTAGCTTCATTTCTATAATATAAGAGAATGGGGCAAAAGAGAAGAGGTGGGAGAGATGGGGGAGGAGAGGAAGAAAGAGAGTAGAGAGATGATTTGAAGAGTGGAGAGATATCTGAGAATGTACAAATGGAGCATTGTCTGGCACGTTCTACTGAACTGAAACATTTGTTCTTGGATGAAAGAGGAGGCTCACAAACTTGAAGTGGTACCAGGAAGTAAACGAAGATCACCATGTCCTGGAGAACTTGCCTTGGAAGATTTTTGAGGCCCCTTCCCAACAGTATAAAATGTAGTGAACAGGGATGGAGGTGGAAACTTTGAGCAGCCAAACTACAAACAAGTTTGT
Source organism: Uromys caudimaculatus (assembly GCA_028551405.1). Lineage (NCBI taxonomy): Eukaryota > Metazoa > Chordata > Mammalia > Rodentia > Muridae > Uromys > Uromys caudimaculatus. The sequence continues at coordinate 73,304,498 of CM052709.1, read as the reverse complement.
TCAGACTGTGGCATTGCCTGTAAGCTGAGGAGAGAGCCCCAGGTTTGCAGGCATCATCACCTATGTTTGGGTGGGCTTTCCAGCGATGGAGTCCCTTTTAAATATGGAGTCCCTGTTCCTTGTAAATACTCCATCACTTATACACCTTTTGATAACCCAATGAATAACTTACTGGTTGACCAATTTCAACATTGGTGCACCATTATTTTGTCTGCCATAGGCTCACTCTCTGGAGTGATTAAGAGTGTGTGTGTGTGTGTGTGTGTGTGTGTGTGCATGTGTGTGTTGCATCTCTCCAGGAAGACTGTGCCTATAAGGTAGGGAATGGGTCAGTTGACTACTGTACATACATGTGATGCCATCATACATGACAGCGTTTTCCTTAATATTTACCAAATGTTCAACAATATTTTCTTTGTGTTCTTAGAACTCAATATCTCTTTTACTAATAAAAGGGCTATTGCCCTCTTGAGGGTCATATGTGATTCTGAAGCTTACTGTAAAACCATTTCTACTGTCTCTTCCTGTTGTGGCTGCTGATTCCCAGATGCTCACTGGCAGGCAGCTGCCTCTCTGCTCATTCTGAAAGTGGGACACCAAGATCTGTTTCATTTGGAGTGCAGTACTTAGTGACTCAGCTTCTTCGGAACAAAAAGTCTTTCTTTCCTGGGTTTTCACTACCCCCTCATGACACTTTCTCTAAGTAGGGCTGGCTTCCCTACCAACCTCTGTGCTCTGGCTATCTCGTTATCTTTTGAGGTCAAATTACTATAGCAAGATGCATTACATGTGTGCTTTACACTCCTTGCGATTGATATTAACAGTAAAGAATTAACTTCATCATCCTTCCCACTAAATATCAGCAGCTTTGAGTGGATGTACAAATAAAATGTAATAAAAATGGCCAAACTGGGGCTGGAGAGATGGCTTAGGGGTTAAGAGCACTGACTGCTCTTAACTCTTGACTCCTCTGAACTCAGAGGTCCTGAGTTCAATTCCCAGCAACCACATAGTGGCTCACAACCATCTGTAATGGGTACTGATGCCCTCTTCTGGTGTGTCTGAAGACAGCCACAGTGTACATGAAATGAATAAATTTTTTTTTAAATGGCCAAACTGACCTTCTTGTTCAAGATGAAATAGAGATATAACTTATGATTAAAGAATCGTACTACGGATCTTATTGATTTGACTGAGTGTAATTCAAATGTAAAAGAGATCTTTCTACAAATTATCACCTGTATCATGAAGTCACCATCATTCTCCTACTTAGTATTTTGAATTGTTAATGCATCTATAACAGAATGGCAAGCAGGCAAGACAGTTCTATTCTAGGTCTACTTGTTTAGAGTCCTCTGTTTAGAGACAGACATGACAGCCTAGATTGGGGACTGACCCTAGACTGTCCAAGGGTTGGTTCATAGAGAAGAGTATGAACAAACTATAGATACCATTGACCAGAATTGAATGTACTAAATATTTCTAAATATTTTCTGACTTCTGTTGACTTCTTTCACAAGACCACCATTGTTGTTCATGAGATATATTCCTGAAAGAATATGTGCTAAAACCCTATTAACATTCTATATTTAGCACGATACCTGTAGCCCAATTAACAAGGCATTGTTATAACTGATAATTAAATCCTTAACACAGGAGCATGAAACCCACTTGGTAAAACCACTCAGTCAAACATCATAATCAAGAGTACTTTAATGTCTTGTGCATCTGTGCTTTAGGGAAAATCTCTCATGAAGTTTTCATGGTTCACTGATGATAAAATTCAAGACATGGGTGAAAATTCTTTTTCGGAGATTGAGACAACTCAGTGTCCTCCCATGCTGGTCATTGACATGGTTCATGAGCACCATAGCTAGATAGGATTGCCTTTCCTCCTTTGGAAGCTTGCATGGCACTTTCTGGTACCATGAAGGCTAAGTCCTCAGGGAGGAGTCACTCAGCTCACTTCCAGCTCAGGGGTCTCTGGGCCCTGTTTTGGAAGTGTTTGGTGTCTTCAGCAATCAAGACTTACCTACTATCTGTTGGAGCAACTAGAGGTAATAGGTAGGCTATGATGCTTTGGAAGTCTCTTGAGCAAATCTGGCCAAAAACTCAAAAGAAAACTGTCGTGCCTGGTGTTACAGTTTTGGTTAGATGCTCTTTAGCTCTTAGAGGCTGTATTGTCAGAATAGATGAGAAAATGTCATGGAAACTATATGTATATATTTATACACAAACTATTTAAAGCAGTGGTTCTCAATATTCCTAATGCTGTGACCCTTTAATACAGTTCTTCATGTTGTGATGAACACCAACCATAAAATTGTTTTCATTGCTGCTTCATGACTGTAATTTTGCTACTGTTATTAATTGTAATGTAAATATCTGTGTTTTCCGATCTTAGGCAGCCCCTGTGAAAGGGTCATTCGATAATGCTCAAAAGGGTCATGACACACAGGCTGAGAACTGCTGACTTAAAGCCTATATTGTATAAAGAAATACTGACTAATGTAGCAAACAAAGCACAAGACCATAGTTTTTAGTTCCCTGTAATCTGAAATAAAAATGGAGGAAGAAGGGAGGAAGCCCCTGTGAGTTATTGACTAAGAAAGTTTTAGTTTGACTCTCAAAGCAAATAACTTTAACATAGGCTTTTTGCTGATGTTAGATTATCCAAGAACTCTAATTTCCTAGAGTAACGTCTTTAGAATTTTTTTCTAATTTGTGATTCAGTCTCTGATCTTTTGAGCAATGAATCATTTTCAAAATCTCTTGGCAGTTTACAAAACAGAACTGTCTTCCTGAAGGACCAAGGAGCCCAGCTACAGCTCTTTGAAATGTAAATGAGAGAGAGAGAGAGAGAGAGAGAGAGAGAGAGAGAGAGAGAGAGATGCTAGCTTACATCTCTGAGTATCTGTGGGAAAGCAGGAAGCTGATACTTGTGTCTCATACCAAAGTGTGAAACACTGTCAGCTCAGGGAAGTGTAAGAGAATGTGTTTTCCCTTTCTATATGGCTCCTGAGCAAGCCCTCTACTCAGTACACCTGCTATTAAGAAACTCTCCTGGCCTGTGCAGAGTTGAGTTTACACTTCATTCTGGACTCTCTCCCCATTTCAATGACCTGAAATAATGTGTGCTTTTTGTTTCATCCCTCCCCTCAAACTTTACTCCATGCTTGTTTCTGTCATCTAGAATATAGGAGGATGGGTTGACTATTCACAGGGACAATGAGGATGCATCGAGGAGGATGGAAAGCAAATTATACTTAACAGAACTGGAGGATTTTCATCATGGAGTAAATATTCAAGATAAAGAAAAAAGGGGTTGGAAGATCAATCCAACTTATCTTTGGTTTGGTACATCTTGGCTTGCTTTTAATGACAAAAACAAAAACAAAAACAATCGAACTAAAATTTCTATGAGGGGAAAGGGGAGAAAGCAGATCAGATGAAAATAAGTTGAATTTCAGTAGATACAAAAAAGTACCTATGAATGAGCAGCAGCTGTGGATGGATTCTAAAGCTCATGTAGAAGTAGGGTGACAAGGGTGGAAATATGATTCTAGACTGAAAGTATCAGAGAGATGAGATCCTTTAGGATAAATTGATGACTCTAGCATAGTGCCAACGCCCGGCCACTTTAACCAGCTGTACAACATCTGGTTGTGACTGGTATTGTGACCTTCTCACATAGAATAAAATCACAGAGATTGTGCAGAAAGAGGTAAATTCTAATTGCAATTGTGTGTATGTGTCTGTGTGTGTGTCTGTATGTGGTATGCATATGTGTGTGTGTGTGTGTGTGTGTTTGTGTGTGTGTGTGTCTGTGCTTGTGTGGTATGTCTATGTGTTTGGTGTATGTAATGTTTTGTGTGTGTTCTGTGTGTATGTGTGTGGTTGTGTGTGTTAAATGTCTTTGTGTATATGTGTGTGTGTATACTATGTCTGTGTGTGTGGTGTGGTATGTGTGTGTGTGTTATGTGTCTTTGTGTGTGTCTGTGTGTTTGGTGTGTGTGGTGGTGGTGGTGTGTGTGTGTGTGTGTGTGTGTGTGTGTGTGTATGTGTGTGTGTGTGTGTGTGTGTGTGCTGTGTATGGTGTGTGTTTGATGTGTGTAGTATAGTGTGATGTGTGTGTCTGTGTGTCTGTGTGTCTGTGTGTCTGTGTGTATATGCTTTCACATGTCCCCGTCAGGTCTGAGAAAGAGAAAGCAGATGAAGACTGTTAGTAGCCAGTTTGAACAGTGGGTAGAAGTTGTTTAGATATTCAGTCAACACTGCTCAGTAATGCTGATTAAATTCTCTAGATAATTGTCCCATAATAAACAAGTCTGTGCATGTTGTTCACCCTGCTGCAGACTTCCTGGCCTTTTGCAAGTTTATCCATCATAATTAGCTACACCATGTCTGACAGGCTGCTGTCCCCCTGGCATTTCTAAGTTGGTCTTAAGCACAGTGCAGCAGGCTACACAACTATGCTTAATGTAAAACCCAACTCTAATTAATATTTGATGCCGGTTTTTATGGCTGGTGCTCTTTTCCTTTTAAATGTCACAATTATTCAACTTAGACAAGATATCCACTGCCCTTCTCTGGTCATCTAAATTATCTGTGAAAATAGGCAGTGTCGCTTTTGTTGATTTTTTTTTCTTCCCCAATGCTCTGCAGTAATAGTTTTTATAGCAACTGTTAAACAATCAGACTACAGTAGTACCCTCCGGGCTTCAGTGCTCACAGCCTAAAATATTATCACCTCCAATCCCGAAGTAACAAAAACACCTGCATTAGACCACATGGACCCATAATTCCTCTCAAAGCAATTTCTATTTAAACAACAAAAATAGCATAGGTGAGTAGCAGATGTTCCATTGCTAATTATCCAGATGTTCCACTCTGCTCTCATCATCTAGACCCTGCCTTGTTCATTCCCATTTTACTAGGTTTTTTTTGTCTTGTATTGTTTGAAGCTGTGAGTGAAAAACTTACTTATTCAGATATCCATGATTTGTGTTTCCGTGATATTCAATTCACACCAGTTTGTGCCTGTAGAGCTGGGTGGTGCTGTATAATGAGCCGAGGTGTGTGGGGGGGTGGAGAGAGGAAGATAGAGAATGGGGTTCCCGAGTCTAAGATGGTATTCTATGGGGGCCCTGTAAGATGGTTTAGCGGTTAAGAACACTGTTGCTTTTCTGTAAGTCCTGAGTTCAATTTCTAGCAACCAGATGGTGGCTCATGACCTCCTATAAAGGGATCTAATGCCTTCTTCTGGCATGCAGGTGTACATGCTGATAGAGCACTAAGAAAGAAAGAAAGAAAGAAAGAAAGAAAGAAAGAAAGAAAGAAAGAAAGAAAGAAAGAAAGAAAGAGAAGGAAGAAAGAAAGAGAAGGAAGGAAGAAAGAAAGAGAAGGAAGGAAGAAAGGAAGAGAAGGAAGGAAGAAAGGAAGAGAAGGAAGGAAGAAAGGAAGGAAGGCAGATATTCTCTGACTGAGCAAGTGAACTGAATACCCTCCATGTGTCCTGACCTGATGCTCACTATCTGTGTGCAAAAGAAGTTGATACTCTGTTATAATGGAATGGGACTCCACTTCCTTATAGTTCACCTATTTCACTCTTGTGGGTAGCTACTGGGCCTGTCTTATCCAATATTATATAAATTCATAAGGCCAGAATTGATTCTCCTTGTTAGCTGGCATATCACGAGCACCTTGTACAATACTTGGCTGTTAGTAGCCGTTAGATGAAGGATAAAGAAGGACTAAGAAGATGTGTGCATGATTTTCTCATTGCCCAGAAGGATTATGTTTTTCTGCTTATTGTGGTGGGAGTTTGACCAATGGACCTATTAACAATTTGTTAGAGAGAAGTTTCACTTTGATTGGCGGATTCACAAAACAAACAAGCAAGCAAACAAACAAACAAACAAAACAAGTATGCCTAGAATTCCTAAAAGATTCTAACCTTAGAAAATGAGCAACTCTGAATCAGTGACATGACAGACTTAGATATGAAGCCATGGCCGCTTATTAGCTTAATGTCATTGTCCCTTAAATTCCCATTTGGGCTTGTAGCAATAGTGTACAGAAGAGCAAGGAGCCACTCAACCAAAAACACAGGAGGCAGCAGATGCTCTAAGATCAATAAAGCACTGTCCTGGCTGCTGTGTCAGTCTGCTTTCTGCTGCTAAGACAAAAGCCTGAGATAAACAAGTTTTAAAAAGGAAAGAAAGAGAGAGAGAGAGAGAGAGAGAGAGAGAGAGAGAGAGAGAGAGAAAGAAAGAAAGAGAGAAAGTCACTTATGACCAGACTTTTAAATTAGCTTTTCAAGATTGGTTGGAATTTTTCCCTTTATCACAGCAGAAAAGCACATGTTCATCATGGCCAGGAAATGAAAGAGGACTTCAAGAAAACTCATTCATGATTTAAAGATTCCCACTATGCCAACTGCTGAATGTCACCAGAGACCAGAATTGATTCTCCTTTGTTAGCTGGCATATCATGAGCACCCTGTATAATACTTGGCCCCTCCCAGAGTATCACTCAAGGGACACAGCCTTTAAACGCTAAAGATCCAGACTGTAGCAATATCTGTGTCTAGATCTTGTAATTGGATCATAGCTAGTTGAGATATATACATCAGGCGTTTCCCCCAACAAGTGCAGGCAGATTATAAGCAAACATGTCAAATACTACTCTTGTCTCAAAGTAGGTGAAGAAGAAAACATCCTGTTCTCTTAGGTGACACATCTTAGCTTAAATAATCCTTCCCAAGGGAAGACATTTCTCACCATGATGCTCTTCTATATAGGACACAGTCCATTCCACTCTGCCTAGAAAGGGCTAATAAACCCTCAACCTGCCGTTTCCTCCCTGTGCCACAATGAAGGAGGACACTTCTATACTCTGAGACTTCACTCCTCCTACATAATCCCCATGGAAGCTCCATTTGCTTACAAATATAATTTGCAAGAAATATTAACTTTGCAGGATTTCTCTTGGAAATCCATGATGGCTCTCTTGCCATATTTTATGCAAGAAAACAACTGAGTCTGAAGTTACTTAGCAGCGAGACAGTCTTTACATAACGACTGTGGTTGGGTTTTTTCACTTTCTGCTCTCAGCTCACTCTTCCCAGCAGCATTTAATGAGGCAGCAACATAGACCTGCTGGGCTAATGGCTCTATTGTCCTAATAATTAGGAAACACGCTCATCTCTCAGCCTCAGTAAAATTCCGTGCTCGGCTTTCTCTGGAGAAGACAAAATGCAGTCTCCAAGAAAAGTTCAAGGTTTCCTGAGTCTTGGTTAGTTGGGAGTTTATAAAGTTATAAAAATATAATATGGGCATTTATATCCTGGACATTTTGAGATCTCTTTAGAGAGTACTTTTTTCTGTTGATATGATTCATGCAGGCCACAATACAAGTCTTCTATTAATCGGAGCTGTATGAAGTTATAGATAAATAAGAGCCTGAATGTCAGTTACTTTTTTCTCATTATTTACATTTAGAAAGCAAAGAAGATTAAGTCAATCCATTCATATCTTAGATATAAGACAGATGAATGAATGGCAAAGATATTCAGCTACCGTCGGATGGAGGTGCTAGGCCTGTCTCCTGGCTTCCGTCTCATCTCTGAGAGAGAGTATGGTAGTGTCAGACAGAATGAGAAAACCATGCCGGGGAGCCCACAAGCATTGACAGGAAGTGGGATGGAAAACTGCAATTGAATACTGGGACAATGACTGGTGCTACTCAGGGAATGGCTTTGTTACTAAGAATAAATGTGCTTACAAAGAAGGAATGTCAGGCGGGCAGTGGTGGCGCACGCCTTTAATCCCAGCACTTGGGAGGCAAAGGCAGGCGGATTTTTGAGTTCGAGGCCAGCCTGGTCTACAGAGTGAGTTCGAGGACAGCCAGGGCTATACAGAGAAACTCTGTCTCAAAAAAAAAAAAAAAAAAAAAAAAGAAGGAATGTCACTAGATACTATTTTAAAGGTCTTCACAGTTGGACTAAATAGTAAACCTTATAAGACAGCTTTAAGACGTCTTACCCATGTGTGTCAAAATACAATTTAGTCAGTGATAACCCAACAAAAAGTTTTATTATTTTATTCAAGATTTTTTTCCTTCAGATATACAATTATAAGACTAATTAGTACTAAATTACAAACATTCTTTACAACTTGAGAGTGCTTTAACTGGTAATTTTGCTCCCACACTTTTTATGAGGTGAAAAATGTAGATATACTTTTCTCTGTGCCATTTAAACATTAGACTTTAGGACTCAAATGAGGATTTGTACCTCATCCATTCATCAACAAACTAGTATGTTTTGAGGTAATTGAAACTCATATGAGAATAAAGAAAGGAAATATTTTATTCTTTCCCACATTTTTATATCTCATTCAAATCTGATGGTTTGAAGTTGCTTCTTAAACCAAGTGTGAGAGTAGGGTTGTAGAAAGATCTACCACTTGGCTTCCCTCTCCAGTGCAGGATTGTACCATTCAGTCTCTATTCGTATAAAACTTCTTTGTGGCAAAAGCTATTTAGGTCCTGCCTAGAGTATCATCCTCTCCATTCCATGTCAAGACATGTAGCAACACTCTAGTAAAATCAAACCTATGCGCTCAATGATAGAGTAGTGTTGTATTAAACTTTTAACAAGCAAATTAAGACTTAATACATTTACCAATAAATTTGTATCCTGTATTTCTTTACCTGGGTCTTTTAAGGGAATGCTTTATTTTATTTTTTATTCTTCTTTCACATATTATATCCAGGCTACAGTTTCTCCTGCATCACCTCTCCTCAGTCTCTCTTCCTATCTCCCCACTCTCTCCTATATATCTGCCTTTGCCTCCCCTCAGGACTAAGCAGGCTTCCCAGGAACATCAACCCAACAAAGCATGACAAACTACAATAAGACCAGGCACATACCATCACATCAAGGCTGGACAAGGCAATCCAGTGGGAGAAAAAGGGTCCCATAAACAATCAAAAGATTTGGGAATAGCCCCTGCTCCCACTGTAAGGAAACCAACAAGAACACCTAGCTACTTATCCATAGCATATGCAGAAGACCTAGGTCAGACCCATTCATGCTCCCTGATCTCTGCCAGCCTCCATGAGCCCCAGTCCGTTGGAATTGCCTGCTTTATTTTAGAAGAAATATGCTATGTGCTATGTATATATGCAAGGTATATTATAAAAACTAAAACCATGATGCATACTCTGACAATTGTTTGTTTTTAAGGAACAATTCAGAATATTATTTGAAAAGGCTCACGTTTAAAAATCTAGAGTATCAATGAGAGGGGAGGCCCTTGGTTCTATGAAGGCTCAATGTCCCAATGTAGGAGAATGCTAGGGCGGTGAGGCGGGAGTGGATGGGTGGGTGGGGAAGCACCCTCATAGAAGAGGCAGGGGGGCAGGGATGCGATAGGGGGTTTGTGGAGGGGAAACCGGGAAGTGGGCTGACATTTGAAATGTAAATAAATAAAATAACCAATAAAGAAATAAGAAAAAATCTAAAGTGGTGGGGGGCCAGTGATTGAGATGTAAAATAAATGAATGAATGAATATATAAATAAATGGAAAATAATAAACATATGAACTGTGGGACTACCTCTGCCAACAAGCTTCATGTAAAATGAAAATGAACCAACTGACTTCTCAAAATTGGCATGCAAGATGAGTGTGCCCAGGTTATAAATGAAAATCCAAGACTTCAGAGCCCAAAACTTTCGAATACTGACAAACTACCACAAGGGGATATTTGATGAATGACCTCATGGGGCCGTTGCACTTGAGATCAGGGGCACTGAAAATATTGTATAATGCTACCTTCAGGTTGTGTATCCTAGTTCTATACAAAGCAAATAAACCCTGGGTTAGGTTTGGGACCTATCTCCAAGATAGGTCATTAGTTGTATACAAATATTCCAACCCCCTCCAAATTGCCTAAATGCCAAAACATTTCGGATCCTAAGTAATTCTGATAGAGAATACTTAAACTGCATAAAACTACTACTTAAACTACATAATAACCAACCTTGCTGTTGATGTTATTGGATTTGCTATAGCTCATTGCTATGGTGTGAAGTTACTGTATCTTTAGGTTAGATCATGACTATTACCTTCTTTATTGCACCACTATTATCTCTGAAAAACTTTTCAGTCAACAAGCTAGCTCTTTCCTTTTTGGTCTCTGTTCACAAGTATTCCTCACTCTCCTTCATCTTATATTTTTCTCATACTTACAACCTGCTGGCACTACCGTTCTTTCTAGTTATGTCTTTTCTAACATGACCGGGTAACTGTTAAATGCCTGTGAATTTTAGCTCAAATTTTATATTTTTAAAAAATTATTAATGAATCATTTTCTTATAAACAAGTAAAATTGCTAATACTTCTTTTTAGAATTATTCATTTTATTTTACGTGTATAAATGTTTTGCCTGCCTGTGTGTATGGGCAACATAAATATTCTTGTTGCTTGTGCAGTTCATTAGAGGGTGTTGATCATCTGGAAGTAGAGTTATAGATGGTTGTAAGGCACCGTCTGGGTGCTAGGAAGCAAACCCAGGTCCTCTGCAAGAGAAACAAGTGTTCTTTCACCTCATGAGCCATTGCTCTAGCATGTTAATAAATGTTTGAAGCTTATGAAAAGAACAGGAGAACAGACAGTATAAAAAGGACTTATGAACAAGTACCAGCAGACTAAAAACACATTTAAAAATCTTTTTAAATAAGAGTCATTAAAAATAAAAAAGGTCTGTGAACTTAAAACTTCAAAACCAACAGATTGATGGCCAACTTCATCAAAGCCAAAAGGTGATATTTTCGATGTGTCAAAAAGACTAATTGCTAGTTTAAAATTCTGTGCTCCTTGAAAATATCCTGCAAGAGTAAATGAAGGTATATTCATCTCACCAAAGATGGTCACTCAGCCATGCTTGTCCCTCTCTGTCCCATCCCAGGGTTTCCTGCTGGGAGGTCTCTGGTATGGCTCTGTGAGCTTCACTCACAAAAGAAAATTGCTTTGTATTCTAATGAGTTACCAGTGGCTGTGAGGCAATAAGATGAATACTGTTTTACTGACAGTTCCTTTTCACCTCCAGCTAGGCTGGATAGGTACACCTAGTCATATGTACTGCCCCTTCATAGCTACAGTCATGTTATGGTCCTGAGATTTAGTGTCATATACTAGTAATTTGCATTCCAAAAGCAACTTGAGCTTACACACATATATTACATACCAACCTTAGCTACAAATCCTCCAAAGAACAAATGTCTGAAATGATATATTGCCTTATTATTCTCTTAAAATATAGTCAGGGAAAGAAGTGCATAAAATGAGTTGGGAAGGCCTGAGACTCTTACCTGCAAAATGAAAGCTATTTCTGATGAGTGAAGGTGTGATGAACAGTCACAAATATGAATCCATTGTGACCCGTCAACCCAAGTCAGATGGCATACAAGCAAATGTCTAGAATCCCTAGACCCTTTGCTGAATTTTCAAGTATTTGCCAGAACACGCCCATTTAGCCACTGGTGTGCAAAAACTGGCATGCTGTGAATCTTTCTTTCCTCTTAAATGATACTAAAACTTCTTTCTTTTTTTCCCCCATCCTCTCTTCTCTGGCTTCCTCTCCAAATCTGCTGGTGTTTCTAACCCCTTTATGGTGGGTGTGGTCCTCTCCATCAGCCATGTGGGTAGTTGAACCAAACTCTGCTACCTGCCTTTCTGCTGCCCTGCCGGTCAAGAGACACTGCCAAGAATCCAGGTTGGTTGTGGGGCCTGGGGTCCAGGGGATTATAATGCCAAGTGGTGATCAAGGTCTTCTTAATGGCAGTACTCATGAGGCCCCAGGGTACATGGCTGAATATTTTCACCCTGAAGTTCTAGATTTACTGGTTGATGGCACAGTTGTGGAAACAAACCACGGCAGCATGCACCTGGCCTCTTGTTTACTGTCACAGTCCCTTCAGTGTCCTGTCCCTTTCCGGTTTAAAGGACTCTAAGGCATTAGGAAATATTTCAATACAATGAACCCATATGTTCCATCCCTCAGTGTGTTCCTGCCTTCTTCCAGTTTAAAGGGCTCCAAGATATTAGGAGACATTTTAATATCATGATTAGACAGGTGGTCAGAACTTTACATAGACAGAATTCTGCGTCCCAAAACTTAAAATAAGGTTTGCTTTCTGCTGCATCTCCCACACCCACTGTTATGTTTATTGATGGCCTACCTCCCAACCTGATTGGAACCCTGAAGTTAATTTCCCTCACCTATCCTTACTCCCAGTCTGTATTGCTTTTCTCTGGATCCAAAAATTTAATAAAATCAGAAAATCCTATCCAAAACAGTTCTCCATGGCAGGAAACCATATGAGAACAGCTGGCAGTCTAGGAAAGACTATAGACTAGGGGGCAGGTTCTTCTAGACTCAGCTTTCTGAGTAATGACCTAAACAAACACAGACTCTGTGACTTATTGTCCTTATGAATATTAACAGGCCAGTAGCACCTACCTTGCCTTCACACCAAGACAGTGAAGTGACAAGTATAAAAGTCCTGTTGCAATGAATAAAACAGGTACTCGATGATGTATGTTTATTTTTCATTGAGGTTGCCTTTTTTGCATTAACAATGGCTATTATAAAGTGATTAATATCAGTCTCATTTAGCAGAGAGTAAGTATCTCAACAAGAATAAATATCATTCCCAAGGCCAGGACAATGAAATCCAACTGGGAGTCCAGTTCAAGGTTTTAAACATACACTATGCCATAATACCCTCCACAGAGAAAAAAATGATGAAATCACACTTACTAAAATGGACTGTGAATCTTCTCCTGTAAGATTTTTAATATGTGGATATTTTTTATATTTTTTCTGTCACTCCTAAAGGCATCTAACACTGCAATTAGGACTTACAGACACTTTGTGTTCTCTAAAATAAATAAATAATTTAAAATGTAAATGTTTTGTTTGGAGTCCATGTGGATTATTCCTGTGTATCTGATACAGCTACTGACACTTGCATTTTAGGGGTCTGGTTTTCACATACCCCCCCACTGAAAAAAAAAAGAAACTGAAATTAAGACTTTGTTGTTAATATTCAACTTACTTGAACACTAATAGAAAAATCCTTAATGTGATGTCATAATTGAACCTATTACATTTATGGAATGGTGACTAGTTAGAGGCACTGTTGTCTTTCATGGAATCTCATGGTGAGTCAAGTACCTTTTCCATATTCAGAACTATCATACATTTGAAGATAAAATTTGACGATTCTAACTTACTCCCATTTAAGTTGTAAGCCTCTCTTAAGTACAAATGGAATACCTTAAATAGCGTCTGACATGTATTGATGTTAATAGGTAAAGATACGTTTACTGAACCATGATTATTGTGTGGATAGTTTTGTCATACAGAAGGAAAAACATGATGAATGATCAATTCTTTTCTAGCTATATAAATAGTTATCCAGATAAGTTACAAAGCCTTCTGTTATGATAAAACAAAACCAAAAAAATCTACATTTGAACAGCATTTCAAAATTCATAATTCCAAAATGTAGTGCAAATTAAGAAGCAATCTAAGAACACATAGCTTTTTAAACTTAAAATCTGTGGGTAGGTGGAATAGAGTTGAATAGAAATAACACGGGGGAACTTCAGGCCTTTGAAAGTGCCGCCATACATCTACAATAGTGGCTGCGTGTCATTCCTCCAAGCCCATAGAATTTACATAAAATGCGGACTGTAATGTAGACTGTGGACTTGGGGTGATGATGATATGCCTTTGTAGGTAGATTTGCCAGTTGTAACAAGCAGAGAAGCCTGGAAGAGCATGTTGGTGACTGTGTGTGGAGAGGGAAGGGACCTATTGAAACTCTTTGTACCTTCCTCTCAAATATGCTGGAACTTGAAGCACTCTAGATAAATCAAATTACTTGGGAAAAAAAGTAAAATAAAACCTTTCTCAGTTCAAAAAGCATAAACAAAGAAGAGAAGATCTGAGGGAATAAAATATAAGGTGAAAAAATATGTCGAAGACACTTGTTATCTGGAGTCAAATTATCAAACACTTTAGACCAATACTTATAATAAAATGTGTACAGTGGGCTCACTGCATTAGTGGGGCCTCACATTCACCAATTACTGTCTGATATAGGTTGATTTACCTTCCTCCCCCTGGTATCGTTATAGGGATACTCTTTCTGTTGTCAAGTCATGGTCGCTAACTCAACTGTGGAGACCAATAACGACTCCTAATATGCACACTCTCTTTGTACTCTTCTTGCTGCTTTTGATATATCCCTCCTCTGTTTTAGGTTTATTTTCCTTTCCATAGTCCTATGACATGTAACAAACCGTGCTTTTGATAGTTATTAAACAAAAGTGCATTTGTAAGGAGGGAGCTGAGTTTCTTAAGCCTTGAGAAAGTAACCCAGAACAGTAATAGGCATATTTTATAAAGAAAACCATTGAATGCTAATATGCACGCCAAAGTCTGAGTCCAGAACCACCCACCCAAGGTTATTTCTAAGCTTTTTCTTAAGGTCTGTTCTAAATCATTCCAAAGTGCCATTGTGATGCTTTCTGATAACCTCCCTACCAGCTTTGACCATTCTTATAAAACATTCTCATGTACCCAACAAAGAATTCAGCTAAAGTCCTGAGCTCATTAGAATAATGAAGGAAAAACGAAGCCATTAGGACTGGTAACCTTACATATTAGGATGCACTCCTTTAAAAAATTCTATTTGTGACACAGTGTTATTTTGCACAGTACCAGAAGTACCACCAATCAGTCTCTGAGAGCTGCAGCTCCTCCTGTCTCATTGTTCAGTCAGTCCATCCAGGCGACTCTCTGAGTTTAACTTCATTCCATTACTCATGGACATTGACAACTGTGATATAATCCAGAAGTCTTGGAAGGAAGAAGCAAGAGAGGCAAGATGCAAATTAAAAGGCACTTACCTGGGATAATGTCCCCCCCACCCCCCAGCAACACTGATGCTTTTGCTGTGGGGAGCAGCTTCTGGTCCAAGGCAGGAAAGTTTGATGGCTTTGTTGGCTTTCCTGTTTCTTCTAGCTACATCACTCAGGCCCATTTTCACTGTGGTAAACACATTGAATGTGGTAGGACCTAAGAGACCCAATCACAAAGATAATGTGTATGTACATATCAGGAATCTCATTACATTTGAAAGGCAAAAGTTGTTTACTAATCAGATAATTCATGAGAACTGTGAGCACCAATTGTGCCCTTCTCATTCTTTTGTCTTTAGATGATCTGTTTCCAAATAGCCTCTTATCACCCATTTCAAATGGAGATCCTTCTCTGACCATGAAACAATAGATAGCAAAAACCCAGGAAATACAGACAGAGAAAAGAAAGAAGGCACACAGGACCATTTCCCTATGCAACTACTATTAACTTTTCCATGCTTCTGTATAAAACTGTATATATATTTTATTCTTCAACTAACTGTTTGATTTGATGTATAGATACTGAGATCTCTAAACCTCAGAAATCAGTCTTTGACTGGGAATCACACATGACAAGAACCCAACAAAGATAGCCACATTTATATAGTTTATAATCTTCAATGCAAGAGGTGCCTATAATGAATAATGACATGAGAAATAAATACATTACATAAGAGGTTGTTACACCTAGGATAGTTTAAGAGAAAGTTGAGCCAGATATAGGGATACTAATAGCAAGAACAGCATCCACAGTGGTCAGAGAAGCCTTCATGAGAATGTGGAAAGGACCTGAAGCAGGTAGCAACCTGAGTATGCCAACTCTCTATGCAAAGCACATCCCCAGTGGCAAAACCTAGAGAAGGCTCTACCCCAGCAGTGGTGTCTAGACTCCCCCAGAAAGAGCAAGAACCTCAGTGTGGACAGAGGAGACAAAGTCACAGAAATGGCATGTGGTCCAAATGGGTAGAATTTTGTGTTCTATGACAAGGACACATAATTCTTCTAGAAGTAAAATGTAGAGCTACATTGGGTTTCTAAGCACAGAAATGGCCTTACCAGTCTTGTGTTTAAAAAATAATGTTCCTGTCTTAATAGTTACAGAGCTGTACTTTATCTTCAACCCTGCTTCTTTAGCATGGAGCATTTCCCCCATGGCATTTTGGAAGGAACAGAGAATCATCTTAGTATGTGCATGCAAACACCATCAATGTATCTATTTATGATCATAATATTATTTTCAAATTTTTCAATTAAAAATAATCAGTTAAATGTTTCCTGGCATAAACTTTTGTCAGTCTTCTAATATATATAATTTTTATGAAGTTTGTTTTATTTTATTTTGTTTTGTTTTCTTTAAGTCAGGGTCGAACTATGTAGCCTTGGATGGCCTGAAATTCATCTTTGTGGAGTAGCCTGGCCTTGAATACATAGAGATCTACTTGTCTCTCCTATCTGAGTGTTATAATTAAAGGCATGTGCCACCATGTCTGGCTTAAAATATATTTCTAAAACTGGCATGCATAGCTCATTCATTATCTTTCTATTGCTGTGATTAAAAACAATGACCAGGACAACTTATAAAGGAAAATGTATTGAGGGCTTATAGTTTTATAGGGTTAGAGACCTTGACTATATCATATTAGGAGTATTGTATCAGGCAAACATGTTCCTGAAGCAAACAGCTGAGAGCTCACAACTCAATCCATAACCAGGAAACAGAGAAAGAGAGCTAACTACAAATGTCCTTTAAAACTGCAAAGGTTAACCCCAGTGACATACTCCTTCCAGCTAGGCTAAGCCTCCAACGAACTCAGACAACCACTAACTGGAGACCAAGTATTCAAATGACCAAGAATTAAGGGGTCATCTTAATCAAACCACCACACATAGGTAAGAGGCAAGAATATGTTAAATTAGTGGATAACTTATTCAGATGGTTTTCCAGAAAAGCCATGATATAAACAATATAAATACATACTGTTTCTGCCAATGGCATAATGTAATAGTTTTCCTATTTCGATTTAACAAAAAAGTCTATTTTTTCCTGGTTACCAACAATTATTTCTTAAAATCTATATGCTTGACCTAACATTACTGGACACATTGGAATGGTCCATATCTGCCTTCTCCCCCAACACACTTATCACTGCTCCTCCACCCCCTGCAAGGCTCGGCCCACCCCATGTCTTCTCTCCAGCCACATCACTCTCTTTCAGTTATGAGACATGATGCCTATGCTAAATGAAGCAGAAACGCAGAAGCCTTTCTTCCAGGATCTCTGGGGGAAAAATTCTGCCCAGAAATATATAAATATATAGGGCAAACAGGAACACAAAATGAAAAAGCACAAGCTACCTTATAAGAAAAATAATTGTTACATATTCATTGAAGTAGTCTTATTAATTTGTTTTGCCAGTTGAAGTAGAATTGTTTTCTGTAAAACAACATCTGTTCTCTAGAAGCATCTTTTTTTTTAATTCAGGTTTTCACCTTCTAATGAATTTTCTTGAAATCTATGAAGTTTGGTTTATTATGATTATTTTTTTGTATTGATGGACAAAACTTGGTGTGCCTAACACAGGCTACATTTTTATAGTCTTAGATTAGTTGAATTCTATTGTGTTCTTTGGTCTTTCAAAGACCTTTGGGAGTCTTCAGTTATGGCACCATGATAATGTCCATCAATCTCGCTAAATTCTGAAATGTCTATTCTGAATATTTTGAGTACTCGGGTCTGAAGACAAAACTAAGTATGTGTGCACTATAAAAGACCGCAGATATTATATTTTCCACTGAATTAAAGCCTAAAAGGAGGCTTCTGGACTAAACAAATCTTCAGGGATTATAGCAGCATCGTTTCTCAGCTTCAGACTGAGTGCTCTCTTGTGCCAGCTGTGAGATTGCAGCTTTACAGCAAACAACAATCTTATCAAGCCACCATAGTAGACTGTGACTCCCGCATTCTACAGGTGAGAAGAAAAAGTGTAAATATCAGAAAGGTTTGAGCATCCTCACTTGGGCCTTCCTTCTTGTTGAACTTCTTGGGGTTTGTGGGTGTTTCATGAGTATTCTGTACTTTATGGCTAATATCCACTTATCAGTGAGTACATACCATGTATGTCCTTTGGGTTGGGTTACCTCACTTGGGATGTTATTTTCTAGTTCCATCTGTTTGCCTGAAAAATTCATGATGTTCTAGTTTTTAATACCTGAATCATAGGATGAAGTCAGGATCAGGTACGGGGAGAGACAGGAGAGGCTCAGAGAGCCAACAAAAGGAAGGGAAAGATGCAGCTGCTGGGGGCGGGGAGGAGGGGGAATCTCTAAGAAGTCCCAGCAACCTGGGATGGGGGAGTCTCCCAGGACTCATTAGGTGTGACCTTAGCCAAAATGCCCAACAATGGGCATACATTGGCCTAAAGAGACCATTTCCAGTAGCCAGACAGGATCCCCAGAGGAGGAATGGAAACACTAACCTACCTACAAAATTTTCAACCCAAAATTGTTCCTGTCTAAAAGAAATGCAGGGACAAAAATGGAACAAAGACTGGAAAAAAAGGCCATCCAATGACCAGCCCAACTTGGGATCCATCCCATGGGTGGGCACCAATCTCTGACACCATTACTGATGTTATGTTGTAATGCAGAGAGGAGTCTAGCATGGCAGTCCTCTAAGAGCCTCTACCTAGAAGCTGACCGAAACAGATGCAGATACCCATAGTCAAGCATGAGATGGAGGTCAGGGACCCCTATGAAAGAGTTAGGGTAAGGATCGAAGGAACCGAAGGGGATAACAACACCACAGGAAGACCAACAGTGTCAACTAACCTGGACCTCTGAAAGCTTCCAGAGACTAAGCCACCAACCAAAAGGCATACACAGGCTGGTCCGAGACTCCAGGTACATATATAGCAGAGGGTTGCCTTGTCTAGACTCAGTGGGAGAGGATGTTCCTAATCCTGTAGAAACATGATGCTTCAGGGTTGGAGGACACCTAGGGGGGCCACCCTCTCAGAGTTGAAGGGGAGGGGGAGGGGGAAAAGCTGAGAGTGGGGAATCAGGAGTGGGGGCAGCATTTGGAATGTAAAGAAATAAAATAAAAGTAAAACAAAAAAATTAGAGAGATTTGAGTAACAGTTGCAGATAGATGTTTTTGAATACTGGCGTTTTGGGAACTGGCCATGTTTGAACTCACTTAACTTTGTCCTAGAAGCAAAGACTGAGAAGGATTGGTAGCAAGCACAGAAGAGGAAGGTGCCACACAGTGCTGGGAGCAGCAGAGTAAATCTAGGGCCTTCATTTGACAGCGCTGTAACATTAGGTCATATATTAATACTCAACTTCCTATCTATAAAGTAGGCATAACCAAGTAACTAAGTAAACTATACCATGGGGTACAAACTGAGAAGGTGGCAACTTTGGGGGAAGTGAGTGGTGTGATGGAGAGTTACATAACCCAGAAAGTCTCTTGCCCTGGTAGTTTAGTGGAAGTACTGAACAGGAAGGACCTAAGATGGTGCCCATGAAGAGCTTTCTAAGTTCATCTGGAGTAAGGTCTGGTGCAGCTGAATGAAGCCATATACCCAATATACTTAATCTTTGAAGCTAAAAATAAAGAGTTATTTTTTAAAATAGTGAACATTTGGTAGTTTTATAGTTTCTACAGTAAGTATTCCTACAGTAAGCATCCAGTGTCATCCCTGTATGAATGCTTATTCATGAAAAATTAACTTAGCAACAGTAATGTGATCTTGCTGTCTTAATGTTACTAGTCCATATTTCCGAACATATCATTGGTAGCACATGTTTTGAAAGTGTTGGGAAGAAACAAAAGACTTATTCTAAGTATTACCACATCATTTTCAGACTTCATTTAATCATAGGGAGAAAGTAAATTTAAGGTCTCAGGCCCTAGGACGTCCCAATAGCTGGACAGATTCTATTGTAATGAAACAGTTGTCTGAGTCCAGATATCTCAAGGACAACTTCTCCATCTTGCTGTCAGGGTCAAACTAAGTTCATGATTCCAGGTCCAGAAACCTATCCTGATTGATGGAAACTCCTTGCTCTAATCCTTATGAGAAAATATGCTCAGACAGTGCTGCAGTCTACCCTGATCTTCTCACTTTATGGTCTTATCCTTTAAGTATGCTGTGCAGCACCCCTTTAGGGTCTCAGTTCAGCTCCCAGCTCTATTCTGTGGCCCTGATTGATCAGTAGCAGTTTGATTACAATAGATTTTTGTCATCTACATTGACCAGGTGTTTGAGTTATGTAGGATTTAAGCAGACTCCCACAACCAAAGAAATTTCCCCCATAGCCCTAGTTAACACCCAAAGAGCCAAGTCTTTATGTTCTCTGGCTAGACTTCTTTTCTGAGCAAGGTGATACAGTTTCCAAATTCCATTTTAGGATCTTGGTGAAGCCAGAGATTTAAAAGCAACATTAAAAAAAAGTCTGCACAGTAGCGATTAAAGTTGTGTGTATGCTGTCTGTCATCGGTTGGTAGAAATAACGTGAGTCTGCAAAGCCCAGCATCTGACACATAGAATCTGCTCCGCAAGTGTTCTTCACCATCATGCATTATCCACAACAGCATGAGAGAGTACAACCATTTTCATATCTGAACAGTCATTGTTGGTTATATTTCCTATTGTAAGCCAGTCATTTTGCCTAGGATCTAATTAAGATATATTTCCAGATTATGGACAGACATAGCTGATAGATTTTGAGATCTCCAAATAAAAAGCTTTAATTATACAATATTCAACACAATTCTTAGTATAAAAGGCTTCAGTACAAGCAGTACTGAAAACGGAGAAATTACTAGCTGTTGGCTTTACAAATTATATTTCAAAGGAAGTAACAAGACTATAATCAGGCTTTTGTTCTTTATCTGCTACTTAATCGTTGAGATTGAATTAGAGTGTAGTTAATTTGTGGCCATTATCTCTTCCAAGAAGAACCCACTTGTTTTATGATTAATAATGAACAACCTGTTGTCATTTCTTATTGTCATCACCAAGCACTGCACAAAGAACCAAGCTTGGTTCTGCAGCTACAGTTTACGTGATCCACGGACAAAACAGATAGGAAAAGTCATCAATGTTTCAAGGACAAGGGAATGCCTTTCATCATTTAATAATGCATCACAATGATATAATATCATTTATAATTTCTAGTAACAAAAGATAGTAAGGTGTTCGTTTTTATTTGCTTCTATTAGAATTTTTATTGTTATTATTCCACTGGTATACTATATCAAAGGTCTATACTTCATTCTTCAGTTATTTGAAAACTTTTCAGTATTGAAACAGGATACATAAAAGATGAGCTCCAAATAAGTTCAATGTTGACTAATTGAGTCCTCTGATATTTGTTAAACTCTTACAGCTCATGTTGATTCAATAGGCCTTTCAACCTCAGCTAGATTGGTGAAGAACTCAATTTGCATGGGTACCTGCAACTGGGGTAGCAGAGGGAAGGGGGATACACATGGGCACACGATTAAAATAAAAAGAGCACAAAGTCTTGCCTAGTTAATAAAACTAGAAAATATCATGTAAACAGATTTGGTTTTGCACCAGATATCTGTAATTGGCAAGGCAGATTTTATGTAAGCCATTATAATAGGTGCAAGTGACGTCAGTACAGATTTGGACTTAGCTCTAAATATATTAAGGGGAAATTTATAAACAGGAAGCCAGATGAAAGAACCACTGAAAGTAGAAGGATTAAGAAGGAATATCAAGGATGAAGGAGTCTGTGAAACTGAATTGAGTGTACTTGCTAAAACAGGTCAAGGACAGCATCAAGGGTGAAGGAATTTGAAAGCTGGTCAGAAACCCAGTGTAGGAGTCCTCTGGTAGAGAAGTTTATTATTAATCTAAGACTCAGTAGACCAAGGTCCAGGCGTAGCTGAAAAGAGTGCTCACAGAAGTCAAACTAAAACTTAAATAAAACCAAAAACCAAGTCCCAGTTAAGAGATGACTCCGGAAATAAAAACAAGAGACACTAGCATATCATGTGACTTGTAGTACAGATTAGTTTTTGAAAGATTGACCTAAGTACTTGATCTCACACATAAATCCTTTTGAATGAGGATAAAATAAGGACATTCAGTAAAGTAATCTTTCATTTTGAGCTGTGCAAACACATATTTTAAATTCCTCTAAATAGTTCTGGATCATAGTACTTTCTTAAGTTGATATTAATGAGAGTATCTCAATTGCTCACAAAAGACCTCTTCAGATGGATCTGAATTATTTTCTTTCAGCACTGAGATGAGAGGATATGTCAAGAGCACATATCCTTGACAAGACTGAGACAACCAAACAGCAAATGATAATCACTACATTTTACAAAAAGTGTCCTTTAAGTGGTGAGAACTCAGGAGCAAATCTTATTTTTCACAATCTACTGAGAGCATTTGCCTTTACACTGTGTTTAACAACAATAACAGCAGGGTCTTTTTTTTTTTTTTTTTTTCATTAGAACTATCCTGGGAAATACTTTAAATTATCTTCTCAGATATGGCTTATCCTACCATCTGTCACTGCTGCCGAAAATTAAACAGCGAATGCAAACACATGTTTGTGTCTAATCTTTTGAGGTTAACTGATTTCCCAGAAAGATGGGAGCAAACAACCTCAGCAATTGCTTGCTGCCTAGCACTGTCTTGGGCCTCTGTGGTCGCTGCACTTTTAAAGCTCATGTTGTAAAAGGAGAGGCAAAGAAATACTATACATAATTTGGCCTTCTTGACAAGTGTCGGAGAAGATGTTGCTCAGGGTGCTCCTGGGACACAGAGGACAGTGAGTATCTCACTTGGTAGATAGAGGTGGGGATAGGAAGGAATGAAACGTGTCTGAATGTTCCTGGGGGTTGGAAGGGTGTTGAAGAGGACTGTGGTCTCAATGGTGGGGAAAAGGTAGGAAGGAAAAACCTGAGTAACATGTGAGCCGAGGTACAACTGATAGAGGAGGGATTGGTAAGAAAAGAGGAGCAGAGTTAGAAAGAATGCTCCTGCATGAAAACGTCATGTTCAAAAAGATCACGGCAAATTAGAATGCACTTCACTTAATATGACGACAAGTACTTTTCAGACTTAGTGGGCATGGACGTCACTTGGCTTTAATGTAAATTTTTTATAGTCTAATTCCATAGTTGTAAGGAAGAACCTGAATTCCGAGGTTTCTAAGGAGCCCAGGATCCATACAGCTAGTGCTGGTTGCTGGACCAAGTTCTGAGTAGGAATATATAGAAAAGTCTACATATGAATTACTTGTCTCTGGGGAAATCCTGGGACGCTCAATGCTGACCTACCTCTTTCACTGTGCATGAATCAGTAACACACAGTGCAGTGGCCATTTTGTTTACAAATGACATTTTGTTTTTCTGTAAAGAAAGCTGTTTGATAGAGAGCCAGCTTAAAATCACTACTTTACATCATGTTTTGCTTTTATATCTTCTTTCCCACTTTATCTTCCTTCTCGTTGAAACTGATTTTGCAGCTTTCACATAAAAACCAGCCTGAAAGGCTGGCCTTAATAAATTTTGCCAACACTTGTCAAAAATCAAAGGAAAACCTCCCAAGGAAGATTTACAGGCTTGTCCATTAGAGAAACTTAGAGAACTGTACTGTGTGCCTCGACAGCGATTCTTTTCATGTCAACTTAAGCTCATATCAGCAAATGTGTGAGTTGTATGTCACCATCTTCCCTCATTCTGCAGCAGCCCTAGAATTTATCTCCTTGGAGAAGGACAAAATCTTTATAAAAACTTAAATATCCCATCTCTAACCCAAAGGCCATGGAAGGGACGGAGCCAATGGTAAAGTCACATATTGGAATTCTACATCCATATAGCATGACTTTAAAACGTAGACCTTCCTGTATTTTGTTGTCAATGTTAGATGGCCTCAGAGCTCTGTATTTGGTGGTTTGGGAGATGAGGAGGTATACCTGCTTCCAGTGTTGGAGTGGTGAGGTTGTACAATGCTCACCATGAAGTAACACGCTCATCAAACTGACTTAAAACCTATGATGTCACTCTATTTTCAGTAATTAAATATATATTCATATACATAGTTATTTGCTTCTATAGTCTTAACTGAGCAAATGGAGTGAGCCTTGTAGACAAGTAACAAAACCTATATTCCTTTATGCATCTTTACAGCCAGCAAGTGTGTCAAAAAGGAGAGAGATCATCACTAAGAAATTGATGGGCTGAGTTTCTATTTCTTCCTTTTAATGGATGAGTGAGCATTTCTAAAGCTTTTGAGCATTATACCAGGCTTTCTAAAGCCTGACAGTATATGCCTGGTGGGCAGCTACGTAAGTTTCAAGGCTTAGATTTCACTCCCCATTTTCATATTACCTGCTTACTGACTTGGGGTCTCTGACTCATTCAGCCAGATGAATTTCCTTCTAGAGCACTCACAGCTTGCTGAGTCACTGCCACTACTGTTTCTTATCAGCCTGGGACCTTCCTCAATTTTACTTCTCAGCCCTTCTAGAGTCCCTAACCCTGTAACAAAATAGATGTGGAATATGCCCTAACTCTGCCCCCAAGTCCAAGAATGAATGGTACGAGTGATCTGCTAGCTGACCAAAGCAAATTGGGGGTACCATAGAAACAGGACACAGAGGTCTGTCTCTTCCTGAATTTCTGCCCATGGGGCTTGAGTGACTCCTAAAAGGAAAAGTGCATTCTTTTCTCTATTGTAGACCAGTAATAGTGGGTCAAGATTAGCTGGGCTGTGGTCTTATCTGTCATATGTTAACAATTTGTAACCTACATTAACCGCCTATGCATCCTTCGCATTTGTCTTTTACTCCATTTCTCCATATCTCCTGGGATTCTTCCATGACTATTTCCTTTCCTTTTCCTTTTTTACTTTATCTTTCTAAGCAAGAAAAATGTGAGTGTTGCTCTTTCCTTACTATTGAATGTGCTGTAGTCCTTGGAGTGTTAATTATTCTGAAAGTAGCCTATGATAAGTTTGAACTCTCTAGAAACTTGGCTAGATCCTACAATTTGTCACAAAACACAATCGTTTACTACAATTAATGAAAAATGCCCTGATCTTGTAAAACTAATTCATAAACTCACACTTAATAGTAGGGTACTATTAGGAACAGGCTCTTTGTTGAATTGATTTACTTTTTTAAAAAAACTAATTTTAAGAAAAGATATCTACATCTCAGAAAATTTCATATGAGGCCATTTCAAAAGCAACTCTTTAATAAATTGTGCATATTCTACGTGATAAGCAACAGTCATGGCCAAGCACTCGACTTATAACAAGGGGATATCTTCAGATTCCAAATTGTCATATTTTTTAGAAGGAAAATGATATTTAAAATTTAAAATGATATAAAATTTCACAGGACTTTTTAGCATTGAAAGGGGAGTTTAATTTTCAACTGCCGATTTTGTAATAAAAAATTCAAACCATCAAGTTTCTTACCATCTCTTAAAAATGTAGCAATAATTCTAAACCTTTTAAAAATATGTATGCCTTGTTGTTCATAAACAAACCCAGCAAGGTTTGATACAGATATAAGGATGCATTTCAAAACTTAGAAGACAAGCTGAAGAACATTCTGCCACCAGAGAGATGCTAAGGGCGTAGCTGGCCCTTGCTCAGCTAATATTCTCTCTGGTGTCATGTCGCACTACATTTCTGGCTAAAATTATTTTTTACCTTCACTTTGAAAAATGAGATGAGTATTTTATGATGTGTTGGCTTGGCAGAGCTGAATTAATGTGACAAGTGAGAAGGCTTTCTTTGGTTTTAAAACCTGCTTAAGAAACGCAGCTAGCATTGTCAGAAGTCAGGCAGATGGGTCTGTGTCCATTTAAGCACTGTGGGAAGAAGCAATGGCTTGCAGCTTTCTGTTCATAATATGACTGCCCATCATATTTCCAATTCCCAAAGTGATCCCAACAAGGAAATGCCAGTTTGCACAGGACTGGTTGTGTTGACTGCAATCAGAAAAAAATTGGTTTGATGGCATGCAATATGTGTTTCACTCTGCATTTCTAAGGAGAGAGATGAGTCACTGGACTGACTGTATTCCCTTTCTTTTGTGTTTGGGGCACACAGCAACGTGGAGTCACCACTGATGCATGAAGGTTCAGAGCCACAGCAGATCACCAGCAGTGCAGCAGGCAACCTGGCTGGCTCCATCACAGCCTGTAAAAAGGTAACCCTTCTTCATGGTCTACCTGCCAGTGGATCAGCACCTAAGCTTAGCCTTTTAAGCATTTTCCTTATGTAGAGACAACAAGGGCAATCAAATGATCCACGCTTTGCTTTCCCAAGTGTGTCTTTTTTTTTTTTACTTTTTATTTTTTGATACTTTATTTACATTGTCCAAGTGTGTCTTGATGATACTTTTTAAATGCAATTCATAGATATGATATAACTGAACAATGCCCAAAGTTCTAACTTGTAAATGATAAGCCTCATTGCCTAACCAACCCAATCCTGCCTGTTCTTCAAGACCTGAGCCCAATGGTATCCATAGAGAGTAGCCACTTGCATATGGACAGTCTTCCCAGGTTTTCAATGGCTTGACCTACTGTTTTGAGCTGTATCATATTGAAGAAAAAACTTTTTGACTACCAAAGGGTAGAGTATGGTTTCCCAATGAGTGGGGTGTGCTTGGCTTACCTTAGAAGCAGAATTGCATTTTCTAAAATCTTGGCTAGACAACTGCAATCTCCCTTCATGATACTTGCATAAAATAGTTGTTTGTGAAATATAAAATAACCCAGTTTAACAACCCTATTTTATATTCTGTCAATCCAACTATGGCCCAAAACTTAAAGTAAAATGTCTAAGATCCTGATTCCCCCAATTGATATTTTGTTACTATTTAATGCTGATTTATGGAGAACAGTGGGGTGCTTCTTATTCAAACTTAAAGGATACCACATTGGGTTATTTTATAGATATTGATATATAGATTTAGATATGATATAGTTATAGATATGTATATGTGTACACATATATATTTATACAAACACAAATGTGTAAATTAAGACAAATTATTTTATTAAATATATACATATATACTACTTACATGTAGCATACATTAAGTATTTACATATTTGTGTATATCTTGCATATATATATATCAAGTTGTTGAGAACTGCTCCCACTTAAACAACTTATTTATTCTTTTATCTATTGATAGTTTTAAAGTAGAAAACAATTAACAAGCATATACATTAGGAAACAGAATTAGTATAAAAAGGAAACAGTAAACATAATTTTCTCAATATATGATGTTTCATGCTATGTGTACCAGCTTTCCTTAGCTGAGACAGAACAACTAAGATAAATAAGTTTACATAGGAAAGATTTACTTCAAGCCATAGTTCCAAAGGTTCAGGTCTATGGTCTCTTGACCCTGTTGTTTTTGTGTTTGTAATGAGTTAAACGATGGGGTAGAAATGCAAGAGAGTTAAGCCAAGTGTCCTGTATCCCCATCGGGAGCATACCTCAAAAGGTCAAACTTTCCTCCATACGCCACCTAAATGTTCTGCATCCTCTCCGTGGTACCTCAATCTTGGGATCAAGTGTCTAAACACAGCCTATGTGAGCCATTTAAGATGCAATCGAACTCACCTATTCACTCAAAACCAAATAGCGAATAAACCCTATCTAACTAAAACCTCTTAATACCAAGTATTATGATTTTTCCTGCTATACATAGTCAATAGAGGAATTGATGCTTTAAGTCCCAATTATTAGTGTAGGATACTGAGATGAGATCCTACCACTCAAAATTATTTTGAGCTTTTTATAAGAGGAGTAAGTTGCAACCTTCAAACGTTAGGTACATTTCCAAGCCTGTAACTTCAAATCATGCAGTACTTATCAGATACTATGTATTTCACAGAGCCAGTGGATTTTTCAATGCATTCTAATTTCTAAGGCACATTCATTCCTGTTGGTGGGAGTCTATGTGGTATTTGCAAGGACTAAAGCCACAATGCTTGGATCTGACAGCTAGCCCCTCGTTCATTGTGAATTGTGTGATTTGCAGCAAATGACTAGCTCTGGGTGCCTCAATTTCCTTATCTAAAAAATGAAGATAATAATATTACCCACCTCAAAGGATTGAAATAAGACAAGAGGCAACAGACATCAAGTCCTGAGGACAATGTCTGGCATATTGTAAACACCCAAAAAGAAAGATTACCTCCTACTAATGTTATTAGACATGATAATTTTATCAAAGAGTATACAGTCCCAGATAAATAACTTAATAATGAAAGAGTAATTCATGATGTTAGCTTGGTTACTGCCATTTCTATGGGGTGGGAGGAGATGGCCATGTTTCTTTCTCTTTTAGAATTACATATCTAAAAACTACTGAACTAACACCTAGTAGTTTACTCAAAAAAAAAAAAATTAAAACCAGTTGGAATTGATGAGGAGAGCCTGAGTAACATAGAAATGTTAGGTCGATGGGCTATGTAGCACGAAAATGCCTCAATGAAAACAAATTAAACTCCATTCTAAAAGATTTGATCATCATATACATGTATACCCATGTGAATCTCTGCATAAAGACATTTATGTGCATCTGTATATTTATGTACAGATAAGGTTTAAAAGTTTTAAAAATAACCTCATTCATTCTACAATTTCTTCTGAACAATTGTTAGTAGGTTTAATCATAAGAAATTGCCTTTTATTACAATCGCAAAGTGATCAAATTTAGGCAGATTCACAAGGTTCAACTTAAATATGTTGTAAAGCCACTTATATCATGATGATAGATACGAAGATGGATCACAAACCGCCCTTAACAGGAAAATGTGTGATCTAGTTTAGCAGATCATTCTGTTTCCTCATGTGGAAAGTAAAGCAGGAATTCACAAGTTAATTATAGTCTTATCTGAAGACAGTCTAATGTAGGTGAGAAAGAAGTCTTCTCTGCAAGCCTGCTTGTGTTCTAATGAGAGACATGGGAGGAGGGAGTCCAGCTGGGAGGCGAAGTGGGGAGGAACTGGGAGGGGTGGGGGAGGGGCAATCTGTAATCAGGATAAATTATGTGAGAGGAAATCTATTTTCAATAAAAGAAAAAGAAGAAGCAAGAGGTAAGAGAGAACCCAGGAGGCAACAGTTGCTATGGGGAAATACATTTGACTCATGCCCAGTGCATGGCAAAGATCTGAATGGGTGCACAAAATATCCATCCAAAGATCTGCTGCTACTTAGCCAAGACCTCTATGTACTTCTAAGTTCAAGGATCTTCACAGTATATCTCTTTTATTTCAAGTACTTCCTATCTGTATATTTAAAAGATTTCTTGGTAGTAATTGATTAGTCACAATCACATACCATTTGGGGTGGAACTGTTTGAGGCTGGGGAGATGGCTCACTGGGTAGAGAGCTTGCTGTGAACTCATGAGGACAGGAGTTTGGATGCCCAGAATCCATGTAAAACTCAGAATACAACAGCAAAAGCGCTTGTGATGTCGCCTGCCCCTTCCAGATGGGAAGCAAAAACAGGAGAATCACCAGAAACTCCAGATGCCAGAAGTTGTCATGCGACATACACAGCAGTAAACAACCAGAGAGAACCAGTTGCAAACCAAACAGAAGGCAAGGACTAACGTCTAAGGTTGTCCTCTGATCTCCACATTTCCACTGTGCTCTGGCACACCTTCAGCCACACCTATAAACACACACACACCAAAGTAACTCATAATGTTTAATCCTTCTATGTGCCCAGTCCTGAGATTCTTAGCAATAAGACATTGAATAATTCCATAATAATACCTTTATTATCTTTACTATCAGTTAATCTTGATGATCATTGATTATTTTTCAAATCTTGTTAACCACTGACAAAGGGACTGAGGAAGTGAGCATCACATGTACATATACAGACAATCAGGGCTCATGCCTTGGGCACCTGGGTACAAATGTAACTCTAGTACATGGGAGATTGAAGGAAGTATTCGAGACCAGCCTTGATTATATACCTGATCATCCTGGAACATATAATGAGACATTGTCTTAAAAGTACACACACACACACACACACACACACACACACACACACTCACACACTCACACACACACACACACACACACACACACACACACACACACACACACACACACAGAGTTCATCCCCAAGCAGATCAAAAGAACAGGCTGATTGCAGTGTAGAAAAAGCAGGGTTTACAATCCAGCTGGATCAACCTTCACACTAGTCAGAGTATAGTAAAAGTCACAAGAGCAATTGGAACTATCAGGACTTCCCAAACTCACGGAATGTAATAGCCTCAACTTACTACTCTTTAAGCCCTCTCAGAACTGACACATTGCTAAAGCAGCTGGTAGAAGAAATAAGATAAGGATCAGAGGATATTGTATTAGATACATAATCACTCACTGAGAAGCACCAATGTGAGGATCTCTTTCATGTGTTTCACAAAGAATCTCTCAGGACCTCAGAATCTCACCTAGCTCCTCTGGTCACGGGAAGCCATGGCTGTAAAAAAAAAAAAAAAAAAAAAAAAAAAAGCCACTGTGACAGAAAATACACTTGGATGGAATTATTCAAATGAGGAATTCTTCCAGTGTATTTTTGACATTGAGAGGCTGCTTTTCCACAGATTTCAGATTACCACATAGTGGTTTCAGACACTGTCTGGAACGTTGGTGATAGAACTTCCCTGCTCTTGAAAGTATTTTGGTGCACAAAATAAGTTACATGATCACGCTAACTCTAGATACAGAAATATCTCTTCTCATGTTTTCATAGCCTGGGTGTGTTTCATATCTGAGTATGCAGGTATGTTTGTGTGTGCAGACACATTTATGTGTGTGCAGGGGTATGTGGGTGGTGTGCATGTGTGTGTTTGTGTATGCATTTGTGGGGGGGGTGAGTGGAAGGTTTTAGTTGTCTAGACTAATCCCTAGATTCCATCCATCTCTCTCTCTAGCCTGGAACTCACCAAGAAAGCTAGGCTGGTCAGCCAGGGAGCCTCAAGAATTGGTGGCTTGTCTTCCCTCCCCAGCCCTGGGATTACAAGAAAATATTGGATTTCTGACTTGGTTGGTTTTTAATTTAATAAAACACTTAAGAAAAACATTTTGATTATAATCTTTTGACTCCCCCAAGTCCTCCCAGATTTTGTTTTCAAATATAGGTTCTGGGCAATAAACTCATACCTCCGTGCTTATGTGGAAGGCCTTTTAATGAGTAAGCTATCATCCAGCCCCTTACCTCTGGTTTTAAGAGCTAGGATTACCAGATAAATTTATGCTAAGATGCTTGTTATTGAATGTCCTAATATAGCAGAGACAAAATCCTGCTGCTGCTGCTGCTGCTGCTGCTGCTGCTGCTTCAGCTACTGCAATCTCCCTTTTTCTTAACTGGCATTGATAAAGAAGCTTGTGGTACCTGGATATGGTCTTAGACACTTACTGAGCACAGGGCATTAAGCAAAGCTATTTGGTCCATCCAAGTAGAAATGTGTGATAGTCGCTTGCCTGTCACTCTAATTTAGTGAGCATGAAGGTCTAGGATATGTTTCTCAAGACTGTGCAGGTTAAATGTGGGATTCACCCAATCCCGCAGAAAACTGGGGGAGTTGGAGGTGAGGAAAAAGCGTGACCATTCCCTCCCAGTGATGCTGGACCAGATTCTCTCATAGCACAACTGATGCTCTGCTTATCATAACTGCTTATGTAATAAACGGAGCCAGCTAAGCTGATTTGCAAAGATAAGTTATTGTAATTCTATATTGACTGAACTTTAAGTGAAAAGTCTCTATTGTATTCTTATATGATCAAAAGTCTATTATCACAAAGCAGTGGAATCAGGCAACGATCTGAATGTGGATTCCACCCGAGCACTTGAACTCTGACCCAGATTTTGGATCTGTGTGTGATGTGAGGCTGAAAGGCGCAGCCCACGCGGTTTCTCACATGTTGAATACTCTGTGTTTCCTTTCCATCTCACAGTCCCACAAAAGTGAAACATTATTAGCCCTCACTTTATTTCATGGACCAAAGATTTACTATTTTAGATAAGGGTGGAACCAAATTTCTAAATAGGATTGATATGAAGAAAGACGTTTTAGAGAAAAATCAACATCCCAAATATCTTTCTCTTTTCATCTCATGTTAGTTAATCCTCCTTAAGTTTGACTTATCCAAGGCAGCTGACAGAATCCATCGGGTCCCTAGAGACAGAAGGTGATCTTCTGATGACATCTGATTGTTTTCTTTGAAGTTTAAAGCATTCTTTCCTGTGACTGACTCTTAAAGTGGCTTCGTGTGTTTGAGAAGGGACTGGCCAGGTGCCTCTTGATGTCTCCTTTCATTCTGTAAAGCACTTTTCATCTAAACTGAAATCTTTTTAAGGACATGCAATTAACAACAGCAATTCAATTAATAGAGGGAGGAACATGCACTCAAAGGATCCAACCCATATCTCTAAGGACAGAACTGTTTGGAGCAAAAACCCAACATTGCTTCCAGGAAGCTAATTATTTTACTGAGCCAGAGAGTCACATAGTCACACAGTGGAGAATGGTTATGGTATTCTGTGTTAGTAATAGCTTTTCCCATTCAGACGGGAAATACTTAGATAGTGAGAGAATGAATGAAATAAGAATAGCACACTGAGTCTAAAGACGGGACTGGCTCCCTCTGTTCTGTAAAGTGCATGGGAGTCCCTGCATGTTCTCTGTGATCCTGTAGCACCTAGTGGTCCATGTCCAGCATCTTATACAAAAGAATGGCCTCATCACTTTTTGTTAAAATGGCTGGATAGATGCTCTATTTATATCAGAAATGGAAACTTAGTGAAGGGCAGTGTGACGGAGATACACTAAAAAGCACTAAAAACACTGGCTGCTTTTCCAGAAGACCTGAGTTCAACTCCCAGCTTCTGTATGGCAGCTCACAGCCACCTGTAACACCAGTTCTAGGAGAGCTGATGCCCATTTTTGGACACTTCTGGCATTGAAAGCACATGGTACACAGACATACACAGGCAAAAACACTTATAAAAACAAAATAAAATAATAAAAAATAAATGGAAACTTTTAAAAAGAAAAGACATAGGAAGTTATTATGTGAAATGATATTTAAAGACAATTAAGTTAGAAAGTCTAAAGGTACATTTTTGGAGGCAAAGATTACTAGACTCTGGAATGCCAACAGGGCCAATTCATGGGGCAGGGTAAATGGGATGTGGAGAGAGAGAACTGGTGTGGTGGGAGCGGTGGAAAGGGAGGAGAGACCATGATGTGTTGAAGTCAAGGTTAATGAACCTGCATGGCAGTGAAGGTTACACAGATGACCTTTGAGTATTTAGGTCAAAACATATGGAGTGGTGGTATAGTGGAGACCCTTCGGGGGGCATGGAGGCCAGTGAGGGAACAGAAAAGATAACCATAAGTGCAGAAGCTGCCTAGTTGTAAGTGAAGAGCATACACCAAGATTCCTTCTGAGAGCAATTTCACTGACCACCTAAAAAAACTTCTGCCATATAGGAGGCTTCAGGGCTGCACTGAGGACAAAATGCAAATCGTGAAGGCTTCCAGCAGGGATCCACTTCTTCTGTAAAAGCAGGTCACGATGTTAAATGTCTTCTCTCGTCACTGGAGCAGTTAAGTTCACCCTGAACCCGAGAGGAGAGGCTGCCTGTGCCCAGCCACCAGTGTATTCTTGGGAAAATTTAACACTGGAACCATTTGTGGGATGATCTAACTCTATCAATTGTGCCTAAATTTCAATCTGGATATGACTTACCTCTGTCTCCTAAAAGTTAATGTGATGGAGGACTACTTTTATGGACTCTGTCCCTTTTCTTTCAATAATTTTGCTATCTAATGCCTGAAAGTCGACATGCCTGTCTTATTCTTGTGTCTTTTGTGCTGTTTGAACAGCCCCAGAAGGATCTTGCCCATCTCTTTCTTTTAAGCCAAAAATGTAGGCCTCTGAAAA
Organism: Uromys caudimaculatus; assembly: GCA_028551405.1. Lineage (NCBI taxonomy): Eukaryota > Metazoa > Chordata > Mammalia > Rodentia > Muridae > Uromys > Uromys caudimaculatus. The sequence goes on along the minus strand of CM052709.1, from coordinate 73,270,500 downwards.
TCCAAAATAGCTTAGAATATTTTGTGAAAATTGAATGATGCTATGCTTTTAGAATTACATCTTTCCTTCTGGGTACTTGCAATTACCATAAACTTTCTTTAAACTGTAATCTAAATATATCTATCCTGGAATGGAAGGGGTCTTGAGTTTTGAAAACACAATCTGGCATTTGCAGTTCTCTTTCCTTCTTTGGGTGCTTAGGAAAAGTCTTCCCACTCTGCTCCCTGTCACCACCATCAGAGTCTCTTTTCTTTTCTCTCAGTCCTGCATCTAAAAACTCCTTCACTTTAGAAGACTATAGTGGGCTCTCCTCTCTCCTCAAACAACCCTGACAGCATACATCTTTGCTGGTTTCCTACCAGGCTCATCCTTTTGCTACCATGCTGAATTTTCCAGTTAGCCAATTTCAAAAAAGAAAGAAGGATATAGTTGATGTTTTGAGTGTACCTTTGGCTCAGACATCTCTCTGAAAAAGCCTACTCATTTGTGCGCTAACATTTACTAGGTCAATGTTTCTCAACCTGTGGGTCATGACCCTTTGGGGGTTGACTGAGACTTTCACAGAAGTTGACTAAGACCCTTGGAAAACACAGATATATACATTATAATTCACAACAGTAGCAAAATTACAGTTATGAAGTAGCAATGAAAATAATTTTATGTTTAGGGGCCACCACAACATGAGAGACTGTATTAAAGGGCCACAGTATTAGGAAGGTTGATAATCACTGTACTAGGCTCATTTCTTTCATGAAGGTGACTCACCCTGAAAGAACTACCCCAAGGCTCATGCTCTCCCAGAAGACAATCCATGAGCAATGTGTCTCTTAAGTTACACATCTACTGCAAGGCTTCTAATGTGCTATATGTTTCCAATGGCTTCTTCCAGAGAAGAAATGTGTTTGAGGAAAGAAAATTACTGCTTTCTTTTAGTTGTCAGGTACCAAAAATATGTATTTATATTGAAGTGACACATCATTATTAAAGTCATGTTCTTTTGTCCAGTGGTAAATTCTCTACTGCCTAAATCTTTCACACTTATACAAATAATATAAAATCAATAGCAGACTTTGGTGCATTTCATATATCTGTACGTGTATGTGTGTGTGTGTGTGTGTGTGTGTGTGTGTGTGTGTGTATATCTCCCTCATAACTGATATATTTTGCATAGGTTATCATTAAAATAACATTTCCCTTCCCCAGTCTCACAAATGTACAATGATTCACTGATTCCACATAGCAATCAAATAGCAACCAATCAGCTTTCTTCTTTTTATAAATCTAACTTACGTTCAAGCCATTGCTGACCATTTATAAATTAGGCTGTATCTTTCATTTCCTGAGTATGTCTGCTTCTGTTATACCCCTGCTTCATACTCTATACCTAAACCTGGTTATATTCACATGGAAAAAGTCCTGATAAAATTTTAAAATTTTTTTTTCTGAGCAGTTGACCTCTGTGGGATGTAACAGAAGTAGGCAAATCCAGCCTGAAACTTCCCCATCGGTCCCAAGAATTTCCTAAGCTCTAAACTGTCCTTTGTCCTCTTAGTCAGTTCTCAGAACTACAGTGAGATACAGTGTAGCTTTCAGGTTATGTGTAACTGAGAACTATGGGTATAGTAACAAGCTATTTGGGATACACTGAAACTACATTATTCAGTGCTTGCCATGTGAGGGTGCATGCTGGCCCAGAGTCATTAATTTCACTCCCTTTCCCCATGAAGCACGTCTATTTTACACTCAGATACTTACAACATATTTATGTGACCTTTGTCAGAGAAGAATGTTTTTAAGTCAATATATCCCATACTATTTACCAGCAACAAATTTAATTAGACCAAGTACTGATACTAAAAGCATTTCATAAATAAGTTCTCTCCTGCAGTAACTTAGCTGAGGCCAATCTTCAGGCAGCCATGTTGCGTGATTATCTAGAGCTACTAAAGCTCTTCCCATTTCCCTTCTATAGCAAAGGGCAGAATGCATTAGCTTCCCCACCAACGGCACTTTCCACCTGGTGTTTTCTAGACTCTGCTTCCTTCTTGATGAAGAACTGTTTTTATTCTAAATACCAAAGGAATTCCTTTACTTTGACATATTTTTCTAACAATCATTAGAACATATTTGAGTCTTGTCAGATATCTATCACATAATACAAGAATCTTTTACATCCAATCAAAAAGAATTAAAACATATCCTATGAATAATCATTATTCATACATGAGAATCCAGTTCTCTAATGTAAAAGGAGTCTAACACACAAGAACCCAGTCATTCAGTTAAATTATCATTGAAAGGAAACTGCTACCTTGACATTTGGTTAAACTCAGTGGGAAAGGGTTTTCAATGCCACCTTTCTTTCTACACAGTAATTTTATTTATGCCATTGTTTCTGCTCAGTAGTTTGGTGTGCTTTAAATAGACTTTGTGCAATTTCCCTTTGAAATAATGGATAGGTATTTTATCCAAGAGTAAAAAACAGAAGACTCCAAAAAGAAAGTCAGCAAAGGCATCGATTAAATCAACACAAACTTAAAAGTATGAAATTGAGCAAAATTCTCTAGACCTGAGTATGTGCATATGTGTGCTAGACTTTTAAGCTATGACAAACTTAATTCAATAAACAGTTAATCCACTGATTAAACAGTTCAAAATTATAATAAAAGAAAATTTTGAGAAAAAATACTCTTAACATGTTTCCAAACATTGAAAATTCTCTGTCCCAGCTTAGCTATAGATGCAGTCTTATCAAAAGATAAAAGGTTCCTTTTCTACTTCTGGGAAATTTTATTTCCATCACGCCTCTTCCTGAGCCATTTTGGGCTCTTTTCTGTCCTTCAAATGCATACTCCTGCTTTGAGCCTCCGTTTGTGCTCTTGACCTCTGCCTGGGCCACCGCTCTTTCCTTGGATGGGAGTGTGACTGACACCTCGCTTCATTCAGATCTCTGTTCAATGTCATCTTTACAGCTGTGCCAATCCTTTCAGCATAGTGTTCGAGACACCTGCCCAGACACACTTTCCAAAATAGCATCTTACTTCTTTAAGGTCTTCGTCTGGCATAGATCCCTCCTGTAGTATTTGTTATCTGACATTTAGGTTTATCAATTATCCCTTTTTTTCCTGCCACAATAGAATGAAACAAGACTCTACACGTAACGCTGTTCTTACTTGGCCCACTGATTCCCCACTTAAATAAGCAAAGCCTAGTGGGAAGACAGCAAGGTTATACAATTAGCTGAGTATGGGAGAGTTCATAAACATAATCTAGCATGGATTATGTATCCTTCTCTTATAATGGCATCAAAAGTTAATAGCAAAATCCACTAAATTATTTTAAATGTTTTATTAATAATATACATTATTTCACAATTTCTTACATATATGTTAATATAACATCCTAATTATTCTCCTATTATTTATTATTCTTTTTCCACTCCTATCAACCACTTCCTTCCTAAAAGTCCTTTCCCCAATTCACGTCCTTTTGTGCCTTACTTAATCAAGGCTATCTATGTGACCATGGATTCGGGCTTTCTATTGGAGTCCAGTGGTTTCACCAGTGTGTACACAAGTGAAGGCCCTCTTCTGCCATGTATGTGGCCAGCACCATATGTCCCCCCATGTGTATTCTATGGTTGGTGGTCCAGTCTCCTGGAGCTCCAGGGGGTCTGGCCAGTTGACACTGATACTCCCTCCACGGGGCTACAAAACCTCTCAGATCCTTCAGTCCCTTCTCCAACTCCTCTGCCCGGGACCCCACACTCAGTCCAATGGTTGGCTGTAAGCATCTGACTCTGTGTTTGTCAGGTTCTGTCTGAGCCTCTCAGGAGACAGCTTATCATGCTTTCATCAGCAAGTGTTTCCCAGCATCCACAATAACGTCCAGGGTTCATAGCTGTATATGGGATGTATTCCCAGGTGGGGGAGCCTCTGGATGGCCTTTCCTTAAGTCTCTGCCCACACTTTGTCTCCATATTTCCTCCTGTGAGTATTTTGTTCACCCTTCTAAGAAACACTGAAGCATCCACATTTTGGCCTTCCTTCTTCTTAGGCTTCATATGGTCTATGAACTGATTCTTGGGTATTCCAAACCTTTTGGCCAATATCCATTTATCAGTGAGTATATACCATATTTGTTCTTTTGTGACTGAGTTACCTCACTCAGGATGATATTTTCAAGTTCCATCCATTTGCCTGCAAATTTCATGCAGTCACTGTTTTTAATAGCTGAGTAGTATTCCATTGTGTAAATGTACCACATTTTCTGTGTCCATTCCTCTGTTGAGGGACATCTGGGTTGTTTCCAGCTTCTGGATATTATAAATATGGCTGCTATGAACATAGTGGAGCGTGTGTCTTTATTACATGTTGGAGCATCTTCTGGGTATGTGCCCAGGAGTGGTATAGCTGGGTTCTCAGGGAGTACTATGTCCAATTTTCTGAGGATTCGCCAAACTGATTTCCAGAGTGGTTGTACCAGCTTGCAGTCCCACCAACAGTGGAGGAGTGTTCCTCTTTCTCCATATC
>CM052709.1:73248249-73265468 GCA_028551405.1 Uromys caudimaculatus | reverse complement strand
AAGGAGAAGGAGAAGGAGAAGGAGAAGGAGAAGGAGAAGGAGAAGGAGAAGGAGAAGGAGAAGGAGAAGGAGAAGGAGAAGGAGAAGAGAAGAAGAGGAGAGGAGAGAGAGAGAGGCAGTCCCCCCCAGATTTTCAAATATCTCTAGACAATTCAAATCCACCTTGCCACACACCCATCAAGTGCAAGGACTTTTGTTGCCTCTTGATCCCAGATAAAACTAGTCACTCCATTCTTGAACTGTTTGGCTGGGTTTGACATTCCTCCGAGCACTTCCTTTCCTTCCCATTCTTGGGACTACTTTCCAAAGTATGCAATTGGTTTTCTATGCATATTTTAGTATATTTTGCCACAGGGTCTCCCATTGACCAGGCTGCCCTTGCACTTTGGATCCTCCTACCTCTGTCTCCCTCGCGCTGAGAATATAGTGTATGAGTCTATGTCAGGCTTCTTCATCATATTTTTCCCAGTTTCTCACTGAGCTCATTTGTGAGATCAGTGAACACTTGCTAACTGACTGTAAGTTGGAGACAGTAGAGAAGGAAGATAAAAACATGGATGGCATATCGCAAACAAAGGGAGAGAGCTTGTCAGATGCTTGCAAGATCAGGAAACTGCTAAGATGGAACACATATTCTCGAAATTCCACTGCCTGTCTCTGCTAAGAGAAATCACGCACCAATCAGCTGCCTATTTGGTTGGGTGATCTTAGTTTTGTAAACATATTCCTGTTTGGTCCCTGGAACAGCTTTCTCAAGTGGCATTGTTATCATCAAGTGATGCAAGACCTACCCTCAGAAGTCCATCTAATTGTCCAATTATATCCAGTAAATGTTTGAGATGAGAGAGTTTTCCGTCCATCCTCCAGATCTTAGAAACTAAAGGTGAGCATCTTCTCCAATCTAAGTTACCAACCAAAGAAGCATGCATTGCTCAGCCACAGTAGGACTGAGTCTAATTTGTAAGGGCCAATTCTTCCCTCTCTGTCTCATACCAAAACTGAGGGCCTGCATCATGGTACCGTCTGTTGAAATGAAAGCAGTTAGCTACACCATGGAGCAGAAGGCTTTCTTTCTTTCTTTATCCACAACACTCTTGGAATTTTCAGACAAACTGCCTCGTTATCGTTTACACTTGGGAATTCGAGGCACACAGCACGTTCATTATTAGCCCTCCATCTGAAATTGACGAGGCTGGAACTAAAAATAGCAGATAACTAAATGAGCCGTGGAGAACCTGGTGAGCACCTCTCTTTTCCCACTCAAATAAATGACTCCCTCAGCAGGAAGCTATATTCATAAAGCTTCAGAACATTAAATGTTCAAGAACATACTATTTCTAAGCACTACTTCTAGTCCTTTGTCTAAACCATTAGACAAAAGACAGGTTACAACTGCAGAACGCACTAGGCTAAGTCTCTTACTGAAGCTAGCATGTTAATTTTCTTTCCTTATCAGTCTTTTAAAAAATCCCCATATTATGTGTATATGTGTGTGCCTGACTATACGTGCATGTGTATGCATGCATCATATGTGTGTATGTTCCTGTAAAGGTCATAAGAGGATCCCTGGAAATGTAGTCACAGACAGTTGTGAGCCACTCAATACAGGTGCTGGGAAATAAGTCCAAATCCTCTGCAAGAGCTGCAAGTGTGCTTAGCTTCAAAGCCACCTTTCCAGCTCCCTCCTTCCTCCCCTCTCTTCCCCCCCCCCCCTTTTTTTGGTTTGCTTGTTTGGTTGAGACAGGGTTTCTCTGTGTAGCCCCAAATGTCCTGGAACTCACTCTGTAGACCAGACTGAACTTAAATTCAGAGATGCCTCTGCCTCTGCCTCTGCCTCTGCCTCTGCCTCTGCCTCTGCCTCTGCCTCTGCCTCTGCCTCTGCCTCTGCCTCTGCCTCTGCCTCTGCCTCTGCCTCTGCCTCTGCCTCCTAGTGGCCACTGCTGCCTGGCTTCCACCCACCCCTTTCAGCTCCTTCTTATTGATAGAAAGTGTGAAATATGAAAGGGAAGATTATATTGTGCTTCCTACAAGGGTGGTGTTTACCTCAAATAGCCTGATTTACTCGGGGAAACTGGGACCAGAATTTAGGAAGGGAAAAGTGTTAGCTGACAGAGAATCAGGACTGGCACACAACTTACAACTAGGGTCCTGAAATTAGAACAGATGACCCAAACATGAGATGCATGAGATAACACTATCACTCAAAGACTCTGGCTTGAGTGGAGGCCCTGATATCTGAGAGGCTGGCTCTAATACTACTTTTGTGCCAAATGAACCATAGGCCCCTGTGGTCAAGGGCAGAGAAAATAATAACTTTTAAAGATGGCAACTGTTAGATACTTTAATATACAGAAACTGTCTCATTGCATGTACATATGTTAGTTTCACATTGTAACCCACAAGTCTAGAGATTTAATTCAAATAATAAGTGAGAGTGTTAGCTCAGAATTCCCAATGAAGTGTCATTTTGTTAATTATTAATGTTAATGTAAGTAATTCTAATCGGGAGAGACAAATAGCTCAGTGATTAAAAAATAAAGCCACTTGGCACACAAGCATGAGGACTGGAGTTCAGATCCTCGGCACCTGTATAAACAGTAGGGGCGTGGCAAACAGCAGCAATTCCAGCTTCCGGAGACAGAGACAAAGCATCCCCAGAGAAGCCGACTAGTGAGAGTAGCAATGTTGCTGATCTCTGGATGACTTAGTCAGGGTTTCTATTCCTGAACAAAACATCATGACCAAGAAGCAAGTTGGGGAGAAAAGGGTTTATTCAGCATACACTTCGACACTGATGTTCATTACCAAAGCAAATCAGGGCAGGAACTCACAGAGTAGGAATTTGGAGGTAGGAGTAGTTGCAGAAGCCATGGAGGAATGCTGCTTACTGGCTTGCTTCCCCTGGCTTGCTAAGCTTGCTTTCTTATAGAACCCAGGACTACCAGCCCACAGATGGTACCACTCACAAGGGGCCCTCCCACCCTTGATCACTAATTGAGAAAATGCCTTACAGCTGGATCTCATGGAGGCATTTCCCCAAGGGAGGCTCCTTTCTCTGTGATAACTCCAGCTTGTGTCAAGTTGACACACAAAACCAGCCAGTACGCTGGGTTTGATTGAGAAAACCTGCCTGCCTCAATGAAGAGTGGAAAAGCAATCAAGAATGACAGGTGGCATCAATCTTAGGCCTCTGTGTGCATATGCAACCATGTGCATCATTTTACACACAGACATGCCAACACATGGAAATCATGCACATGTAAATACGCAGACATGATACTGCAAGAAAGAAAGAAGGAAAGGAAGGAAGGAAGGAAGGAAGGAAGGAAGGAAGGAAGGAAGGAAGGAAGGAAGGAAGGAAGGAAGGATAATTACTAAGCTAAGGAACAGGCTGGATCGCTTCATATCAGACATCCCCTTCCTCAGCCGTAGGAATTTCTACATGGTAAGTGACAAATGGTAGGCTGACTTGTGGCCTTCCCATTCACCACTGGGAAAGTGTGGCCACTTTGCACACCCTGAAAGGGCCAAGTGAACTGCAAAGCAACTTCTCTCCACTCCTCAGGCTGATATAGGAGAAAGATCAGTCAAATGCTGATGTGACTGTTGAAACAATTTGTTGTGGCCACAATATTACCGACCTTTTGTCAGTCAGAATGCAGACAAGCAAGGTCTGTAGCCGAATTTTTAAAGAGTAATCTCTGAAATGATGAAAAGTTGATTCCGGTTTGACTGTTTATTGAGCTGCACTGTATAGCAGGATTAGCCAGTATGTTCATCTGGTGTCTGTGGTTTAAGCTCTGATGTTCCTAGGACGCAGAATTAATGAGTTTTGTTTCATTGATGGAGTTCCAAATCCTGAAGATCAAAGAAAGGCCAGGGACAAGCACGAGGTACCGGTGGTCTAATGATAACTTAAATAGGCTTCAAACTGTGGCGCCTATGAGAAACTACAATCTCATAATATCACTAAGGGGATTAATTCAAGTTCATACTACAAAAGTTTCTCTTTCTTAAAAGAAAGCGTTATTCATGAAACTTAACAAGGAAAATCTGACCTGAAAAGAAAGTATATAAAATGCATTTTTACTTTAAAAAATTAGACAACAAAAGATGTTTGAGAAACACTCTACACAAGACCATTGGGAGGCATGGAAGGCAGGGATGTTCAGAGAATTGACAGACGTTGGTGTCCTCACAATTAAATCCAAGGTCAAGACCCGAACCATGTGGAGCAGAAACCCAAACCCGACAAACTGTCTGAGCCTCAAGGTCTGTATCACCAAAACTGTCATTTCTGTGAAGACCTCTGTCTAGGAAATAGTAGCATTGTAACAATTTTAAGTGAATCTTAATAGCTCAGTTCTCAGAATTTTCTAACTCTGCAGACACTACTGGCTGTAACTATCAACTACAAAATGTACAATGAAAATTATACCTCAGACCAGAATATTTCAGAAAGAAAGTTTGCCTTCACAGATCTGAAGTTATTTCATTGTACTGATTTCTTTGGAAAAGTCTTCCAAATTTTTATCATTGTTTATAGTTCCTTTCAAGTCATAACCAAACCATGTTCTGAGAAAATAGCCTATTTATTGGATGCTGCACACATAGCTCCTCAGTGGACCGCCCCCTGCCCCCACCACAGCTCCTTAGTGAACTCCCTTATGTTCCCAGCACATAATTTTTTGATTCCCCCCTCATGGGTGCAGAAGCTGACAGTCATAGCTTACAACACTGGCCCAACTCATCCTGTGCTCACATTCCAAACAAGATTTGCAAACTCTATTCTATTTGGAAATTAACGTGAATGACAGTTTTATGCAAGAGGGTGGATTTAGATACTTAGAAGCCTCTCTGCTTTAAGTGAAGTTAATTAAGGTTCTTGCATATTTTAAATTTATATATATATATATAGTTATATTATCAACTCAAAATTGTTTTAGCATCTACAATAATTTAGATTTCTTTTTATTTTATCTACTTATCTTAGAGTTTTCATTTGTTGTTCCCTTGTGTGTTTGTGTGTGTAGGGGGGTAAACACACATGTGTGCAGGTCCCCATGTACGCATATACATGGAGGTCAGAGGATAACTCTGTTATTCTCAGGTGCCCCCTGCCATTCCTTGCGATAGCCTGGCTTTTATGTGTGGGTTCTGAGGAAGAAACTCAGGTCCTCCTGATTTTATTGCAAGCATGTTACCAATAGATCTATTTTTCCAGCATCTGCTTCCTTATGTTTAGCATGACTACTTTAAAAATGTTGAACACTAAATAACATATTCATTAATGAAATACATATAATTTTCAAAACAATAAAACTTTTAGGTGAGAGGAATTTGACTTTATTTTAAATTTTTATGAATCTCTTCAACTGTTTTTTTTTTTTTTTCTTAATTTTTCTTTATATTTCTTCTTCTTTCTCACAATGCATCCCAAGGACAGTTTCCACTCTCTCCACACCTCCTAAAGAGACAACAGCTTTCTCGCTCTCTTGTGGGTGCTTCTATAGTCAGGCCTCTGAGGCACCACAAGTCACATTGTTTCTAGAAATGTAACTGAATACTCAGAAATAATGGACATTAAAACAACAATGCTATGTTAGCCTTATTAAGAAGTATCTCCCTCTGGGAGGAGTGAGAAGGACCACTGCCTGGTTTAATCTTCAGAAACAGCACCAAGTTCACCATTCAACCATCTGCTTGTGTACAAATTATCACTTTATGTTATTCAAAAGAAAGATAAAGGTTTGTCATCATTAGGTAACAATAAATATTTAATAGGAAGAAATGCACAAGTGAAATCACACATCTGAGGGGGAAAATCCTATTTAAAAAATGAGTTCCAGAATTATATGTGTTAACTCTACTCTAAAACAAAACTAACATGTTTCTGTTTTTATAAGGTAAAAAAGACAGTATTTCATTGTAATTGAGTTAGAATTCTATTTTAGAGGCCATTAGCTGAATTGGTTAAATCTATTACATTGCTTAAGGGAAGGTTGTAATCACAAATTAACAGACATTCACCTTAAAAGAGAACCATGATTAACACTGGGAATCTTAAATGAAAAACGAATGTTTACACTATTTAGATAAGCTGAATTCAAAACTGAGTCGTCGGGTTACTTAAGAAATTGTATCTTCAAAATATTTGCCTCTGGAAAAAATGTTTCTTGTCTTTGCTTTGAAACCCAAGATCAAAATCCTCATTTATAAACCATATCTGGCTTTGCTGATAGGGGTGTTCAACTATTTTGAAATGGAAAAATGCTTTTACTAGTGGAGCCATATTATTCCTAATATTTTTAACAGCCTGGTACCTTAGCTGTTCTAGAAGAATTGTGCCCAATCTCATACCTATGTTAGTGCAATCAAAGGAATAAAGAGTAGGCAGTACAGCAAAAAAAGAAAACATGATGTTTTTAAATAAAAAGTATTCATATTTGTGAGAGAACATTAACTAAAAATGAAACTTCTGTGCCCACTGACGGCAGGGCATCACTCAAAAACAATCACTCGGTTTGGAAGTTATGCAAGAGGCAAGCATGCGCGAATGTTAGATTTGAAGAACTATAAGGAACATCGAATGCTACTGTAATCCAGCAGGTTTCTCCCTCCTCCTTTCCTCACCCTGCTGCTCGGACGAAAGCCAGGAAGAAAACACCTACAGGTTTCACAGTGGAAAGCTGCTTGTTTAGATATAAACCCGTGCTGGCAATCCTGAAAGGCTTTCTCTGTGTTCCCCCAGGTTCTTCGAAGCAATAGCTTGCTGGAATCCACCGACTACTGGTTGCAGAACCAGAGGACGCCTTGCCAGATTGGGTTTGTGGAAGATGAGTCTGAAAACTGTGCTTCTGTAAGTGCTTGGAAGTCTGGGGGTGGGGGGTGGGAATGGAACTGTCTGATTATGTGGGAAACTGTGCTTCCGTAAGTGTGTGGAACTCTGAGGAGGTGGGTGGAATTGGGGGAACTGTCTGGCAATGTGGGAAACTGGGGCACGCACCTAAGACAGAAACTTGACAATATATAATACCTTCTTAAATACAAGGCTAGGAAAGTATCCTTTTGAAAATATGTTCTCATGCGGACAGACAACACAGTAACAGACAGCTAATGCTTTTGCATCGATGCTTCATTTAAATAGATGAACTAATGTAATCATTCCTACCAACATGGTGGGGGGGGGGGGGAACTGCATTCTAAAAAAACAAATGACCCAGGCATATATTCAGAAATAGAATTGTACCAGAAGAAAAATCTAAAAACTCAACAGCTCTCTTGGATTCTTTCCAACATGTTTTATAACTCCTATTAGAAGGTGTTTTCTGATTTGAAAATTGGGTAAGAATTTTTCAGCTTTCTTTTGACTTACAGCTATAATTTGAAATCCCCCCTCAACCTAAGAAATAAAAAAGGCATGAATTTTAATGTACTAAGCTGTACTGTACTACATGTAAAGACTCTGAAAGGCAAGAATTATTTTTATAGATAAACTATATAATTCTTAGAGCTTAGACTATGAATGCCCGTTGTGTGCATTTGCAGTGATGCTTCCCCTATAGCTATACACTGCATTGTGATTGAAATCACCTAGTTCTTATGGGGCCATGAGGACAGAGACTAGGCAGTATTTCCAAAGGGGCAGAAATGTAATGTATTTCTCCTGACTAAATTGAGAGCACCACCTCTGAGCTATTTCTGGAGGTAAGTTCTATGCCCGCATATCTGTTTCAAAAGAAAAGAAAGAAAAGATGAAGGGAAGGGATGATTGCTGGCATGTACTGAGCAAAGCAGAGCTGGCAAGCGGGAAGGAGCATTGACATAGCGAGAGCTCACTGCACAAGTGGCAGAGGCCAAGCCAACACCCTTCCGTTACTCTCTGTCGCAGAAAGGGAAGCAGACACAAAGACCCAACCCCCATCAAGTAGCTATTTGCAGATATATCCCTGCTAGGAAAGGGGAAACAAGTTTTTCTTCAATGGAGGAAATCAACTGCATGCCTAGGTAGGCCCTATGGTCAGAAGTAGTTGGCCTACACAAAATGGACTCCATTTTTGGTTGGGGGGGTACTTTTGGTTACTTTTGCTTTATTCAATTTATATTTGTTTTAATTTGCATTTTTGTTTGTGTGTGTGTGTGTGAGTGAGAGAGAGACAGACAGAGAGACAGAGACAGAGACAGCAGAGATGGGGAGAAGAGCATGAAATTGGGAGGTGGGGAGTTAGGATCTGGGAGGAATTAGGGTAGAAGAAAATTATAAAACTATATTTTATGAAAAAAATAATTTTAAATGGTTTTAAAAGAGTTACTTTCTTTTGGGTCAATAACTTCAGCTTTCATCTTTTAGTATATGTGTGTGGTATGTGGGTGTGGGTGTGGTATGTGTGTGTCTGTTTATCTTTGTGTTGTGTGTATATGGTGTGTATGTTTGCTGTTATATTGTGAGTGTGGTATGTGTTGTGGTATGTATATGTATCTGTGTGTGTGTTCTGTATGTGCATGGGTGCATGGTGCGTATCTCTCTACGTATGTCTGTGTGTGTGGTATGTGTGTGTGTGTGTGCCTATGTGTGTGTGGAAAGTCTGTGTGTGTGTGTGTGTGTGTGTGTGTGTGTGTGTGTGTGTGTGTGTGATATATATGCATATGAGGTGTGTGGTGTGTACCTGTGTGCATGTGTGTGTGTGTGTGTGTGATATACATGGGTGTGTGTGGTGTGTGTCTGTGTGTGTATGTGTGTGTGAGTGAGTGTGTGTGTGTATGTGTGTAATGTATGTACATGGGGTATACTGTATGTATCTGTGTGTATGTGTATGAGAGTGTGTGTGTGTGTGTTGCAGATCTATGCATGTGCAGGTAGAAACCAGAGACCAACATCACACTACCCATGCCTTTCTTTCTTCCTTTCCACATTTATCTTTTGAAAAGGGGCCTCTCTGAGTCCAGAGCTCACTGGTTAGCTAGACTGGCTGGCCAGGGAGCTCCTGAGAGTCCACCTGCTGCCGTCCAATCATGATATAGAACTCTCAGCTCCTTCCCCAGCACCATCTTTGTCTCTATACCACCATGCCTCCTGCCATGACGATAATAGACTGAACCTCTGAAACTGTACGCCAGTGCCAATTAAATGTTATCCTTTATAAGGGTTGCCATGATCGTGGTATCTCTTCACAGCAATGAATACCCTAACTAAGACACTAGGGATCCATATTTCTGAGAGAACTTCATAGCTACAGGTCAACCAGGGTTAACTATAGGCATATTGGGCCAGGAGCATCCTGACAAAACAACCATGTCGGTCAAGGGAAAATATTGCATTGTTTTTCAAAGGTGTTTTTTCAATGTGGCAAGGTGGAACACACCTATACTGCCAGTTACTGGAGGACCTGGGCTGTAAAACAAAAACCCTACCAAACAAACAAAGGGCAAAAATGAATTTTCCCATAACTCCATGAAAGTGTAATGCAAATGCAAGCAAGCATGGTGATCGAGGTCTTTAATCCCAGGACTCTTAGAAAGCTAAAGCAGGAAGATTATCAGGGACTGGTAGCCAGTCTGAGCTACATAGTAAGTTCCCAACCAGCCCGTTGGTAATATTCTGTTTCAAATGCCTCCCTGAAAAAAAAAGTGTAAAAATAAAAATAAAAAGATAAAAATAGTATGATTAAAAATAATCCCTTCATTAAAGTTTAATTTAAAAAATCAGCATTATGAAACTATCCCAGCTTTAAAGTATTTACAGACAATAACAACAGACTCCCGAGGAAGCTCTAGGGATGCTGTTTATCGCTCTACCACCTTCTTGTTATCCTTGAAGACCCAACACTAAGTGAACTGCTGAATTCGCTATTGCAACCTTGCTTCAATTAGTAGCTAATTTTATATGATTGGTTTGGTGGTGTTTCATTTTTTTTTCCTTTGAGGAAGGGCCTCAGGCTTGGAGAGTCTTGGGTTATTGCTCCCGTGGATCAGTACAGATTTTGTTTCCAAACAGCAGACCATAAAATTTATTTGTTTCTTCAGGGGGCAGACTCATCTGTCCCACAGCAAACATGAAGACTCTGTTCCTGTTGCTCTCCTGTTGCCATGACAAACACCATGGTTGAAAGCAACGAAGCAGAGAAGGCACTCATTTCAGCTTACACATCAAGGGCATAGTCCAACCTGGAGGGAAGTCAGAGCAGGAACTCAGGGGAGGAAATTGAAGACAGGAGACATGGAGGAATGCTATTCGCTAGCTAATACAGCTCGGGACTGGCTACCTAAGAATGGTACCACCTACCCTAGGCTGGGCCCTCCTGCATTAGTCAAGAATCAAAACAATCCCCCTACAGACAGACATTCCCACAGACCAGCCTGGTTTAGGCAAGTCCTTGACTGAGGCTCCTCTCAGATGACTCTAGGTTATATCAAATATATAATTTTATATCTAGATGATTTAGGCTAACCAGAATAGATTCCAAGAGCAGTGTGAAGCAGTCAGAAACACGATAGCCACTCTACTTCCAGACAGAAGAAACAATGATACCAAATGGCCATGACCCAAGTGGCCACTTCTGCTGAAACTTTAAGCCAAAATAAATCTTTCTAACCCTTAAAGCTATTTTATCAGGTACTTAGATGCAGTGAGGAAAAGCTGCCTCATTCAGCTTAGTGCAGTCCCTCAGCACAACACCATTCCTTTGTCACTGAAGAATTTTAAAGGAAACCTAAACACCACCCACAGAAAAGCGAAAACCATCAAATGCCAGCAAAGGATAGCAGAACAGAACAAAACCTCCATGTTGAAGAACAGGCACTTGCTTTAGGAAGAATCTTCTTACTTGGCTGAAGGGATGCTTCAGAAGACAGCCTCTTGGAAGGGAGAGAGGATGTTAATAAAGGGTTTGTTGTTGAGCTACTTTCTTCTTCCTTCCTTCTGTCTGAAATATTTCCAGGGGTTTTAAGACTCAAGCCTTTCAACGTGTCCAAAAGAAAGGACTTTCTTGGAAGGCTTGCTTCCTCAACCCAGCTCCCAGTATAGATGAGATGAGATGACTCTTGACTGGGCCTCACCCTATGCATCTGACCCCTCAGGAAATTCAAAATTCCCAGGGGAAGCATTTTGACTCTTAGGAAAACAAAATTTCCACCAAACATGACTAAGCTGCCAGAATCCAATGAGTTAGGAAAACTGCCTTATTATGACTCAATTATGAAGGCTTATATATCTCTATAAACCAGGTTTTGAAAGACTATAGAAGCACTTTGGAATAAGGGCTCCCTATGTAGTTGTATACTAAAAGTAGGTTGTAAGCAACATTGGACAAACAAGCCAAATTATGCAGTGTACAACAGGAATTACGTAGTTAGTAATAGTGTGTTTTAATCTAGATTTTCACTAGATGTATAGATTCTCCAGCCATGAGGAAGGCAGGTTGATAACTAGTTGAGATGAGAGAAATGTTCGTTTGTTCTATTATCCTAATGATTCACATGTTTTTAAGAATGTGTTGTGTGCCTTAACTAACTGATACAAAAGCAAGAAATTAAACACAAGTTAATATAAAGCAAGCACAGGAGTAAAAAGGAAAAAATGTAAAACTATAAAATTGTGATTTATTATGTATTAAATAATATTATTAAAGGACAGTTAAGAATAATTACACTGATATTTTTTAGCTTGAGCTCCTGGGCTACTGAGAGTATTTATCATTTATAAGTGAAGACGGGGAGCAAAGGAGGGAGGGATGAGGGAGGGAGGAAGGGGGACTAGACATTGGAAGTGGGGGATGGTTGAATATTATTTATTCATTCAAGGTAGGTATCTGGATATAGAAACTGGAACTCTTACCAAGATCGGGGCTAGAGATTTAAAAGTCATCAAATAATATTGGAGAGCAGATATTCATATAGTGAGTGGTTGGGGGGAAAATAGGGAGAAAGAAGCAGTTTGCAAGGAGTCTGAGACACTCAGAATACATGCATGGCTGATGGTCTGTGTGCCACAGGGCCCCAGGACATAGCAAGGGATTAGTACTTTAGTCTTCAAGCCTGGATTTTAAATGCATAAAAATATTCTACAAGTCTCAACATTTTGCCATAAAAACGTGGTTGGATGAGTAGATCTGGGTGTGCTATAAAGCCTGAGTATTTACATCATTTATCAACTATTTTTAATTCATTTTGACAGAACACATTATTAAAATAGCTCAGAATAGCGACATGTCTCAAATGTTCAACACCTCCTTCCATTACTGCAGTTTTTCTCTGAGGGAAAAGCCTATCAATCAAGAAAAGCCAGCAACAATAAATAATTATTCTCATTAAAATACCTCTAACACCTGAAGGGCGTGACTACGTAATTTTCTATTTCTTTTTAGAATTGTTTGTTTGTATCAACCTGTCTTCCCTATTCAATTGTTCTTGATATCCTAGGTGTAAATGTAAGAATGAATGGTTGTTCTTTTTTTTTTTTTTTTAAATCTTATATACTAAAGGCTGAAAAATACAAATGTTAGTAGGTGATCTGGCTAACGAGCACACTCAAAGGTGTCTGTGTTGTATTCCCAGAAATATTAGTTACCTCTTTTGTGACAATGACACAGGATTGCTCTAGAGGTTAAAGAGGAAATGGGAGCATCTAAATATAGAAGCAGACTTTCTTCAGTATCGGTTGCTGTACTTTCTAATAGAGCAGGGGCAGCCCTCTGCACATTTGTCCATGTGTGTATAAAGCCACAGGTTTTAATTGAACCATCTAGAAGTATTTTATATACTTTCCAGAAGCATTCACAGTAGCTGAACGAGGTGAGAGTTCACTCTTGACAGAAATGAGTGTCATTTTACCCATACCCTCACTTCAGCCTCTGAAAAGTGTTTGCTCTGTGGCTTCAAAACCACCAGTCTCTTACTCAGACTTCTCTCCTGCCTCTATAATCACTACTTTGTAAACTTCAAGCATGACTTTTGACCCTCACCCCACAACCCGGCACTCGGTTTACTATTTCCTCAAGAGCTGTCTGGATGCTTGGTCCATTCTCATTTGATGTCTTCTTTGAGCCCATTTTGTCCACACCTCATGGCTTCAGCCCTGTCTTGCACTGATGACCACCATCTGGGAGACTGCATGATTGTTTCCAAGTACCCATTAACTATACCCACACGTGAACACTCTAAAGTTAACACAACTGGAGTGAAATATCCAATTGAACATGCACTGTGCCTTGCACAGGCCTGTATCTCAGATTATTGTCCAAAGTTTTTCCATTTTGGATAGCTTTGAAATCTATTTATTATCCCAAGTCATAATCCAGAGTGACATTAATGTTCTCTTTCTCTCTTTCTCTTCCACCTAAATTGGTTATGAAAGCCATTTTGACTTTTAAATTCTGTTTATGACCTTTCAACCTAACTGCAACATGCAAGAATTAAAAGCAAATGGGGAAAAGCATCAAGATGCCAGGCCCAGATATCTTTCCTGAGATATGCTACAGCAGCTAATTCCTAGATTGACTTTTCCTTTGTTACAAATACTGATATCCTCAGTTTCCCTCTGCCATCTTTATTCTTCTAGAGGCTGATGAATTAGTTTAGCACCTAACTCAGAACCAAGGCTCTGGATTTTCACTGAATTGGTTATTAATTCCAAAGGAATTGATTCACCATCTTTATCCTAATTTCTACCATGCAGAAAGCCTGGGTCATAACAAAACACTTTGACAGTGGCACAATGGAAAATACACAATGTTCATTTCCCAGAGGCTAGTGGTACGTGAGTTCCAACAAAGAGTCAATGATAAGAAGGCAGGCATGAGACTGGAGAGATAGCTAAGCAATTAAGAGCACTAGCTGCTAATGCCAAGGACCCCAATTCAGTTCCTAGAACCCACAAGGTGGCTCACAACCATCTATAACTCTAATACCAAGGTATTTGTTGCCCTCTTCTGGCCCTTGTGGGCACCAGGCATGCTTAGAGTACACATGCAAACAAACACTCACACACAACAAATAAAAATAAGGAAAGGCGAACATGGGACAGGGGTGTCTATCTGCATGTAAACAAACACACATGTCTATCTGTATATAAACATACACGCTGTGGCTCACGTGAGGAAGATGGAGATAACTTGCATGAACTGGTTCTCTTCGTCCACTATATGCATTGCAGGAATTGGGCTCAGGTCATCAGGCTTGGTGGTATGTTTCAGACTGAGTCTTCTACCCAGCCTGGTAGCAGACATTTGTAATCCCGGCACTGAGGATGCAGAGAGGTAGTTTGCCGAGACCCACTGGCTAGCCAGTCTAGCCTAGCCCAATGGGGAAACTCTGAGCTGTTGAGAAACCCTATCTTAAAAAGAAGGTAAGTCAGCATTTCTAATTCTGGAGTTGTGTTCCGATCTCCACATCCATGCACACAAGTAATCATATGTAAATGCACTAATAGGTACCCATGCATGCAAGAACACAGCTATGTACAGGCACACACACATACACGCAGACTCACACAGACAGACACACAGAGTGAAATGGAGAGAAGAAGAGAGGGAGGGAAGGAGAGGAGAATCAGAAGTTTCTAGATATTTAGCTTTTGGGTTGTTTTGTATAAATTTAAGAATGTCAACATTTATATAGAAATTACTCTCAGACAGAGCTGTGACTATGGCTTAGTTGGTAGAATAAAGCCTTGGGTTTGGTCAGGAGCACCACTTTAAGTGCACAGAGTGATCCCATCACTATGGAAGCAAGAAGATTGAATGTTCATGTTCACCTGTGGCTACCTTACAAGTTAGAAGCCAGCACGAGATGCTTGAGGCAAGAACAGAAGAGTCAACTAGAGATAGGGTTGGGGTGGATTCCCATATCCACAATTAGAAACTGATTTAAAATCTGATATGCCTCTGACATCCACCCAAACATGCATTACTCTCTGTTGTCTCAGGGTAATCTGCATTTATCCCGCTGGCATGGGTTGCAACTTAATGATACCTAAACTGCCTTCTCAGAACCTGAGAGATATATAAAATACATGAAAACCAGATCATTGCATCTTAAGCAACTCACAGTTACATTTTTAAGCACTTTAGCATGGTCACCGCCTCTTTGTGGATTGCATATCAGATATTTATGTTACGATTCATAAGAGTCGCAAAATTACACTTATGAAGTAGCAATAAAAAATGTTATGGTTACGGTCACCACCAAATGAGGAATTTTATTAAGGGGTAGGTTGAGTACCACTGTTATAGAAAAATAAGTGGCCCACACAAAGACTGCAAAACTCTAGTTAAGAATTGGGGGTAAAGAGAGATGCTTCAACATGGCTGCCAAAACAAGACCCAAACAATAACAACACCAACAGACATACTAATATGGAAGAGAAAAATCTCATGGACTCCATCCTTACACAAAGAACCACAGGCAACTAAGAAATGCTGAAAATAGGAGTTTTTCCCAGGGTTGAGCACCCTAATTTGTCATTCAGTTCTGATTGGTCAGCATAACTTATATATATACATATGTTTTACATATATGTGTGTGTTTAACAATAATAATCAAATGAAAGAAGCATAGATTTGAAAGAGAATAGGGAATATGGCAAGGGTTGGGTTAGAGAAAGAAAATAGTGTATTTACTGTTGTTTATACATTGAACTTTCTGGCTTTGTGTTTTTACAGTATTTCTCTGTGTGTGAATGTTTATGTCTCTGCATCTACATGAATGTCTTGTGTCTTTTCTTTAAGTTTTGCTTTTCATATTTCTTTGCTTTGTCCTATTCCTCTTTGCTTTTATTTTATCTTATTTCATTTTATTTTTTAGATGCCTGTTTGCTTTCTAATAAGATAGAGCAAGAAAGCGTGTGGATGCAGAGCAGGAAGTGGGAAGGATTTGGGAGGAGCTAGGGGAGAAAAAGCCATAATCAGAATATACTAAATGAAAGATCTATTTGCAATAAAGCAAACTCTTCTAGGCTAAATAACATTAAATAAATGAAAAACAAATCATAATTAGATCTAGTCTAATTAATTTTAGTGAATTTGAGGGAAAAAATCATGGAGTGGGATTCAGCTTGAGGCACACTTTGTAAAGTATGTAGGATTTAAAGAAAGAGCCATGTAGTGCAGAGACAGTGCCATGCAGTAGGAATATTTTGAGTGAAGTCTGAAGCGGGAAATCTGGAGTGCAGCCATTATGGAGGATGGGTGGTGTGGGTAGGAATGACTGCCGGGGGACACTGCTGGAAGGAGTCTGAGGTCATCGGGTAATGATGACCTCCACATGACAACGGGCACAAATGATTCCTTTTGCTGGAGGCCCACCACGTTCTCCATCGTGCTGCATACAGAAGTGCTAGCTGGATAAAATGAGGGTCTCTGCAGCCATGTCCAACACAACTTGGTTAGCCAACAAAGACAACATTTGTTGAATATCTGGTATACAAAAGTCCTGCCCCAAACGGCATGCCTCTTCATCAGCATTTAGACAATGCAGAGCCAAAATGAGCAGGATTACAAAATCTGTCTGCTGCTCCCAAGAAGCCCCAACTGGACTAGTTTTCATATCTTTGACACTTTCCTTTATCAGAGAAACATGATTCTATTTGTTTTTTTTGTTTTGTTTTGTTTTGTTTTGTTTTGGTTTGGTTTTTTGGTACTTTATGTACATTTCCAATGTCTCCTCTTTGGAAACCCCTTATCCCTTCCCCCTCCCCGCCTCTATGAGGGAATTCCACCTCCCACCCACCCGCCCACCCATTCTCATATTCCCACCTTGACATTCCCCTTTACTGGGGCCTCTGACACCCTCAGGCCCAAGTGCCTCTCCCTCTCCCTGATGGTCAACGAGGCCATCCTCTGCCACATATGTGGTCTGAACCATGGGTCCACAGATGTGTATTCTTTGGTTGGTGGTCCTAACTCCAGGATGACGTGGGGGGGAGGAGTCAGGCCCATTGATGCGGTTGCTCCATCCTGGGGGGCTGCAAACTCACTCAGTTCCTTCAGACCTTTCTCCAACTCCTCCATCTGGGACCTCACTCTCAGTCCAGCGGTTTCTGTAAAGTGAAACTTGGGCATTCTGAACTTTTGGGCTAATATCTGCTTATCAGTGAGTACATACCATGTTCGATCTTTTGTGACTGAGTTACCTCGCTCAGGATGATAGTTTCAAGTTCCATCCATTTGCCTGCAAATTTCATGAAGTCATTGTTTTTAATAGCTGAGTAGTACTCCATTGTGTAA
>CM052709.1:73192695-73247749 GCA_028551405.1 Uromys caudimaculatus | reverse complement strand
TCCATTTAGTTTGATGTTGGCTACTGGTTTGCTGTATATTGCTTTTACTATGTTTAGGTATGTGCCTTGAATTCCTGATCTTTCCAAGACTTTTATCATGAAGGGATGTTGCATTTTGTCAAATGCTTTTTCAGCATCTAAGGAAATGACCATGTGGTTTTTTTCTTTGAGTTTGTTTATGTAGTGAATTACATTGATGGATTTCCGGGTATTGAACCATCCCTGCATCCCTGGGATGAAGCCTACGAGGCCACAATCACACTGATACCAAAACCTCACAAAGACCCAACAGAGAAAGAAAACTTCAGACCAATTTCCCTTATGAATATCGATGCAAAAATACTCAATAAAATTCTCGCAAACCGAATCCAAGAACACATCAAAACTATCATTCATCATGATCAAGTAGGCTTCATTACAGGTGCTTTGAACCAATATATACTTTATTCGTGCATATTATAGAAATTTATCATTATGCATTTATTTTTAACTCATCAAAAATGCAACTCACTTGAGAATAATTGCACTTGACTAACAGGTATAAGGGTTCATTAAAGACTCGTTGAGGATAAGCTTGCAGCACTTCATACTTGTCTACATACTGAGTGATTTTTACAAAATGAGCATGAGCCTCCCTTGGCGTTACTATTGCTGCTTTCTACTTTGTGCTTCTGACCTGAGTTTGTGTCTGTGACCTTAATGTAGGAGAGCTGTCTCTCTCCTACATGTCTCTCTCCTACATTAGCTATGGGTCATTGAGGCCAAGGTTATTGGGGTTTTTTTTGTTTTTGTTTTTGTTTTTTCTACTGAAAACTTTAAAAGATAATAAGAGTATCTGGTGACATGACATTTACTGAAATCACTCACAAGGAGCTGACGCATGGAAACTTCACCCCTACTTCTAACTTAATGCTTACATACTCACACATATGCATGCAGTTATCACCTTTTAAACCAGACCTCCCCACTCTATGTGGTCTCATTTGTGACCCCAAAGCTCTTCAGTCCTGACTCCATCCACCATTAGAATATAGAGTAGCATGAATGGTCAGCTTTGTTCTAGGACAGTAATTTCCATGGGGTATTCCAGAAAGACAGAAATCTCCCTCGCATTACAAGGAGAGAAAGATTCCTTATTCTTCCCTCAGTGAACTGTGAGATCGTAGGTCAGACATTTAGGGGCATTTTCTCTTCTTTAAGATACTTAATTTTGACTAGATGCTCTTAAATTTCCTTTCCATGATTGGAAGCCTACAGTTCCCTGATTATCTGTTCTCATCATTGCAAAAGCACATGGAGTTACCCCAAAATTTGGTAGCATAAACTTTTCACTGTGTTTCCAAATCCTGTGGATCATGCATTCAGACACAGAACAAAATGAGTGCTTATCTTTACTCAGAGATGCAGTTGGAAAACTCCAAGACTGACTTTAGCAGGCATCAACTTAACTATGGGGAAATCTGAAGAAGAAGTCATCTGAATGCTTGCTCATTCATGTGTCTGATTTCTGAAACTTCCAACAACTGGCCCCCCTCTGTCTCTATATGGCCTCTCCAAGTGGCCACTGAGACATGGGGTCTTCAAGTGATCTAGACTTGTTACATGATAGCACAGGGGTTCCAAGGAATGTGACCCAAGACCCAAATAGAGGCAAGAACATGAGAGATGGTTCAAAAATGAAGAAATGAAAGGGAAGAAAGAAAGAAAGAAAGAAAGAAAGAAAGAAAGAAAGAAAGAAAGAAAGAAAGAAAGAAAGAAGGAAGGAAGGAAGGAAGGAAGGAAGGAAGGAAGGAAGGAAGGAAGGAAGGAAAGAAAAAAGAAAGAAACAGTGGTAGGAAAACAATAATTAAAGACTTTAAAAAGATGTCTTCACATTACGTAAAGGAAGAAAAAAAGAGCTGAAGCTACAGTTCATAATGGTTTATGATGATTCACCAAGTTACTGGAAACCCTGATGAACTGCAATGGCAAACTGGTGTAGATGTCTTGAATGTACTGACAAACAAGCTGGATTAAAAGTGAAGGCAGGAGACCTTCCCAGCATCCTCTGAATTGTGCTGCTCTGTGATGTCCTCAAACATTTAAAGGGTTGCAAAGGTTCATTACTGTCTTAGTCATCTTCTATTGCTGTGAAGGGACACCATGACCATGGCAACTCTTATAAAAGAAAGCATTTAATTAGACCCGGCTTACAGTTTGAGAGGTTTACTCCATTATCATCATGGTGGAAAGCAAGGCAGCATGCAGGCAGACATGGTGCTGGAGAGTAGTTAAGAGTTCTACATCCAGAGCCACGGGCACCAGGAAGAGAGAGCTACTGGGCCTAGTGTGGCCTTCTGAACCCTCAAAGCCCATCCCCTGGTGACATGCTTACTAATGCTTTCAAATAGCACTAATCCCTAAACATCCAAATATATGAGCCCATGGGGACGATTCTTATTCAAACAGCCACTGATGTGGATTGCAAGAAAGGCCCTTCTCATGCATGGACACTGTGGTTTAAAGTGTTCCTACCTGTTACATAGGAAATGCAAATAGCTGTTACACTGAAGTTTCCAATGTACTTACCTAAACCAGAAATCCTACTTTGGGAGTTAAACCCATGAAGATGGAAAGTCAGAATCTGTAGGTAGAAATCTTCATAGCAACAATTGAAATAAAGAGACCAACAAATCAGGAAACAAAGTGGTTCCCATTAATCGCAGAACTGGAGAACTGATGTGACCTCACCCTACAACACAGGAAGCAGTCACAAAACAGAAGAGGAGGAGGAGGAGGAGGGAAGAGGAAGAGGAGGGAAGAGGAGGAGAGGGGAGGGGGAGGAGGAGAGGAATAATGCTGGCTGTTGTTGAAGTTCTAATAAGCCAGTAGTATAAAAGACAAACGATCCAGATATTTTATTTACAAGCCAAATGCCTAGATTGCGCAGATCTAAGGTTATACTCACTTATTCCCCAGCTATAAAGCCCCTTGTTCCTTGCCATTTCTCCAGGCCACATGGTCCTGGCCCATTGGGGTTCCTCCTCCTCATCTGTCCTCTTCTCTGCCCCTCCTGCAACCTCTTCTCAAGTCTTCAGTCCCACCTTACTCCCTCACAGCCCAATTACAAGCTCTAGCCTTTTATTTAAAGACTATTTGATTTTTTAAAGGAGTTAAATTGGGGAGCAGGTTCACTGGCATCACTTGAGTACGTGAGCATCTGCTCGTCAGGGGCAACCACACCTTGAGGTACCAGTTTTAGCTATGGGATACAAGCAGCATCAGACTGGTCCGCTACAGCTGGCACTGAGTAGCTACCCTAGGAAATAACTAAGATGGGTTAATATAACTAATGCTATATAATATATGTTGTTTTATGAAGCATACCATGAACAGATCTCCCATACATGAGGGGAAGGTTCTCTCTCCTCTCCTGGGCATAACATGTTAGCATCAAAGCCATGAATGAAGGAGGTACACAAAAGAAGTCCGAGCTATTGCTAGTCAGTGGTGAAAAAACTAAATGCCCCCAATTTGATTCCATGGATGGTGGGGTGTTTTGTATTGTTTGGAAATAGGAGGAAAGTAATTGGACGAAAAGAATAGGCAGAAAATTCTAGGCAGATGCAGAAAAAGCCAAAGCTAAGTGCACATAATCCTAAAGTTACTTTAATGTCTGCATTAAAGAGAAATTCAAATCTATTTTTCAAAGAAATGGCTGTGAGTGTACCATGGCTTTGCAGCCAAAATCCAACTGATTCTCCTTCATTTGAAACTCACAAAAATATTAAAATTTAAATGAATAAAACATTAAATATCTGAACTGAGAAACAGGTTGAAATTGAAAATAGAAAGAAAGAAAGAAAGAAAGAAAGAAAGAAAGAAAGAAAGAAAGAAAGAAAGAAAGAAAGAAAGAAAGAAGGAAGGAAGGAAGGAAGGAAAAAGAAAAAACCTTCCAAAGATAATTAAGAAAATGCTGGATTTAAATTTTCCAAATGGCTATAATATTAATGTTTATCAGCTCTTCACCAACTTAGCTTGTTGGGTAGCATTTAGCGACATAGAATCCCAGCTGCTCCTGTGTGATTAACAACTCAGTCTTCCAGTCTAGTGGCCATGGGTGTGAATAATTTGTGAATTCATATATAGTTCTAAATACACAGCAGAATATATTTTCCAAGTGAACTCTGACAGTGGCATACGACTCAGGGAAAACAAACATGTCCCTAAGGGCTTAAGAGTGATGGAGCTTGACTGCTCCCGGTTCTGGACCTGAGGCCCTTGGTTAGATAACATGTAACTGAATAGGGACTTGTCTGTCTGATCCATGGTCTGATGACTGTCTAGCTCAGACCTCAGGAGACCCTGTCAATTTCCAAGCCAAGGTGACTTTAACAAAGCCTATGAAATAAAGTGCTGTCCTTTGAATTCTTTGCCTAGCTTCTATGGTTTATTTTGTATTCTGTAAGCATAACTTATGATATTTTTATTAAATCAGTTTTCTCTCATCTAAAAAATATAAAACAAATCCACTTCTACTGGAACTGAGAGCACCTGTCGATGTTTCTAGTAGTCACCGATAATCAAATGGGATTCAGCTAATTGAGTCCTCAATACTTGAGCAAACAGAAGGTGAGGATGTTCCTGATTTACTGTCTAGTTAGGGTTTCTATTGCTGTAATAAAACACCATGTTCATAAACAACTTGGAGAGGAAAGGGTTTATTTCAGCTTATAACTCTCAGGTCACACTCCAGTGAATAGGGAAGTCAGGACAGGAACTCAAGGCAGGAATCTGGGGGCATGCAGAGGCCATGAAGAGTAACTGGCTTGTTCCTGCTTTCTTATAAAACCCAGGACCACCAGCCCACAGGCAGCAGTGTCAACAACGAATAGGACCCTCTCACCCCAATCATTAATCAGTAAAACCACCACAGGCCTGCCCGGTGAGGGCATTTCTCAATTAAGATTTCCTCTTCCAAAATGGTGCTATCTTATGTTAAGTTGCCATAGAAACTAGCCGCCACACTTGGTACAGTCCTTTTTATTTTTTATTTTTATTTTTGGGCAGGATCTCACTTTCTAGCCCTGTCCTCACCTATGTAGATCAGGCTGGCCTCTAAAGAGCTGAGCTCCACCTGTCTTTGCCTGTGAGTACTGGGATGAAAGGTGTGTATCACCATCCCAGGCCAGCCTAGTCCTCTGTCCAATCATGATGAAACAGAAACAGAATGCCCCTCTCGGCTGCCTTGTAGGACCAGAAGAGGTAGTTGAAGAATCTCAGCAGAGTCTGTGGCTCACACATTTAATCTTGAACCTGTGGAACTGAGTGTCCAGATTACATGGAGGCAGACAGAGATGAGAGTGTTTAGCACTATGGAGCAGGACACGTGATAAGGAATTCAGAAGTTATTTAACCACAGAACAGGACATCGGAAACACAGCCGTGCTCTCCTAAGCATTCTCTCTCTCTTCATGCTTAAACAGATGAGTTAAAAACTGGACAATTTTTGAAGGGATTAGCTGCTCTGATAAATCTACACTCTAATGAGAATTTATTATGGATGAATGAATGTTCCTTTTGCTCTAAACAGCCTCACTACCTGAGAAATAAGTCTCCCTTTGCATGGAGACAGAAATGAATGTATTTTGTCACTGTCAGGGCTATGTGCACAGAAGCAATGGTACAGTAATGATAGCCCTGGTCTCAGGCTCCGCCGCCCCTCACACCTGGGCCTGAGAGACTCTGGTCTCTCTTCTCTCTAAGGGCCTGGCATGGCTTTGCATCTGGGGATTCAAACAGCTTGACAGAGGGAAATTGTATCACCTTTTAAAAAGAACTAAACCTCAAAGAGGTACACGTTACTATTTTATACAAACTGAATTGTTGTGTGCCAAGGTGAGACCCAGAGAGAAAGGTGGAGATAGAAGAATAGTAGGTGCCATTTGGAAGAAAGAGTGTTCTCTGTGGCTGGTGATGGAGTCAGATGTCCACAGGCACTGGGGTAGCAATGCATTGAACACTTCTCAGCACAGGAGTATTTCAATAGAACGAGCTACATGCTGTCGAAAACCCAGTTCTAGGTAAGAAACGAGAGAGACAGAGATGGAGATGGAGACAGAGAGGTAGAAGACAGACAGACAGACAGACGACAGACACACAGACACACACAGACACACACACACACACACACACACACACACACACACACACACACACACACTCCATTACCATCAGCTTCATCTTTAGCAATCCCAAGGAGCTGTTCTTTGTCAAGTTTACCCAGGATCAACTCAGTCCTTTCTCTCAGTGTCACACTTGACCTTAAGTCAATGCTGGCATGCCCTCTTCAAATGAAACCTGTTGGGGGCTTGGAGCTTGGGGGGAATCTGAGCTATTACCCTCCTTCCAAGAAGATCATATTTTCCTAGGGAGATGTATTAAAAGGTGTAAGACTGCTGGGTGAGAGAGAAAGGGATTTTTATGTCTCCTAGTGCAGTCCAGCCAGAGAATCGTCATGGTGGTGTTGGCTTCCTGTTTTTCCCAAGGAGCAGAGGGTACAGTTGGTCCCTATGGCATCCATGTAGCAAGTTAACATCATAGCTGAGGTATACACAGCTTTAAAATTTCATCATTTCACAGAGGACCTGTTCTTTGCAAAAGGGATTGGAAGAGAATGTGCTTCATCCTTCAAGGCCATTGGCTAAAGACAGCACCAGCAGCCGGACCTGTAATGAGCAGCCAAGGGCCTTGCTCTTTTGCTCACTGCTTTATACCATATCTGTTTCTGTCTCCCTTTTTATGTGCCAGTGATTTTTAGAGTCCTGTCCTTTCTTTATATTCTCCTGTGATCTCATGCTTTAATTAATATCTATGCCAAGAAATTCAAACTCAAAATGCTTAACAAAGAAGGTCACACTGATGTGACAGACACCAGCAGTGAACAAAGCCAGCATCTGCCACTAATGTGACCCCCTGCCATTCATTGTGCTAAATGAAGAAACTATTTCATATAACACAAACACAAATGATGATGAAAATATCATTTCAAGGCCGAGTATTTAAACTATCCAGAATAAGAAATCAAAAAAAAAAAAAAAAATCTTGTATTAAGTTCTCAGTTACTAAAATCTGATTGTCAAATAAAATTGCCAGATTATCTCATCCACCCCAAATCCTGATAGCAAGCTAAGTACACTATTTACAGTGTACAGTACCAACCATGGCCTTGCTCCCACTGACAGGAAGAGATGTGGGCTTCTCTTTCCTTTCCTGGTGGGAACAACTGCTCCCAAGCCCGGCAGCTGCCAGGCTGGGTGTACTTCTGCTGCTTCTGTTTAGGGTAGCAGCACCCGAAGAAGTTCTAAAAATCCGAATACCCAAGAGTTGTTCCCTCTATATTCCAATTCTTGTGATTCTGTTTTCCAGCAATCTCTTCCTTCCCAGTTCCAGTAAACGAAGTTGAGTAATGTAAACCAAGTTCACTTGCACTTTTTTTTTTCTTTTTCTTTTTTTTTTTTTTCGAGACAGGGTTTCTCTGTGTAGCCCTGGCTGTCTTGGAACTCCCTCTGTAGACCAGGCTGGTCTCGAACTCAGAAATCCGCCTGCCTCTGCCTCCCAAGTGCTGGGATTAAAGGCGTGTGCCACCACTGCCCGGCTCACTTGCACTTTGACATCAATTAAATTATATCCTTAACCTTGCTATGTAGGAAGATTTTCCTCTGGAGACTTGTAACTTCTAGTATGCTAATACAGTATATTTGTGTGTGGCACATCATGGCTGGTTTGAATGTTAACTTGCCACAAGCTAGAATGTCCTGAGTAGGGAGTTTCTGCTACAGATGTATCCGAAGTACCTTGATTGAGGGGGGACACACCCAGGTTGCACAAAGCATCTTTTGGTAGGACACACCCAGATTGTGGGAGCATCTTTTGGTAGCAACCCAGATACAAATGGCATCAGAGAATGTAGAACAGATTCTCTCCTTGTGTTCACTGGGCCTTATCTCTTGCCTGAGTTGATTTACCCTGATGCTACTGATGATCCCTCTTCTGATGTCAGAACCACCATTTCTAAGATTTGATCAGCTTTGATTTTGAATCAGAGAGCTGCAACTCCAGGAAACTTCCAGGCTTCTGGTGCCATATTGAGATTGCTGAGGTACCCAGCTTTGGGGTGACTGACCAACCAGTGGTTGTCACCTCCACCTCCCCTAGTAGGAGATATGTGTATGTGTTATATGTGTGTGTGTGTGTGTGTGTGTGTGTGTCTGTGGTATATGTACATATGTTACATATACATTACATATACATAGCTTTATGTATGAATAAATATGTGAACACATATAAATATATGTAAACATATATAAATATATGAATAGGTCATTGGGAATGGATTCTGACTACTACACAGAAAGTCTCTTTTGGGACACAATACTTTGATTTTCTGTACCTGCATCTACTACTGTGAATTTTGGAGATAGCAATAAATAGCACCTCCTTTTTTTTCTCAAGAGATTTTTCAAGAGAACTGGCCCAGAGAAAGTATTATAAATAGTCTGTTACCATGGCTAGTATTAGTCCTCAATTCTCAGCTGGTCACCTTTATAAACTGTCTATTTCTAATCAAATTTGCCCATCAAATCATTAAGAATCTAAATTTACTATACTGTTCTCTAACACCTAATTCTTCATCATCAGAAGGGAAAATAGACAACTCAAATGGGGCAGTTGATTTCATCACACCACAGTTATTACAGTATAAGGTCACGTCTCAAACTGCAGAACTGCGGTTATTGATCAGAAACATGAAAAAGCACAGTCTCCTCCATGGAGAGGACATGATAAAACTCTCCCATTGTGAGGTCTCCAAAGCCTCATTCCACATCCCAGAACTATCGAGGAGAGCATGAAATAAAACCCACAGTGTGTTGCTGAGAACACATTGTTTAGGCCATAGAAAGAAGCTTAGTTCACGACTCCACGATGAATCGACTTTTTGACTCCCAGAGCATGGAGAAATCTGACCTTCTCACCGTGCTTCTCCCGCTGTTTTCTTCTGCTTCAAGCAGTCTCCTTTCTTATTCATGTCATATAATTCTCTTACTCTCCACACCCCCACTTCCATAAGACCTCTTTCTTCCCCACCTATCTGCCCTATTTAATGTCATGATATCTACTGACACTCACCCTAGTATGAATACATGTGTATAAAGGTTCGACCCTGGAGGTGGCTAAAGAGATGACTCATGGTTAAGAATGCTAGCTGCTCTCCTAGAGGACCCGAGTTCAGTGACCAGGTCATTAGGTAGCTCATAACTGCCAAAATCCAGTTCTAGGAGATCTGATACTGTCTTTGAGCCTCTATGGGTACCTGCATTTACATGTACATAGTCATACAGAGATCCATATACCCATATAAATAAATAAAAATGAAAATAAGTGTATACAAATGAAACAAAAACTCAGAAGCTAGAATCCACATATGAAAGCAAATGTATGGTGCTTTTCCTTCCTACTATGTGTTACACTGCTTAGTATAATATTTTCCAATTCCATCCATTTTCCTGAAAATTTTATAATTTGACTTTTCTTCATAGCTGAATAAAATTCATTGTTTTTATATATCACATTTTCCTTATTGGTTCATCTGTTGATGGACACCTAGGCTGGTTCTCCTTGCATTTGTCTTACCCTCAGATAGGAGGTCTTTACTGAGAAATGGGCACTTCATATTCAATAGGACAGCACAGGCCAGCTGCAGTATAATCTTTCAGATATGTAGGAAAGGTATGACTTGGATGACCTTGAATTATTTACTTATTGAGCCTCAGTTCCTAAGCTATAAAAGATATCTCTAGAATGATGTCACTGGACTGAGGGAGGATGACCTAAGACAGGTCAAAGACAGAGCCACACACCTGGCAGCTGCTGTCATCATAGCTGTCAACGTCCTTTATCAAGATCTCCTTGCAGAAGGCATGGGTCGATGTTCCCCACCACCACCCCTGTCCACAGGGTTTCACACTGTGGTGCCTCAGTATCTTGGGAAGAGTGAGACAGCTCTGACAAGAAATGGAGTGATGACAGAGTGTTTTACACAGACGTGGCTTGGAACCATGCGTTTCCATCATTTTTGCCTAGTTATTACTTGGAACTGTGTTTATTAATGATTGGTTAGCTACAGTATTTTCCCCTTATATTAGCATGCTATCTTCTTCTGAAAAGTCTCACCAAAAACTCATTTATAAAATTTAAAAAACTATATGTGTAAAATCACTCCCATTTTGTATGTATTTTGGTATTTCTGGTAGAAAGATAGAAGGGAAGAGAATGTCGATGTTTCTGATGTGGTAAACATTTGCATCTCTGAGTAAGATCCTTTACATCTAATTATAACTATCAAGTATTTAGGGAAAAAAAACAAATTATCACTGTTAGCTTGAAATCATGATTGTTCTAGGGCTCGCTTGTGGCTGGTGAAAGTAGCTCAGGCTGCAAGCAAATCTCCCCATTCTGGATTCAAGAGCCACAGAAACAATAAAATGTGGAGAGAGTAATCACATAAAAACAGTGCGTAGCAAGACACGGTCTGGGAATGCTAAGGCAATGGAGTCTGATCATACATGAGGGAGATTCATAGAAACCCTCGCATAATTGGGTGGGAGTGTTTATAAAGAAAAGAAGCGTGATCTAAAGTCAAGCAGATGCTACAAATAAAAAACAACTCTATGCAGCGACGTTAAGGCTGAAGCCTATGCTCCTGTTTTCTTATTTTTTTTTCTCTCCTTTGGTTTACATTATCTATTTCAGGTTTGCCTGGTTTTCTTCTGGTGCTGACTCCCACCTTCAGAATGGACAGGGTTTCACGGTCATGTTTTATTTACTAAAACCTCCAAATAATGGACCTCCTGTCATTTAATGCAAGCATATAGAACAAATCAACTCAGTTATTTTAATTCTTCCTTCAATTTCATTCGCTTTTTTCTTTCTTTTTTTTTTTTATTGGATATTTTCTTTCTTTACATTTCAAATGTCATCCCCTTTCCCCATCCTCCCCCAAAAAAACCCCTACCCCATCCCCTCTTCCCCTGCTTCTATGAGGGTGTTCCCCCACCCACCCACCCACTCCCGCCTGCTTGCCCTCACATTCTCCTACACTGGGGCATCGAGCCTTCACAGGACCAAGGGCCTCTCCTCCAATTGATGCCCAACAAGGCCATCCTCTGCTACATATGCAGCTGGAGCCATGGGTCCCTCCATGTGTACTCCTTGGTTGGTGGTTTAGTCCCTGGGAGCTCTGGGGGGTCTGGTTGGTTGATATTGTTGTTCTTCCTATGGGGTTGCAAACCCCTTCAGCTCCTTCAGTCATTCTTAAAAATATATTTTACGTATTCTTTAAGAATTTCATGCACGTATGTGATGTGTTTTGATTGCATCCATACCCAATGCCCTTCCCTCCAAGTCTTCTTGGAACCCATTACCCAGTTTTTAACCTACGGGGGCCAAACAGTGCTGGCAGTGAGTTTAAAATGTGTGTGGGTGCAGGGCCAACCACTGGAGCAAGGACATTTTGTTACTAACCTAGAACTTTAGTAAACCAGGTGTGAGTTAGCTTCCTGCGTGAGCACTAAGAAATGTCAGTGCCTCAGTTTATCCCCATGGCACAGCCTCTATCTACACTGGGGCCATGAGCTCTGTGTTGAGTAACAAGCCACAGAATTTTATTTGGTCCATTCATTCCAGATAAGAAATGTACTGACATACAATAAAAATTTACAGGGATCTAGACATCCTTTATTGAAATTGCTTTCCAGATCCTATTTTGTTTTTCAGTTTCTTTCGTTTGTGAGTGTGTAGTATATGCATGGATGTATACTTACGTGTAAATGTGTGTATACAGGTATGCTCACCCCTGAGGAGGGACAAACACTTATATCACTATGGCTTTCTTCAGTTGCTTTTCCATATTTTTAATAAATTAATTTGTTATTTTGAGACAAGGTCTCTCAGTGAAACTAAAGCTTGCTATTTCAGCTAGACTGGCTGGTCAGTAAGATAGTCTCTTCCTATCCCCAACCCTAAGTTCATGAGTGATAGGTCAGTACCATCATGCCTGGCTTTTACTTGGGCGCTAAGAATATAGACTTGGATCTTTATGTTTTTGTTGCAAGTACTTTACCCACTGAACCATTTCCCAGGAGCATCAGAATGGGCTTTAGATTTCTAGTTAACTTTTTCGATCTGGATGACCCTGGGAGTTGAAAACTCTGACCTTCAATTTCTTCATCTGCGCATGAGTACAACACCCATGCTGCACTTGTCTGTCTGTTATGAGGGTGGAGTGTGCTGACGTGAGGGCACGCGGTTCAGGCCTTGGAGAGCAGTGAAGCTTGTCACTACTGTTTCTACCATTACTGATGTTATAGCACGGTGATGAGCCAGACTTGTCAATGAATACCCTTGTTCTGCATCTATGCATCTCTCTCCACACATAGCAGAGAGATCTACATTTCTGCTATATATTACTCTGCTAAATATTAATCAAACGTGGTTGGCCATTGAGTCTCTACAGCAGCTTCTAAATAAATGTCTTTGCTCTTTTTTAAATTCCATGACACTGGGGGGCAAAAAGAATTGAGGGATGGAGAGATGACTCAGCAATTAAGAGCACTGGCTGCTCTTCCAGAGGGCGTGTGTACAGTTCCCAGCACCCACGTGGCAGCTTACAGCCATGTCCAACTCCAGTTCCAGGGTATCCAACACCTCTCCTGGCCTTTTTGGGTACTGCATGCATGAAAGCACAAACATACAGACAGACACCACTCACACACATAAATAAAATATAAAATAAACCTTGAAAAAAAGAATTGTAAGGTAAGCAAGGAATAGTAAGCCCAATATATATTTTTAAATCTATATTCAGATTCTATTTTTCATAGAAGAAAGAAACTACCTTGTAGTTCCTCTCTCTCCTTGCTCCGTTATGGCAGTCTTTGTCTTCCCTGGCTGGATTAACTTCAAATACATCCAATTTCCTCTATTTCCTGCTTTAGACCATAACTAGAGCTCAGCTGCATCACTTGTAGAAATCAACTCAGAAAACATCTACAAGCACACAATTCCTAACATGAGAGCAAGTGATGAGGCATGGTATGGCCACTCTGGGAACAGCTAGGATCTTATTAGAGGTAAAATCTGCATGTATCACACAGCCTAGCACGATAATAAATATCTGCCAAAGTCAAACAAAAGGCCAAGCTCAGATAAAAACCTTAAGCTATGGCCACATTATTTTTGGGTATCCTTTGCTAAGACCACACCTTTCAACAGAAAGAGGTACCAAGAGTCTCACAGCCAAGATGAGGATGACAGAGCACAAAGTTCATCTTAACATTTCCCAAATTCTCACTCAGAAAGTTTTGAAAAATAAGCATTTCCTTGAAAAGAAACCATATTTAAAAATTGGACATGTAAAATGTATATTTCCACACAATAAATTATTATTCTGCAATACAGTCTAATGAACTACTGATAAGACTTGGTAGAGTTGAACTTAAAAACATTATGTTAGCCAGTCATAATAAATTCCATATCGTGCATATTGTTACATTTACATTAAATGTCCAGGATAGACAACTCTATAAAAGATATAAAATAACTGTGTAGTTGTTTATGGCTGCAGAAGGAATGTGTGAAAATGACATTTGACTCTAATTGACTACTTCTTCTGAGGATGTATCAAAGACAAAGAAAGATATCTTGTGCCTTCCTGTATTGCTGTCTGCATCAGTGCTATAAGACTAGGTTCTTCAATGAACTGACCTCATCATTTTGGCTAGGTTGGCTGACCAGAAAGCTCTCAGGATCTTCTTTTCTCCTCTCTCCAATTTTGGGGTTATAGAGACAGGCACTCATGCCTGGCATTTTTGTAGGTGGAGACTGGGGATTTGAATTTGAGTCTTCATGTTTACATAGCAAGTTCTCTTACCCACTGAGCCATGCCTCCACCCTCTCTCAGTCTTTGCATATGCACACAGCAAAATTATCAGGCAGATTGATTCCAGATAATCACCTAGAATCACTTTAAAAATTATTTTTAAGCTACCAGTAAAGTTCATTTTATGTATGGTTAGTTAAAATTTCTAATCATTTTTACAATTATCTATAGTTTCTATGCTGTGTCTCATCACAAACTGCTCAAAAGAAAACACTCTCACAAAACATTTCAAATGTATTTTTAAAATATTGACAGTAAGAGGAAGCAGAGAAGTCTGACAGCCCTGAGTGTAAATAAAACTTACATTTTATATGATTGCTGCAATTATTGGGGAGCAGTAAATGCATACAAATGCAATACCAAACCAAAGAGTCAAGTGTGTTCTAGAACGGCTGACAACATGACACCACGCCAACACTGACGGAGAAGTTTTCCATCTAGCATCATCAACCCAAACTGTTCATCAGAAAAAATGTGACATTTTGAGAAGATAAATTCTATCCAGAGTCCTGCATCTAGCAAAACTCTTTTGCTAGCAGTAAGAAGACAGACAGTTTTGCTTTGTTTGTTTGTTTGTTTTTTGTTTTTTTGTTTGTTTTTGTTTATGTTTTTTTTAAAGCGTTGTAGGGCTCATCATTTTGATGCTGTCAAATTAAGGGATCTTGTCATAGCTCCCAGGGGCAGATGGCTGCATTGTTCAAAGCAGCCAAAAGGAGCTGGTTTTCTTCAAAAATAAACCCTAAGGATATGCTTGGTCATAAACAACATTCAAGTGTCTAAATTTTAAAGGCAATGTGACATCCTGCTTCTAATGAACTGTTCATAGGAACTATCTCTATAAGAATAAAAGATTTTAGCTGGCTCCAAGAGACATGGAAACATTAAAATCAAAGGTACCCTCTGGCTAAAATCCCTGGTGTCATCTATCCTTCTGCCAGTGACTGCTCATGTGGGGTACACAGGACGGTGGTATCTCCTTAAGGTTGTATTTGCCTATCTGGATAGTCTAAAATGTTGACTGGAATTAATGCACAGCAACCTAAAGCTGTCCACATGCAATATAGATTTAGCACTGACAGCAACCACCAGTTCTTCTTATGTGCTCTCAATTAAATTCAAAGTTCAAAACTTGTTTTTAATCTAATGCGACATTGCTGGTTTTGTCTGACTTCATTTGTCATTTATCACACACAAGTTGCTGTGATCTGTAGTTCAACTGAATTTATTTTATATTACATTGTTTGAGTAGATCTTAATGCCAAACTCTCTCTCATGATAGATTTTCATTACACATACATGTAGACAGACAGACAGACACACACACACACACACACACACACAAAATATTGAGATTACCTGACTAAATAATCCACACTATGAAACAGAGAAAACAGCATATTGTCTATGCCAATATATGTGTATATGTATATATATATATATGTGTGTATATATATATGTATATATATGTGTATATATATATATATGTTTAAGAAGAGATCATTTTCTTGCTGACATTAGCCCCGCACCAACATGCATATAAGAATAAGCTAAGAAACATGGGAGCAGCATATGAATGCAACATTGACAGTCCAACCACAGAGGCAGCATTGCTAAGCTTGCAGGGTGGGGAGTGTCTGAGCTCCCTGGGGATGATGCGCTTCCATCTGCTTCAGTCAAGTGCAAGAAGCAGATGGAACAAAGTGCCTGCACAAGGGTGAACAAATGAATTTTATATGAAGGGAAAGGAGCGTGAGCTCCAATAAAAACATCACCACCTCTCGTCTCTCTTCATCTCCAATCATTGTTCTCAACATTTTGTTTTTGTTTTTCTTGTTGTTTAGTTTTCCTGCATCTTTCGCAAATGTTCATAGGTGGAAAGGGAAAATTTGTCTAAGTACTGTCCAACGTTGTCACTTGCTGAGCTGATGCCCTTCCAGTTAATTCTACTGGGTCTCTGTCCTTGTCACAAAACAACTCTGCAAAGGCCCCTTAAATCATTTAAATCAGGAGAGGTGACCAAGGTGCAGTATCTGTCTCCTGTGGCACATGTACCGCCTGAGACAGGGTTCCAGTCCATTCATTCATTCATTTATTCAGTCATTCCTATTGGGCTGGAAGAGGACTCAGCAGTTAAGAACACTTGCTGCTCTTTCAGAGTGCTGGAGTTCAGTCCCCATTGCTCTATTCCGTACAGCTCAGAAAGGACCTGAAAATCTAAGGGCAGGGAGGTCAATATTCTACTCTGGCCTGTTTCCTGCTTCTGTTTCTGAAGGAGGAAACAGAAACTCGGTATACACATCCAGCTTTCCCCAGCTCCTTCCGGGGTTCATTTGGCATACTTGAACTTCCTCACACAGGTATCTTGCTGAGAACTCTATGCCATCTGTTCAGCACAGAGATGAGCTAGCACAGAAGTTAGGCTTTGATGTCCACTAGCTGCTAGCTCCTGCAGCCCCAGTCTCCCACCCTATCACCACCACAAAGTGTTCTTTAGCCTGCAGAACCACAGCACAAAATTCCTCAAATTTTATGATTTATCCCACAGCACTAGTCCAACAATACCCTGCACATAGGCTTATGTTACCTTTTCCTTCCCAAAAGTTTCCATTGCAAACTTCTAGCCATCAAGTAGGGGAACAGCAAAAGCCAACTCATACGTTGTTCTCAGCACTTGTGGTGCAACATGTGTAGCGTGAAATTTTGATTTCGTCTCTTCTTCAATTCCTCTAAAGGGTTAAAGGATAACTCAGAGTTTTCACTATATCAGAGGAAAGGGCTTCTGCTTGGGAGCCTTATTTCTTTGGGCCTCACGGCTGTGGCTTCTCTTCGCATGCAAATCCTCTTGACAGATCATTGCTCATTGGATGTAGATCATGGAAAGATCACCCATTTATTACGTGAACTTTCCGCTGGGCTCACTTCAAAGCTGTCTTCCCTGGGATGTTATTTGGGACTAGATCAACCATCCCAACATCATTCTCCATTACACAGAACATGTCACCTCTGCCTCAGCTCATGACGTTGTTCATCATTTTAGGGAAGTGTTCTCCTTCCGGACACCTACCTCCATGAGAACAAGAAGAGTGCCTTTGTTGTCTGTCTTTTGAGCACATAGCCCAAAGATCATCTACCATAAAGACAATGGACACTTGGTCCCTTCTCAAAACTTCCTGTCCTTCCCTACCATTTCCCAACGCTTCTATATAGAGGCCTGTGTTGTCAGTGAGGGGTCAGCAATGGATAATCGAATACCAAGAAAACAATCTGAAGCCACAGGAGTTAGATATCTAAACAGCAAACCAATTATATGAACCATTTCAACAAGAAACATAATTGTAAAACTGTCCTGGGTGCACTTAACAAAGCTCTCCAGATACACAGAGCTTCTACTTTGAAGGCTCCTGACTAGGGATAAGAGACATTCTCAAATGACTATATTGCAAATTTTACAAAATGTAAATATTTTAGCTATGATTTCTATTCAGACTCTTGCTGTATCTCATTTTCCCCCTAGACTGACCCCAGGCTTTTATACACTCTGCCACTAGAGAAATTGGACAGGATTGTGTTTATAAGATATACTTTGTGTGGTTTTGGGCCCTTTCTCCCTCCCCCCTTTTTTATTGGATTTTTTTTATTTACATTTCAAATGTTTTCCCCTTTCCAGGTCTCCCCTTCACAAACCCCCTATACCATCCCCCCTACCCCTGCCTCTATGAGGGTGCTCCCCCACCCAGCCACCCACTCCTGTCTTCCTGCCCTGACATTCCCCTACATTGGGGCATCGAACATCCTCAGGCCCAAGGGCCTCTCCTTCCACTGATGTCCAATAAGGCCATCCTCTGCCACGTATGCCGCTGGAGCCATGGGTCCCTCCATGTGTACTTTTTGGCCTAGAAATGCTTGCTGATGGGAGCCTGATATGGCTGTCTCCTGAGAGGCTCTGCCAGAGCCTGACAAATACAGAGGAGGATGCTTGCAACCAATCATTGGACTGAGCGCAGGGTCCTGGGTTGGAGAAGGGACTGAAGGAGCTGAGGGGGTTTGCAGCCCCATGGAGGGAGTAACAGTGTCAACTGGCCTGACCCTTTGGAGCTCCTGGGGACTGGACCACAAACCAAAAAAGGGCCCTTTCATATACACAGAAAGTATTGCTGCATGAAGGAATGACTCCCACAGAAAGCGACACCTCATCCAAACACTGTGACATGAAGGAGGTCAGATCAGAGATCATAATCATATTAGTACATGCTCCAGTTCTCAGTACTCCAAGCACAAAACCAGAGTGAGCATAGCTAGCCTATGTAGAATTTCCAAGCCATCAGCCATGTAAAATGTAAATACAAAATTGGCTTTTCAATAATGCTCAGTCAACTGAAAGTCCTCTCTGGGAAGGATTTTTACCCACTATTACAGCATCAATATTTAAAAAGAAAACATTCATTTTTCTCTTACTCATCAGAATCTCACAAAAATTATTATTCCAAGTTTTTATGTTTATAAAGCACAAAAATCATAAGAATTCTACAAGAAGTAAGACTGTAATAGCTCAAACATGTGAGGAATTGTGTGGCAGCTCCCCACTGAGATGGTAATTAAACTAAAAAACAGTGTAAGGTTTTATAAATAGGAGTCTGAGCAGCTGAAAGATATTCACTAGACTATATAAAACTGGGTTATGTCTTCACTTTCCATCGAGAAGATACCATTCTAAACCTGCTGCTGAAAAAGAGGTGAGTGAAGAATATACAATCAGAAATTAATGAAGGTGTTACAGAGCATATTGAGTCGTTAAAATATCACTTTCTGGATAGTTTTAAAGTTTTCATATATGAGACGTTCTTTCTCTTCTGTCCTCATCTCTCCTCCCCTCCTCCTCTTCCTTCTACTTCCTCTCTGTACCACTCTGTCTCTGTGTCTCTCTGTCTCGGTATGTGTGAGGATGTGTGTGTGTGTGTGTGTGTGTGTGTGTGTGTGTGTGTGTGTGTGTGTGTGTGTGTGTGTGTGTGTGTAGGAGGGGGGAATGGGGAGGTGGTAGGTCAGAGGACTGCCTCAGGAATTGGTCCTCATCTTCCACTTTGAGGCAAAGTCTGTTTTGTCAACTCTAGCTGTACCATGATTCTGGGGTTCTCCTGTTCTGCTTGCAGTTTTGCCCTAAGGGTGCTGGGATTACAGATGTGTACGACTGCATCCAGCTGTTACTTGGTTTCTGAGAATTTGAATTCAAGCTTGTACCCACTGAGCCATCTTCCCAGTACCTATAGTTCAGATTTATTGATATTTTATTTGCAAAAAGGACGTGTGTTTCCATATATAATAAAATTTTGTTATTCTTTTTCTTAAAACAGGTTATCCCCTGATTGTGTGTGTGTGTGTGTGTGTGTATGTGTATGTATTATATGTGTGTATTGTATATATTAGGCTCTAAAAATCCTGACTTAATATCCTACCACAACAATACAGAAAGAAAAGTATTCCATGCCAAATATACAGGTAATTGACATATATTAGCAAAATTTCATATTGCAGCTCATAGTGGATAAACGAGTTTGTCTCTCTGTAACGGAAGCCTGTATTGGAGGTCAGATAATCACTATCCTAAATAGCTTTTATTGGTCTCTGCTGTGCCTTTTCCTACTGTAATACTCAATAATAAGAGTTTTGTGATGTACAGTGGCAAAGTAATGGCCTTGTTAAAGGTGAATGGAGCATCATCACAACAGTTGAGTGTCTACAGTGCTGACTGTGTGGTATGAAAACCCTGAGCACTAATGGATATTGAACCAATTTTTCCAAGGTCAAAATTCCAATTACTATGTGAATCCTCAGATAGTTCTAGATCATGAAACATTTCTGACTTCCATTTACTCTGCTTGCATTGCATTATCTGCAAAGGGACACAGGCCCCATGGCTCCCAATTTTCCTGAGTGTCCTGAGGAAACAGAGCTTGAATCAAAATGAAGGATCAACTCAGAGCCTTCTCTCGCCCTAATACCCATCAAGCTGTCTCAACAACTACCTTCTAGGGTACTGTGGTACAAGTACCATAGCATGCAGTCATGTCAGCCCAGGAGATTTAGGGAAGTCTCTCATGTGGAAGCAGAGCTATAGTCATCTGCTGTATGCTCCAGAAGAATACTAACCATGCTAGCTTCTACTTTCACTTATGGACTACTCTTCTTGTTGTTATTTGCTGTGGTTGTTGTGGTTGTTGTTGTTGTTGTTGTTGTTGTTTTAATCTAAAAAATAAAAGGGTTGATTTGGAGAAACCATGGCCTTGTACAAACCAATTGAAGTCACAAGGCTCCACATATCTTCAGGCATCCAATAAAGTCACACATATTACTAACATCCTGATGATGTGTTGAAATTATTTAATCCTGATCCTGGGTTTTCACCCCATCTTAGGTCATTGAATTCCTGGATCAAAGATACACGCAACCCTTATAATTACAAGAAGCCTTAACCAGCACTAGAGCTGATATCTACCCTGTATGCTATTAGAATCTACTTTCCTATCGATAACCCTGAATTATTACAAACTATGTTTCATCTGGGCGGTTCTTAACTCCATCTAGCCAGCCCTCAGGGCAATGTTTTTATGGTGCACCTAACCCATAGCATCTTCTCCTTCCTCCTCCTCCTCCTCCTCTTCCTCCTCTTCCTCCTCCTCATTCTCCTGGTTCCTCTCCAACCCAAAGCCCAAGAAACCTAAACCCCACCTATCCACCTATGTCTCTTCTACCCAACTATTAGCTGTTGGCATCTTTATTTACCAATCAGAAATAACTTGGGGACAAGGTGACACAGTGTCACTTCGTTCTATGAGCAAATTCTCTGGCCTCTAGGACAACCAGGTCTTGGGGGCCCAATATTAGTATCAGAGTACAAGTAGCATCAGGCCAACCCACTACAATAATGTTCTATATTTTACATATTCAAACATTCAAATCAAGTAGTTAAGAATAAAATAATTAAAGAATTTTAACAAATATAAGACCTCATTTAATATAGCCATTCTCTGATTTTGTTGCTCACACTTTTTTTCCCAGCCTGGGCTACAGTCAGATTTTTTCTCTGTTGTCAGACAATGTGTTTTATCTCCAAGCTGCCAATGGGCATTCTCCTCATCCCTGCTGGACAGAGTCTTCCTAACCTTTATGAACCTGTTGTACCTCCTTGAGATTGTTAATCCTCCCCCACTCCACCCCACTGCTCATGGTATTTATCTATCTGTATGACATGTTTGATGTTTGAATATTTAGTTGAAACATGTCATTTCATTGTTGCTTGAAAATAATATTTAACAATGTACCCATTATTTTAAAATAACTGATTTAGGTATCTAAGATGAACAACTTAGAACCAACTTTTATAAAACTAGAAAAATTGAAAATGAACTCAGGTACCTAGGCAGAAAGAAGCCATT
This sequence comes from Uromys caudimaculatus, assembly GCA_028551405.1. Classification (NCBI taxonomy): domain Eukaryota; kingdom Metazoa; phylum Chordata; class Mammalia; order Rodentia; family Muridae; genus Uromys; species Uromys caudimaculatus. Next base: position 73,226,341 of record CM052709.1, on the reverse strand, counting down.
AAGACACATATTACTAGGAGAAATGGAGAAAAATACTCGTAAGCAGGGCCCAAGTCTCTTTATTTTGTTGCTTTCATTTTCCTTTCTATTTCATGGGGTTTGATAATAATGTAAACCTGAAGGTTTTTCTGTAATTTGAGCAAAGTCACGAAATGTTTGAATATGTTGGCCTATGAAAGCAGAAAGACACTTGCCATGATGGCTGGGACATGTGAGGAGGAGCTTGTAAGTCTTTGTAAAGGCCCAAACTGAAGTGATGGTCTCTATGTCAAGCTATATAAACAGCCTAAGACTTTAAAATTATTTCTGTGACTGTTTTTTTGGTTTTGTTTAGCTGGGTTTTTTTTTCTAACAGGACGGATAGATTCTTCACACGATTGAGTGTTTTGCTTTCTCTTTCAGGTCTGCTTTGTGAACCTGGATGTCAACAAGGATGTCTGCAGCACAGAGAACCTGCAGCAGGTAACAGCTGGACCTGGGACTCTCTGGGAGTCTGTGACGATGGCTAGACTATCATGGTCTTCTTAGAAGGATAGATGGCATCATCACTCCCCATTTTCCTGACCTTGCCCCAAAGCTTTTGGTGCTGTTAACCCATGATGTGTTTGAAAGTCACTTTCCCAGGCCTGCAGAATTGTTCAGGAAGACATCTCCCCTCACCTATCAGCATCCTAACATGGGCCTTCCTCCACATTCGCATCTGGCATGCCTTTTCCATGGTATCTTCTAAGCAAGGGAAGGCAGCCATCCCTTTCCTCTGGTCCTTGGTATTATTCTTTCCATTCATTTTATCAAATCTCTGCTCAGCTGTGTCTCCATTGTCTTACTCTTAGCATGGGCTTGAACATTCTGCATCTCAGAACAGCCATCTTCTGCCATCTCATCTGAGACTGATCCCTGGTGTCAATGTTTGACTACATTAAGCACCTGAATGTCTGTTGAGTTATTTAGAAGTTGGGCATGCCTGTGATACAATGGAAAGAATTAAATAATGTCACAGTTTGTCATTGCATACCCAAAGCTGAGAGGTTTAACCCCATTGCTATAACAGCATGATAATATTTATGGTTGAATCATCACAGAACACTAAGGCTTCATTTAATTAATACTAGGTACTCAGTTATTCAGGAACCACTCAGTATACTTAGAACTTGAGATTTCTCTGTGCTATCATATTTTTTTCTTGGTATACTTGTATCAAGTTTCTCAACCTATCACTCACAGGGATTGCTCATTATAAACTTGTACAAGGTTCAAAATATTATCCTCTGTGTGTCTCAAGAGGTTTCTAAGAAAGTTATGCATGTAACTTTATTCAATGAGTTATTATATAAGGTTTGTCAGAAACAGAACAGAGAGGATGGAAGCAAGTTTCCATCATAGTAACTGTTTGAATAACTTACTGAATGATTTGAGAGTTTCCAGTCATAGCTTCACTCATATAGCCTGATATGATGTGTGTAAGTTACCACTTTCTAGGCGATTTAAGTATACATGAAAGTAATTATGACATCTCTCCACATACAGTTCTATTATGGACTTAATAGAATAGGATGTCACATGTACAGGTTTTACCAAAGTGCTTAGAACATAGTCAAAGTAGAATTGGTATTAAACATGATTTTATTATCATTGAGTTTATTGGAACAGAAGATTACTAGCCAGTAATTTTGCTATTCAAAACTTAAGAGGAAAAGCATTTCCAAACTAGTGTTAATTTCTATTGTGGGATAGTAACCACCAAATGTTCACTTTGGAAAATTTAAAACCAAAGAGTTTTTCTTTCAAACTTAAATTTTCTATTCCAATCTTAATTCTTATTATCTAATTTAAAACAGATTTTTTTCTGATTTCAAGGTTTTTAATATTTTTGAGATTATAATTACATCATTTCCTAGCTTTCCATTAATCCTTCCAACTCTCCCATGCACATCCCCTGGTCTCACTCAAGTTCATGCCCTCTTTTTAATTGCGTGTGTGTGTGTGTGTGTGTGTGTGTGTGTCTGTGTGTGTGTGTGTGTGTCTGTGTGTGTGTGTGTGTGGATGTGTGTAGTGTGTGTGTGTGTGTGTGTGTGTTATGTGGAGAGTGTGTGTGTGTGTGCATTTGTGTATATGTGGTATGTTTGTGGTACATGGTGTGTGTGGTATGTGGTGTGTGTGTGTGTGTGTGTGTGTGTGTGTGTGTGTGTGCGCGCGCGTGCATGCGCGGGCTGACATTTGGTATTGTGCTTTTCCCTGGGGAAGACATTTCTCCTGCCTTCAGCATTTCTTAGTTGCCTGTAGTCTTCTATCTAGGGTTGAGGCCTCCTGAGCTTTCTTCATTCCAGTTAACATATTTATGGCTGTCATCAGTGTTCAAGTCATGTATAGGCACCCATGATGGTGAGACTTCATGGGGGTAGCTACTCTGACATTTCTAGGAGATATAATCTCACAACAAACTTCTTGTTCCTCTACCTCCCCCATTTTTTTTGCCTGCCTCTTCTACGACTGTCCTTGATTCTTATGTGTGGGAGTTGTGTTGTAGTGAGCTATAGACTAAGGAGCTTATATATGTAGATTCTAAAAATAAATATTTTTGCAGATGGAATAGTTTGGGAGTGCTATTTTAGAAGTGTAAAGGAATCCTCTGAACTAACAAAGAGTCTTATTCCACAGAAACTGATCAATGTTTCACCAGACCTTCCAAAACTCATCAACTCCATGAATGTCCAACAACCAAAAGAAAATGAAATTGTCCTCCTAAGTGGGTTAGCCTCTGGAAACCTCCAGGCAGATTTTGATGTTTCACAGGTAAGAACATAGTTCCTGATCAACTAGTCACTTAGTACAAGGGTTCTCAACCTATGGATGGTAACCACTTTGACAAACCTCTGTCTCCAAAAGCATTTACATTATGGTTCAAAATAGTTTCAAAATAAGAGTTATGAAGTAGCAACAAAAATAATTTTATGGTTGAGGGTTACCACAACATAAAGAACTGTGTGGTAGGGTCCTAGCATTAGGAAGGTTGAGGACCAGGTTTTCTGTTTTCAGATAGATATGAGCCCCAAAAAAATGCTCCACATGAATTTCACCAGAAGAGTGTACTCTATGTAATATTGGGCTTTATCTCTATTTCTCTCAAATAGCACCACTCAGAGCTTGATAGATTTTTCTCTGCATCAATTCTCAGATTTCTAATGTTGTTTACCTGGGGCTTGAACACATATACTGAGCCTGGGTTATTCCACTCTTTGTTCTACAGAGTCTGGTAAATATTCAAAATCAGAATCTTCTCCCCTTTTAGGAACAAGTTCAAAATTCTAGTATATATCATTTTATTCTCCTATCATCCAATAATAAAATTCTTCTGGAACTTATTTGCTCCTCAAGAAATGTCAGATTAGCCAAGATTATAATCATGTAGCTTTCAGGATGGAAAAGAAGTGTACCCATAGAGTAAAATCCCATAAGAAAGAAAATCATTAAAAATAAAGCAGGAATGAAAATATTATAATACTCTGATACATCTCTCTTCATTCTATTGTAAAAAACATTGCAACATCACTTTGAAGAATGCAGTCAAAGTTTTTCCATCAATTGACTAGAAAAGTACACACAAGGTATGCTATAATAATATATAGTACAGTTTGCAGATTCAAATTAAAGTAGTGAGCATTTATTGTCCATTAAATTGGTCATTTTCAAAATACCAGAAGCCCAGAAAGCCAGCCTTTTTTCAGTTTTGACTCCAGAGAATTAGTGCAGATCTCTGCCCAGTCTATTAGAATCTTCTTTTTGATGTATCAGTTACAATGTTTTTCATTAGTGAGGAATCCAGATTTAGGGGTGGATATTGAAAAATGTCTCTAAGCTTGAAATGGCCTTTATGTTCAGCTAAACAATAATGACCAGATTAAAATTTTACACATAACATTTCTAAGTATTTCTATACTGAGCCTGTATTTTCTCTGTCCCTATACCCAGGAATGAGCTTCTATTCAGTTAAAGGGCCTTTCTTTATCTATGGAGAAGTTCCTTAATATAACAAAGAAAACCCCAATTAGTTCTGGAAGTCAAAACCTGAGTAGACAGCAAGCACTGTTTACCAACCCTTGGTTTGACCATGTATCCGCATGCTGGTGTAATCCTTCTCATTAATGAAACAAGAATCCCATAGTACACAATAATTTGGATCTTGTCAGCCAGAGGAACAATATCCCTGAACAGTCAGTAGTTGGGATTTGAAGCAAAAGAATCTGGGTCTTCCTGAGCCTGAATTCCTCCATCTATGAAACAGAATAAACTCATTTCTACTTTGAAACACCAACTTGAGAAATGAAATTGGTAAAAAGCATATTGTTCAAAATGAATTTTAATTTTGTTAGGAAAAAGAGTACAAAATTATTTTTTTTTCTTTTTTTTTCTTTTTTTTTTTTTCCCCCACATACACACATGAACACATACACAAACACACACATGCATACACACACACACACCACACACATATACACAACACACAAATACACACACACACACACATACACACACTAAAAAGAGATGAAGTGCTTAAAGGCTCAGTCTCTGTAGCACTCATTCTGTGCCTAAGTGCCCTGTCTTCCAAATTATTTTTTAAAATCCATTATCCTACAAAAAAAAAACCAAAACTTTTTCTTTCAAATATCCCCTTTAAGAGGAGATGCTCTATATTAAAATTGCCATGTATATAATAATAACTTTTTAAACAATGTTATCAATCAATGAATAGAAAAGCTTTACTGCTTAGTAATCATATATTCTTATATATTCTTGATTCTGAAACTAATAACAAGGCTCGTTCACTATAAATTTTACATGAATTCTGCATAAATTGTATGCTGTGGTTTTAAATAAATAAATACTGAAAACTTTATTCCTATCTACTTTGTTATACTAGGTCAATTTTTACTGATGTACTCAGCTGCAGATAACATTGACAGTTGCAGGTATTATTGGGAGATCCCAGTTTCCTTCTCGTGCCTCCATGTTAATTGATACTGACATTAATTGTGCCTGGCCTTGATCTGAACTTGGTAGACTCTGATTGCCCTTATGTAAGATTCTTAATTAAACATGACTGAAGATAGACATAAGCACATGAGAATGTATTGTCTCATGTAACTAAGCAAACACAGGGAGTAGAATACATGAGAGGACTTGAACCATGTTGACAGGACATGGATTTTTCTTATAGTCCCTCTCCTGCTTCTCTCTGTAGGTCCTATTATCAGGCATAAGAAACATTAGCTTTTTGTGTTCCGATTTATTAAAACTAACAATTCAGGTAGTTCTCAAATGTCTTGCCTTCTCTTGGTTCTCATGTGTTATATATTAATTTATTTTAATTAATTTATTTATTCATTCACTTTACATCCTGATCACAGCCCCCCTCCTCCCAGTAATCCCCCTGTACAAAGCCCCTTCTCCATCCCCCATTCTCTTATCCTCTGAGAAGGGGGAGGCCCCCCTGGGTATCACCCCACCCTAGCACATCAAGTCATTGAAGGACTAGGAGCATCCTCTTCCACTGAGGCCAGACAAGGAGGCCCAGTTAGGGGAATGGGATCCACAGGCAGGTAACAGGAGAGGCTGATCAACCAAGGAGCAAGCATGTGTGGAACCTAGGCCCCCTACACATATGTAGCAAATGTGCAGCTTGGTCTTTATGTGGGTTCCCCAATAACTGGAACAAGGGCTGTCCTTGAATATATTCAGTTTTTAACTGGTCACTATGGCTTGAGGAATGTACTGTTCTGATTGGCCAGGCAAGATTCGCCCCTGGACTCAGAGATGAACTCCATATGCATTTCTCAAACAGTAAGGGAAGCAAAAACTTCTACTTCACAGAGGATGAGGACAAAAGGGGTAAATTATGGTCAATACAAGGTACATGGGTGTTTTGCCTGCACCAGTGTCTGTCTGTACACCATATGTATGCCTGACAGCCTTGGATGCCAGAAGAGAGCATGCTCCATCCCCTTATCCTCTGAGAAGGCGAAGCCGCCCCTGGGTGTCACCCCACCCTGGCTTCAAGTCATTGAAGGACTATGTGAGTTCCGTGAGAGTAGAGTTACAACGAATTTATTAAATATCACATAGTAAGGAATGCTCAAAGTTAATCATGATCATGTGCCACTCTAGTCCCAACTATCTGGGGGGCCTGAGGTAGATCAGAGGACTACTGGAGGCTGAGTTTGAGACCAATCTCATGAGAGTTCCTGTCATGTAACAGGTAAAATGTTCAGTTTGTGTGCTGTTTTCCCAACAAACTATCAGTGCTCACCGGTGAGTTCTCTCACTTACATCTCTTTTATTAGACTCTCCATCACTTATCCTGTATCATGTTACCTGTCTGAAGTCTCCCAGGACTCCTAAAGCTGCTATGTCATTCTGTAGATACCACAGCACATGTTTTAATAGGTCAGCAAAGCAGTATCAATGCTGCACCCATCTTGGCGATTGTATCAACTTTTATATAGACACTCTGTCATTAGCTACTTGTCCTCATTAAAATTGGTAGTCTATTAATTCATAAACAAGATGTAGAGACTGGCAGAAACTGTATGCTAGATTAGGTAAGGAAATCTCAATAAGTCATCCTTAGGGATGGCCTGACAATACATTGATGACTGACTAAGTGCTAAGTACTTGGCCATGCTGAGGTAGTAAACAAGTTCAGCATTTTGCTCTTGTGGAACTAACAACTATTGGCCGGAGCCTTACTGTCTATGCATATTATTAAACACATAAGTACAAATCCAACAGTCCACATGCATACATCTCAAACCACTAATGAACACATACAGTGATAATCTAGGAAAAATAATAACAAAAATTTTTAACAGCCAAGAGTTAAATAAAATATTAAGTAAAATTAGTTACTTTCTGTTCCTGTTTGATTTCTGTTGGTACAATAAATATCATGACGAAAAGCAACTTATGAATAATAGGATTAAGGATTGGGGATACACATACAGGGAATACACATAATGTCCATCATTGAGTGATATTAGGGCAGAAAGTAAAGCAGAAACCACAGAGGAATTCCATTCACTGTCTCACACTTAGGTTTTTTATACAGCCATGTCCCCCTGCCCAGGCATGGTGCCACCCATAATGGGCTAGATCTTCCTCATCAGTCATTAGCCAAGACAATCTTACAAATATGGTCACAGGTCAATCTCACAGGCAGGTCACGTGGGATTACCAATTCCCAGGTGACTCAAGTTTGTATCAAGTTGAAAATAAGAGATGACCTGGACGCTTGGCAACAGAAGCAGATGTATTGAGAGGTTTATCATACGTAACAGTCAGGTCTACTCCTGAGGTTGTTCTTCTCTGAGATGAGGATGTAAATAACCATGCACACATGAGTTTGCAAAGGACTGGGTGTGGCCTCTCTGCTTATCAGACTTGTCACACAAGTCTTCTTTGGATACTGAGCATTTCTTGTTTGGACCAGGAGACCATGGAGAAAAGGAACACATCTAGAGTGTGATAAACCTAAACTGCCATGCAGGCTCTTCCACTGTGTATTTACCTACCCTTGAAAGGGAGAGTTAGCTTTTTATGTAGCTATTTTCTTGTCTCTATCAGTGCCACAGAATCACCAGCCTCATGTACACACACACACACACACACACACACACACACACACACACAAACACACACACACACACACACACACACACAGATAGATAGATAGATAGATAGATAGATAGATAGATAGATAGATAGATAGATATAGATATATCACATTAGAATTCAAAAGATTTGAAAAGTACTCTAGAAAGCAGTGGTTCTCAACCTATAGGTCATGACCCATTTGGGGGTCACATATCAGATATCCTGCACATCAGATATTTACATTATGATTCATAACAGTAGCAAACTTATAGTTCTGAAGTACCAATGAAATAATTTTATGGTTGAGGGTCACCACAACCATATTAAAAGGTCACAGCATTAGGAAGGCTGAGAACCACTGTGTAAACTGTTATAAAATTATGCAATATGTCCGTGTATTATATAGGCTAATATTTTTTTCTTTACTTAGCTACAACTCTTTGATTTTTATTGACTTCTTAAAAGCCTGTTTTAAAAGTGCACTTTCTTCCTAAAAATTCCAAAGCTGTGTAACTATGCACAGTTAATAAAATCTTTAATCTATCTTGAAGTATTACTAGTTCATACTGCTTTGTTAATATCTCTTGGTTTCCTGCTACCATTTACATTGCATACTTAATAATATTAAATCACACATAATAAATGATCTTGATCCAGAACTATGACAACTCCTTGTGGTTCTGGTTAATAATTCTCTTAACCATTGACAGACACTGTAGTCTGCCTTTTTATGGTAACTGGGCGACTGTCCTGTTTGCATCTCACAGTATACTTTCTGTCTAATAGTCAGAAAATGTCTGGTAACTTTTAGGTTAGTGTACCATGTCTAAGTTCAGAGGAAAGGAAATTAATTTAGAGAAAAGAAAGAAAGAGTTATTGTTTTTCACCACTTAGAGGAGATCACAGGTTTTAGGGTTCAGTAAAAGCAACACACCAGTGTATCTCCAAGTCCATATGGGATTCCCCCTGAGAGGCTTCTTGAGAAAGCATGTTGTGATTTAGTGGGTCTGGGTTGAAATCTGAAATTGTGAATTTCAAAGGAGCATCCGGAAAAGCTGAGACTTCCAGTCCACACCCCGAACTTGGAAATGAAAGGCTGTGCACCAACATTCTTGAAAAACAGTTTGGATCTCACATGTGCATAGCCAAGCTCTATGCTCACCCAGTAGGGGTTCCTGAGCCCTATGGGAATCATTGACTTCTTCATAAAATCATTTTCCCCACAATGACTCCAGTCGCAATATCCAGTCAAATGTCCATGCATGACATAGATAAGTAAGTTAAATTATTTCAGGAATTAGCTTGTGGGTGTCTGTGTACAAGTATCCTGTTACGTGGCCTTGTGCTCCCTACTTATGAACACACAACAGAACTGAGGGTTCTAAATCACAAATTGACTAGCATTAGACATGATTAATGCCAGCCACAGGAGAGCGTAGGATTGAAATGTCCTCTTTAAAAGGTGGCCATTCAGATAATAAAATATTTACGCCTAAACATTTCTAATTCCACTTAAGGATTCAATTTTTCCCTTGTCCATTAAATCTTATTTCCATTTTGAAATAGTTCCCCTAAAATCTGCTGTAAATTCAGACATTATTGCTATTATTTTTTAAATGAAGCTACAGGGCCTGGAGCATTGGCTCAGTGGATTGAGTGCTTGTTGTGGGCACATGCTGTCCTGAGATCAGATCCTCAGAACCCAAGGAAAAGCCAAATGTTTCAGCAGCGCACTTGTAGTCCCTGCTGGGAGGTGTGAACATATCAGTGGGCAGGTCCTGGGGTCTCACTGGCCAGCACGTCTAACCAAAGTGAAAAGGATCAGGTTTAAGAGGGACCCCAACTCAAAAAAGGGGGCGTGGTAAAAAAAAAAAAAAGGCACCCAGCAACAACCTCTAGCTTCCACATGTATGTGTTCTTAACATGAGCACCATTGCACACATACATATACCTGTACATATACATATACACATGCACCCTCCCACTCACACACAGGGAACTATGCTTACTAGTTATTGCCCTGTAGCAATTAAATATTTTGCTGTTCTTTTAATGAACATGATATGAATAAGGAAGATGAAACCTGGGAACAGGCAGGTGTCCCATAACTCTAAGCCTGAATAGTATCATCAGGTCTAACTGAGGCACTACTCTGTCATCCAAGTCCCTTTGTCACTGTCCTTTCTGTATGGTAGTGCTGTAGAGATCATTGGTGTGTCTTCATATTTCATGTTGGCTCCTTCTTCAGGAGGGCAGCACCAGTGTGAAGCCCAAATATAGTTGAGAGCTACTTAACTACATATCCAAAACACCGACAGAAGCTTTGTCAACAACTATCAAGACAGCAAAGGATAATGTTCTGAAAAAGGGTCTCCATTTAATCAAGAGAGTCAGCCCTGAGCCTGAGAACCTCTTCTATAAGCCTTCAGTGAAACCTTTTTCTGATGCCAGACCCTCGCCTACCTCCTCCCCCTGAGCATTTAGCCTATAAAACATATTATTTTGACTTCTTTTCATTTTGACATGCAAATCTCTTTTTAAAGCCTCTATCTAGCACTGTAACTCACTAGTGTTTTATCCAAGGACCCAGGAACCCTCTCTCCCACTCTCTAGGAGAAAATGGTGACCTAATATCTGTAGGCCATTGGCCCCAAGATAAAAAACATTTCGGTTTTCCCTTGTGTAAAGCCAAGTAGCAACCATAAGTGGCCTAAAATCCTCATTGTTTTTTGATTCATCCCAGTGCAGGTCTGAGTTCTGTATTTAATCCAGTCATTACAATAATTACCAATAAACTCTTCCTTGCCTATTTAGGTTAGAACAGTATATTTTATTTTTGCTTTCATGAGAGAAACCTCAAATATATGATACAGCCAGTTGTTTTCTTTTAAGTAAAACTTCCTTCTAGGTGTGCCATGTTACAGAACTTTTTTTTAAACAGTTTATCAGCAGGAGCTCTGAAGATATGTCAAATATTTTTAAGAGCCCCTCTTCTTTTCCCAGGAGAGGTTGGGAACGAGAAAATGGTCACTGACATTGTCTTTTCCTGTCATTGTTGAGGAAGTGCCTTCTTTTCTTTCTGTTTGTAGTGTCCTTGGCTACCAGATATCTGCTTGGTCCAATGTGCAAGAGGGAACAGACCAAACAGTACCAACTGCATCATCTTTGAGATCAACAAGTTCTTAATTGGTCTGGAAGTAGTGCAGGAGCGTCAGCTCCACCTGGAGACGAGCGTGCTGAAGCTGGAGGATGACACAAACTGTTCCCTGTCTTCAATTGAGGAAGATTTCCTTACAGCCTCTGAGCATTTGGAGGAAGAAATCGAGGTGGAAGACTACAGAAGTGGTAAGACATTGCTGAGAAATCAAGTGTGTCCCCAGAGATTACTCACCCTACCCCTTGCTACGAATGACACTGTTGAGAAAAGTTTCAAGCCATGTCAGTTTGGCTGACGAATCAGTCTCTGCTTGCTGAAGTTTGATGAAGCAACAATAATAAGAGAACACTGGTGAGCACGCTGACTAATGCATTTAAGACAGCCTAATGGTTGGATGGATATTGGCTCCAAAGGATGCCTTAGGGATGCTGAGGGAAATCTGTGTGCTCTAAAGGGAAACCTTCCTGCCCACCAAGAGAATGCCTCTTTCCAAGAGGAAGGTTAGTTTCCCTGAAACTGCCAGAAGAGCCAGTATTCTCAATGGAATCAAATTGAACTGGCTTGGATTCAAATCCCAGAACTTCCTTTGAGGCTGAGAGACCTAAGACTTCTCTCCAATCTCTTTTTAGCCCTGGTTTCAAAAAGCGCCTGTAGTCAGTGGTAGTTGTAAGATTAGAAGGCCCTGACTGACCCAGGAAAGTGCTCAACACTCATTTACATCCACTGACTCAGTAACAGAACTCAGTGCTCCTCTTCCCACTTTAAGCCACAGGGAAGGAAATTGCACAGAGTTGCGCTGTTGCTGAGTCAGGTCCTTTGCAAAGTTCAGTGCAAACCTTTGCAACAAGGCTCCTACTAAAGTTCTTCTCACCCCCAATCCTACCCTTTCTCCCTCCTTTCCCTAGGATGCAATCTCCTGTATCACTTTCCCAGGAAAAATGATGACAAGCCATCAGTCACAAATGCCTTCTCCCCCCCAACCCCCCCCCCATAATCCCAGCATTTGTGTACCACATTAAAGGTGTTTTATAGACCAACATTCCATATTGAAATGCAACATCATTTTCAGATTCACTTTACCTTAGGCAACACCGCCCCCCCCCCAAGCTGGATCAAAATTTAGAAAGTAATTGTTAGTTTGGACCCATTGGAATCTGCTACCTAAGAAGTAACACTGTTCCTCAATTTCCCTTCCTAGGTTTGGAAACTGTAACTGTGTCAGCTAATATTTTGGAAACTAAAAAGCCAAAGGAAGTTACCCAGGAAGGATGGGATTGCCACAAGGAGAAGTTGCATTGTGCTTTAGGGGAAAAACACCTTAGAAAACATCGTATGCCCTCAGTGAAAACAGAAGGGTCAAAGGAAAACACAGCAGAGAACACGGCCTTGAAAAGTCTCAATCCTTCAGCCAGACCATCACGCTTGAAAAGTGAAGTGGCAGGGAACAAACAGCCAGCCACAAACTACTCATACCCAGAAAATATCAAAGGGGAAATAGAAGCATCTCAGATGCTGTTCATTCCCAGTGATGCTTATCTCTCCATGGTTAAGAAAGATGTACTTTCTTCATGTGGTGTACTCACTGAGCAGGGAAACAACCACAGAGACCATGATGCTACTCCAAACTCTCTTCCTCCTGATCAAAATGGAGAAGCCACCACAGGAGAGTATGCTACAAACTTGGCAGAATCTGTAATGCAAGATGCCTTCATCCGATTGTCTCAGTCGCAACCCACACTCCCCCAGGAATCTGCCGTCAGTTTCTCTGGGGGAAGTGCTCTGCTTCCCAGTGACTGTTGCACAAAAGATATGGTGGTCTCTCGTTCATGGAATGAGCTCCCCAAAATTGTCATTGTGCAGAGCCCAGAAGGCAGTGACACAGCCCCTGAGCCAAGTGTCTCCTCCTGGTCCAACATGGAAGTGTCTGTTGAAACCTCGGGCATCTTTTCTGCAGAGAGTTCTAGCAGACCCAGTCAAAGTGCTCTAGAAGTAGCATTGGCTTGTGCAGCCACTGTGATTGGAACCATTTCCAGTCCACAGGCCACAGAAAGATTCACCACAGAGCAAGAATCTGTGATATCTATTTATGCCCAGAGAGGCAACGGGGTACAGCAAACTCAAGTGCCGCAAGTACTCATGGGACCTTCTACAACCGAATACTCCTTCCCATCGGCTCTGTGTGGCATGACACAAGTGGCAAGTGCTGTCGCTGTCTGTGGCCTAGGTGAACGAGAAGAGGTGACATGTTCTGTAGCTCCAAGTGACCTCTTGCCTACATCTGGGGCTTCTGAAGAAATATCCTCCATTGGAAGTTTAGTGACGGAGAGGAGCACAGAACTGGGGAACGAAGCCGTTGCAGAGGCTCTGCTCAGGGAGGCTACTCTGGTTTTAGCAAGGCCGGATGCATACAGCAGCATTGGAGAGCTCTTGGAATCTGTGAACCAGAGAATCATAGAAACCACTTCTAAAACCCAGACCCTGTACACAGAAAGTGTCCAAAGGAATGAACTGGCACACACTTTGTCCAATGTCATCCTCAAGCATTCCATTGATGAACTTCACCAGAAAAATATAATGGCTCAAGCCACTGATGAAAGGCAACCCTGTGGAACTCTGAACACCTTGATGGAAAGTGTGAACCAGCTGCTGCACAGTGTGATCTGCTTCACATTCAAAAAGATGAATCACCTCGTAACCCTCGGTGAGCATCCCGCTGGCCTTTCTAAGGAGGCCGTCAGTTGGACAGACTCAGAGCCCTTAGGTTGCCACTCATTTGAACAGGCTGCTGGTCAAGCATGGGTAAAAGCCACGGCATGCACCAGCAGTCAGCCTCTTAGCAATGAATATGGTACTGGCCTTGTCATCAGGGATCTTGTAGAGGATACATCTCCTAAGCCAAACAAGGGCAGAGCAAGGCCAGAACTGGTCAACAATCCCAGACTGCAGTTTGAATTCTCATGCAGCCACAGAATGCTTGATTCAACTGCTAAGACATTCCCCAAGGAAGTGTATCTGAAAGGGATTGGGAGAGAGGATACCAGGAACCCTCATCATGCACTAAGTTATGACAACAATGAACAAAGAGCCTCTACAGAAGTAGGAAAATTGACAACAGCAGGCGAGGGCTGTAGTGGCTTCCAGAAAACTGAAGACAGCATTGTTCCAAACACCCAAGAGAAATACACCTGTGCCACACCCCTAAACAATGAAGCTCAAGTTAACCTATCCTTGTTAGGGGATGATCTGGCAGTTCCTGCTCAATCTACACTCGAGGCAAAGCAGTCAGAGGTCTATGGCATCACAGACTTTGCCGAAGAATTGGCAGAGACGGTTGTCTCCATGGCAACCGAAATTGCAGCAATCTGCCTTGACAACTCCAATGGAAAACAGCCGTGGTTTTGTGCTTGGAAAAGAGGGAACGAGTTTTTGATGACGCCTAATGGATCCTGCCGATCCCTGAAGAGGAAGAAGGAAAACTCGGGCTCTGGAAACACCCTGAGGAAACACAAGCCACCTCGCCTCAGTGAAATCAAGAGGAAAGCCGATGAGCACCCAGAGCTGAAAGAGAAGCTGATGAACAGAGTCATGGATGAGTCCATGAACCTCGAAGACATTCCTGATTCCGTCAGTACTTTTGCAAATGAAGTGGCAGCCAAGATCATGAACCTCACAGAGTTCTCCATGGTGGATGGAGTGTGGCAAGCCCAGAGTTGTTCCCGGAGTCGGCTTCTGGGTGGTGATAGGTGGAACCGGCTGAAGGCCTCAAGCTGCGAGAGCATTCCAGAGGAAGACTCTGAAGCCAGAGTCTTTGTAAACAGCCTGGGTTTAATGAGTACCTTAAGCCAACCAGTTAGCAGGGCCAGCTCAGTCTCCAAACAGTCCAGCTGTGAGAGCATCACCGAAGAGTTTTCCAGGTTCATGGTGAAACAGATGGAAAATGAAGGGAGAGGCTTTGAGCTGCTGCTGGACTACTATGCTGGCAAAAATGCCAGCAGTATCCTGAGCTCAGCAATGCAGCAGGCATGCCAGAGAAATGATCACCTCAATGTGAGACCGAGCTGCCTCTCTAAGCAGTCCAGCACAGAGAGCATAACAGAAGAGTTCTATAGGTACATGTTGAGAGATATTGCCAAAGAGAGCAAAGATGGTGCCTCCTCCAGACGAAGCAGCCATGATTGGACCACAGGCTTGCTGTCTCCTTCTGCACGATCCCCGCTGTGTTATAGACAGTCATCTATGCCTGACAGCAGGTCCCCATGCTCCAGATTAACAGTAAATGCACCTGTCAAAGCCAACTCCTTAGATGGCTTTGCCCAAAACTGCCCCCAAGATTCTGTAAATGTACAGCCAGTCAGTAGGGCTTCCTCATCCGGCCTCTGCAAATCAGACTCCTGCTTGTATCGCAGAAGTGGGACTGACCAGATCACAAACATGCTAATCCATGAAACATGGGCCAGCTCCATCGAGGCTCTCATGAGAAAGAACAAAATCATTGCTGATGATGGCGAGGCAGCTAATGCCAGTCCTGGTCCTGTTTCTGGCAGCTCTCCTTTGCAAGTAGAGAAGTGTGCCAACAGATTAGCCACCAACACAGGACACAGGGGGCCAACTCTGCTTGTACAGGAGTCTGTTGATTACCAGAGAAAGGATGCTGTTACTGAAGGCAATCGTTCCCCTGTGTCATCTCCAAGCAAAACAGCTCCTGTTAAAAAACCCAGTGGTTTTGATCCTAGAAGAGAAACCTCTGCATGCCACAATGCTGTTGGTCTCAAAAAGCCCAGGCAGTCGCTTTGCTCAAGGGATGTGCCTTTGATTCAGATAGAGACAGATCAGAAAGAAGAGTGCATTGGAGAATCCGAAGCTTTTCTTCCCCAAAGTGGCTCCCTAGAGGAAGCAGAAGGGCACCAACCTGAAGAAACCATTCCAGATGTGGCCAAAAGTGAAGGCACAGCCCTGAGCACTTGTCCAAGCTCTCTGTAAGTTGATCACCTCTTAAACCATACAGGGCTCGTGCTCATCTGTGTTGACACCTTGCTTACTGTTAGTCTAAGTCTTAGGAAGGAATATGGGGGTGTTAGTGATGCACAGAGTGGACTTCCGAGACAGTAAATGACCTCTGTAGGCCCCTGAGCAAGTTTATCCACTGACATTTTTCTACATCTTTCCTATGGCTTCTGTTCTTACCTGATGTAGCTGTAGACATAGGTCCTGCCCCCTCAAGTGCCAGCTATTTTGTTTAGAATGCCTGATCTTCCATCCACATCCAAGATCAATAATCCCTCTGGTCATCTTGCAGAATTTTATTCATATACCCTATGATAACTCTTGGCTCAAAATGCTATGTTTTTATTACATGTCACTAAATACCAAAAAGCAAAGTGAGTTCATCCTCACATCCAAAGGCATCAAGTTACTACCTGGCCCCGATAGTTGGTGTTTAACTATGTTTCATGAATGATTACTATAAAACCAGACAGAACCTGATAAAGTATACCTTGCTGTTAGCTGAAAAAATCCTTTTAGACTATTTTGTAATTAACTGAGACTACCTATCTGAGCATTTCCTCAGCATTTTAGATAACTGTGGCAATACTGAAATGGGATAGGTAACTATTTGGAATTCAAAACTTATTTCATTCTATAATCATGGCATAATAAAATATCTGCCTACTACAAAAGAAAGAAGGAAAGAGAGGGAGGGAGGAAGGGAGGAAGAAAAGGATTGGAGCTTACTTTTATTTCCAAAACAAATCAAATTCCTTTATATAACAGAAGAAACATAGTATAATTCTCCTCATTAAACGAAGTTCCTGAATGGTTTAGCAGCTTTCAAAATTATTCATGGTGGTTTTCAAGCAGGGATAACAATAATTACGCAATAACAATTCTTTTCATTTAGAAATAGTTATTTTAAATAAACTTTAGTTTTAGATTTTGAGACTAAATCTTTTGGCATCTCTTCCCAATGTAGTTCTTTTTTTGTTTGGTTTGGTTTGGTTGTTGTTGTTTTGTTTTATTTTTTTTTTGTTTTGCTTTGGGATTTTTTGCATCTTATTCTAAGAATCTCTATTGAGACTCTGTGTCCCACAAGTGCCACCTCTTTCAATGCATAACATAACTGTCACAGGGTGTATAGTATCTCTGGGTCTGGCATTTGGACAGTACTTTTCCAGAAGATGGTACTGCAAGCAGGAATGAATTTTGAATCGTGGGCAAGATAATTCTTTCCCTCAGGCTGTCTAAGAACCTCAGCTTCTTTCCTAGCTCCCACTTTCCGCACACTACGCCCAAGGGACCCCTGGACCTTCCATTTCCTTTTAGGCCATAATTAAAGTTCAGTGAAACAGAAGACAAAAGCCTTAAAACAAAATCCAAGTTTTAGAAACACAGTTAGAGAAATAACCTGTGTAGTCTTTTCAGAGATGTATGCCTACTGTTCATTATTTACAAAAAGTCCACAGATTTTTTTTTTATATTTAAGTGGTATAAATAAGGTGAGCACAGCTACTACTAAATGTTGATGGCTCTCTAAAATCTGGGATACATTTGGCCCTGAGCAGAAGATATCTGTGCTGAGGTACTAAAGCGCCCCACCAGAGAGCATCCTACATGGTGTCTTCAGTATAGGATCCAGTCAGACCTGAGAACTGCCTGTTAGACAGTGCTAGGAAATTTCCTTTCCAATTGGCTAGAACCCCAGAAGCACAGAAGGAGAAGAGAGAGAAAACCAAAAGCACTAATAACCTTTGTCTACTGACAGTATTCATCAAAGATTTTGCTAGAGGGATTGTATAGAGAAATATATCAGAACTAACAATACAGAACAACCAATGTGTAATTTTTCAGAATTGTTACAGTTTGAAATGCATACAAAAAGAGAGGCACACTGATTTCAGCTACCTGACTTAAAGTCAGAAAAGGCCTGGAGTTGTTTAGTCAGTGAAGGTCGCGGAATTAGGAAGCATGTGAACTAATATCCTGCAAGCTTTATGGTTTTAGACACAATCAAATCATGATTATCACTGCACAATCTTAAATTAAATATCATCAATGTTATTCTATACGCAGACATATACTTGAAAAGTTTCAAAAGCTTTACACTCTGTATGAACAAAAAGCTACAGCTGACTCAGATCACTCAAGCATGCGACCTCTCAGGTCAAGATATAGATATATGATTCTGGTTTTCATCCAATAAAGCAAAAAGGATGTAGACCTCACCCCAGAAGTCCAAGAGTTGGCTCTAATTGCAAAGCACAGAGACTAAGGATTGTACATTGTTTTTGTTTTATAAGTAATCATCCTACAGCATGAGCTCTTTACTACCTTAACCAGTACCAGCCTGAACTGCCTTCCTAATCTGTTTCATTTTGCTTTACTCACTCATAAGTAGAGATGATAATAATTATAATATAAAATAACTCTTAAAGTTTAAGTGATTTGTATACAAAATGCTTCATGCAATAATTTATTATGAACAATCAATAAATTCACTGCTGCCATTGCTATTTATAATGTCATCTCGGTAAAGGTTTGTGGTGGCTTTAATTTTAGGAGATGCTGACTTCCCCCAGGGGAAACCTGTCATGAACAATGTAAGAGTTTTATTAAAACAAGACAAATCCCAGGGTTGCCAAGCAGAGAAATTAGTCACAGTTCAGTTAAATTTTCCGAGGTCAGAGTTGCTGCTATGGGATTTGATTTGTCAAAATAGCTGGAACCAGAATACCATTCTCCATGGAAGAGTTCCGCCAACTTACATGCAAGAGTAGGGAATGTATCATGAGCGATCTGAATGCTGCTTGGTGGTGGAGAAAGATTATATCCTGAAGTTACTTTAGAGTCATCTCTGAGGGTCATTTTTATGGCTTTCAAATGTTGTTAGCATTCAACACAGTGAAACAGAAGCCACTTTCTTACTTTTTGATTACTAGATTTAAAAAAAAAAAAAGAGTCACAGCTGAGGGTTCATTGAGGAAATCACTCCTAAATGGAACTCTCTCTACTGATTCAATGCTCTATTTTGAAGCTGTATAGACTATAGTTCTCAGTTCTTTAAAGAAAAAAAATAGCATCCTGTTGGTGGCTACCACTTTCTCCTTAACACAGCATGACATGCAGTGGGGACTAAAGAGCAATTATTTGACTTTTGACACAGAAGCAGAAGTGATAATCTGACTCCTGAGCATTTGTAGGATATCCCAAGCATTGGAGTAATCTGATGTTTCAAAAGCATGCAGCAGACTTGTACAAATAGAATCAACAGATCTGTGAACAATGAGCAAAGCGATATAATGTAGAGGAAGTCTCTGGGCTGGAGAGATGGCTGAGCAGTTAAGAATGTTTGCTGGTTTTGCAGAGGACCTGAGTTTGGATCCCAGCATCCACAAGGTAGGGCTCACAATCATCCATAATTCTACTTCAAAGGAATCTGATGCCTTCTTTCTGGCCTCTGCAGCCAATAGGCATGCACATGGTATACTGACATACATGAAGGTAAATATTCATATACATAATAAAAATAAACAAATATTTAAAAGAAGAAAAATAAATATTTACAAAAGAAAGAAAACAAGGTTTCTTCAGAAGTTTCCATAACAACGAGGCATCCATTGTGATGGCTCATCTTCACTGTCAAGTTAGCTGGATTTAAGCTCATATAGTACCCTTCTAGATAAGTCTATGAAGATGTTTCCTATTGGTTTAGTTGAGGAGAGAAGATCCACCTTGAATGCTGGTGGTACTATCATTGGGCTGAGGTACTAGACCAAATAAAAAGAAAATTTAGAAGAAGCCAGAGGACCACCAGCCTTCGCCTCTCTGCTTCCTGACTGTGGATGTCATATGACCCACCGCTTCAAGCTTCTGTTGCTTTATATTCCCTACTGTGTGAAAGAACAGCCTCATACCATCAACACAAAGAAGTCGTTTTTCTCTTAATTGGTTTCTGCCAACAGAATAAGTTGTAGTCTAAAAACATATTTCTAAAAGACACACCCGATAAAAAATATTATCTAAAATGTTAAAATTCAAAATGTTCTTATATGTGGACAAATCTCTTATAAACATGAGACTGTCTTAATAAAGCAGCATGACTTCAATGAAAACAAAATCTCTCAAAATTCTGCAGTAAGAAAATGAACAACTTACTAGAAAGAGATAAAGGTTCAAGCACGGAAGGCTAGGTTCCCAGCTAGTGGGTGTAATCATTAGGAAGAGATTCCACCATGAAGGGCTCATGTATTCTTTGTATCATTCTATGGTTGGATCCATTGTTTGACTACCATATTGGGATGGAAATTTAGAGGTTGAAAGAAGTAGGTCGAGAAATACTCTGGGGCTATACTTGGTGTTTGCTGCTTTACCTCTTGGCTGTCATGAAGAGAATTACTTTGCTCTACCACATGATGCTACCATGATGTTCAGCTTCCCCATGTGTGTGACCCAAAGCAACATCCCCAAGTAGCCATAGGCTGTAATATCTTAAGCTTAAGAGAACCTTTCTTCCTTCATTTCTCTCAGGTATTTGATACAGTGATAAAAAGCTGCACAGTGCACAGCTATCGTATGCCATTAGGAAATTTCAAATTCAAACAACAGAATATGCTGAATATCTGTTAAGATGAACAAAATCCAAACCACTAACAATACCAGTTCCTGGCAAGGAGAAGTAGGTTACAAACCTTTAGTGTAAAATGGATCAACTATTTTGGAAGACAGTTGTCAGTTTCTTTTAAGACTAAACAACTGATGTTCATTAAAAAAATTATATATAGTTATATTTTATTCTATATTTATAATATTTCTATTATATGTATATAATATATTTCTAATATTTTATATATATATATATATATATATATATATATATATATATATATATATATACACACACATCATTACCATGGTTGAAGTATCTGCTCTCAAAACCATGGATTAAAAATCTAATCACAGCTGTAAAAACAGAAACTTCTTTGATGAGATCTGAGAGCTGCTTTTATCTAGGAGCATAAGAATGAGTGTTTAGAATCCTTTGCAAACTTGCCTACTTTAGTAATATGGTAAGAATATGTTCCCACCTATGACCCCTCCAGTCACAAGTTATTGGGGAGGTTTCAGACCTGAGGAGGGTGGAAAGAGGAGTGGAAAGGATGCAGGCATGGTGTATTCATATATGAATTCTTCAAAAAAATAATACTTTTCCAAAAATAATAACTATTAAAAATCTAATCACCAATGCAAATTATGGTGAGCTACCTGCTGAGATATTTGGGGTCATAAATAGTGCTATTCTCATAAGTAGACAATGCCAACTGTCCACAACCTTAAGTCCTCACCTCCAGAACTGAGAGACTAGTTGGTTTTTTTGGTATTTGTGGGGTTTATTGGGTGAAGTTTACTGTTTTTTATTTTTACTTCTTTGTACTGTTACTGTATTTGTTTATTCTTTAATGTTTTTTTATAGTCCAGACTTTATCCCCTTCCTGGTCCACCCTCTTACTTAGTCTTTGTCATTCTGTGATAGCACTAAAAAATAGAATAAGATAGTGTTTAGATGTATGTCAAAATGCACGTAACATACAGCATCGCAAATGTGTCCTAACGTCAACTATGTACTTTGGAAATGATTATACCAGTGGATCGCTATAGTGCTTTATTTTAACAGGAAGGAGAGGAAAGGAGCCTTTACGTATATGTGTAAGTGGATAGATGGATATAGGTGGATAGATGGATATAGGTGGATAGATGGATATAGGTGGATAGATGGATATAGGTGGATAGATGGGTAGACAGGCAGATCAATAGATTTAAAAAAATAGTTTTTTAGTACATGAGACAGAGTCTCACTAAGGCTGTCCTCAAACTCAAAGCAAGCCTCCTGACTTATCCTCTCAAGTTCTGGTATTACAGGTGTGAACCACACCTGGCTTTTAAATATTCAACTTTTCCACAAACCTAAAATAATTTAAAGAATAAAGCATATTAAATGTTATTAAACGAAAACATTTTGGGGCAGAGCAGGCCGGCTCAGTGGTTTAAAGTGCTTTCCTTTAATGCTGACATCCTGAATCTGATGCCATGAACATGCCTGGTGGAAGGAAAGAACTGATTTCCATAAAGTGTCTCTGACCTCTACATATATGATATGACTTGCACTCACACATGCTAAATAAATGTAATTAAATAAAGCTTCAAAAAATTTTCAAACAAAATCTCAGAGAATATTGCCACGAGGAAGCTACATAAGCGTTAAGAATTTTGGAGATTGATGGAAATGAATATTAACAATGCCTGATAGATAAAGGGGCAAAGAGGATCACATATAGCAATATTTCTTCAAAATATACTATTTTAAGTAGAAAGGGTTTTCTAAAACATTTTACGGAATGTGAAAAGCTAAAATACATGTCACTTAAGATAAAAAGTATAGGGAGAGAAGAAACAAAAGTATGCTGTGCACAGGTCATTATGCAACATGCATTTCATTATATGTCAGTTTTATAATGTAATGTGACAGTAATCTATACAGTGAATATAAACATCAAAAGTCCTGCAGTAACCACTAAAAATATGAAAAAAAGAATTATAATTGTAAGTCAATAGTAGAAATAAAAAAAAATCGAAAAATTGCTCAATTAATTAAGTGAAATCTGTAGTCAAAGGAAAAATGAAACTGAGAACAGATGGGACAAATAGAAAACAAGATTATATATATAAACCAAGCCTTATTGATAGTCCCATTAATTATCAATGATCTAAACACTTAAGGTAAAAGCAGAGATTATCCTATTATATAAAGATGCATAATCCTAGCATA
Organism: Uromys caudimaculatus; assembly: GCA_028551405.1. Lineage (NCBI taxonomy): Eukaryota > Metazoa > Chordata > Mammalia > Rodentia > Muridae > Uromys > Uromys caudimaculatus. The sequence continues at coordinate 73,203,719 of CM052709.1, read as the reverse complement.
AGCTGTGTTCAGCTAAAATATAAAAATTCAAATGGGCCAAGAATAAAAGGATGGAAAACAAAAATATCTTAAAAGGTCAAATAGACCTCACGATAGAGTATTGCCAGGGGTAACGATGTTTTATAAGCTAAGAAGGTCAATCCATCCAACAGACAATCTTCTGTGTACAGAACCACCTAAGTAATGAAACTTCAAATGATAATTTTTAAAAACTACAAGGAGAAATAGACAGAGAATTGTACCAGAAATTTAACATTCTTCTCTTAATAATTCATGAAATAATGAAAATATGTGAACAGGTTAGAAATGTGTGTATAGACTTACACGAGAAGCAACATGAAGAAAACTTCTAGACATAACAAGGCAGATGCATATAATGAACTAAAGAGACGAGACTCCACCCACAATCCCACTCAAACTCCACCATGACTAAATCCCAGTACAGAACAGGAAAAGTAGACATGAAATCCTACCAATGGCTGAAGAGCTGCTGCGAGAGGGAATGCTGGTTTTCCTTATTGATGGAACCCTTAGTATGCCGGCCACACCCAGAGTACTCACCACTCGAAAGACCAGCTGGGCTGCAAACTCAACTCACGGGAAAGAAAGAAACAATAAAGAGAAAGACATCTCAAATTTGGGAAGGAGGGTGGAAAAGTGTAGTGGGAGGAGCTCGAGGAGGAGGATGAATATGTTCAAAATACATTGTTTGAAATTCTCAAACACCTAATGCAATATCATTAAAAAGAAAGGTGAGCAGCATTCACAATCAACTCAACCTATCCAACCCCAAAACAGTCTACCCCAGCAGCAAAGCATACAATCTTCTCAGGTGTGCTTAAAACATTTGTCAAGATGTACCATAGGTCAATATATTTAAAGGAATCTAAAACATAGAGAAAATGCTCACGGATCATTCTGGAGTTAACCCAAAAGTTAATGATGTCCACAAAATCTCCCATAATAATTAGAAATTGTTATATTAGAAATTAACAAATTATCTTTTGCTCACAGGGGACATTAGAATAAACTCCAGATGAAAAATATAAACCTATTAAATTGGGGAGAAGGTATGGGATGTGGAACAGTTGGAGGGTGGACGGGGAGGGGAATAAAATTTGGAGTGTAAAAATAAATAAATAAATAAGTAAATAAATAAATAAATAAATAAATAATAAAAAATAAAAAATGAAAAAATCATAACATCATGGTAATGCTACTTACAGAAGAAATCTATACCTTTAAGTATTTCTGTTTTTCAGTCAAAGAAGTTTATCTATGTTCTAAGTGTCCATCTTAAAAAAACAAAAAAAAAGATCAGGGTTGTTGCAATTTTCTCAGTGAGCAAAGTCTGCGGACCAGAGTTTGATCCCCAGGCCCCACATGGTAGAAAGAAACCAGCTCTGTAAATGTTCTCTGACCTCCACACCCATGCTGTGGTACAGGCTCATCCACACACTTACATATGCAAAATAAACAAATAAATGCAAGAAAAAATAAAATTAAAACATGAGCAAATTAAATTTAAAAAAATAGTTGAAAGTAAAGAATCAAAGCAGGAGTGCATATCAATAATTATAAAAATAAAGGGAGAAAATTAATAAAAATCAAATGTTTTTACCTCAAAGACTGAACACGTGCATATATATGCATTTAACAGTCAGAGAAAATTTGTAAGATGTAAAAATGTCTGCTTCCAGTTCTACTTTCAAAGGTCTTTCTATGGTAATAAACAATGAATCTATGGTAATAAACACTCCAGAGCCCCTGCAGTGAGGGCTCTCACCAGCTGTGCCCTTAAACTGCTGCCTTCTACCTGTGCTGAGATCTACTTTCCATTTATGGTGGTGGCTTCAAATAAACACAGTTAGATTGTGTTAAGAGAAAACCTGACCTAAGGAAATCTTACAACTGTGATACAGATGGTACGTAGGCGTGTGAGATAAAATCGGGAGAATACTGGACTTGGTTCAAACGTGGCGACTGGACAATTGACTTCAATAAGGCCCTTGTCCTCCGGAGGGATTGTGGGAACTCAGGGGTCAGAACGGAGGCTGCCAGATGGACACACTTCTGCATCGCACATTTGTACATTATTCACCAGTAAATAGGGAAGGCGATAAGATAAGCTTCTCCCAAAAGCAAATAAAAACTAGCACTCTGGCTAATCACGACTGGTTCTGAATTTCCTTTATGTGGCACAGATGTGAGGTCTGCTATAAATGGAGCATGGAACTGAGATAAAACAAACGTGCTGACAGGCTTATCTGTTAACCTGGATGGTTTGTATCAGTCACTAGGATTCAGCTCCCTTAGCAAGATATATCCCTGTGTGAATTTCTCTATAGTAGAAGGTCCTAAATTAAGAAGGAATTGGGCCCCAATTTGCTTTTTAACTGGTGAACAAATGGGGCCAGAGCCACCTCCGTTATTCCCATGTTTGTTTCATGTATATTTTTTTTAACTAAGCACCATCTCCTTTAACCACACCCATCCTCTCTTCTATAGTATGGAAATCTCGATGGGCAGGAAGGAAATCCAGTCTTAATACGTGGGAAAGAACACTAGGAGACAACCACATTGCTGTCCGAGGGTACAGTGTACCTGGCCTTGCAAACTGAGTTTCCCATTACTCGAGTCCACAGGTGGAAGGCAAGATCTAACTGTCTCAAGTTTCCCTCTGACTCCCACATAAGTCCCATGGCATATGCGCACCGGCCCCCATCTCCCCAACACACCACAAATAAATAAATATGATAAACACCTCTGTACCCCAGAGCTTCTTGTCAACCTACTTTAAAAATAAACACAGAAAACAATAAGTGGGAGACAAGACACAGAAAAGCTGGTGGAGTTTAATTATGAGAAGAAAAAATGCTACCTGGGTTCAAAGGGAGCAGCCACCTACAGAAAGACTCCACCAGTGACCAACATCTTGCCTGGTGTGTGGAGACACAGGCTCATGGGTACCCAGGGTAGGGCTCTGGGAACAGCTCCATGTTGCACCTCCTCTCTTGGTAATAATTCTCTGATGTCTACAGTGACAGCCTTGAGACCAGAGAAGAATTAGAAGTGGATGTCTTGAAAGAAGACACACCCCCAGATGAGTCCCGGAACCCTCCTAGCAGCAGTGAGGAGAGTACAGGCAGCTGGTCCCAGCTGGCCAATGAGGAGGACAACCCAGACGACACAAGTAGCTTTCTGCAGCTCAGTGAGCGGTCCATGAGGTACGTACTTCCTCTTCCCTTGGCTTCCTAAGGAAGGTGGGCTCAATAAGGATTCCAAAAATGCTTGCTATGGTTCCGTGCCAGATGCCCTTAATAGAACCTGGAGGAAGAAAAAAACCCAAAACCAAAAACCAGGGGCAAGCTCCCAGTTGACCATGGTCCCTGCATATCATACTTGGGCTAAAACTATCTTACTATTGAGGTAGAACTCGAATTACCTTGGCCGTATTTAATAGTAAGCTGTGTACCCTTCCCAAAAAGTCACACCAGGTACACTCAGTGCGAAGACCTGTTAGGGTTTTTTTTTTAATGAAAACTGATGTTACACTTCATAAGTTTGAACTTTCTGTCTGATTCATGTGTATTTCAGATGCAACCCAGGCTGGGTGTTACATGGAGCAAGTGTTTCTACACTGTCATGTACTGCTTGCTCCGACTTTTCCCTTTCTTTATCTCCTGTGCCCTCTGTATTGTTTCTGGAAAAGCTATAGAGGGGCATCTAGCTGTAACCACTAAAGTGATACTTTCTGTCCAGAATATTTTTGACCGGGCATTAAGCTCACAGACTGTCCGGAGAGGGCACCTGGAATGTGGGAACGAAATACCCAGGTGTAGATAAAAGATCTTTGAAAGTCCAATGACTGGCAGTACAATCTAAGACACAGGAACATTTTACATTAAATAAGTGGTCTCAAATTTCAAATATTCCCACTAAATGTTATAAAATAGAGACAGAAAAACAAAGATAACTTTAATCTTTGGACTCTGAGTGTCATGTTTCAGACTTGCAGTTTCTAGTTCCTTGCCTAAAACTCCAGACATGAACTTTAAGGTTCAAGAGTCTTCTTGGTTACTCATACAAACTTGAGGGGAACAATTCCCCATTATAAAGTACACTAGCAGTCACTATTGTATAACCTTGCTTGGGAGAGAGATTGTTGCAAAGTACAGAATGTGTGAGGAGACTCAGTGAGTTTGGTAAGAATCGGATACGTTCTATTTCACAAGTACAGCCATAGGAGGACTATGCTTCAGAGAGCATAGTCCATGCTCATAAGTAGATCACTTGTTGATTATACAACTTGCAATAATGCTATTATACAATATTCCTTCTCTATGAGACATATGGTGCCACATGTTGCTCCTTCTCTGAGTTTGAAAGAACAAAACCTTACCCCCATCTTTGTATTTGTAAGCTCCATAGTCCTCAAGGAAAACAAGAAGTCAAATGTACATTCTTCTAGAATATGTCATATTCTATATAAACTTATAGAATATTCCTAAGAAAAATCCTCCATATAACAAAGGGAACCACGGGTCTCTGGCTTCCTTCTAGATACAAGAAGCAGGCAGATAACCTGGCCAACATTTTCAGAATATATTCAACTCTGTAAGTGTATCCAATGACAAGGAGTCTTCATGATAAACACCCTCTCTATAACTAGAATAAAGAAGTAAAGAGAAATGTCAGTCATTACCAATTATGTATGACCCACTGGGTGTGGCACCACTTCAGACATTATAAATCAGCATCAGTACTACTGTGGTAAACACAGCTGGCTTCTGCCTTGTGTCTTCCTTTAATTTGGTCAAACATCATTACCAATGCAGAAGGTCACAAACAGTCATGTCCTGGGGAGCAACAGAGGAGCTCTCCCCACAATGGAGCATGAGAGTCAGCAGTGTGGCCAAGCGTGGAGACAGGCATCATTAATATGTAAACTTTTGCTTTGTCAGCAATGGCAACAGTAGTGGCACTAGCAGTCTTGGCATTATGGACCTGGACATTTATCAGGAAAGCATACCGTCTTCTCCCATGACTAAGTAAGTAGCCATGTGACTCAGTGACTGACAGCACCGCTCCAATTCCATCCGGCAATCCATCGTAATCATGAAGGTTGTGCCCAGTCACCGATTCATTATGTCTGTGCCACTGTGGTTCCATGTCACTGGAGTGGAGGACTAAAGCTCCAACCCATTACTGCCTGCTTGCTTGGTTTCAAACCTGTCACTTACAATATAGTCATTTCAGATAGAGCTTGCCAATATAATTAGAACTAGATGTCAACTTACCTATTTTTGATTTACAGAAACAATAAACAAAAAATCCATCTAAATTGTACCATTCCTCCCTAGAAGACTATTCAATAACTAGCCCTTGCTGTAGAACATAGTCATTTCAGTAAAATAGATATGAATGGCTTTTCCTTGGCTTGTGAACACTGGGGTTACCAATATGGAATGTATCTAACATCAAGGGTTGTCATGAGAGAGATATCATTCACCCCCAGGCAGTAACTGTGCTCTCTCAATATGAGGTCTTCTCAAAGACCAAAAGAAAAAAAAAAAAAAACAAAAAACAAAAAACCAGCACTTGGAGATGTACTACATAAAATGACACAAAAGGGGGCGGGGCAACCTGAAGTCATGGCTACTTCTAGAATTTGAGACTATCCTGGAAAATCAACTAAATTGTATTCTAATTTTCATCATGATGACTTAGAATATAATTTGGATATTCTGAACTAATAAAGCCATATTGGCCTAATGCTGATTCCTAATGTATTCCCTCTAGCTAACTACAGATTCATTGATTTTATTTCACCACTGGATAAGTGTGAAATAACATGTTCAAGTAAACATGGACACATACACGATCTGTTTAAGGTGGACCAAGAACAAATTCAACAAAAATTATTTTGTGATAGATTAATTTTTATCCTTTGAGAAACATTAACTTAGCACTTTCTCCATCTTTCTTTGTAATATGAAACTGTGACTTCAAGAAAAACTTGTATTGAGGGAAAGCCAAGATCACCTGCATCCCTACTCAGCATCTCATCATTACATAGCGCCAGAAATTGCACCTACCCAATCCTCGGTCATGTATGCTGCTTGCAGAGAGATCAAGAAGAGACTCTTGGCTCTTAGAAAACTGACATTCCTGCAGATAATTAAGTATGAGTGGGAAATGGTTGAGTCTTTCTTTCTACGAAAATGAAACTCACCTCACTAATGAAATAGAATTTCCCCATACAATGGAATGCATTAGCCAGATCTTAGCAGCAACAGGGAAGTTAAGATTATCTTCTTTCACTAAAAGACTCACTTTTAAAAGTCTCATTACAAATTTCTAGAGACTAGAAAAATATAGGACATATACAAGCTTCCCAAGATGATCAGTTCTTCTCAGCTACTGAGCTGCATGGCCTTATTTCAGAAGTTTTTACTGGGTCTTCCCACTACAGGGCTCTATAATATGTACACATCATGCAAAAAAACAACTAAAAACCTCCAATAATAAACATGGTCATGGTTAAGGAGCGTCTCAGTTTGGTTATGAGCAATCTCCAGCCTGCTCTACCAAATAAAAACAATAGAAAAGCATAAAGATTCTATTATTGAGACACTCTATTATAATGTTTAAGTTTTACAGTTTTCCAAGCACTTGGGAGGCAGAGGCAGGTGGATTTCTGAGTTCGAGGCCAGACTGGTCTACAGAGTGAGTTCCAGGGCAGCCAGGGCTACACAGAGAAACCCTGTCTTGAAAAAAAACCAAAAAAAAAACCAAAAAACGTTTTACAGTTTGTTGATTGTCTTTATTCCAGCCCACAGAACAGCATGTAAATGTGTCTTCCTACTTTAAAATTCCAATGTGCTTTATTGTCACTGCACAGAGAAACACACTGTATGATAAAATGGAAGAATATAGTCCATTAAGAGGCAGGTAAAAAGCTGGAGGATAACTCTGCAAATTGTAACCAGTTACCTCAAATCTCTTTAACTCTTTAGCCCTGTAGAGGTTCATGGAAAGGGAGCTTAAAAGAAAAGAAAGACTAGTTCTTAGGCTCTTCCCCACTGACTTTCCTAACTAATGCCATTCAAGATACATGGGAACTCTGCTTGGTGGTGGGGACACTAATTGCAGACACAAATGTCCTGTGCAATACTCACCTGGATCTAATCTGTTCTGTGAAACCATAAGAATGAGTTCCAGATGTTTGTAGCTCAGAAACACCCATCACCTCATCCTCCATTACGGCTTCTTCTTTGAAAGCATAACCAACCTTATATTGTTGTTTTCTCCCAAAGTGAATTAGTAGAAGAAAAGGAGATGCTTAAAGAACAGTCAGAAAGCATAAAGGGTAAGCCATGTTCCCATCCTTTTGACACACAATTGTCCCGGGTGTCCCTTTGGAAAGCAGAGTAAGGTTGTGGTTGTGTCTGTGCAGAACATGCCTCTGGACTGCCAGGGAGAGTAGCCAGCCCCCAGAGGAGCCTACTGGTGATCAACTTTGACCTGGAGCCAGAGTGCCCTGACGCTGAGCTTCGAGCCACTCTGCAGTGGATAGCTGCCTCCGAACTGGGGATCCCAACGATCTACTTTAAGAAATCTCAGGAGAGCAGAATTGAAAAGGTACCATGTTCGGTGTCTGGGTCGGATAACAACCCAGTTCTGTCCTTTTCTACCTCAGCTGGGACCCCAGTGAATGCCTATGCAATCCACACGAGCTTGAAGTGTTTCATCTTGATTTCTCTCATACAAAAAAGAAAAAAAAAAAAAAAAAACTCTTGGGAATACTTGCAAGACCCAAGCTATCTATGATCAGATATTCACCAACACTACTTCATTAGCCTTCAGCTTCTTACATAGCTGATGATAAAGACAAAAGGAACTAAGGAGACAGTAGCTTTTCCAGTTTTCTTAAAAGTATTTTTGTGTTATCCCTAAACCCTGTTTTTTTCTGCAAAACACTCCTGAGTAATTCCTTATTTTAAAAAGTGTCTCTCTCGGTTAAATAACATTATGGTTGCAATCTTTAGGGTTTGTTTGTTTTTGTTTTGTTTTTTTATGTGCGATTACACTCTTATGTTCAGTGCCAAAATGCAGCATACTGAGATAAAATCCTTACCTTCTTGCCCATACACTGGAAAATTAGAACAGTTTCGACGGCTCGGTTACCCCAGTCAATCAGATTGGCTGCTGGAGAGACCATTCCCCACCTCTTTTCCCACTATGTAACCCCAGCCAATCAGATTGGCTGCAGAAGAGATCATTTCCCCACCCACCCCTTCTCCCACTTCTCTCTCTCTCTTCAACTAGCACTTTGTTCTTTTTATGCTCAAGTCCACCCAACCCAGGTGTCCTAATTGTCCTTCCTTTGTTGTCAAAGTCCAGGGCTCCCTACTTGATAAACACTCTGTTCAATTTCTCCACCCCTAGCCTATCTCATGCATGGACTAAAAGGGCCTAACCCAAACATCACAGAGCACCCCTCCCAAGCCATACTTGGTCCCCCCAGAGGGAAGCAAGAATGTTCTCAGGAGCACACTATTTCAAGGTTCACCTAAAGGGTTGGTTTTATATCTGTGTGCCTTGCTGAGTAACAGCATCCCCTGGTGCATTTTCAGGTGGTATGTTAATGAAACAGATTTTAACTTAATCTACCATTTTAAAGGAGTCACTTCCATTCATGTAATCTAATAAATTCTCCATTTTTGCCAGAGTAGCAGATATTTTATTGATACTTTAATCTGTAAACCACATCTTAACTAGGTATTTGTTTACACCTACCAGGTTTTCAATTTTAAAGTGAATGTCTGTCTTTGTAAATAACTATGTTTCTGAGAAGACGGGGTATTTACTCCTGCTATCAGAAGAAAAGATGGGATGATCTTGCATATATTCATGTCAATCAGCTCCTGGGACTTAAGTATAAATGAGGCCATCTTAAGGACTAAAATTTCCAGGTTTTGTTCTGAGTCAACGAAGGTGCTCTTCATACAAGGACTTCGATACAAATGGGTATCATCCTTGGTTGTCTGAGACTAAATTTCATGAGTATGGATAAGAGCAGGAGAAATAGCGTGCAGAATCAGCAATATTTCATTAGCTCCTCATCTTCTCAGAGAAAAGAAACCCTAATTTCAGAAAATCCTATCCCCCACAGTCACTCAGCATCAAGCACACGCACATATGAATACCCTGCATCTGTTTGTTGCAGTTGTTTTGTGTTTGTTTGAGACAAGGTCTTATGTAGTCCAAACTTGACTTGAACTCTGTGTGAAGCAGGTGATGACTTTGAACTTATTTAAATTAGTGTGTAGTAGGAGAGGGGCATATGTATGTCAGTGTAAATGTCCCTGAAGGTCAGAAGGGAGTATCTGAGCCCCTGGAGTTACAGGCTATTGTGAGCTGCCCAATATGGATGCTAGGAACAAAACTTGGGCCTTCAACAAGAGAAGTATGCGCGCTTAACTGCTGATTCATCCCTCCAGCACCAAACTTGAAAGTCTGAACTTCCTGCCACAACCTCAACATGTGACAGCTTGTGTTGTTCTGGGAATTGAACCCCAGGTTTCATTGCATGCATGTTGGGTGAGCATTCTAATAACAGAATTATATCTTAACCCTAAAACCTTAAATCTTTATTTCTAGGAATACTGATTTAATTTTCTCAGCAATTAATTTAGTCAATATGTATCCATTTATGGTGGTCTCAGCTTACTAACCTTCCCACTTAGGGAAAAAAGGCAGGAGTAAAGGGTAGGAGGGTAGCATGAGCACCAGCACAGTGCATCTTTCCCAGGACTTTTAGAAAACTTGGCACTTAAAGTCAGCAAAAATGAGTCCCAGAAAAGGCAAATTAACAGGAACCCACATGCTCATTACACTTTCAGTTGTCTAATGATCCACTGTGCCTTCATTTCCCAGTTGTCGCCTTCATTTGTATTTTATTTAAGCATTAGAAGACTACATGCCACTCAGCTTGGGCCACAGGGTTCCATAGCCAATTAGCTCCGGGAGAGGGATACCCTCCCTTGGAAAAGGAACTTGGAAAAGCCGGGAATGGGCCCAAGACAAGCTCCACAGCTCACCAGGAACTGCCCTGAACCTGCCAGTCACAGGGAATGAGGTAGGCGGGCATAGAAACCCCCTGGATCCCAAGAGCGGCAGCTGAGGCAGGAGACATCTGCCTGGGCAACCAGGGTTCCATAGTCAAGCAGCGCCCACCGGGAGAAGGTTACTCTCCCAGGAGCGTGGAAAAGCCCCAATGGGGGCAAAACGAGCCCAAGCGCTCACCGATTCCGCCTGGTTTCCACGGGCCACAGAGACTGAGGGACAGGAACTTCCGGCCTCCATCGGGTGGCCCGGGACCTCAGCTTGGGCCAAGGGCTCCATAGTGGATTAGCGCCGGGAGAGGGATACCCTCCCAGGAGCTTGGAAAAGCCGGGAGTGGGCCTAAGACAAGCTCCACAGCTCACCAGGAACTGCCCCGAACCTGAGAGTCACAGGGACTGAGGTAGGCAGGTATAGACACCCCCGGGATCCCAAGAGCAGCGGCTGAGGCAGGAGACCTCTGCCTGAGCCACCAGGGTTCCATAGTCAAGGAGCTCCAGGAAAAAGTTACTCACCCAGGAGCGTGGAAAAAACACCTCTCAGAGAGAGCTGGTCTTCAAGGAGTATTGATACAGAGGCCTGAAGGTGAGAAAAGCCATAGCCAGAAAGTAAGATCAGCTAACATCAGAGTTAACAAGATGGCAAAAGGCAAGGGCAAGAACCTAAGGAACAGAAACCAAGGCCACTTGGCATCATTAGAACCCAACTCTCCCACCACAGCAAGCCCTGGATTCCCCAATACTCCAGAAAAGCAAGACTCAGATTTAAAATCATTTCTCATGATGATGATAGAAGACTTTAAGAAAGAAATTAACACCCTTAAAGAAACACAAGAGAACAGAGGTAAAGAACTAAAAGCCTTTAAGGAGGAAACACAGAAATCCATTAAAGAATTA
>CM052709.1:73172988-73192195 GCA_028551405.1 Uromys caudimaculatus | reverse complement strand
AGGTGGAATTCCCTCATAGAGGTAGGGATGGGGAGGGGATAGGGGGCTTCCAAAGAGGAGACCCAGAAAAGGGGAATCATTGGATATGTAAATAAAGTATCAAAAATAAAATAAATTTAAAAAAATTAAAAAAAGAAAAAAGAAAAAAAAAGACTACATGCCCTGGAACATCAAACATTCAAAACACCCATCAAACATTCCTAGAGTCCTTTCTCCATGTTGATACTGTTCTAAGCACCAAGTCCCAGACAACAAAAGAGACTAAAGTTCCTGCCATCTCAGAACTTGCATATTGGTTCAAAAACAAAGCACTAATTGTCTCTAGAACACACCAAGAGGGTATCATTTATAAACAGCTACATTGAGATAGGGTGGAGTTGATTCTGAATAAAGAAATTAAGATGCATCTAAAAAGTTGGTATCTGAACCACTCATAAGAAAACAGAATCACCTGGAAGACACATTCACAACTCAAATCTGCAAGTTCCTTCCATCCACTCAAAAAATCCCATTTACATTAGTCCTTTCATCAGAAATCTCAAATCAGAGAGTGTTAGAATCACCCCAAAAAGACTTTCAAATTCAGAGCTTTACCAGTTGGTTAAGACTTTCCACTGGAAATAAGACCCAAGCACCAGGTCCTTGGGAAGGTCTAGAACTCTAGAATCCAGCCCAAGTTCAGAATCAGGGTTTTATAAGCCATAACTTCAGGGACAAAGTAGGGACACCCTCACTCTGCTTAATGAAGTCTAATTTCTGCCTTGGAGCAAAAGACAGCTTTCAGAAGTAAGCACTGAATGTATCAAACTCACAAACAGAGAGAGAGAGACAGAGAGACAGAGAGACAGAGAGACAGAGAGAGATGCAATTCCCATAACTGTACTATAAATTATAAACAATCAAATCTACAAAATTCATCGAGAAATACAAAGGTCCAACAGCTAATGAGACTTTCTTCATCAGATGAATGTGCTTGTGATAAAGTGTCACAGAATACAGATTCTCATGAGTTTCCTAAGACACAACTTTTGCTTTAAAAAAAAAAAAGTCTAAAGTCTATTGTTGTCTACAGAAAAGGAACTCAATTACTGTTGATTGTGAAATGTCAATACAGAAACGGGTTTTTGTTGTTGTTTGTTTGTAGAGCCAGCTAAAAACCCAAATCCCTAACATACAAAAGCTGATTATGACCATGAATAGAGCAGGCTTTATGAAAGCTCTAGGGTCAATTGCTAGTAGAATGCAGCTCTAAAAACAGGACGACAGCAACAACCACAAAACCAACTGGTCCTGGTGACCTGATGGTAGCAGCTTGTAAATCCCTGCTACTAGGGAGGTTGAGGCAAGAGAACTGAAAATTCACGTTCAGCCTGAGTGTTAAAAGATTTTGGTGACCTTGAGCAATTTAGTAAGCCCTTGTCTCAAAATACAAAACTGAAAAAAAGATTCATGGGAGAGCACTTACCTAGCATGCCCAGCATTCTAGATTCAATCCGGAGCACCACAGAGAGGAGAGGCTGTAAGGCTGAGCTAGAAATGCCCATGCTGTCTACTCTCAACTGTATTTCACTTTCAATATTTTTTATGAAGGAAGCACAAGACTGTCATGCTCATCAACTTCACATCTGCTCCAAGGTTTCAGGATTCAAGATTGATTAAACCAAGACAGCTGCTGCACTTAGTGGGGTCAGAGCCTTTGTTAAAGCTGCCTCAGTGAGGCATGCTGACACCTTCCTGTAACCTCAGTACCTACAAGGTGGAAGCAACAGAATTGCCATTAATTTGAGATTATCCTGGTCTGAGTAGCAAATTCTAGGATGGTCTGAGCTCCCTAAGATGACCCTGTCTCAGAAAGAAAAGCAAACACCAAAAACCAAACAAAACAACAACAGCAAGCTGGTCTAATGGGATAACACAGTGACCTTAAGAATCAGCAGACATATTCTAGCCAATGGCCATCCCACAAACTACTAGTTGAGTGGCCTAACTCCAGGGCACTTAAAGCACTTTGGGTCATTCACCAGCATTTTTGGTCCTGAAATGTCCTTTACAAAGGCACCTGTAGATGGAAAGAAGCTGTAATATAGGTTCTAGGAAGAGTATCTTCTTTGGAGTTTTCCCCCAAGCAGTGCCTCAGAGACAGAAGTGGTAAGGTGGTGGCAGAACAAGCTAGGATTTATGGAATGAAGTCACGGCAAATTCAGTGGAGGTATACTTTTCATTGCCTTGACCTTCATAAGATGTGTTAAGAAAGAAGATGTATCATTAATAGAAGATTTTGACAAAAGGTCATGTGTGGCTTGTCAGGGAAATCTTGTGGAGAAGTCTTGGCCTATGAGCATACCTCAGTGACTTCATAGAAGCTTAATATCCAGGCTATAGATATCTGTCGATTCTTCAGATTTCTAGTAAGAGCTAAGAATGGTTGATTGATTGAATTAATCAGATGTCATAGCCTCCTCCACCCCCTTTATTCACATTAATACTTTCCACTCTTATTCCATCCAAAACCTGACCTGAGTTTATATATAAGTAACATTTCACAAAATCATTCTCCATAAAGCAGCCACTTGGACCCTTCACTCTTTGGAGCATTTGTATTATAAGCAAAGCCTTTCCGTGAAGGGTTCACATCTGCCCCTGAAGTGCCAGAATCAGGCAGAGAGGAAACCAGACAAGATAGCAAGTCATTCCAGACAACTAGTAATTCCTCCAAAAGTAAAACAAAGACACATGGAGCTAAATAAGCTGGACTTCCATTGCTGCTGCCATGAATAGTAAGATGAGATCATAGATATCCTACCTCACGGACCGATACGCCTGCTGTCAGTCACCTGTGATGAGAGCCATTCCTGGGATCGTCTTCTTTTAGGAACTTGCTGCTGCCATTTCCCACTCCAAGTCCTGTGGCCTTTAACCATCTTCATGACGTTTCCTTTCAGTTGAGAATTATTAAGCAACCATCATACACATCTGCATGTTTGTTTTTAATTATATGTGTGCAAACATGCTCCATAAAACTGAAGAATACTTTTAGTAGTGGGCTTATCCTTCAATGATATTACATGTCTACCTATATTTCTTGAGAAATTGCAACATATTTGACTCTGTTTGACCTCCTCTCCCTTCTGTCATTCAGCAAATATTCACTGACTCTTTATTGAAGGCAAAGAATAGAAAACCACTGCTGAGATGGTGCCCTGCTCTGGGGAGATTACTAGCCATAACAGAATGAGCATCTGCCTTCCTTTACAAGAACCTAAAACTCTTTAAGGCAATATTTATGTTTTCAGATATTTGAAGTATTTCATTTTTCAAGTCTGGACAATCGCTTTATTTAGACTCAACCAATAAAAAGTGAATGGATACAGGAAACCATTCTTAAAATCATAACCAAACTATGGTCTTAGTGTTTTTAATAACTAATACTTTCTTTGTCATAAAATGCCACCATATTCCTAGGGTGCCCCTTCAACTGAAGTTCCAAATAGAAAATCATTGTCTGCAATCCGGAGGCCAAAACAGAATTGTAAAGAGCATTGGCACATACCACAGTACTAACTATTGTTCCCAGATCTTATTTAAGTATCACTTTTTAATTTAAAAAATCCAAATAAGGGATTTGACAGGCTGTCACACTGGACTTCAATGTGGTTTCAGAAATAGAATATCATATAGGGATTTTCCAATCTTCTGAGCCCATCATTCACCTGTAGTCTAGAATTTTCCATTATGCCCAACTAAAACTGGTAACTACACAATCTGACATATCTAAGACAAGTCCTTGCTTTCCTTTAACTATTGCTTTAGAGAAACATCTTGATCCTTAACCTTAACATGGAAAGGGAGTGGTACCTATCAGCACTGACTGTGAAAGCATTAGGTAACTCTACCTATCCAGAAATTTACCTCTCTATCTATTTCCCCAATGTACACATCCAATAAGAAATGGTTTTGCAGTCCTGGTACAAAAGGTTGAACCCATAGTTTAAATGTGAACCTGAAAAAACTCTAGCTACCTAAAACATTGCCTCTTAGATTAATTGTCCTTATCCCACCCAGTCATTCACTATAAATAGAACTGCAAAATGAAAAGAATTTATTATCTGAAATGTCTAAAAAGGAAAACAAACTGTCTTTGAAAATGTCCCCGGGGAGTAAAGATGCTTAAACATAGACTCAGACTTGCACTGCCTTTGGAAGGGTTGCTTGGTGAAATGCTGGTGAAGAACTATGATATGTGAGTCCTAACTCTGTGTCTCATTTCAGTTTCTAGATGTTGTGAAGCTTGTTCATCAGAAGTCCTGGAAGGTGGGAGATATATTTCACGCAGTTGTCCAGTACTGCAAACTTCATGCAGAGCATAAAGAGGGGACTCCGAGTCTCTTTGACTGGCTTCTGGAACTAGGATAAGTCAGGCGTACCCCTCAAAGAATTTCCTTCCTCTATCCCAGCTTAGATCACAGTGGTTTGCGCTAAATGCTCTGAAACTTTCTCAATACACAGCATCCCATTAGCAGAACTATTTAAAAATCTGTTCCAGTACCATATACAAGGAATGAATCTGAAAGACTGTGAAATATAGATTTGTACTAATCAATATCACCCCAGGCATGCCCAAAAGGGCTTGTATGAGAATGGTTTCAAAAAGAGATACTTCAGTGTGGCCCAAATAGGAAAGTTTATAACAAGTCCAGCCTCCAGGAAGGCTACACTCACATATACGTCACAATAGAGGGTGAGCTATAATGTCTCCAGCTATATGAACCAAATAGAAACAAAGTCATCAGGTCACAGTAATTCTATAAATTATGCTAAAACCTTCATTGCACTTTGCTCAATAGATACAGGGGTTGTCCACCCAAGGAAGTACTTGGGATACAGTGGAAAGTTTCCATGCCCTTTTGTAAAAGATTTCCACTCTCAGACCAGTTTTGATGGATAGTATCACACATGCAACAAAATCCATATGAGGCGATTTCATTTATTTGCAGAGGCTGGGAAATACTGCACCCCTTCCCAAACGTTCCTGGGCTCCTCAAAAAACTAATGTCATTCAGTGTGGAAAGGGAATTTCAAGATTGCCTTTTTTCCATCACTACATTTACTACTTGGGTAAAATTATTACAGGATTCTTGCTTAAAGGCAAGCTTTTAAAAATAAACAGTAAAATAAATAATAGTCTTTTGAGGAAAAAATATGCTTGTGTATTGAATTATATGAGAAAAATCATTTGTTTTATTGTAAATTATGAAAGACTAGCTAAATAATATATTGAGTTGTTTTAGAGCTTCATAAACCATGAAGAGATTGTTGTCTTAACTTTTAGAGTATCATGAAGCATTGGTGGTTGATTTTACCATGAATGTGTTGACATTTGTATAGAGGACATGTTTCTCCAAAGATATTTATAATGCTGGATTCAGGGTAATGGCCTTGTGCTTGAAAAGGCCAGCTAGGAATGCAGACTTTCTGGCTGGGTGACATTGACACTAAATTACAGAAATAGAAGTCTTTAACATGTTTCTTTTTAAATTTATAGCAGACATGTAATCTTGTGAAAACTCAGAGTATCTATATGACACTAAAAGTCTTCGTTCCCTTTCAACTAACTATGGTACACTCACTTTTATTTTCTCAATCAGAAAGATGTTTAGTGTGTATCTTCTGAAATACTATGCTTTTACTCTGTTTTTAAAGCTTATAGAATAACTTTAAATGTGAACCAGGCCCCATGCCATCAATGTCAGCCATGCTGGCCTATCAATAGCATCCTATGACTATAAGAAAGCTTCCTGGTAAGCCATAAGCTCCTTGCCCCATGACAGAAATCTTTTTCAGACCTCAGTGGGCGTTCATCATGCAGATGGTCCAGATTTAGGTATATGTTCAGTCTGACGAGCTAACCGGGCTTTGAAACCTACCCATCATCTCAAACTGAACTGTGCGTGCTTCTTTGTGCTAACACATGGGAATAGAGATTTTTCTTGTTTTAACAATCCCAGAATATTGTGTGTAAACTCTTGTTGTGCTTGAATCAATGTTTACTTATCCTCCAAAGCACAAATACTGGATGTAAACGTGTGTTTTACCTAATGTTGCAGACTAATCAATAAATTTCTGTTGCAAAATTGTTATTCCATCTTTTCTTCTAGACTCTAGAACCTAAAGCTTTAAGAGTTTTATATAAATTTAAAAAAAGAAAGAAAGAAATAGTCATACTGTAAGTAGATGAAGATAGGTGTGCCAATAAGATAAGATTTGCTGTCCTGATTTCAATTTTTGATTAAGTAAGTTTTCAAGACAATCTGTTAGCATCAGGAATGTTCACTGTAAACCATTGGCTCTTACCCTTGGCACTGTTCACATTTGGAACAAGATAATTTTTTGCTGTGGGGTATAGTCTTGGAAATTGTAGGATAGTTCACTGCATCTTGACCTCTCTCGATTAGATATTGATAATTGCCTCTTTCTGGCTGTAGCAATCAAGAATGTCTACAAACATTGCCAGATGATTCTCTAGGAATAAAGGCAAGACTGCTTGAGGTCAATGAGAGTAAAAAAGTGAAGGCACAGGATCTGAGAGCCACAATAAGTAAAGGAAGATGAATTAAATCCTTCAGTCTAAGAACCAGAAAAGCAGGCATCCCCTACCCACAGTCCATGGAGACAGCCTTTATGCAAAATTGTGGGGACCAGAGAAAGAAACCTAAAACCAACACAGAGTCTGTGATATGAGTAAATGAGATGAATTTATCAATGTTACAGGAATTACTAGAGTATATGCAGATTAAGCAGTAAAGGTTGTAGACAGTCAATTCATAAAACAGAGCTATGAACATGGTTTGGGCATGGAAAATTCTCCAGACAGGCAGAGGATGTCATGAAACGAAAACAAAATTCTTGTCACTCCCACATGGAGATGTTAGCTGAAAAGACTATGGAGGGATGAGTAACCAATTCAACACTGAAAACTCCTAACTACCGAGTATTCCCACAGTCAAGCTAAAGGCAGTTCTCTTTAATAAAGAGGAATAAATGGGCTAAAAAGGATGACACTCAAACCAAAGCATCATGAGCAGATAGTAGATAAAAGAATGTTTTACTCTATCAGACAATTATAAGGAGGAAACCAGGTCAAACTGTAGGGGCCCAAGCTTAACAGAAGCTGGAATAAAAACCATGTTGCTCCAGTTGACCAATGGGTACTTTGGCTAATCATTTGGGATAGAAAGAATACATATTTGGAGGGTCTCTTTCTCTCTCTCTAGTCTTGTTGGAGGTATACAAGCAGAGAGAGGGGCATCTATGAACTTTATTTGTGTCGTATGGAGAAGGATGGTTTCTGGCACTACATTTCATCCAAGAACACAAGTGTTTAGGAGAATGTCTCTAATCATGCCTATTGTCTAACCTCACTAGGCTCAGGCAAAGATCATATTATTGGTATCAATGACTAAACAAATGTTATTGATGAAACCATTATCTTTTACAGTTTCCAACGTCTGATGTCTTTCTTCCATAGCGTAGGAGCATGTCATCTCATCTAATAAATGTCCTTTTACTGTCTGTGGAATATCAGATACCATGCTAGATAGCTAGATAGCTAGAACAAAAAATCTAAATCACACCTAGAAACTCACAGACTATGGGGGAAATAGACACATCAATCTCATAAAGCAACATAATGCTTGCTGTTATGTAATTCTCTGTAGATTAAAATTTGAGAGATCAGTAGGCAGGAACTATTTATTACTGCCTGGTGAGATACTGGACCACTCCAAGGAAAAACCATGTGAGCTTAGAATTCTATGTTTGAGAGAAGTCATTTAAAGAAGAGAGTAAGAACTTTTAAGGATTAAAAAGAGTCCACTCAGAGAAAAAGTGAAATCACAAGTGACCATCTTAATGTGCAGTTGGAAGCAGAAGGAATTTAATGGAATTAGTAATATTGTGGTGAGCTAAAGACTCACAAGATTTAAAGCCAGGAGTTGAAATTAAAGGCATATTTAAAGAAGATTTCTCTCCATATATAGTCCTTTCAAATCAAATAAAAGAAAATGTAAAATCTGGTGTGAATGGAAGAGAAATAACATGTGAGTTTATGTGGAGTTTACTGAGTTAGAGCTCACAGAGGATAATACTATTAAAGAATTCTTTGGTTGTGAGTAAAGGGACCACCACTGCCCTAATAACTGACATTCCTTATATAATGCTACACTGGAGGTCCCACATCTAAACTTAGGGCCACAATGCTGAAATGGCTAAAAAATTCAGAAACTGTATGTTCACAGTTACAATTTACTGCAGCAAATGGGTAGAAGATTCAGCCAGGAAAGAAAAATGACTTGTAGTAGCAACTCAAGGATAATTTAGTGTAGACATCAAGGTGATCCCTTCCAGGACACCTGCATAGGATGCTCTTCATTCTTTGGTAATGATATATATGTTATGTAACAGCACATGTCAACCAGGAGAATACACTCACCTATGCCTTGGTATCTAGGTGTTTTCTTGAGCTTCAGTCAAATAAACATGCTGCACCTGAGTCACTAACTCTATCCTCTCTCAATAAATGACAATAAATCTTGTTAATATCGTAAATTATCTGGTAAAACTGGAACCACATGTCCCCTATATGTTACATATCCAAACATAAAAAGAAGAAACACTCATACCTTAAGCAGGCAGAGCATCCTAAAGATGTGGTAATTAGCTTTAAGGAGTCAGACAAGAATCAATTCTATAACTAAGCTTTTTGGGGGAGGAGTTGGGGCAGATTGTTAGCAATGCAGACCTCCTGAGTTAAGTCTTCCTGAAAGACACTTACTCTTGTCTGCTATATAGCAGAGCCAGTGGAATGCAGGTGCCTCCATCTTTGATGGCAAGTGACTTTATTCCATTCATCTAAGGTACCTGCAGTACTCCTTTACACAATGCTTTCTCCATAGCTGATGTCGAACTGGACTGGAAAAGCTAACAGACGCATGGAATTGTATCACACACGTGGAGAATGGCTCCTCCCACATAAGTTAGTCTAATCTAGAAACTCTTTCAAAGACATGTTCAAATGTTAGCTTCTGTAGAGATTCTAAAGCCATCAAGTTAATCAAGACTAACCATGACAACAGCTGGTAATATTTGGTCACGAATTCTAGTAATACAACTTTGTTTTGAAGTTCTTCTTGGCTAACCAGAGACCTGCTAGTTGATGTTCATGTTATCTAGTGAAATTATTTTGTTTCTCAGGTAAGTGAATAGTCTATAGACACTGGATTTTGATTTAAATCACATGAGGGTGTTTGACCTAAAACATTAGATAACACAGCATAGAGAATGTGGTAGTTATGTTGGAATGGCTTTAAATGTTGTTCATCTGCATTGTCATCAGGATTAAGGGGCCAGTTGAAGGCAGATCGACTTGAATGAAATGAACGGAGTGGGGGAAATCACTTATGTCTAACCTAGTTCTGCACAAATAAAATGTCAGTACAACCACCTAAGTATTCTCTCATTAATAGTATAAAAACACCTCACCCCTTAAAGTCTACACCTGTCTCTCATTCTGTTCAGCTTTCACTGATCCTTAAAAGGAAAGGGGGTGCTTATTGTTCTTCAAGGATGCCCTCCATCCTTCATTGAAAGTTAACATTTTTGCATTTGAGAGATCCCCATTCTTTGGTGAATTCCACCAAATTTATTATTACATACTTTGCTCTGTTTCTGACTCAAAATGTGCCATGGATTGTAAATGCTAAATGGACCATGGTGCTCTTAGCACACACATCCCAAGGGCAAAGACTATTTGAGGGTGGATGGTATTGCCCTTGAGTTGAACACCTGGTGCAAATTCTGTACATATATGACATAGCTCTCTCTCGCCATGTGACAAATGGCAGTATGCAGCCCTCAAAAACTGGCAATGAGACTCCCTTCCTAAAGAAGAAAACAAAATGAGTCACCATTGTTGATAGAGAGGGAGGGTAAGCAAAACAAGACTGTTCTTTAGTTTCAACTGTTCCCAGCCCTTCCCTAGGCCCATGTGTGACATTTATGAAGAGTAAGCTTGACATCTATGTCAAATAACAGGCCAATTATTTTTGACCTGGCCATATTTTTAGTAATAAAGGAAGCAGACCACATGCTGACCTTTTGTGAAACCCATAGAAATGTCAAAAAAAAAAAAAAAAAAAAAAAAAGCCCCACAAACTCAAATTGGCTATTTCCTTCTTCCTTCTTTTTCGGCAGCAAGATCTTGTTTGAACTTTGAATGAGGAATATGATATAAAAAGCATTTGTTTGGGGGTCTCAGCTGTAAAGGAGATCCAGTCCATTATTAATTATTTCTGAAAATTATTTCTGAAAAGGAATAATATACATAGGCAATGAAAGCTGTGAGATTACTTGCAAAGGAGCACTTTACATTACAAATCCATGGCTGAGGAAGAGGTGGGGAGCAGAGCAATGTTACAGGGTCTATAGGGTCTGGAGTCTCTGGAACAAGACTGGTTTTCCTAGGAAGACTGGAACATGGAATTGTGGCTCTTTGTCTTATAACTACCTGAGGCAAGATACTGAGATACCAAATTTTGAACTAGTATATGTAATATATATGTAATAGATAATTTATGTAATTATTAATATTTGTAACTATAATTTATTTTTTACTGGCAGAGCAGAAGTTTACTTAGCAAAGCAACTAGAGTTTATTAAGTGAAGAGGCAGAAATGTAGTTAGAAAGCTAAGCGAAGCAAGCACCACAAGAAGAGGCTGGAGTAGGTTACCCACAGTATGGAGCTGCATAGTGACTTCGGCCTAGTGGATTTTTAACAAAATCAAGCAAGGGGGGCTTTCCAAATTTTTATGAATTAAATTGTTCATTGACGATTTCATACGTGTCTGTAATACACACAAATTACCATCACCCCCATCTACACTACTCATGAATGTATGAAATCCTCAAAAAGTAAACAAATAAAACTTTAAATTAAAAATATATACTTTTCAAGAAATTTTCTGTAGAACATGTCCTCATTGAGGAAAGAAGGTAAGAAAGGATGTTGGAAGGAAGAAAGGATGATAGGTAGATGAAGGAGACAGAAAAAGAAGAAAAGCAAGAAAGAGGGAGGGAGGAGAGAAGTGACCTGCACAGCCCAAAGCTACTTTCCTATGTGTAACATTCATCATTTAATATATTTAAAGTTTATTTTTCCTTCTCTCTGGTAGTCTTGTACATAAATAGAACATATGCAGATCGTACCCTTGCAACTTCGTCCTTCCGGCTTCTCCTGAAGCCCTTCTCCAAGTCTTCCTACCTACTTCTTATCTTTGTCTACTTCTTCCTCCTCTTCCTCATCTTCTCTGCTTCTATAACACACAGAGTTCAATTAGTGCTGCCTGTATACACATGGGCAAGGGCTGTCCAGTAGAACACAGGCAAGCTACCATGGGTCACGCTGCCAGACAATTTACACTTCCTCCCTCTGTAGCCATCACCTGCCAAAAACACCTCATCAAAACATACTTTTAAAACTATAGCTACTTTTAAAATGAGAAAATTGTGATCCAGAAGAAACACAGTATTTAGATCATAAACTATGCCATAGCTGATATACACAAGGTTAAATGTCCATTTTGAATACTGCAAGAATGGATCAAAGCATAGCACCCATTCATGGCACTTAGTGAATTTCCTCTTTAGGCTCAGTTGTGGTTCTCCTCAGCTGCTCGGGGCTGAGGTCCTGACTTTGATACCTCAGTCAAGTCATAGCGATTTGCTTTTCCTTCATCCAGAGTACAGAAAAACAGAATGGTTGTAACTACTACCAAAACCCACCCTGCCCCATGACATTTTCCAGTCTGGCTCATGCTTTACAGGAACGAAAGGATTGTTGACATAAGAACACACCATTGCCTGAGTCAAGGTATCTCATCTTTCATAATGTCGAGGACAATGCTGCAGTTATTGTAAGTCCCTTGAGTGATGAATAGATAACCTATAAGTGTAAATGGGTTCATTCCTGGAAAAAGAAAACACCGTTTCCTGACTTGGTGGTAGTTGGACGCTCTTTCACTGGAGGAGAAATCTGTTCATCTGCTAATGAACATCTGGCAGGAATCAGCATGGTCAAGTGCTGGAGACTTTGGGATTGCACACCAGCCCTCCTAAAAAGGTCCCTAAACCTGATTAGCCAACCTCTTTATAGTAATTTCCTCCTTTGCCTTCCTTTTGCAGGTCCACGTAGTTCATTTGAGTGTGGGGAGAGATTAGGAACCTAATTTGACTGGTAGAGAAATGGAGATTTCAGGGGCAGGGGAATTCAGCAAAGGAGGTAGAAACAAAAGATAGCAAGCATTTGAGACCTTATTCTAAGGAAGGTTCCATGCAGTGTTTGAAGTATTTTTCTTGTACTGGTCTAACGTCAAGAATAGCCCTCAAAGCAGGTACTGTTACATCATTACTGGAGAAACTGGAAGACAAAAGGTGTCAGCAGTCAGCTCAAGGACACAGGCAGAAACAAGCTGAGCTGGGCTCATCTTCAGGGTGAACACTGAAGCCTCTACTCTCACCTCCTACTATAGGACTTTAATTTGGCATCAGCTAAGGCACAAAAAGCCAGAATCTGGGTGTATGGGTGACAGGAAAAGGCAACAGTACCTATAGCAGCCATCTATTAGGTTGGTTTTTTTTTTTTTTTAGGAGGGGCACCCATGTTTCCCTCAACATAAGAAAACAGGAAAATGTATGAAACTGATTGGTACTTACAAAGAGCATGTGGGTTGGGAAGCTGGAGCTGGTTACTAGTCCAAACACTGCTTGGGAGACAACACCCTTGTGGAAAGAGACTACCCTCATCTATCACTTGAAGAAGCTGCCTCCAGGCCATTGCTACCTTCAATTGTAACATGTAATGGTATCCTCGATCTGAGAAAGCAAGGGGCCACAGTGTTTTCCAAAGCTTTGAGACAGCAATAAACCATTACTATAACAAAGAAAATGTGTTTAGATTCTCTAATAGGACTTACAGACATGCTGCGAGTGTGTGATATTTAACTTGAAATAGTTATGTTAAACATTCCTAAACATGTTGTGGGGAGCATCTATTCAGAACAAAACATGAAGCAGCAATGAAGAGTCATGTGATCCCACAGAGGAAGTTTGCACCAGTCAAATTCTCAGCCTGAGAACAATGACCAACCCATAAACACTGGTAGATGAATTTAAATCTGGTTTTAGAGCTTGACATCACCCCCCCAGGCAGTGAAGAGGAGGAGTTGGGGGGTTATCAGTAGGTCATTTCCAAAGCACCACTCGTCAAGGTTGACTAATGGAATCTGGGATTAGGGAAACCTTCCCCATGGCAGGCCAACGAACACAAGCTAGGGCTAAGGAGATGATCACAGCACACAAATGTGCTGGTCACCAGTGACATGCTGAAAATAAAGCTGGGCCAGTTCCAAGCTGTCAGGAATAGTAACTGTAATGTGGAGGATCTCTGGCGTGAAGCAACACAAAGGAAACAGGTCCTCATTACCCAAGGCCACACGGGTCACTGCCAAGGTAAAAGCATATGACTAGCGCATATGGTGGGCCCCATACTGAGAATCCCATCTCCTTTGCCTTTCCGGGCATTATTAATAGAAACCCACCTCTATAATACCCCAGCACTGTGAGATGAGCACAGGCTGAACCAAGTCATCAGGGTTCATTATATCCTTAGCAAAATATTTGCTTAGGCTAGAGAGAGGTCACAGTGCTTAAAACCACATAGTGTTCTTCCCTGGGACCCTGAATTCAAATCCCAGCACCCATGTTAAGTGTCTCACAATCCTCTGTAACTCCAGCTTTAGAGGTTCCGACGCCTCTGGCCTCTCACTCGCATGTACCTGCCCACACACAGGTACAGGCATACACATAACTAAAAATAAAATAAAATGGATTTGGTCTAAGTGTGAACTGGGATCTACAATCAGTCTGAAGGGAAGGAATCATATTAAGGTGAGATCATTCTCTCTCTCTCTCTCTCTCTCTCTCTCTCTCTCTCTCTCTCTCTCGGGCTTGTGGGTATTTCACTCTGTGTGTGTGTGTGTGTGTGTGTGTGTGTGTGTGTGTGTGTGTGTGTGTGTGTGTTCTCCCTCCTTATGAAAATTGATATAAAAAAAGCATAAAGCCAAGTAGCTTGGTAATGTCAATATTTCATTAAATAATATAAATCATATAGTTATTTGAGCCAAAAAAGTAAATATTTTAATTTCTACAACAGATGATAGATAGATAGATAGATAGATAGATAGATAGATAGATAGATAGACAGATAATTCATAGCCAGGGCAGTGGTGGTACACATCTTTAATCTCAGCATTCAGGAGACAGAAACAGGTGAACCTCTGAGTTTGAGACCAATGTGATCTACAAAGTGAGTTCCAGTGCAGTCAAGAAAGTCAGGGCCACACACAGAGAAACCCTGTCTCAAAACAAACAAACTAATAAATTAATTAATTAATTGAATTTCATAAGCCACATAACAAAACACTATAAACAAACTCAACAAACATCCAAAGAATATTTACAATGAATAAAATATTTTACGAAAGAACCAGGTTGGGTAAAGCCCTACAATCTAAAGGAGAAGTGGTTCACCAAAGGAAATAGGTAAAAGAAAATGACAATATTTTGCTTTCATTGTTTTGTTTATGAAAGAAACATATAAAGAACCTTTAAGTGCAAATTGAAACATAAGTCATAAAATCAAATTAGCAAATATCAACCTGATAAACAATATTCACTGTCAGGAAAGATGTGAGCAATGGGTACCTTTACTTCATGTAAGAAGGGAAAATATTTAATCTTTGAGGAGAATGGTACAATATGATCAGAAAATACCTTTTTTTTTTAGTTTTTATCTTTATGGTTTCCTTTTTTTTTAATTTTTTTTCTTTTTTTTTTATTATTATTTTTGATACTTTATTTACATTTCCAATGTTTCCCCCTTTCTAGGTCTCCTCTTTGGAAACCCCCTATCCCCTCCCGCTCCCCCACCTCTATGAGGGAATTCCACCTCCCACCCACTTGGAGTCAGCTGGGGCCTAGTGACACTGAAGTTTCATCTGTACTCTGGCTGAAAGTTCAGTTCAGATGTGAAAAGGCAAAGATGAAAGAGCTATATGTAAGAGCTATAGGCAAAGTAAGTCCAGGCAAGAGGGAGGGTGCAAGAAGTGGTCTGAGGACTGGAAGAGAGACAGTGTGGGCATGGAGAATGGGAGAATGAGCGGACCTAGGATGTGGAAGTAGCTGGAGTCAAAACATGGAAGGCCTTGAACACACAATGGTGACCTAAGGTCTTTCCAACTAATGTATTCTGTATGCATTTGTGTAATTTTTGGTTTGTCTTGTGTATCAATCTTATTGAGAATGTTTAAAAATGTATTCTTTCAAAATAGTAGTATTTGATTAAAACTTACCACAAAGGAAGGTTCATTGTTATTCTCCTTCATTATCCCAGTATTTCAGGGACAGGCAGACTACCGCCATAGAGCCAGTTGTCTGGAATAACTTAAAATATGATGTGCACCCCGTGACCCTGTCACACTGTGATAAATGAGATTCTGTGAACAGCTGCCTAAGTTCGGTGGCTCTGCCTGTGGGGTGGAGTTGCTTATCAGATGTCCTACACATCAGATACTTACAATTCATAACAGTAACAAAATTGCAATCACGGAGTAGCAATGAAATAATTTTATGGTTGGGGGTCACCACAACATTAGGAGCTGTATGAAAGGGTCACAGCATCAGGAAGGTTGAGAGCCACTGGTCTAGTTGATGATAGGAAAGGGTGAAAGAGCTTGGCTGAAGGAAGACTGCATCTGGAAGGTGAGAGTGTGCCCTTGTTTTCTTGTCAGTGACCTTTTATGTGTCTTTGGGAAAGTCATTAACCATTCCAAATCTTAGTTAATCCTTTTGGGAAAGGCTCTTTAACCTGCCTTCATTAAGTAATCAATAGACAAGGATGCTTTCTGTATCTGCTTTTCTAGGTTCTGTGGCTAAATAACTAAATAAATGGCACAACAACTTAAGGGAGAAAACATTAATTTTGGCTCATGATTTCAGGAGATATCCATTTATCATTGCAGGGGAGGAAGGCAGAACCAATGCAGTTGCCAGTGGTGTCAAGGGTACATTTTTCCCTAGTTTTGATAAGGTGATATTTTTTAATAGTCACAGATTTTTTGATACTTCTTTAGCTGACCAGTGTTTATGTCTCTGCCCTGCCATATGGATATCGTTCAAGGCCTATCTCACACAATGCATTGTGGGTAACCACAGATCCAGAGGCTTCATCCCCTCCACACACAGCACCACCATTTGAAAACCAAGTGATCCATCAGTGGGACACATTTCACACTGAACCACATTGTAAGCAGCTAGGGGCTAGCTTGAGATAGAGGGCCAATGTCATCTCAGAACACTTGATGCTATTTTTGAAATACCATCCTTAAGTGGTGCCTGCTTGAAAATGATATTTAAGTATAAAGTGACAGCGTTAAAACTGGCTGAAATATTTATAAACTTAGTTTTCAGCTGTGCTGAGAGTATTTTTGACAGGTGATTCTCAGGGGAATTTTTCAAAGGACAAATTTGGAGGCCCTTGAAGAAAGCTTAAAGTTGGGGGTACTCAGCTTTACCTGAAAGCTGACCTCTCAAGATTTGGGGGAAACAGTAAGAATTTTAAGAAGGCAACTTTTACATAATTCTTCTACCACTGTACTCTATGATTATATTTTTCCAAACCTCTATCTCAGTTTTATAAAAATAAAAGTTATCCAAGAAGAGTCCTCAGAGTGAAGCAATTAATCAACTTTTGGTGTGATAAAGTTATAACCTAGTTCCTGTGGTTTCATACAGTATCTGTTCCAGCCATGGCAATTCTTCCCCACATCTTTAGATGAGGCTGCAAAGCCCTACACAAACAGGTCTCTCTCCCTGTCCTACAAGTTCTTCTACCATAGACATCTGAATGCGGCACTTCTAGCTCCTAATTGTCCTGTCCCAGTGGCTCCTAATTTACATCTTTTTATCTGCTTGCTTAGTGAAAAAGTAATGCCTTCTCAGGCATGAGACTTGGGTTCAGCTAACCATTGCATTCTGTTTTCATGGCTAAGAGAGTATGACTGAGCCTAGAGAATTTAAAGAGGGTTTAATGGACCACTAATTAAATCCATTGGTCAGAATGAACAAACACTTTTAATTTCCCATTAACTATGTGTAGTATTACATAATTCTCTGTGGAATTTCAAGAAATTCAGATATATTTCTTTCTGAACATTGACAAGGTCAGTCTGCTCCTCTTTTTTAACAACTTAGTTAATACTTGAGTCAAACCAAAGGCGATTAATTGCCTCACTTAGAAGATTTTCTGGATTTCTGTGAGTTGAAATGTACATAAGACTGACATCTCTTCTTTAGGAACTGTTACCCCATGAGTCTATTAAAATAGATACCTAACCAAAAACAAACAAACAAACAAATCAAAACATCAGCATCATACCATAAGAACATGACTGAACATAAGAAAATCACTGCAGTAGTTCTTGTCTCTAAGAAGAGTAGTTCTTACACATAGTTTTTTGTTTTTTTTTTTTTTTTAGCGTTGAAAAGGTGCTGTTTTTAATGGTCACAGATTATTTTTGATTCTTTGATCAGTGTCTATGTTGCTGGGCTTGCATGTGGGCGGGGTTGACTTCACACAAAGCACATTGTACATGTGGTGCTGAATTTACTTCTAAGGCTCAGCCATTGACTTGCACACACAGTGCTCTTGAGAACTGACCATAGGGGAATTTTATATTCAAACCATGAGAGCCTGAAATGACGATTTGCTGGAGAGACTTTGTGGACATATTTCTGCTGACAATCCCAGTGAGCCTGATATTCAGGTCTTCCACTCTGAAAACCACATCATCAGGCAGAGACAAACCACCTGTGATGGCTATTCTTGCCTGTCAACTTGACTACATCTGGAATTAGCTAAAACTCAAATGGCTAGGCATACCTGTAAGGGAATTTTTCCTTTTGAAAATTTTTGAAAATCATTTGAAATGAAAAGGCCAATTTGTAGTTGGGATCTTTGGGGTGGGAAGATAAACTTTTAATCTAGATCTTTTGAAGATCCACCTTTAATCTGAGCCACCCCTTCTGCTGGCAGCCTATATAGATATATATGTGTGTGTGTGTGTGTGTGTGTGTGTGTGTGTGTGTATGTATGTACATATATATATATATATACACACACACACATACATATATTACATATATACACATATTGGTTTGGGCTTTAAATATATGTATATGTATATGTATATACATACATATATGTTTGTGTGTATATGTAGTGCCATATGGAGATAGATAGATAGATAGATAGATAGATAGATAGATAGATAGAATCCAATTCTACAGGTTCTATTTCTCTAGAGAACTCTGCCTAATACACCATCTCTGCTACAAAACACAGAATGCCTAATGTTACAAAATTGCTTCATGCCAGAGTTTTCAGGAGTTAATTATATAACATAATAGCAAGAGTAATTATCTTTATTATTCATCACAGACAGACTTTAATATTTTCCTTTCATATTCTTCAACTACTAGGCACTTAGTTACAGCTCTCTGGTTTAGTTAGTATTCAATGGGGTTTTATATTTCTTTAACAATATTGAAGGTAGTCTGTACTACTTGCAGAACATGAGTGTGGTCCTGGATCAGAACTCTACACAAAATAATTGTTTTGCTCTATGCTGAATCGTTTTGTTTAGATTATATTTTTTTTACTATTTTTGATACTTTATTAACATTTCCAATATTTCCCCTTTTCTAGGTCTCCTCTTTGGAAACCCCTTATCCCCTCCCCCTCCCCGCCTCTATGGGGGAATTCCATCTCCCAACCACCCGCCCACCCATTCCCATATTCCCACCTTGACATTCCCCTTTACTGGGGCCTCTAACGCTCTCAGGCCCTATGGCCTCTCCTCTCTCCCTGATGGCCAATGAGGCCATCCTCTACCACATATGTGGTCCGAACCATGGGTCCATAGATGTGTATTCTTTGGTTGGTGGTCCAAACTCCAAGACGACCCGGGGGGGGGGGGGGAGGGTGCAAAGAGCTCGCTGCCCACCTTGTCTTGGAGGGCCCTTCCAAGAAAGGCTAGC
>CM052709.1:73156363-73172488 GCA_028551405.1 Uromys caudimaculatus | reverse complement strand
CAGATCAGACATAATCTCTGAGTAGAAGGCGGGGCGTCTACTCCCTACCTGGGGGCAATAACACTGGGGAGGAACAAAGGGAGGCCTGCTGGAACACCTTGATTTGCTAATCCACCCAAACCTAAAGGTCAATGCCCTAGATAATCTGATATCAGGCGGAAAGGAATCAAAGGAATGCCTGCTACGAGATAGCTAGCAAGATTAAGTCAAACCTGGGATCAAGCAAACAATGCCAAGGTCAAAAGCCTTTGTCTCCGACAGGAGGGGTCAGGCCCGTTGACGCTGTTGCTCCCTGTTTAGATTCTTAAACCCACAGGGTTTACAGCACTTAATAATGATGACCTTAGCCAGGCTTGATGGTGTACATCAATAATTCCATCACTCAGAAGACAAAGGCTCAATTTCTTCAGCTGTGGGTGGCAATCCTATATGGGTGGCATAACTAAACATAGGAGTCATCAAAAAACTGGCAATAGTAAGATATTCCTGAATTGCAACAAAATTAAAAGTGAAAAGCCCGTGCCCATGGCAAAGTGTGGATTCCTGTCACTGCAGCCGTGGTTCTGAACATATAATATGTACATTTTTCACTGAGCATAAAATCACACCACACAACACCAACAAGTGTCTAGAAACACCCCGGCTCAGATTCAAGGCTCTTAAATGTTAGAAGTTATAGTGATTCTTCCTGTACATCAAACGTCCCAGCTCTTATAGAACCATGATGGTGTCATCATGAAAAACAAAGGCTTTTAATGTTTCCCTGCCATTAATCTTTGGTGTGTTAAATAAATTAGCATACCTCTGAATTGCAGTGTGCTAGAAAGTTTGATTTTTAAAATTGTTGTTTGCGTTGCTGTCTTGTATTTCTTAAAAAAAATTTCATTTCATCCAATGAAATTTGGTTCTGAGGTAGGACTGAATTTCTGCTTTCTGAAATTTCCACAAACACATTTCTGCCTTTCTGTATTATAAGTTCATGGGAAAGAACAACAGAAGAGCTGTTGGTTTTAGAAGTAAAATATTGATAAATTCTCCAAAACCTTGAAGATATTTTGTATTCTACAGAATCAAATATTCAGCCATGATTTAATTCTTTATGTAAAAATAAACAAACACAACCTCTTTGTTAGTATGTGAATTTGCTTTCATCTTTAATAAGTGGCAACATTATATAAAGGGAAAAAGATTATTTTTAAATAAATTTCTTTATGATTTATTATTGGTAAAAGTTGATTTTTATACCTAAATTTTATATACCTGTGTACTTGGAAGTCATATAAAGTGTCTTAAGCAAATGCCAAGAGTAGGAAAAATATTAAGAAGGTCTAGATAGGAGTGGAAAAAATGGCTCAGCAGTTAAGAGCACAGGTTGCTCTTACAAAGGACCAGAGTTCTATTCCCTACATCCACAAGGTAACTCATGAGCATCAGTAAGATCTGTCTAAGGGGATCCAATACACTCTTCTAGCCTCTAAGGACAGCAGGTACATACATGTTACACAGACATACATTCAGACAAAATACCCATATGCATACAATTAATTAATTAAATATAAAGAAGACTTAACACTGAGGAAGGTAGATTGAGAAAAAGTTCAAAGTTGGCCTGGCTACATGCCAAGACCATATCCCAGTATAATAAAATAAATATATAAATGAATAAATACGCAAACCATGATAATCTTTATGACTCTGTCACCGTATCTTAAGCATTTTATGATAAAGGTGAGTATTTTTTTTCTTTTATTCATGCTTTCCTCAATAGTAACAACTTAGTTTTTAAACTCAGGTTGGAGTTTTATCCTGTTAGGATCAAGTGACAGGAAGCCTGAGCTATTTAGAGAAGAAATACTTTGAGAAACAGCATCACTGTTGCATAAGAGTCCTCAGCAACAGAAGTATACACTCTTTTCTCAGTCTGACTTTAGAGAATGCTCCAAGGAGGGAACATTGATTTATTGGATCACACCACCATCCCAAAGTTGAGGTAAATGGACTTGGGATAATTAACTAATAAATTTAGATCTTATCTAATAACCACAGGGGAAAGTCATTCCCATAACCTCCAAGTAGCTCATTTTCATAAGATTTTTAATGCAAGTGTGATAAGCATTATTAATAAAGTTTTAGTATTAAGACAAGACATAAATACCAAAACACAAATAATTTCCCCCAATATTTCCTTTCTGACCAACCCATACATGCTTATTAAATAATCGCTGTGTAGATACATCCCGCAAGGCAGCTCTCCTTAGAACAAGAGAGCATGTCTTTATCCTAGTGGTACCTGATAAAAGTATCTGACCAGTGTCTTTGGGAGTCCTAACTCAGCACCAACATAATAAGCTTAATTTGGAATCCTCCTTAATAAAAGATACACTTTCAAATGGCCTTAGTGAACTGAATTCTGAACTCCGAGACCTATTTATTTAAGGACAGAAACTGTTAATGTGGATTTGGGGAAACATCTCTGTGACAGATTCTCAGCTGAACCTACAGCATTGCTGACTCTGGAATTTCCACACTGTTTGACAGGGAAAGGAGCTTATTTCGATGTATGACATACAGACTTTATAAATCTTTTATGCTTTTTAAAAGGAAATTAAGCAACCATTCTGGAGCAGATTTAGCCTCGTCCAGACCCCAAGTCCCTCAGCATTGACAGTTCACCAGTATTTTCTTATGAAGAACAGTGGCTCCTGTGCTATTTCAACTTTCATCAATTACCCAAGTAAGTAAAGGCAAACTCATGTTATAACTGAAGCCTGCAATTTAGTGATTAATCTTTGTCTGGAAATAAAACATGAGTCATGACTATTTTGTATGGACTTCTTTTGTTGATATTAGTATGAGCAAAAGAAAATCCACAGTTAGACTCAGGAGAAAGAAATACCGTTGTGCTGATTTTTTTCAATCTGCCATAAGATAACCTCTAAGGACCCTGAAAGGACAACCCCATGCTGACAAGATCAACTTTCTGCTTAACTAAGATTCCACTTGCATGCCACCTTAAATGTTAAGCGAACAGTCGTTACACATTACTGTAGCTATTACTTAGGCAAAATAAAGCTCTATCAAAAGTCACTGCTTACCCCAAGAAGTCATTCTTGCCATCAAATAACCATAATATTCAAGGACCAGCGACAGCAAGTGGTTCAAACACTAAGTGGATTAGAAGGCCTTTTCATCTTTTTTGTTCAGTATCATTTTTAAATATATACAAACATATATAATGTATATATATAGAAAGAGATGATAAATGGTAATGATCGATGATATAGATATAGATAAATTCTTCAAGAATTTCATACATGTATTTTGCATGTATTTACCCCCTCAATGCCTCCCTTATCACACCTTCACCTTCCCATCCCTTCCCACTCAACTTTGAGATTACTTTTTTGTTTGTTTCTTCTTTCCCCATCACATCCAGCTCTTGCTGCCCAGCTAGTCTTGGGATTGGGGTTTGTTGTGATGTCTGGTCAGCCTACCAGGGATAAGACCATCATTAAAGAAAATTGAATCTCCCTCTCCTCAACAGCTTTCAAATGCCAATAGTTTCTTGTCTAGTAATAAGAGTACATAGTCCCCTTCCCTGCTCTATCCTGGAATTTGTCTGTCTGGAGCTTAAGCAGCTCTTGTGCATGCTGTCACAATTTCTGTGAGCTCTCATGTGCCACTGCCTTGTCGTATCTGGAAAACACGATAAAGCTATCCATCCACCACCTCTGGCTCTTACAATCTTTCTACACCCTTTTCTGCAGGTCCTGGACTGACACGTAGTATAGCACCTCCAGGACTCATGCATATTAGAATTAATACACCCAAGCTAAGTGTAAAAAAGGCATTGTTTTTTCTTTTAGAAAATAGTTTTCTTCATACAATACATTTTTTTTCTCCTCAAGATTAATTTTATTTTTAATTACGTGCATGTCTGTGTGAGGATCTGTGCACATGAGTGCAGGTACCCACTGAGGTCTAAAGACGGCATCAAATCCCCTCCTGGAGCTGGAGATACAAGCAGTCGTGAGCCACCAGACTGTGGTGGGGGACAGATGAGTCTGCCAGAGCAGCATGTGCCTGAGCCATCTCACCAGCCCAGGGTAAAGGTTTTTAACCTATGATTCACAAGGAGTTTTATGGGCTCTGGGAAAGTCCT
The DNA here is from genome assembly GCA_028551405.1 of Uromys caudimaculatus. Lineage (NCBI taxonomy): Eukaryota > Metazoa > Chordata > Mammalia > Rodentia > Muridae > Uromys > Uromys caudimaculatus. Next base: position 73,168,326 of record CM052709.1, on the reverse strand, counting down.
GCAATCACAGGTATCATGTATGTACATTTGCATATATATATGTGAAGGAGATGAGGGTGCTCTGGAGGCAGAAGCATACAATACATTTTGATTAGTTTCCCTCCCCAACTCCTCCCAGTTCTTCTACCACCTCCCCTCCTACCAGAGCCATACCCTTTCTGTCTCTCTTTTAGACATCTAAGGAATGGTTATAAAATAAAATAAGATAAAAAGAAAAACAAAACAAATCAGAATGAGGCAAAATAAACAGAAGAAAAAGAGCCAAAGGAAAAGCATGAAAACCCAAATGTGAAGACACACACACTCACACACACAGGAATCCAATAAAACCACAAAACCAGAAGCCATGATACATAAGCAAAGGGTCTGTAAGGGGAAAAGTGGAAGAAAGAAAAGAAAGGAAGGAAGGAAGGGAGGGAGGGAGGGAGGGAGGGAGGGAGGGAAGGAGGGAGGGAGGAAGAGAAAGGGAGAGGGAGTGTGAGGAGAAGAAAGGAAGGCAGAAAAGAAGGGAGGGAGGGAGGAAGGGAAGGAGGGAGGGAGGAAGGGAAGGAGGGAGGGAGAAAAGACGTAAAAAGCAAAGGAAATGGCCTGTCACAATATTATGTGACAGAGAACCTCCAAAGATGGTATTGAATTCATTTTGTGTTGGTCATCTACTGCTGGACATGGCGCCTACCCTTAAGAGCATTTTGTTTCCCCAGTGAAAACTTAGAGAAAACTAAGGGGATTTTTTAAGTAAGTATTAATTGGAGCTAGCTTTTGGGTTAGAGATGAGGCATGTTTCCGCTTTTCCTTTCAGCTCTGGCACCCTACCTGGTGCAGACCTGTGAAGGTCTGTCCATGCTGCCTCTATCTCTGAGTTTGTATGTGCATTGATCAGATGATAAACACAGCAGGCTGTATTTAGAAGACCTCATTTTCTTAGAGTCCTCCAACGCCTCTTTTACACCCTTTCCACCTCCTCTTCACAGGACTAACTGAATGCCAAGGGAAGGGTTTTGATGGAAACATCCCATTTAGGGCTGAGACAATGTCTTCCACACCCAGGATGCTCCACATGGTAGTCACCAGTCACATTTACTACTAAGAACATGGCTGGTTTTTCTGGAGATAAATTTAGTTAATACCAATAATACAGAGCTGACATAACAGCTAATGAATGTACTGTGCTTGGATTTCAAGCAGATGCTTTCCCTACAAGGTCATATTAATTATTCTACAGCACATACAAACCAGGTCTGCCAATTGTGAGGATTGCTGATACAGGGAAATGTTTCTTTGGCAGACAATTTAGGTAGTGGAAAACTTTTGAATGTACTTAGAACAAGACAGGTTCATGTATCTAACTTTCAACTGGAAATATAAACACAAATTAAGCATTGTTTTAATTTAGCTTCTGAATAAAGATGAGTCTGCCCTCCTGGCCATGGTGCTGTACAAAGTCTTCATTTTTATGTCAGTCTGGGTTCATGGAGAGTTTACCCTATGGAGTCACTGTCAGGTGACTCTTCCCCCCTGAGGTGGTGACATCTCATACCTCAGCACATGAAAAAGCAGAACCTTGGCAGGTCACAGGAAAGACTCTTGAGATGCCCTGACCTTCAGGACAGACAATCTCCTTTCCTAGTCATCTTATCATTCTTCAGGGCTATGCAGATTCAACATGCTAAGAACATTGCTGTCCCGTGGTGTTTATTTGACCAAGGAGGTAATTCAAAATTCTTATTTGCATATTCCCCACAAAACTTAGCCAAGTTCACTGCACAGTGACTTGAGTAAGCTATAAAAAGCACAAAGATTCTTCTCTGTCCTAAAATATAGTTCTGAATGAGTTCTTTTAAGCTTTGGGCAATTTTCTTTGTGTATATGGTGTGGTGATGGTTTCCTACTACTTAGTCAAGCATTATCAAGTGTAGCCCCCTTTTTTGTATAAATGGGAAAACTTAGAAGAGATGAAGGTCCAGTAGAGAGCCTTGATCCAAGGGAGAGTCTCCATGCTGCTGCTATCATTGTGACTGGTTTCACCCTCCCACACACACTTCTAGGGATTAATATAAATGTCTCAGTTCTGCTCCTCTGCTCCAAAGAGTCACACAGCAGAGGCACCATAGACCTGAAGAGCCAGCATCCTGAGAAGCACCAGCTTAAAGACCACATGCACACAGTCATACACATTATCCAAAAGCAAAGGAGATGTACTATGTGGATTTGCCAAGTATCTAGGAAGTCTTTACTACGTACCTTACTGAGCTAAGGTAAGTGATGAAAATGTCAGTTGGTCTAGATGATGACACTGATGGTCATCGGCATCTGTCTCTTTCCCATGACTCAGGGATATGCTTCATTTTCTTCTGAAGTCTGCCTAAGAGATGAAAGAAAACCAAATGGCAGTGCCATGCATCACTTGTCATGTGCAGCTCTACAGCCTTTCTTCTTCGCCTCCGTTACCACGAACCACATGTTGAGGCTGAAAAAAGCATGTAAACTTTCCATGGGGGTCAACTGCCCTGAAAACCCAGAAAAACACATTCACTTCCCAAGAAGTTCAAAAGACCATTTTCATATGAAAGCGCGTATAAAAGCAATTTAAGATGCAATCTACTAAAGTATTTATTCTCCATATTCAATAATGATTTGCATCACATGTTTGAATTATCAGTGAGAAGGACCTATACCCCTACAGGTTCTAGTTGGTACAGAGTAGGGCCAAGGCTTCAGAAATGTACAGAGATCCTTAGTTTCAGACTCCATGAATCTGAGGGTTTCCTTAACCTCCTGAGACAGGTCCAGGACTAAGGTTATTTCTAAGAAAAGAAAATGGAATTTCTATTTCTGGAAGTATATGGTATTTTAATCACATCTTTAATGGTCCTCCCTGTGGTGATCGGTTTCATATGTCACAAAGCTAGGCTACAGTCTAGCTCCCTGACTATTCAAACAAACATTAACATAGGTGTTGCTGTGAGGATATTTTGCAGAGAGATAAACACCCATAAATGGTTGACTTGAGAGATTAACCTGCACACTCCAAATGGGCTCCGATCAACTGACAGTCCTTTGCAATAGGGCTAAGTCCTCCCTCTCAGACAAAACAAGTAATTTCTCCTGCAAACAGCAGTTTTAGCTTCTCAGCTTGGCTACCTTCATCCTGATGACCTGCCCTGAGGACTTTAGACTACCCTGCTCATCCCCGAAAGTGCATCACCCAGTTGCTTACAGCAAACCCCTTCACCTCTCCTTCTCACTCAGTTCCTCTCAGAGAAGCTTGACTAATATATTTCTCACCCTCATTAACTTGTAAACTGTGGAACAGAGAGATCTGTCTTATTCATCATGAATTCCTGGTACCTAGCAACATGTTGGGCACTTAACAGTCACCCATTAAATATATGCTGGATGAATAAGGGAATGAATGAATAAATGGATGAAACGTCTGGTTGCTGAGGTAAAAGCATGGACCAAAAATGAGAAACCATAGGGAAAATCAATGCTATTAATCTAGAATTCTATTTTTACAAGGAGCAAATATATCTAATCATAGAGACCATGGAAAAACTGCAGTATGGCTGAGATTGCAGGGTAGAGATTATGGGAGCAGTATATAGAGAATGGACAGTGAGCAGATTTTGCACACTTGAATGCAAAATGCTATGCTTTTAGCCAGGAGTAGCTCTGTCTCTGTCTCTATGATGTGTGTGTGTGTGTGTGTGTGTGTGTGGTTGTGTCTCCTCTCTCTAACTCTCTGTGTGTCTGTACATAAATAAATGACAGATAGATAATAGATAGATAGATAGATAGATAGATAGATAGATAGATAGATAGATAGACAGACAGACAAATAGAGAGATAAATGGTAAATGAGTGTACATATGTACCCTCCTGAGCCTGCCCGATATCATCTGACCACAGAAGCTAAGCAAGGTCGGCTTAGATAGTACTTGGACAGGAAACTACACACACATTTTTAACTTCTCTAATTAATGTAACCTCTAAATGGTCAAGTTCTGTGTGTTTGGTCCATCAGTTATTCCTACAGAGGCATAGATTGAAAATTGATTCTAAATTAATTGAATGCACAATTACTCACTCACTTTCTCAGTTGGTCAGTTCATCAATGTTCACTACAGTAAACCACATCCAGTATCAACTCAGAACAAAAAGAGAAGACATGTCTCCAGGTAGTGAGACCAGGTTGAAAAGTGTTGATTACCCCCCAATAGTTGCAGGTCTCTCTGCACATGGCTGGGGGCTTTGCATGTTTTCTAAAAGCCTTGGGACTTTTTCCTCATACAAGACATATCTGATAAAGGACATTGACTTTTGTGAAAACTGGATGTAGGCTTGCCAAATTTTTCTCTGACCTCATCTCTCCTCTATGAGGTTGTGCCAGGGCCCTGGGGAGAGGATGAAAAAAATAAACGTGTTCCATCATAAAAATCTCTGCGGTGTACAAGGGAACAGCTAAGATGCTCCAGAGCCACACGGCGACACAGTGGCAGTGCCAAAAGCCACTTGAGGTAAAGCAAATTCTATAAATAGAATATGAGGGCATGTCCTCTATCAGAAGAAGAAAATGAGAGGACCAAGGAAGTTAGAAGAGGGACTGCTTGTCACAGCACCTGCATCTGTCCTAGAAGTCGTGTGTCTGACAAATAAAAAGTGGTCCAGGGATAATTCCATTTCTGACTGTGTGATCCATCTTCTTCTTCTGGTACTTCCATTGAACTCGGGGCTTATTCATGACAGGAGGACACTCTACTACTGAGAATATCCCCAGCCCTAGCCTTTGTTTTACTTTTTATTTTGAGACAGGGTCTCACTAAGTTACCCAGACTGACCTTGAACTCATGATTCTCCTGCTGCAGCCTGGCCAGTTCCTGAGATTGCAACCGTGTACTACTAGGTCCACCTGCTTAGTCTGTCTTTCAGTGTAGACCTTCAATTTTGTCACAGCTGCACTGTAAGTATCATGGCAAAGAATCACATAAACATAGTGTCAACGTATACAAGACATCTCTCCAATTTGGCTGGGCCATGCAGCAGCACTCTGTAAGATCATCTGTGGCTATCTCTATCCAAAAAACTGCCAATATCCAACTCAGCCCTCAAGTACTTCACAGAAAATGGCCCCATAAAAACCAAGGTCATCAATTTAACTGGCCAGGACTGTTGCCAGTGACCTGAAAATCAAAGCCAGACCATAATACTCTCCTTCTGTACATAAACAAGCCCATAGAATATTAACACAAAGAAGGTCACCCTATGACTGTGATGGAGAAGACAGGAAAACAACTCTCCTCTCTAGTCACATCTGAACAGAACATTAAACATGTCAATGATACAGAAGTAACTCAGCCCCTCCCTCTCCTGGCTGATATGAGTGACAGCTGCCCCTTTCCGAATCACAACTTCAGTCTTGCTCTGAAGCTGTCCTTCCCTAAGCATGAAACATGAAGCTGCTCAACCATAGAATTAGCCTCACAACCTAACGGCATCCAGTCTTTGCAAAAAGCAAAGTGTCCAAGCCCTTCTGAAAACAAAGCAAAGCCACAATCTTATAAATCCTTTCTATCAAACTGTGTCTGCAATGCCCCATGGGTCCTCATGGCAGAACATCTCGCTCCAGAAAGTAGTGGATTTGATTTGTCTCCAGGTAGTCTTTGGCTGGAAGACACTGGCAAAAAGAACAAGGATAGTGGTGGTGGTGATGGTGATGGTGATGATGATGATGAAGATGATGATGATGATGAGATGTGAGCTCTCAGCTACTGCTCCAACACCATGGCGTCTACCCTCTGCCATGCTCCCACCATGATCATAATCAACTGACAACCTGAAGCTGTAATCTAGTCTGTAATGAAATGCTTTATTTTATAAGTTGCCTTGGCCATCGTGACGCCTCGCAGTGACAAACAGTAATTAAGACACATGGAAAAGTACCTGTATTGCCCAGTTATAGATATAGGGGGACAAAGAGCTTCAGAGACAGAAGGTAAAATCAAAGCTACAGAAGAAGTGTGAAGCCTCTTAAGACAATGAGTGAGATCGGAACGAGTACTTCTGTGAAACATGAGCTCATTAATGACGCTATGACAAAACACTCTCAATGGGCAGCTTAAACAACTTGAACTTACTTTTAAGAAGTCTAGATGTTTGAAGTCCAAGATCAAGGCACCTAAGCATCTATTTCTTCTGATCTCTCTCTCTCTCTCTCTCTCTCTTTCTCTCTCTCTCTCTCTCCTTGGTAGATGGACTCCTCATTTTGTCTTTTCTTTGAGCACAAATGACTGGGATCTCTTTCTCTGGTTTTCTACCTTGTATGATGGACTTTTAAAACACTTGACATGGCAGATCTTATGTCATTATATTTCTCAAAATTGGTTAAATTTACTCACAAATAAATTATCTAGGCAACTCATGACATATATAATTTGTAGCAACTAAGACTTTATGCTACAAGGTCTTGCTTTGGGGTATATAGATATTCATATTTCTGTTTCAATTCTTCCTCTGAACCAGATCTAACAGCAAGATGCTACTGATATTAAAAGGATTGCTAAACAAGCAATGCTAAGTAATAGGTTTGTCTATGGCCATACTGCTCCAAAGGTGTCTGATCTTATCAAAAAAAGGGGGGAGGGTTGATTAGTGCTTATAAACATTAGCCCAAATGCTCAGGAAAGCAGCTGATGCTCTTCTAAATATAGGCCCCCTGCTGTGCCTGGGGGTGTTAGAGCAGAGCAAGGCAGGAAGGAAGTCTCCATACTGCAGCATCAGCAAGGAGCCTTCTGGGAAACAAAGGTGCTCCCCTGTGCCCTTGGACAAAAGCTAGCAGTTAGCAAAAGCTCCTTTCCTCAGACACACGTCAGCACTGATACCAACCTTAAAATAGACATTCTCCAGGGAGATAGGGAAGAGCAAACACAACAATGAAGGACACCAAAGGCATTGAGCTAGAGTATCCACGTGTAGTACCCTAGTTCATTCTATTGCCATATTTTCATGTTATAGAGAAGAAAACAAACTCAGTAATGGGAGTGCTCACACTGACTGGAGCAATGGGTGGGGTCTGGTCTTACTCCAAGGCCATATGTCAGTGGGTTCTCTCTCCTTTGGCTGGAGTTCTGCTGTCTGTCCTCTCTACCAGGTACAGAATTGGGGAGTGGACCACTATTGAAGATTTGCTTAAGGACAAGTCTGAGCTGAAATCTCAAAGACAGCAAAAATCTTTCACCCTGCACTGAATAAGCAACATACGAAGTCAACCCCTATGCAATTATTATAGCTCAAAATTTGTCAAAATTGGCAATTGCCTATGATTTACACTAATTTATTATTCATGGCAATAACCCAAAGCACTCTAACTATTCATCTACTTCTCCTTAGAGAGTGTCTACTGCACAGTCCTTTTGCCTCAGGCACACCTAGAAAATAAGTCTTATACTGCCTGGGGAAAGAAGGCCAAAATTATCTTCCAGAAGCTTCCATCACTTTCCACACACAAGCTGGAAAGAAAGGAAAGCTGTATTTTAATTAAACAGAAATTCAGGCATTCTTCCTGTGATTGTTATTTGCATAATTAAATATGAGCATGTCCTAGAAATACCAGCAGAGTGTGTGGATGAAAAATAAAATACGAAACCGGAAGCAATGCCAAAAGGGATCCTTCCCAAAAGATCCTTAAACACTTAGGATAAAGCAAAGACAGGGGTGTTGATAGTCCATACACCAGAAAATCCCACGTGACCTGCAGCTGCAGCCATTTATTCGGAAGGATACTGGATTCTTTACTGACTTGCAGCAAATCCACTTAAACTTCTGGAGCATTTACCAGTGTCTCCAGTATGTATGAAATACTACACATCAGAAAACCTTAGGGAATGTTTCTACCTTTAAATATTTTAAATAAATACTTTATACTTTTTAATTTTTCTTCCAGTATTGAGAAGGGTTCTAGAAGCATTGTGAAATCATAATTAATGATATTTACATCTCATCTGTCTCCTTGCCTACAAATGAAATTATTTCTATTGAGGTGGGGGCTGGTAGAGGTGTCTTAAATGAGTTAGAAACACAGCACTTCACAAGGAGAAAAGATAAAGAAGCTGAGGGTGACTCAGAGGACCACCAGGTTATTAAATTAAACCAAAATAGAACTCACATCCCTGAATTCATCAGAGCTCATGAGAGCTAGGAACTCGAAACAGTCACTGTATTTCTTTAACCCCCTTTATTCCCTAAGAAAAAGGGATTTGGAGAGCAAGCAATATATTAATGATAAAGCTTGCCCTGAAAGAACAGATTCATTCATGGGTCTTAAATCCACCAAATTCAAGTTACCAGACCAGTGTCTACAACTATCAGCTAATACTAATTGAGTATATCAAGACCTTTATGTGTTTATTAATTGATTTTAATCTAAGCAAAGTTCCCATGTACTGTTATCAATTCTATTTTAAAGATACGAAAACTGAATTACAGAATGTTTAATGTCCCCAAGATCTCAGGGCCCAGAAGCAGAAGTGCCGAATATTAAAACAGGCCTCCAAAGTTCAATCACCAAAAACTATAAGTTAGCTGTAACTAGCTGTCAAAGCAGCCAATCTTGTCCCAGATTGTTCTAAAGGTTTGATCACTAAAAGAAAAAGACATTTCAACTGAGAGAGAGAGAGAGAGAGAGAGAGAGAGAGAGAGAGAGAGAGAGAGAAGGATCTCCCACAAGACTAAAGTGTCTTAGGGTTTCTATTGCTGTGATGAAACACCATGACCAAAAAACAAGTTGAAGAGAAAAAGGGTTGGCTTACAGTTCCATATCACTGTTTAACACTGAAGGAAGTCAGGACAGAAAATCAAACAAGGAGGCAGGAGCTGATACAAAGACCATAGAGGGGTGGTGCTCACTGGCTTCCTTCCCCTGGTTTGCTCAGCTTTCTTAGAGAACCCAGGACCACCAGCCAAGGAATGGCACTACCCACAATGGGCCAGACCCTCCCCATTGCTCACTAATTGAGAAAACACCTTATAGCTGGGTTTCATGGTAGCATTTCCTCAACTGAGGCGCCTTCCTCTCTGAAGACCTGAGCTTGTGCCAAGTTGATACAAAACCAGCCAGTACACTAAGTGATTCTTACTTTTTTGAGAATCCTAAACTGCACACTTCCCCAAACTGTAGCCACTCAAACGTTACAGGTTGTGCCTGAAGACGTATGAGAAGGTCTCTCTGCTACCAAAGTTCCCATCTTAAAAGATGTCAGTCTATCAATGAGAGACTATCTAGTGTTTCTTCCTTTTGTTCTGTAAAGCAGTCTCTTGGTTGCAGCTCATGTCCTGAAAGGAAGGGACAGCAGCTGGGCCCCTTTGCCACCAGCTCATGAGTAGCAGACTTCCTCAGTTTTGTCTCATACTTTTTTAAAGCAAATTTTCCTTTTTTAAAAAAAAAATTTATGTGAATTTGTGTTCTGCCAGCACGTATGTCTATGTGAGGATGTCAGATGCTATGCCCTGAAACTGGAGTTAAGGCAGTTGCGAGCTGTCATGTGGGTGGTGGGAATTGAACCTGCATCTTTTTGAAGAACAGTCAGTGCTCTTAACTGCTGAGTGATCTCTCCAGTCCCTGATCTCATGCTTTTGTCTTTGCCAACCAAACACAAACTGATTTGACCATGAAGTTCACAGTTATGTAATGATAAAAATAAAATACAGTATTTATGCTCTCAATCTACCGTAATTACAGCAAACCTTCATTAACACACAAAACACCCCATGTTTGTTCTGGTAAGATAGTGAAAAGACTTTATTCAGAGTTGCAGGCCTTGATACAAGTCATTGCAAAATAAACATTCCCACATGGTTCCCCACAGGAGACCTTAAAGGAAACATTGGAGCTATCTATTATTCAATTTAATGGTCTCTGTCCTTAAGATAGATGGGGAAATGTCTCTGCAGAATGTCAAGATTAATGAGTTATGTCATTTGTCCCAGATCTGCCAGGACAGTCCCAAGCTTCAAACTATACCACATTCTCATTAACTGTATCCCCACATAGTCCTTATCTGTAAGGGTCCTGGAATTTAAAACATTACACTGTACAGTCTCTGTTTGTCAAGAAAAGCCAGAACTGCAGGAAGATAAACACTGCCACCTGCTGAGAGGAGAGAAGAAATCAAAGCTTGTAAGCCAATAAACCCTGGAAACAGCAACATCTTCCAGGCTACATCAAAGGGACCTCATGCATCTTTGCTCTCCCCAATGGACACGTGACACGTGCGAGCAAATATTTAATTAAGCAACACGCCATATTTCCAATAAAAGAGCATTAAAGGTAGCTTTGTCCAAAGTAATGAATCCAACATTTCCTTACAGGCAAAGTAAATGCCAGTCCTCACCATTATTTTCTCTTCTGATTCCACAGAACAGTTCTGGAATTTACATCTCTAAAGGTCCACAAATCATACACAAACCAATTTAGCACTTCCAGATACGGGGAGAAAGTGAGGAGGGTAAAGAGGGAAAGAAGGGAAATAGAGTAAAAGTCGTCCCCCTTCTGAGCATGCGTTACCTACCACATCTCTGAGGCTCACCGCTCCTACTCCTCCCTCTTAGTAAACATACTGATTTATGAGGAAGTCTTGTAAACACAAAATCGTACAACTTTTAATCTTACTGTTTATTTCATAAAGAATCTTAAAAGGTGAGAGGAAGTTGCAGTGATTTCCAATTTTATTCAGTTTCTGTTCCTGGAGCCTGAGTGGTAATAAAATGGTAGCTTATAAACTGAACAGTAGTAAGACTGGAAGCTACAATATATTGAGGTCAGTGCTTATGATTTGGTGGCTAGAGGGAAAAAGACGGAAAAGGGAGCAATCCTCTGTTGGCAGGAATGGAGCTTCTGAGGTGGCATCAAATGTAAAGGACGGGAAGGGCAAAACTACAGCCACCCCTCTGTGACCATGGAGTACTTTAACCATAGATTCCACCAAATCTGGATCAAAACTGTATTTAGAAACTGTATTTACATGAGGTATATGGACCCTGCCCTAATAATCTAAACTGACAATCTCCTCACTTCTTGATACTTCTGGTTCTATACACAACCTTAAGAGATAGTTACTAGTTACATGAACAAGACATGCACAAGATCAAGCTAATAATGCTCCAGCCTGCAGTGGGAAGGGGCTTACCAGACTTCACTCCAGGCTGAGCTGATGCTCAGTTCATTTAATTAACTTAGCAGTTGATCGCTGCTAAAGTAAGGAGAATCTGGTGTGGCTCTGGTACTATGTTCCATTGGATTGCCCCATACCCCTAAGTACATGGCCAGCAAAAATTAGACAGTGTTTTGTTTGTCTTTTTTTTTTTTAAGAAAAATAGATGTGAAATTGGGAGGGACAGATCTGGGAGGAATTGATTAGAAAAGAAGATGAATATAATCAAAATATATTAATAAAAAGATAATTTCCCCAGGAATGTTAGATTTTATTTGATAAAAATAATGATCTAGAGGAGTCGGTAGCCATCGAGAACCGGAGAGGGGTACCCGCCCAGGAGCCTGGAAAGATCGTGAGTGGGGTTGAGGGGAGCAGCACCTCTCGCCCAGACCTGCCCGGATCTGCCAGGATCCGGGGCCTGAGAACCTAGGGACAGAAAGACTCCGAAACTTAAGGATCTCACTTGCAGGGGGAAACCTCTGCCTGGGACACCAGGAGTCGGTAGCCAACGAGCTCCATAGAAAGGGGGAAACCTCTGCCTGGGACGCCAGGAGTCAGTAGCCAACGAGCGCCTTAGAAAGGTAACCTCACAAGAACTTGGAAGGGCCGTGAGTGGGGTTGAGGGGAGCAGCACCTCTCGCCCAGACCCGCCCGGATCTGCAGGGATCCGGGGCCTGAGAACCCGGGGACAGAAAAACTGTGAACTTTCCGATTTACACCGGTGCCTGGGGACCTCAGCCTGGGCCACAAGGCTCC
>CM052709.1:73128728-73155863 GCA_028551405.1 Uromys caudimaculatus | reverse complement strand
TCCTCCTCCCACCTACCCGCCCACCCATTCCCATATTCCCACCTTGACATTCCCCTTTACTGGGGCCTCTAGCACCCTCAGGCCCAAAGTCCTCTCCTTTCTCCCTGATGGCCATCGAGGTGATTCTTCTGCCTCATATGTAGTCCAAACCATGGGTCAATAGATGTGTATTCTTTGGTTAGTGGTCTGAACTCCAGGCATCAAGGCTCTTAATCTCCACTCCCGCCACCTGTCAACTCCTGCTCAACATGAGCTCCAAGCCTTGAGCGGTCTCTCTGTCCATTTTGCCAGCCTTTCTGCCCTTCAAACGCACCAATCTCAAGTTGCCATTACCTCCTGGTCAATTTGTATTCTCTGACAAACTGTTCTATTTGTCTTTATGACATCATATCATAAACAATAGTTATAGTTCAGTGATTGAAGAATAACAGTATTTAGTCAAAAATCAACCTCAGCATTACAAAACACACAAATACTAAGGGAGCGCACACACACACACAAACACACACACTCCACCTATTCTTTGATAGCTGTCTCAGATTCATCCTCTGAACCCCAAATGCAGTGATGGGCTAAGGAAAACCGTACGTTAGCTCATAAATAAATCACCAGGCGGGGACAACTCTTTTCATAATTTGGCATGTGGATTTTCATCAGAGGCATAGGTAGAATTTAATAGAACAACCAGAATATGTGCCTGTCCCTAGAAAACATGTTCACAAACATTCACAAGGATATCATGCCAGTTAAATAGACAACTAAAGAACATTCAGTAAAATTAAAGATTACACCGGTATTAAAACGGTATCATTTGTGATTTCAATACTTTTTCATTTCTACAAGTCTGTTTAATTAAGTACTATAAAAAATTTCACGATAGTGTAAAAATGTATGCATCGAAGTCAATTTTCTGCAATTTAATTATACTAGTTAATTCATTTGTCGTACGCATTTAAGCTGATTGTGCCATCATGCCTAAGGTGTTTGGGGAGTGACTTAAAGGACAGGATGACAGGAGAAGCCCGCATGTCAATTGTTTGAATTGTGATGTAAAACTCTAAGTGCAAACAAGGTCCCAGACTCCATTGCTGCCCTCTGTCACTCTGTCAAAGAAGGTTCCAGGCCTTGTGAGGGCTGAGAGTCTCCTGCCTCCTCCGTGGCCTTCTGACTCTTTTCCGTTTGCCAAAGCACATCGAAGGCACATTCACTGTCCCACTCTCGTGTTCACGAGCTTCTGTGAGCAGTCCAGTCCTACAGGAGAGAGTGTGCCCCCACAGCACATTCGGACCCCAGCCCCGAGCTCCCCTGTGGGGAAGCAGTCACTTCAGAGACACATGGGGCAGCTGGTGAATCACCAGCTTAAAAGCCAAAGCTGGCACCACTCCCTCGCCCTGATATGGTCTTCAGGCTCCTACAGCCGGGGCTAGGCTTCATGTGAGTCACCTTTAAAAATACCCAAACCAAGAGACATCTCCCTGGTCCCCTCACCTGAGTCCTTCAGTTACTTACTGCTGTGTTCTAGTTGCCAGGAAAAAGGATAGTAAATCTTTCAAATTTATTTTTTTTAATTTCAGTTTTTAAAGCACACACAACACACACATGAGAGAGAGATTTGAGATTTGAGATTTGACCCAGATTCTTCAAACTATCTTCATTAGTGGAAAAAGTCATTTTGATCAATTGTGAAAGCAAAGCAAAACAACAACAACAAAAGCCACAATCTTCAAATTTTCCTCAAATATATACACTAGGGTGGCACTCTTGTAACAGAGAGCCAAGGATTCTGAATTCATTAAACTGACCCCAGTCAGCAAATTAATCACCTGTGCTGAAAACCCGACTGAATCCTCACTTTTTAGCTTTGTTTTCTTTGAAATGGGATGAGAAAAACTGGAGAGATGGTTCTTAGGTGAGTACAAGTACCTGCTACCCAGCAGGGTGACCTGAGATGATCTCTGGGCCCCCACATGGCAAAAGAGAAGTGAATCCTGGGAAATGTCCTATGACCTCCAGATATGCACCTTAGCCCCCCCTCCCTCCCTCCCCTCCCCTCCCTCTCCCCCCTCTCACTCATGTGTGTGTGTGCGTGTGTGTGCGTGTGTGTGTGTGCTTTAAAAATTGAAATTAAAAAACTAAATTGAACACATATTTTAAATTTTTAAATAGCACGAGAAACTTAAAGGATTTAAATCCACTGGAAGGACAGAATCCATTGGGTCTTACCCACAACCTCACTTGCGGGGGGAACTTCTCCAACACGTTCCTTACCTGCTCTCCTAGAAGACAGCAACGGCTCTTCTCATCTTTGCACCTCATCAGTGCAGGCAATGCTTTTTCACTATTACAGATACTTTGTGTAATTGGATTCAACGGTAATTTCCACAAGTATGATTATTGAAAGCACAGGCTTGTGGACATCCGACTACCCGTTGATAAGCTCAGAATCTCACCCCAGAAGAGTCAGGCACCGTGATGGGGTGCCTTGTGGCTACAGACACCCACAGTGTCATGGGCATCTGAAATGTGTGATGGGTGAGACCAGAGGACACTGTTAGTGTGCCAAGTCAGGTGACCAGAGGTGGGCCTGAAAGGGGCCTACACTCTTCTTGGCACTGTTGTTTAGCATATTCCTATTTGCATATTTTCCTCTGCCCCGCAAGACTGAATATTCATCTATAAATGAAAGAAGCCATGTTATACAGTAGATGAGTGCCACAGTCCCCAGAGCCACCAACATTATGCTATACGGTAAAACCACTCCCCATCACAGAAGCAGTAAATTACAATCCTCCTTTCTTCCCTCCATTAATCAGTAGGTGGGGGGATGAATGATGGAGGGGCGTGTGGGTGAAGGAATGGATGAACATACCCGTAAGGATTGTTGAAGGCTATGGCGTAAACCACATTCCTGTGGCCCTCCAGGGTGTGCAGCTCCTCTCCTGATGCTGTGTCCCACACCTTGCATGTCCGATCGTAGCTTCCTGTGATAAAGCTAACACAGGGAACGTGAACGCAGTGCATGGTGAACGTGGCAGGCATTGTGCTCAGTGATTCCTTGGTTTTGGTTTTTTTGTTTGTTTGTCGTTTTCCTACAAGATAACTCCTTTAATATCCCCTGGTATGCCTTTTAATATTTGTAATTATACATTCAGAACAAAGAATGGTTTCAAATTCTTTGACATAAAAACTTACTAAACAAAAAAGCATAAATCTATTCTTATATTCTTATACAATTAAAGTGTGCATTATAATGACTTTTGTGAAACTGCAAATTCTGCAATGCAACTAGGACAATGCTCCCAGTTGTCGGATTGTGACTTCGAATGCTGTCGTTCACCCTCTCTTTCCCTATGCTCTACACAGTCTCCGTAATTATGCTCTGCAATATAAAAACTCATGGCTGTTTGATGGCTGTTTGGCTTGTGCTATTTTATTACAGCAATCCCAGTGAACTGATAGTGCAGATTTTCATGCCTGTATATGAAAACAATCCTTTTATCTCAATTTTCCAAACCAGACCTTCAGATCCGAAGGTTAGCAGAGCATTCTCTGAACATAGCATTGGTGGTTCCAAGCATTGTACGTCAAAACACAAAGCTAGATAGGAAAGGCCCTCTTTGAACCAATCCATCCCAGCCAGCCACGGTGCTGCCTGATTGGCAGCTGCCATAGCCAGGCAACGAGCCAAGCCCCCCGAATGGTCTGCTCCCAGTCTTCTTACTCTTGGCTGTAGCACTCGACAACAACTCTAGGTGCTTCTCACACAAAAGTAGATAAACGCATAGAAAACTTGGGTCAGAGCAGTGGAAGCAAGTGCTCGCATCTCTCTCCGCAGTTAGCAGAATCAGAATATCCAAGAGATGGGCACGTTAGGTCTGTAACTACTGAACTATTTGAGAAAGCCTCAGAAATGCTCATCCTAATTGCTAAAGGTTAAAAAGAACAAGGAGATCTTACCAGGAGCCTGCTTTGTTGAGTGCCACGTTGGTCAGCGGCAATATGTGTGCTCTGAGGACCTTAAACAGAAGAACACAACATTTATTTTGGACTCATACCAAATTAAGTGTATCTATTTTAACTTCAAACAAACGGTGATTGTCGATGTATTCTTAGCCCTATGTAGTAAATGGACAAGATCCTCAATAGCCAAACAAAGGAGGAACAAAAGACAAACTGCACTCTCAGTAGCCACAGACAATTACAAGAGGTAACTAACTTACTTTCTGTCAATACCAATTTACTATTAAGATGAATTGTGGTTACTCTAGAGGATTCCACATGGCACTCTTTTGTAACATTGTTTTCTACATGGTACATATGGTTTTCTATGGAAGTTTGAACAGTGTACATAAGAAAAACCTTAAATATGTTTCAAATATATTTTACAATGCATTATTAATTTTAATCCTAAAACGTCTCATTTATCTTTGAACTCCTACATTATCTATCAGTTAGTGGACACTTAATTGATGTCATTGAATAAATATAGTAACTGAATAGCAGATTGGTTGAGTGGTTAGCATCAGATAGATCTGCTTCCAGACTACAACTATGAATAGCTTCCTTTTTGCTATCAAATATGTTCTCTTACATGAGAAATTACAGGGTGGCTGTAGTTACACAGCTTATATTTGTGATAAAACAGTGCCACCTGCTGGAGAAAGTAAAGAATGAAGAGCCTCATATTCTGAGAACTTGAATAGATGGGGTCCAAGGAGAACCTGGATATTTATATTAGGTAGGACTAACGAATGCTAAATAAAAAGTGTTTTTAATATAATAATAATAATAATAATAATAATAATAATAATAATAACAATAACAATAATAATAGTAACAAAATGATAATCCAGAGGGAGAAGCTTGTAGTTTAGTTCACAATAATTCTGAAAATGGAAAAATGTTGATATATGGAAGTACTCTAACTAGAAAATAATTTTAATAGTCCGATAAAAGGGAGAAATAAATTTACTTTAAGTCCTTCTTGAACTTCTCAAGAGTTAGTATTTTGAGAGTCACTCATTCTTTCAACAAATTCCTATTGAAGGATTAGCCTTGGCAAAATACACGTGAATAATAATAATACAAACAAGTAGATTTCTGGGAAAAATAAAAAGTAAACATATCTGGAGCGGTGGTGGCACACAAAATTAATCCCAGAACTCGGGAGGGAGAGGTAGGTGGATCTCAGAGTTCGAGGCCAGCCTGGTCTAGAGTGAGTTCCGGGTCAGCCAGGGCTACACAGTGAAACCCTGTCTCAAAGAAAAACAAAAAACAAAAAACAAAACCCCTATATTTTAAGAAAAGACACGACTTTTAAGAGAAATCAGTAAAGCACCCAAGTTGTCCTTCCTGGTATCCCTATGCATGCCTTTAACAGGTAAGGTAGCAGCCACGGTCCTGGTGTCCCTAAGCCCTCCTTACCTTAAACAGGTAGAAGTTGTGGTCGCAATGCTGTCTGAGTTTCTCCTGGAGTCTCTGCACTAGGAGTCTGACTTGCTTCGTCCGGGATGCTGTGATTAGAGGCTCTGCTTTCTGGATCTCTCCTACTAGGGTGTTGACATCAGTACTGAAATTCACCCCAAACACTTGTATGTCAAATTTGCATCTATGTTTACAACATGAAGAATTACGTTATTTTGAGCCGGGAGGTGGCTCAGTGGGTAAAGGTGCGCACTGTGCAGACAGGGGGGTCTAAGATCGAATCCCCAGAACAGTACAAGCGCCAGTAATGGCTGTGCTCCTCTCAGGAGGTGGGACGCAGATAAGGAGACTCATTTCCAGTAGAAGGAAATCCAAGACCAAACAAAGCATGTAGCTTTTTTCAATTAAGTATTTTACTGTTTCATGTGACATGCTGGCAAATGGGGGTTTGCATGGGGTTTCCGACACGGTGAATCAGGAGTACTTCAATCCAGGAAGAACTCCTCTGGGTTCCCATGGAGCTTCAGAGGGGAGGGGAGCTCTGGTCTCAAACCTCTGACCATTCTCTGACAGTCTGTCAGCCTTGTGAAATACTCTTTACTGAGGAAACAACAGGCTAGATTGTAACCAGTACTGCTCAGAAGTGCTAAGGCTACCAACAAATAAGAAAGCTTGAGGAGCCCAACAGCCGACAAGAACTATGGAGTCATGAAGACTGGGCGGCCTATGGGATCCTGGCTATGGTCCTGGAACACAGAAGAGAAGTAGAGCAAACCTCCGAGACCTCGCCTGAGTACAGTATGGACCTGCGCTGATGGCAATGTGTCAATACTGGTTTACCGGCTGTGACCATTCCACACGAATAGGAATAGCTGGCCACTCGGTCTTCAATGCTTTCTAAAAGCTATTCCAGACTAACCAGATCATCTTTTAAAATAGTCCTGCTCAGACAACGAAAAGGGGGGGGGGGGGGGAACAGAGTGGTGACCTTTATGTCTTTAATAATAAAGTTGAGTCAGCCCAGCCATACATCCTCATCGGGGTGCTCGTCTGAAAGGTTTTGATATAAGCACGTACTGCAGTACATGGCTCACTTACCTAGGACTGAGCTCAAGTAAATCTATGGATTTGGTCTTTAATTCTCCACCTTTTTCATATTCCAGCATAATTCCTGTAAAATAAACAAGCATGATAGAAAGAAACCCAGGAAAGGTTAATGCACTTAAGAGTTCTTTTTTTTTTCTCACTTTTACTTTTCAGATTTTTAATTGTTTTGTGTCTGTATATGTGGTATATATATTTGTGGTATATGTATGTATATGTGATCTGTATATGTGGTATTCATGTGTGGGATATGCGCAAGTTCATGTGGCTATATACACATGCAAAAGAGGGTGTGCACACACTTGTAAGAGCACATGTGTTGGGGAGGCAGGGGTCAAGGTCATGTCTATCATTCTCTACCTTACTTTTGAGGCCGGGTCTCCCAAGATCATCAATTCGGCTAGAATGCCTTGACAAAGAGCATCAGAGGTTTGCCAGTATCTGACTCCCAAGTGCTAGGATGCTGCTGGTCCGAAATCTGGTCTTCAATTTTGTGTGGCACTGTGATCTGATTATGAACTATCCCCCCATCAGCTCAGTGGGCAGCACTGTTCAGGAAGATCACATAGAGCCTCCTTGGTGGAAGTGCATCACTGAGAGGACTTAGGAGGTTATAACTGCGTCCCACTGTGTTCTTGCTTGGTTTCCTGAGGCTAAGTGTAATGTGGCCAGTCCACAGCACAGCCATACTGGAAGTCCCGAGCCATCCTTGTCCTACCACATGCACTTGGCCCCAGTGACAGAATCAGTCACAGCAGAGTTCTAGGCCCCCTTGGTTCCTGCACTACTGCTGGCCCCATACTAGAAGAATTGGAATACAGCAGCAGCCATGATTCCCAGCACTTTTCTCCAAGGCTGATCATTGGAGGACAACCAATAGCATCTGTTCTAAAAGGGAGACAGTAAAGTCCAGAATGTGCCGACCCTGTCCACAACTACACATGGAAGCAGTGCCCGAGAAGTCTTGTGTCCTTGACCTCCAGGCAGCGGCACCATCAGTTTAATGCCGTTACCTAGGGCGTCACTTGGAAACTGCAGACAAGGACTTGTATGCCCCTTGCTGAAGTCGCAAAAGCACCAGAAACACAAAGCAGAGTGCTGAGATACTGTTGAGGGTCATGAAAGCAAACTGTCTCGGCACTAAAGCCCACAGCAAGGGACCAGACGGGTTTGCTAAAAGTAACAAGGTGATGAACCGTTAAAACGAATGTTCTAGATAGAATCTTAATAATAACCCCTTGGTGCTAAAACCAGGAAGAGACAGTCAACAAATACTAATATCCAGGATACATTTTTTAAAAATCACTTATCCTGCTGAGAACTAGCAAAGGGCAATAACAAACAGCAATACTGAGAAGAATGATACTTTTCAATCATCTGGTATACATTTTAAAGAAAATATCATTAAAGAATGCCTCAGCACAGGCTGGAAAGATGGATCAGCAGTTCAGCATGCATACAGCTTTTGCAGAGGACACTGATTCTGTTTCCAGCTACCACCACCACCTGCAAACCCAGCTTCAGAGGAATCAGATTTAAAAACAAAAATAAAATCTTAACAATAAAAAAGATGTTTCAACCAACTCAGCAGGTGTATATGCTGGCACAAGACCTACCAAGGTAGGCAACACTCCACGCAGGGAGAAAATGGGCTCGCACAAGACCTACCAAGGTAGGCAACACTCCACACAGGGAGAAAATGGGCTCTCAATTTCCTACCCTACGTGAGGAGCTATGGACAGCTGATGACTCTTGCAGGAGGAGAGTCTGTTTTCTTTAAGGGTGTGGTCCCTGGTCAGCAAAACATGCTTCATTGGATGGCCCCACATTCAGGCATGAAGCTGAGGGGTGGGTGAGTGTGAGAGGCATTGGAGTAGTCATAGAAAATGAATATAATCAGAATATTTTATATATATATATATATATATATATATAATATCAGAGTATTTTATATTTATATATCAGAATATTTTATGATTTTATAAAATATATATTTTATATTTATATATATGTATATATGCATTAAATCTTCAAAGAATTAATAAAATACTGCATATTTTAATACTTAATCACAAATCCACCTGTAATGTTTTATAAGAATAGAAAAAAAATCTGAGTTCCACCCTGTCCTCTCTGCACCCCACTCCTGAGGCTGCAGCTCTGCCTGTATCCCTAGAGACCTGCTGCCACCTGAGACAGAAGTCAATACTCCAACCCCCTGCACAGACAAGTCTGCAGACAAGCCCAGGAAGCATGAGTTATCCAGGTCTCTCTGTACTTCATCCTCCAGTCCACACCTCTACCTGCAATCCCAGAGGCCTGCAACCAACGGGGACCACCAAGTGAGAGTCCCACTCCAATTCCCTGCCTGCCAGCCTCTCCAGGGCAAACCCAGCTGCAGTGAGTTCTACCCTGTTCTCTCTGCACCCCATTCCCCAGGAGACAACTCTGCCCACATCATTAGAGGCTTGCTGCCACCGGAAACATCCAGGTGAGATTCCCCATGCTGCAAACCTCGGCCTGGTGGGTCTTCCAGCAAGCCCAGCAGCCAAGAGGTCTGCCCGGTCCCCTTTTCGCTCCATCCTCCAATATACACCTCTACCTGCAATCCCAGGTCTGCACTCCATTTCCTAGGCTACAGCTCTGCCCGCCTCCCTGGCAGCCTGCAGCCACCTGGGATAAACCAGAGACCTAAAGCCATCAGTGACTACCAGCTCTGCCTGCATCCCTGGAAGGCTGCTGCTACCTGGGACAACCAGGTCTACCAGAGGCCTTCTACCATCAGGGACTACCAGGACAGCCGACACCAGAGACAACCAGATGGCTAAAGGCCAGCATAAGAACACAATCAGCAAAAGACAGGGCAATATGGCATCACTAGAGCCCAGCTATCCTGCTACAGCAAGACCTGAACACTCTAACACACCCAAATCATAAGAATATGGCCTTATATCTAATCTTATGAAGATAATAGAGGCCTTTAAAGATAAAACAAATAAATATAAAGAAAGACAGAAAAACACAATCATAGTGTAAAAGAAACGAATAAAACTTTTCAAGGCTGGAAATGGAAATGGAAGCAAAAAACGAACCACAAACTGAGGGAATCCTTGAGATGGAAAACCTAGGGAAGAGAACGGGAACTACAGACACACGCATCACCAACAGAGTGCAGGAGACAGAAGAGAGAATCTCAGGAGTAGAAGATACAATAGAAGACACTGATGCATTGATCAAAGAAAATGCTAAATCTAAAAGGTTCACAACACAAAACATCCAGGAAATTTGTGACACTATGAAAATACCAAACCTAAGAATAATAAGAATAGAAGGAAGAACAAATTCCCAGCTCAAAGGTCCAGAAAATATCTTCAACAAAATCATAGAAAATGTCCCTAAAGAAAGATGCCTATAAGTGTAGAAGTTTGCAGAACACTAAATAATAGATTGGACCAGAAAATAAAATCCTCCTGTCACAAAATAATCAAAATTCTAAATGTACAGAACAAAGAGAATATAAAAGCTGCAAGGGAAAGGAGCCAAATAATATATAAAGGCAGGCTTATCAGAATTACACCTGACTGACTTCTCAACAGAGACTCTAAAAGCCAGAAGGACCTGGACAGATGTCTTGTAGACCCTAAGAGTAATATGTATGTCTGTGTGTGTGTGTGTGTGTGTGTGTGTGTGTGTGTGTGTGTGTGTGTGTGTGTATTCACTAATTGTACTTTAACCAAGAAATTCTTTCTCAACATCAACAGACTCAATTCACAATATAAAATTTTATTCCAATAAAAAGACACAGGCTAACAGAGTGGATACAGAAATAAGACCCATCATTCTGCTGCATACACCTCAACAACAAAGATAGACTACCTCAGAGTAAAGGGCTGAAACAAGATTTTCCAAGCAAATGGACCCAAGAAACAAGCTGGAACAGCCATTCTAATATCTAATAAAACTGATCTTCAACCAAAAGTAATCAAAAAAAGATGAAGGACACTTCATATTCATCAAAGGAAAAAAATCCACCAAGATGTCTCAGTTCTGAACATCTATGCCCCAAATGCAAGGGCACCCACATTTGTAAAAGAAACATTGCTAAAGCTTAAATCACAACATTGGACCCCACACATTAATAGTGGAAGATTTCAACACCCCACTCTCACCCATGGACAGGTCATCAACAGAAACTAAACAGAAATAATGAAACTAACAGATGATATGAATCAAATGGTCCTATCAGACATCTACAGAACATTTCACCTAAATACAAAGGAATATACCTTCTCAGCACCTCATGGAACCTGCTCCAAAACTGACCATATAGTCAGTCACAAAGCAAGCTACAGCAGGTACAAGATGATTGAAATAAACCCTTGCATCTTATCAGACCATGGTGGATTAAAGCTGGACTGAAACAACAGAAAGCCTACACACTCATGGGAACTAAACAACTCTCTATTCAGTGACCATTGGATCAAAGAAGAAAGAAAGAAAGAAAGAAAGAAAGAAAGAAAGAAAGAAAGAAAGAAAGAAAGAAAGAAAGAAAGAAAGAAAGAAAGAAAGAAAGAAAGAAAGAAAGAAAGAAAGAAATTACTTTCTGGAATTCAATGAAAATAAAGGCAAAACATACCCAACACAAACAACAAATTATCTTAAAAAGAAATCAGGGAAACAGCACCCTTCACAATAGCCACAAACAATATAAAATAACTTGTGGTAACTCTAACTAAGCAAGTTAAAGACCCATATGACAAGAACTTCAAGTCTCTGAAGAAAGAAATTGAAAAAGATATCAAAAACTACTTAGATCTCCTATGTGCATGGCTCAATAGAATTAACATAGTAAAAATGTACATCTTACCAAAAGCAATCTACAGATTCAATGGAATTCCCATGAAAATTCCCACACAATTCTTTACAGACCTCAAGATAATTTTCAACTTCATATGGAAAAAACAAAAACCCAGGATAGCTAAAACAATCCTGTACAATAAACGAACACCACCCCTGACCTGAAACTGTTCTACAGAGTAATAGAAACAAAAGCTGTGATGTAGAAACAAACAGGTTAATCAATGGAATCAAACTGAAGACTCAGAAATAAACCCAGACACCTATAGACACTTGGTTTTTGACAATGAATCCAAAACCATAAAATGGGGGGGGGGGAGCATCTGCAACAAATTGTGCTGGTCTGACTGGGTGTCTGCATGTAGAAGAATGCAAATAGATCCATATTTATCACCCTGCAAAAAACTCAAAGTCCAAGTGGATCAAAGACCTCAATGTAAAACCAGATACACTAAATCTAATAGAACAGAAAGTGAGGAATAGCATTAAACTCCTTGGCAAGAGAGAGAACTCCCTGAGCAGAACACCTGTAGCTCAAGCACTGAAATCAACAATTAATAAATGGAACCTCATGAAACTGAAAAGATTCTGTAAAGCAAAAGATGCCATCAATAGGACAACAGCAACCTATGAAATAGGAAAAGATCTTCACTAACCTACATCCAACAGAGAGCTAATATCCAAAATACATAAAGACCTCAAGAAGCTAGACACCAGCAAACGAAATAACTCTATTAAAAATGGCATACAGAGCTGAACAGAATTGTCAACATAGAAACTTCTAATGGCTGAGAAACATTTAAAGAAATGCTAAATATTCTTAGTCATAAGGGAAATGAAAATCAGAAAGATCCTGAGATTCCATTTTATACTCATCAGAATGGCTAAGTAAAAAACTCAAGCGATCGCACGTGCTCATGAGGAGCAAGGGGAACTCTCCTCCATTGCTAGTGGCATGGCAAACGGGTACAACCACTCTGGAAATCAAATTGGCAGTTTCTCAGAAAATTGGTAGTAGTTCTACCTCAAGACCCAGCTATTCCACTCCTGAGATTCACCCAAAGATGCTCCACCATACCACGAGGGCACTTGCTCTACTATGTTCATAGCAGCTTTATTTGCAATAGCCAGAAACTTGAAACAACCCAGATGTTCCTCAACTAAAGAATGGATACAGAGGACGTGGTTCACTTCCCCGGTGGAATACTACTCAGCTATTAGAAACGAGGATAGCATGAAATCTGCAGGCAAATGGATGGAACTAGAAAAGATCATCCTAAGTGAGTAATTCAGACCCAAAAGGACATCATGGTATGTCCTCATTTATAAGTGTATTAGCCAGAAATGTACAGGATACCCATGCTACAATCCACAGACCCAAAGAAGCTAAGTGACAGGGAAGGTCCAAGAAAGGATGCTTCAATCTCACTCAGAAGAGGAAACAAAATAGTCATCGGAGTTGGATGGAGGGAGGAGGAGGAGATGGGGAGGGAACAAGAGGGGGCTGCTCAGGTGTAGTGAAAGCCAAGGAGAGAGGGCCTGTGGATCCTGTTCCCCTAACTGGGCTGCCTTGTCTGGCCTCAGTAGGAGAGGATGTGACTAGTCCTCCAGTGACTTAATATGCCACGGTGGGTTGGTACCCAAGGGGAACCCCTCCCTTCTCTGGAGGAAAAGGGGAAAGAGTGATGGGGTAGGGACCACGTGAAAGGGGCCTGGGGGTGCTGCAATCAGGATGTAAAGTGAATAAATTAATAAATAAACAAACAAGTGAGAAAAATGTGACAAGACCTTACTATGAAGGAACATATCAGACTAAAAAAATGGGAGAGGGGAATCTCAGGCTTATTAAATAGAACTTATTAAAATGAGAAGTTTAAAAAACAAAAAGGGCAATAACTTGAGGAAAATACATTGTGGTTTGTCTTAGTCATAAAGATGACTAAATGCATTATCTGTGTTTGTGAATCCTTAGAAATCAAATATACTCAACCCGCCCAACAGAAAGAAAAGAGACTAGAGCAAAGACCCCATTGCACCCAGGTCACATGCATTGCCTGCCTGGCTGTACTTCCTCCCTGGGAACCCATTGCCCCCAAACTCAAGCGTGGGCCACAAGAGCAGCATAACACTCAGACGCCTTGAGACAACAAATATTCTTCTAGCGTGTAATAGTCTCCACATTAGAGTTGAGAATTTTAAAGCATTTCAGCGGTTTTTAAGGCAGATCCATCACATACCAGCATGACAGGATATTTAAACTAGCCACGCATTCCCCATAGAAACCCACTGGAACAGCGGCCCAGCAGTCTGACACGCGGCTTTAACACACAGCCTAATTAAAGCCAGTTGTAATATCACTCCCACTTCCGAGCTCAAGTTCCTACTGCACATATGCCGTTTTGGATGAAATACAAGAAAAAGATGGTCGCATGCAGATACGTAACAGTTAAAAGCCTTTCAAATGATGGTGGCTCTTCGTTTTTCATTAGTATGATATTGAAACGTAACATTTAAATATACTTTCAACTATCAAGTGATAGCTGCACTGTGCCATTACAACCGATTTGGTGAGTTCTCTGATACACAGATACATTAAAATCCAGATTTTCTCTGGGTTTTTATGTAGGCATACCTGTAAAAACACTATTCAAACTATGCAGCGCTTCTAAGTGCTCACAGACCCTATCCAGTGACCACATCTATTAGCAGCATCTCCAATCTGTCATCAGAAAACTCTCTGCTGGCAAGCTGTCAGGATCATGGTGGTGGATGCAAGTCTTCTGAACCTCAGGATCATGGTGGTGGATGCAAGCCTTCTGAACCTCTTTTTTTTTTTTTTTTTTTTTTTTTTCTTGAAAGCTCAAATTTTATCATTGGCAAGAAATATGTAGGCTTTCAGTAGAAACTTGAAGGTTCGTGTTTGTTAATTTTCAAGAAAATGTCTGCCAAATGCCTCAAATCTAAAAAGTGTCAGTTACTGTCAGTCTTTCGAGTAAAAATGACCTTGGAGGGGTAAGAGCTGGGTGGAGTACCTCAGTCTACAGATCACACAACCACAGATAGTGTCCTAACAACCACCGTGGTGCTCAGTAAACACATGAATGTGGTATGTGGTCGAGTATGTACCATCGACTCCTTATTTAGATTGGTGCTCCATGCCTTGTTACTCACGACCCTTCAGAGGTACCCAATCATGAAGCTCACACCATCTACCTCAAATACATCTTCCTTGGGCTTTTGCAAGTGTTCTCCCTTTTTCTCTTCCAATGAATTCATTTCTTTATTCTTCTTTACTAGTAAACACTAATGGCCATTAGAGTCCCTGTCCAACGATTCTTCTTTCTATCTATCTATCTATCTATCTATCTATCTATCTATCTATCTATCTATCTTACTGTCTATCCTCTATCTATCATCTAACTATCTATCTATCAATCTGTCTATATGTCTATCTTTCATTGGTAGTTGGCTTTGTCATCAATACATTAACCATTACTTGTAATTATAAACTTAATTACAGCTCCCCACAATAGACCTCTTAAGTTATAGACATGTAAGTGACTTGCCATCATGTTAAACAAACAAAGCTCTTCTCCCAACCCTGCTCCTCCTTTAGGGTCCTTCCTTGGTGTCACAACCTTGGAGGGAAGTCATCTCAATACAGTCTTGTGACACTTAGCAAAACCTACACAGGTCACCCAAGTATCTGTTGAGTAATGAAGTTTACTACTTTAGAATAGAAAAAAAAAGCATTCGGAATGCTTTCAGTGACTGATGGAACTTACCAGAACCTTCTAGCACTGGAGAACATTGGAGTTAACAGGTTATTTGCCAAAGTTTGTTTTGACATTCCCCCACCACAATAGGAGATAATTGTAGTAAAGATTTGGAGTCAGACTCTAGTTCTACAGTTGCAAAATAAACTTAAAATCAGAAAAGGCTCTAAGGAAGGAAAATTCTTGTTTAGAGGGAAAACTGACAGCCTTTGGCATGATGAGTTTTTTAGCAAACTGTGGATATTGACATTTTTCTCATTTTATTAGTCCTTTGGGGGGTTCATACAATGGGTTTGGACCACACTCCCGCCATTCCCCAGCTCCTCCCACATACCCCTTGCCTCCCTCCCCACTCTTTTTTGTTAAATCCATCACGTTTTAAGATCTTTTAAGAGCATAGTTAAATGCACTATGACATAGAAATAAACTGAGTGGGGTTTAAAAGAACAATTCAAAGATCTAAGGTTGAAATTAGATAAGAAATAAGTACATATTAACAAATGAAGATGCAATTAATAGAAAGATGCCATTTACAATTGCAAAGGAAATTACTGGGTGCCTGACTGTAAAATCAATGAGAAACACACATGATATATCTGAACCATTTAGCCACTACCAGAAAAATGTGACAAAAAGAGATGACATTCTGAAAGACGCATCAGCATTGAAAAGATGCCAAATGAATGCATGAAGCTGCCACCATGAAATTTTTATGTTTGAAACCTGGACATTGTTTTACTATGTAGCACAATAAACCATAAGACAATAAAGTATGGTTCTGACACAAAATTAAATCACTGTAATAGAAATTATCGAAACATTGACATGTCAAAGTGAAGTGAAGGGAGCATTCAGAATTAATGAGCAAACAATATGCACTTAACAAGTAATGATGCAAAAATCCATTGGATTTTTGAAAATAAACATATATATCAGCTGGAGAGATGGCTCAGCAGCTAAGAGCACTGGCTGCTCTTCTAGAGGTCCTGAGTTCAATTCCCAGCAACCACATGGTGGCTCACAACCATCTGTAATGGGATCCAATGTGTTCTTTTGGTGTGTCTGATGACAGCTACAGTATTCTCATATACATAAAATAAATAAATAATTCTAAAATATAGAAGACCTTGACTTAAAATTTTTTAAAAAACATTTGTCTGCCACACACATACAAAAACATGCTGCAAGTTTATTAGAGATGTTAAATTTGTAATAAAATGAAGTAGTTTGAATAATGGATCAGTATTTATATTTCAATATCTGTAACCAGTTTTTTAAGTACATGAAACTCAACAGCTAAAAATGAAAATTTTGAAAGAGACTTTTGCAATTAATTTTGAGCTCCCACACAGTAAAAGAGTAGATGACATTAAAAACAAATAATAATCCGTGGAAGCATTTCAACTCAGGGAGTTCCATATGAAGAACTCTGAGCCTGATATTGAATAAAGAAGAAAATAAAACAAAAGGCATGGGTAGTTAATTTGGGAAAATAAAAATACAACAGACAGTGATGAGTAAATGACAACCTGAGAGTCTCTGCCTCATTAATGAGAATAGACAAAATAAGATTCTCTGCTTCATTAATGAGAGAAAATATAATTTTCATAGATTAATAAAGATCGTGGATGATCGTGACACTCAGTGGAAATGGGCCTAAAAAAACGGAGCTCATACAACTGTATGAAGTGACTTTATCAGGGGATCACACATCCTCCAGAAGACAAAAGCATTCTTAGTTCTTCGATGTGTTTTTAAAGATTTAGGCCTAACTAAATATGCCCATAAATTTTAAAAAAGTATAAGAAAACTAAAATAATAATAATAATAATAGAGAAAGGGTGATAGGGATTAACATTGTTAGGACATAAACTCTTAAGGAATGAGGGCCCCACCTGAGTACCTGACCCAGATAAGATACAATATTTTGAACTATGTAAAGCCTACTTGAATACAAGGCACTGTTATACTTAAAACAGTTCTCCTTTTCTGTGACCATAGGATTTTACATTATGTATAAATCGACATGTTGTATACTGTTGTTGAGGAAAGCAAGCATTCAAAAAAACATTTTCAAGTAAGAGCTATAGGGCACAGGTTTTCAATCTGTGGGTCTGGACTCCTTTAGGGGTTGAATGACCCTTACAGACAAGTTGCCTAAAACCATCTGAAAGCATAGATATTAACATTACTGTGCATAACAGTAGCAAAAGTACAGTTCTGAAGTAGCAACAACAATCGTGTTTTGGTTGGGGGTCACCACAACATGAGGGTCGCAGCATTAGCTAAGTTGAGAGCCATTGCTATAAGGGACAGATGAGTAATACAGTAATCTATGCCTTAAAGATTGGGGGAAAATAAAAGTTGGAACCCCACATTATACAATCTAGTGTCCTAAGAAAATGTATTTTTAAAATTAGCAAATGAATTTTTCAAAAGGTCTGCTTGGCTTCTATTTCTGTTCACTACTTTTTTTGTTTCTTCCAAAATGAGCACATTTGGCTGCATTACTGTGACAAAGTGCCAAGGCAGGTGTGTGTGTTTGCCCTTCTCACAACTACTGGGCTCTAAGCGGAGTCACAGATAATATATAAACAAGACTCAGATAAAGGTGCTGATAGTGTACATCTCCCCTTGGTGATTCGTATCCATACCTCAGTATTCTCCATCTTCTGATGGTCATCAGTCACTATGCAATAAGCATAATTCTGAAAACACTTCAGAAAGAAGCCTCTACCCTCAAACATCAGCAACGCATCAAGAAATAGTAGCATTCTTCACTCAGAACAGCTGAAGCTTTGGAAGTGATGGGGACTGTTGTGTATTTAGCTCCTAACAAAAAAGTAAGAACTGGACACAAAACAACAAAGAGACAAAGGCTGTCATAGCTAATTGGTGGAAAGGCTCAGTCAGCACCTAAATTTCAAAAATCCAAATTCTTATCAGTTAGTGAACCAATGCACATAATCAGCACAGCCAAGAAATGGTCTATGTTGGCTTAGCCACATCCTGCTATGTGCACTTGGTCATCAGGTATTTAGGTCGGGACAGGTTTGGTCTAGTAGATGCTAACAGAAGGATATCCCAGACTTGTAAGTGGGAGAAGTGAAATGAGAGCCTCAGAAGGCTAAACAAAATGATTCTCTACATAGACCTGATGGAGTACAGGAAACATTCCGTGTGGAGCATTTTTATCCTGTATGGTAATGTTATTAAAACACCCACTTGCTATTCAGTAGTCTGGAAAACTTGCATAGAAAATACCACACACACACCCCAAGGATTGGAATTTAAAATCATAAATAACTAATTGTGCTAAACCATGTGGCCTCACTAGAAAAATAATCATTAAGTCAAGCATTGCAGGCAAGATTTTGCAGCCTGCCATAAGTCTGAGACTCCAGCTAGAATACTGGCCGTCAGAGCTGGATCAAGCAGAGATCAGATTTCTCTGTTCTAGTCTCATTCAGCTAAAGTTCCAACATGATCCTTGCATGTCATCTCATCAAGCTTGCTTCTTCAACATACATGTGACTGGATATTTTATATGCTGAGCTCTATGTAGCTGCTGAAAATAGATGATAAACAGGGTAGGCAAAGTCCCTAATGGAATTCTTATCTTGTGGGGAAAGCTAAGCAGGAAAAAAAACAGTAAAAAGTAAGTATATTGGATTGACATAGCCCTGGGGTGGGGTTGGTGATAAAATCAGAAAAAAAGGCTGGAAACTACCTCGGGAAGATGGAACTTTTTAGAAAGAGAAGCTATCTAAGGCTTCACTTGATATACCTTTGAGGAAAGGGCTAAAAGTTTGAGGATACCTGCTATGCAAATGACCACAGAAAAACTATTTCAGGAAAAAGTGGCATCAGCCTCAGGGACTCTTGAGTAGGACCACACCTGGCTGGTCCAAGGCACATAGAGCAGAGTGCAGTGGTCAGAGGAGGACTCAGAAAGTTTCAGTGTGAGAGAAGCAGAAGAATGAGGTCCTGCAAAAGTGTGTGGGGAGCTGGAGTAGCAGAGTGAATTGTTCAGATGGACACTTCAACAGAGTCACCAGGTTGCTCTGTTGACATGGGGCAAGGTAAAAGCTATAGTAATGGAGAAACTGATGTAGTGGAATGAGGTTTCTGATATCTGGTGATACTGGTGTAATATTGGGATCATATTATATCAGATGGATAGAGAGAGAAAGACAGGGACAGAGACAGATAGAGATGGATGGATGGATGGATGGATGGATGGATGGATGGATGGATGGATGGATGGATGAATAGATGGGGAGAGAAAAGGTGAACTGACAGAATTACTCATCAAACAACATATGAAGGGGAAGGGGGGGCAAATAGGAATGAGTCCCCACCTTTGTCCTGAGCTAGTATAGATCCAAAGCTGCAGCTGAGATGGGAGAGACCACGGGAAACGTATGCCATGTTTGCACTGAGCATGCCTAGGAAGGGGTCAGACAGATAGCTAGGTGCTCTGGACTTCTCAGGGTGCTTTCTCAGCCCTGAGAATAGATGAAGATGTCCAGCAAATGAGTGCAAATAGGTAAGAGAAGTTTGAAGTCAAAGGTCTGGGACATTCCAAACTAAGAGTGCAGAGGAGCCAACAGGACAGAGCAAGAAGTAATAGTGAGGTAAAAGAACTGCAGAGTGCTCGTCTTAGAAACCAACGAGTAGCTATGTTCGTCCCATGCCCCTGTCTGCTCAGGGCTGTGACTTAGGGGCTCCCTGTGGGCGCCATACAGGAAAGCGAAACACACAAAAAGATAAGAATAAAAACCCCTGTGCAGGCTGACTTCATCAACCTGGATCAGACTTTGGGGAGTCTCATGACAGGTGGTTCATTGTCAGCATATTTAAAACAGTACAATTTGGGGAAAGGTTTCCAGGCAACAATCAATCCAACCAGTCCAATTCCAGGTGCACAATAAAGCTTGAGGTGTGACCGCATGGAAACTTTTACAAAGTACATGTGACCATGAGGGCGAGGTCTATAGCTAAAAGGCCTAGAATCTAGTGTGGTCTCTGACAGACAGCACAGAAATCAGCAGGCCATAAAGTACGTGTGACATCTCCCCTAAGGATGGGTAAAGGTCTAGAGGGGAGAGTCTGAAATAACCATTTGGAGGAATCTGGGTGAGGTCTGCTTCCACGGAGAGCAAAGAGGTCACCAGGTTGTTAACAAAATCCACTCTCAGCTTTCTGGTCAGAGTGCAGGCATTTGACTTTACCTCCTCCACTGAGGGTCAGAACCCCTGTGTGATTAGCATTTCTGGGTCTCTTGGTGCTTCTCTGTGAGTACAATAACCCCTGTGGCCCCAACCTGAGACATAATGAGTAGATTCAGAAACATGGAGGTCAGTGGGGATCCTAAAAAGTACAGACTCCAGGGCATGGCGGCAGTGACAACAGGAAAGGAGCCAAAGGCAGAAAGGAGAAGATGGGAGGGCATGGGAACTCAAAGCAGCCTTGCACTGAAAGGAAGGGACAACCAAGGTGGCAGCTGCAAAGTCAGTAGAAGTGTGAGGTGAGGGCTGTTGACTGACAACTTGACACATCCAATCCACTCACCCCAAGGAAAATGTCTAATGCGTTGCGAATTGACTGCTCAAGCTTCCTAGTCCACATTCCTAACCTGAGCTCCACAGCCAAGGGACGGAAGTGAGGTGATCACTTATCAGACTCTATTCTAGAGAAACGCCATCACTAGAAGCAACTTTGGAGGGAGAGAGGGTTGGATTTATCTGGTTTATTCATACCTATAACAGCCTGTCGATGAAGGAAGTCCAGGCAGAGGCTCAAGCAGGAGCAGAGGCAGGAACCATGGCAGAATGCTGCTAACTGGCTTGCTTGCCATGGCTTGCTCAGCCTGCTTTCTTATACAGTCCAAGCACCTGCCCAGAGTTAGCACCAGCCATCATGGTCTAGGTCCTCCCATGTCAATCATTCATTAAGAAAAAGACCATGGATTTGCTTATAGGCCAATCTGGTGGGGGGCAATTACTAATTGAAGTGCCCACTTCCCAGATGACTCTGGCTTGTGTCCAGTTAAAAAAAAAAAAACAACTAAGCACCCTAGTTACATATGATGATAAATATAACAAAAACAAAAAAATGCTATACAGGAAGTCAGTAAGCAGTACTTACTAGATGCGGAAAAGGAAGGTTTCTGTGGTCCAGTTACATTAGCTGAAACAAAGTAAAGAGAGGTTGGCCATTGTGAGGTCTAGGGGAAGCTCTGTCCAGAAAGGAGACCGACCATGCAGGACAGGCCTTCGTGAAAGTTTTAGAAGAGTAGTTCAGAGACCTAAACTAGAGAGAGGGCAGAGAGTAAAGTTCTAGAAGTCAACAGAGCAAGCTGATCCAATTCTTTCAGACTGTAGATCTTGCTCTAAGCCTCACAGGAGCGTAACAGGCCATTGTTCGGAGGTGCTGGGTTCAGATTCTACTGGCAAACAGTAGATGAGAGTGAGAGCCAAGAAAGCACTTGAGCAGACACTGAAGTTTCCCAACAAGAGACGGCATGAGCCTGAATTAAGGGGTGGAGCATATCAGCAAAAGGAAAGGACGGGATTCGGAGTCAAACTGTGGGGGGAAACAGGGCTGAACTGAGAGATCCACCCAATGTTTTGGAAGTAGAGCTGATACCATTTATTGATAGATGGAAAAGACTGAGCAGAGAAGACAATGAGAGCCGTCAAGGGGAAGTAAAGGATGGCCATGTGACTTCTAAAGAAAAAAATAAAAAATGCGTAAGGAAGACAGGTGATCTTATTACCTGCTGATGCGATAAACGAAAAACAATAAAATCAGGACGGCCTCAATGAATCATGACAAAGAAAGGAATATTAGACATTTTGGTGACAATAATGAGCTAAAATGTTGGCTTCTTTGCTGAGGAAAATGAGACAGGTGCCCTGAAATTCCTCAAGTCCCTGTCCTTAAAACTGTCTTGCTTAAACCAGTACAAAGTGAAGTAATTTACTCTGAAATCTCTGCAGCTTCTTCACCCAAATGTGCCATTGAGCCATTGTGTTTAGACCTTATCCTGAGCCAAGTTTTACGGACTTCGTTTTACACATTTCACTGTCTTTGTTCTTTCCATTACATTTATTCATTTTTGTTATGTTTAAGCGCACATGCGCACATGAGAACCACACAACATGTGTGCACAGGTCAGAGAATAACTTCAAGGGGGAAAGGTGTTGCTTCCACCACTTGAGATGCACCTAGAATGGTCAGGCTTGGCCACAAGTACCCTCACTCACTGAGGCCCTCCCCCACCCCCGACCCTTTTATTTTTGAGTTCCTAGAAGTTGAGAGTTCTCCTTCTATTTTGTCCTCAACAAGTTGTATTTCGTTTACTCCCTAATGGTGAGCAAGCCCTCCTCTCCAACCCATAGCAATGAGCACAGGAAAGCACACCCTACTCTAAAACGGCAGCATTTCGAGTGCTTATTTCACAATCACCACGTTGGAATCAAGGATTCTGGCCTTCTTTAAAGTCACATGGAGACGCGCACAAAGCAAGGTTACGTCGTAGGTTTACATCAGAAACTGATTTCTTACTGCCGCAGACTGGAGAGTGTGACAAAGGTAGTGCGCTCAGTTGAGGTTGCATTTTTCTTTTCATGTGTCCTTCGCTTTAACTTGATCATTAAGACTTTAAAATAACAGGAGGTTCATCTCTGTCGTTCCAGGAAACACTGTCCCAGGGCGTCACTCTTCACTACCCCTCAGCCCCTCCCTCCTCAGACTCAGGACTTACTAGAAAGCATTTAAAAGTTTAAAGACTTTCTCAAAGAGTCACTTAAAGGATTTTGAGGAACAGTGGTCAGCGTGTGAAAGGGTGGGCTATCCAGACTGGAAAGCTCTCTGGCTTTCTGTCCCACTTGGTCACTGAGACAGGGCAACTCAGAGCCCTTCCCCGAGTCCCCGCCCCCTCCTTCGTCCCAGATCAACCCAGAATAGGAATCCAGTGCCCACTGGTGGGAATCCCGTACCTGGTGGATAATAGCGAAGCAATAGGCTCTTAAGCTTCATTTTCTTACTCTCCTACCCTGAGGGGCTACGTAGTCATGGAAACGGACAAACAGCTGTAGGACGCTGAAGCGCATGCGCAAGTGTTTCCGTGCGGGTAATGGAGAGCCCAGCGGCAACCCTGTAAACTCAGCTTGCAGCTCAGCTTACAGCAGACAGTTAGAGGAGCAGCCAGTGTTCCCAGGGGTGACATCGGTCCACCACATAGAAAAAAGTTAATTCTTTAACAGTTTAAAATTTCCTTAAATCGACAGCTTCTTTTAGAATGTAATAAAAAGAATTGTAGAAAATAAAATGTTCATGCAGTTTTCAATAAAGTGCAAATACAATTATGCAGTTTTAAGGAGTTATTTTAATCACTCCAGATTAGTATTCTATTTCCTGCCAAAGCCTCCAACCCCATGCTTTCTCTTTCATCTCATTGTTAAAGAAAAATATGACAACTCTTGTAAGATTTTTAAAAGACAAGCCAACCAAGACTACTTGCTTAGAAGACTGGAAAGAAAGTTGAAGGGGACATGCCTTTGCTGATAAATACAATTAAGCCTAGTAGAAGTGAGCAATACACCTTGGCAAACAGACACATATGTGACCTACTATCTCTTTCTGCTCAGCCCTTCGATTAGTCATTACAAGGTTCAACCCTGTGAAAGGGATGAGAAGAAAGAGATGAAAATTTCACTTTCTAGACATGAGGACGTCTTTGGTAGATTGTGTTCACCTGTGTTATTGCTTCCACACCTGCTATTGGAGAACATAGCCATTGGAAAAACAACTTCACTGTGGAGAAATCTGATGGACAGGTCTAAATCACATGGTCAAAGTTACATCACCAATACTGAGACACGCTGACATTCCTTACCTGCTGTTATAGTCCACAAGAGAGGACACAGTTCTGAAAGTCCTGCCCAGAATGCAGTATTTGACCCAATCCCAATCTGAAGCATCCCCCTTTCTTTATGGGTCAGCTTTCCGTTACTATAACAAAATACCTGAAAGAAATCAACTTAAAGGATGAAGGGCTTATTTTGGATTATAGATTTTGAGTTTTGAGTCTATGGTTGGCCCTGTCACTTTGGAGTCGATCCTTGAAACATCATGGCATGTTCTAGAGGAGGCTACCCACCTCATCGAGGCCAGGAAACAAACAGGTCCAGGGGAAGGGACAAATAAGGGAACCCATAAATGTTCTCCTTCTTTCAAGTAGGCCCCAAATCCCTTAGATGCTACTAATTCCCAGTAGACAGTTAAGCTGTGACTTCCTCAATGGTCAATCTATTGATGAAGTTAGAGTCACCTCCAAAAGACTCTGTCTCTGAACACCACTGCATTTGGGGTACAAACCCTCAATACATAACTCTTAA
The DNA here is from genome assembly GCA_028551405.1 of Uromys caudimaculatus. NCBI lineage: Eukaryota > Metazoa > Chordata > Mammalia > Rodentia > Muridae > Uromys > Uromys caudimaculatus. The sequence goes on along the minus strand of CM052709.1, from coordinate 73,131,295 downwards.
AACCCAGATTATAACATATCCTTCAAGTTGAATCTCAATCTCTTAAGGACTCAGACCTCCCAGGAAGGCAGCAGGCTTTGCCTCGGTCTTTGTATGAGGACAATTATTTAGAAGTGGCACGCTGAGTTCTATTCAGTTTCCAAAGCCATAGTAGTTCCTTCAAGGACCTCTTATATTAGGAATATTAGGGTCCGAATTTAACAAACCCTTGTTAAATACGCAATTTAAGTTCTCCTAGGCCATTTTCCTAGAATACTATTGTCTTCTGTTTGTGTGCAAACAGGTGATCAAAAAAAAAAAAAAAAAAAAAAAAGCAGGTAGAGTGTGAAATGGACTCAGATCTCCCTTGGCAGTGACTCAAATTGAGGTTAAAGCTGACTTATTGCTTACTCATTACCAGAAGCCACAAGACCAGTCTCTCAGCTAGTATGCAGAGTTCTTTCACCTGCAGTGCACTGAGCTATGAGTCACCAAAAAAAGTGCACACACTGCCCAGATGATGATCCCCATTACAGTGTGTGGCTTAGTGTGGCTTCCTCACAGGGTGACATTTATCGCCCTTCATGAATGGAACCCTCAGTGGTTTTGCGAAGTTCCTCACTAGATGAGCAATTGACATTGGCAAGGACTTCTATAGATTGTAGTGTCTGACTCTGGGTCTGTCCCCTGCAGTAGGCTGACTATCTGTCCCACTCCCCCCAAATTTCATATGTTCAAATTCTTACCCAAAAGGGATGGTATAGGAAATGGGGTTTGGGGAAGTACATAGTTCCTGATGGTAAGGCTGGTATACAGGGTGCCCCTAGAGGGCTCTGCAATCCTCTTTCTATGTGAGGACACAGTGGGCTGTTAACCACCTAAAGAGAGACTCACCAAAACTGACTAGAGGGTCACCCTGCCCTCAGACTTCCTGCCTCCTGAATCAAGAGGAATCAGTTTCTATGGTCCATGACATTTTATTGCAGCAATCTGAACTGAGATGTTCTTGTGGGAACCAGATTTGAACAGCCAGAAGCTATACATGTAGTAGGCTTAATTTCACTCCTCTAAACCAATCAAGCTTGTCAAGTGAAGGTACTGTGGCCTTCAGTTCTCACAATGTGGTTCAGGAATAGAAGCAACAAAATTACCTGGGAATCCTTTAGAAAATTTTGTTCTGGGCTCATTTCCTATCTCCCTACACTAGCTGAGCAGGAAAAAGAAAACAGCAAGGAGGCCCTACCGTTCCGTCTGAAACAAATTTGCTGGTGATAATCACAAAGGATGAAGTTTGAGATTCACAGCATTGGTTTAATAAGTTTCCCTGAAGTGGCCCAAACTGAGGGATTCAAGTTGGGCCCTGTCTCCCACTGTCAGATCTTTTCTGTACTATATTCATAACAGGTCAGGGTATAGTTACTTTTCTGTTGCTGTGATCAAGGCAACTCACAGAAGGAAGGGTTCACTTGGCTTATGATTCCAGAGGGAGTCCTTGAGCATCATGGGTGAGGAAGGGTGGCGGCAGGCAGGCAGGGTGGCTGAAGCAGCAAGCTAGGAGCTCACATCTTAAATCACAAGCATGAGAGAGAGAGAGAGAGAGAGAGAGAGAGAGAGAGAGAGAGAGAGAGAGAGAGAGAGAATACAAAGTTGGGTGACTATGGTGGGGTGAATCTGGCAAGACTTGGGAGAGGGGAGTGACTATGGTCAAATTTCTCAAGGAACTAATAAAATGTTAATTGCTTGATCTCAGATATCATTACAGTAATGGAAAGCTGACTACCACAGGCTGTCTCAAGCTCAGAGAATTTCCCAGCACCCGCAATGTTCTAGCTGCCGTGGCGTGGCCAGCAGCCAAGTTACAGAACTTGCTGCCAAACTGGCTCAGCGACAGAACCAGATGAAATTTCCCTCACGGTTCTATGATTCGTAATCCGTGCTCTTAATGTATCTGTGCATTTCATAAGAGATTAGGGAAGGGTTTGGTTTTTTTTAACTATTTATTTTATTTATTATTTTTGATACTTTATTTACATTTCCAATGTTTCCCCTTTTCTAGGTCTCCTCTTTGGAAACCCCCTATCCCCTCCCCCTCCCCGCCTCTATGGGGGAATTCCACCTCCCACCCACCTGCCCACCCATTCCCATATTCCCACCTTGACATTCCCCTTTACTGGGGCCTCTAACATCCTCAGGCCCAATGGCCTCTCCTCTCTCCCTGATGGCCAACAAGGCCATCCTCTGCCACATATGTAGTCCGAACCATGGGTCCATAGATGTGTATTCTTTGGCTGGTGGTCCAAACTCCAAGACGACCGGGGGAGGGGGGGTCAGGCCCTTTGACACTGTTGCTCCCTCCATGGGGCTGCAAACTCCCTCAGCTCCTTCAGACATTTTTCCAACCCCTCCATCTGGGACCTCACTCTCAGTCCAGCGGTTACTGTTAAGTGAAACTTGGGCATTCTGAACTTTTGGACTAATATCCGCTTATCAGTGAGTACATACCATGTTCATTCTTTTGTGACTGAGTTACCTCGCTCAGGATGATATTTTCAAGTTCCATCCATTTGCCTGCAAATTTCATGAAGTCA
>CM052709.1:73109374-73121623 GCA_028551405.1 Uromys caudimaculatus | reverse complement strand
ATTGGGCCTGAGGGCATTAGAGGCCCCAGTAAAGGGGAATGTCAAGGAGGGAATATGGGAATGGGTGGGCAGGTGGGTGGGAGGTGGAATTCCCTCACAGAGGCGGGGAGGGGGAGGGGATAGGGGGTTTCCAAAGAGGAGACCTAGAAAAGGGGAAACATTGGAAATGTAAATAAAGTATCAAAAATAATAAAAAAAAGAAAAAAAAAGTTGGACAAGAACTTTCTGTTCCTCTATGAAACATGGGGTGCTTTATCCATAATCACAGTGTTTAAGCAGTATTGCTTCTCAACATGAACCTGATATCTAAGCCAAAGAATAAAAGCATTCAAAGGACTTCCTGCTCTTGTCAAGACACTGCATGACTTGACAGTGTACAGAGTACATAGTTACAGGGTTGGACAGAAAGCAATACCTTGTTGCCTTGATATGATTATTTGCTTTAAACTACAAACTAGAATAGGTGCAAAGTCTCTGTAGCTATACTATAGCACACTCTTCTGGGATCCAAAGAATAAAAATGATTTTAGCATCTCTGAAAAATCCCATCTAACAATTCACTCAAATGGGTTTTATTTTATTTTTTTCAACCATCGTTCCCATTCCTTGGAAATTGAGATTCCTAAGGACAAAATTATTCAAACATGATGATAAATATATTCCCATAGCTAAAAACTTCCTTTGAGCCATTTCAGGTTGGTTCTGTCCCAGGATAAATAGAACAAAGTGAGAAGTTACCACAGTGACTGGAAAGATTAGATTATCAAGAGGCATTGGGGATCCTGTTAAAATGAGAGACTATTCCTCAAACCTAGATTTTCCAGAAGATAGCATTTTTTTTTGCCAAGTGACAAAAACCAATAGGGGTTGTTTTGGGGTTTGGTTTGGTTTGATTTTGCACAGTGGGTACAATTAATATCTCACTAATCCCCATGTCCGTCACTACTTACGATCTGAATTATCTTGTAACGTAGCCCCTAACCTGGTAGATGGATAGCTGAGACAGAATTGGCAGTGGATAGGGAACGTACAGGTACGACTAATTACCCCTATGGTCAGTTGCAAAGGAACATCGTTCGTCGTCGTAGCTCTCCATGCCTTTCCCCCTTTGTACTTGGAGGACAGTTGGTAGCATGGGAGTTCACAATTTCATCCACAAGCTAAAGTAAGACAACTGTGATGGTACCCAGAGATGAAAGCTGCTGCTGGGGTCTCTGTTTGGGAAAAGTATGATGTGTGTTCTCATTTGCATGAGTGGTAGATTCACCACATCCATGAGAGCATTTTTCGATGCTTTTGCTATGGGTTGAAATCTTAAAGGGGGAGAAGAGTGCGTATGAATGTCTAGTAGCTGATGATGCGGTGGGAGGCAAAAAGTAGCCATTGGCTCCATGAAGTCTAGTCCAACCACTTTATCTCTGGACTTTACTGAAAGCTGGACCTGAAACAAACACACACACACACACACACACACACACATGTCCTAGTCACTCTGGCTCAAGATTCCACTGTGACAAGACCACCCAAGCTCTCTGAGAGCTGTGCCAAAGAAAAGGCAAAGATTGTTTAAGCCTAAATATGGGCTGTTTTTAAACTGAATTTCTAGAAAGTTGGGGGGTGTTCAGGTCAGAAAGAAATGGGAACTTTAACCCATCTTTTGTCCCTAAATCTATAAGAATATGGGCAATTTGTGGACTTCATAGAGCTCTGAGCCTTCCTATCATATAAAAATAAATAAATAAATGCCTATCCCTGAAAGAAGTAAAGGATAAGACATGCAAACCACTAGTATAGTACCTGGCACAGATCATAGGATACCAGTCCACCTAACTGACAGATGGATTTGGCACTGTGGCATCTAGTCATGTCTTTTCCAGGGACATCTATAGTAAAACCCTGTGTGGTGTTACAGGGGGGATAAGAGAAGAATTTGCCATATTATCTACCTGGGCTTGAAGGCAGGAAATCTTAGCCCTGCTGGGCTCTGATTTCTTTTCTGGATCTGAGGTTACTTAAGCAAAGCCTCCCAACGTCATAATAAAACTTGTAGTCCATCTCATGCCTTGCAGAAATACAGGACAGAAATTATCATATGCATCTCTTGTATCTACTACTGTCTTGTTATCTTTCCCTCTTGGAGCAGGATGTGCTATTTAATACATAAAAATTGCCCACAGTGACCTCTTTTTCAGTTCTTCCTGCACGGTAAAGTTCCCGAAAGCTGTTGTTACATGCCCTCCAGTCTCTTACTACAGCAGAACCATCTGTTTGCCTGCTCTTAAAATTCACCCAGGACTTTAACTTCTAGAGGGGGAAAAATATTCAAATGATTTATTTACCAATGGAAAGTACCTCCTTTTCAACAACGAAGTGAAGTGAACCATTCTTCCCTGAGTGTTGCTTCAGAAATATCTCACACCTGAACACCTGGGGTAGAACAAAAGAGCTGTTGATTATTCAGTAACAAAGCACACACCATGTAATGTCGTTTCTGGTATAAACCTTTCAGTTCTTAGTATGCTCAGGATGGAGAGAGAAAGTTCCTTTTTTGAGAATTGATTTGGGAAAGATGAAGAAATTAGGTTTTTTTCTTTTATTGAAATGTATCAGGAGTTCAAAGGAGGTCCTATATGAAACTTAATGCAGGCTGTATTAAATTTGTATTTTTTTCTGCAACCAAAAATAGAGAAATAATGAGTGCATATATTACAAATGCTTGTATCTATATAGTAGATTTTGTTCAACAAACGTGTTGATGCTGTTTATATATTAGTGGCTAATGGCAATGAAATAGATGGAAGAATGAGGGGTAAAAGACCTCAGGGAAAGATGGTTAGATGGGAAGATAATGAATCAGAAATAGAGAAAGAGGAACAGAGAATGAAAGTCAAAGACAGGAAGGGATGGAGGAGAGTGGAGAGCAGGAGATTAACTCTAAAATGTAAGTAGAAAGCCTGTCTTTTAAAAAAAATCTGAAAGTCTATCATTAGAAGCACATGAGTCACGCTGTTTATTTCTGCGCTTTCCAATTAGGTGTGTGTATCTGCCACAAAATTAATCATGCTCAACACCAAGCCAATGAACCATAGTTCTGCATGAAGTAAGGGAATCATGGGAGAACCACAGCATCACAAGTCACTTGAAAGATCTGAAGACCCAGACCCTGTCTACAGTCATTGCTCAGCTCCATTGGTTCTTTGTAGTAACATGGGATATGTTCTTCAAGGTACTTGGATACTGTTTTCTCTTAACATCAAGTCTTCCTGCCTCTGTTTACCACCATGTTAGTTCTTGGGACTGTACTCTGTACATCTAACTTTCTTCTATAGAACAGCTCAGGCTATAGACATCAGGACACACCTTTCAAAATGGCCTCCAAGGCCCACCCCTTCCTTACACCATCTCCACAGGCTTTATCCTTGAGACCCTGGTATGGTTTGAGTTAAAATGCCCTCGACGTGCTCACATATTTAAATACTTAGCCCACAGCTGGTGGTAGTGTTCCGGGAAGCTGTGGAAGTTTTGGGTCTGGACTATCTGGACTATCTGAGGAGAAAGGCTTCAGGATTGTGGTCCAGCCTCCCTTCTGGTCAGCTCTCAGCTTCCTTGTCTGAGATATGACAAGCCCCACTACCAGCTCCCTCCACCATGTCTTGTCTACCATGGTGAACTATATACCCTTTATACCGTGAGCGAAATAAATCCCTCCCTCCTAAAGTTAACATATCCATTGAAAATGTTTCCATCTTCTCTTCTTTTCCAAGCATGGCTCATTCTCTTGGTGTGGTCTGAAGAAACGAAGGAAAGAACTGATACATCTCTCATTCTAGAAACTCCAAGTCCAATATTGTGCCTTTTGTGAATGACTGCATGGGGCTAGGGGGGCAGCCACATGATGATATGACCTTTCCCTAATGAGTACTTTACAGTTTACATGCTTCACACTAAAAATCTGTTTCTGTCCCTCCTGTGGAAATTATTGGAAGGGGTCAAGAAAGTATGTGTCTTTGCACAGAAGGTGTCCATGCTCCTTCCCATTAGGATGTCCCTGTGTGCTCTTTTCTTTCAGTTTCTACCTTGAGTGAGGCTCTCCATGGATTGACCCTTGGAAGTGAACATACCGTAAGCCTGAGTACCCACTTTCTTCTTTAACAATCCCCCAGTAAGCCCTTTCCCAGCCAGATTCTAATTTCTCCTGTCTATCAGTCTAGCGAAGAGACGAGTTCTTAGTCAGGCTCCAGGCCATTCAACAACATGAATCCAGGCAGCAGAGTTAATCTCCATTTCCTCTCCTACAAAATGAGGTTGACAACAATCCATACAGTCCTGAGTCCTTGAGAGATGTGGTAATACATGGCCACCGCAATGCAAGCCTCAGTGAGCCTTCAGGAAATACTGAGCATGTTACAATGCTTATCTTGATCCCACCTCCTCAAGGAACCCCCGATTTCTACAGTCACACTAAGGAGTGACTGGCTCTTGGCTCTGAAGTATCCTGGGCAAGATTCCCTAATATTGAGCTTGAGGAACAATATGCAACGTTATGTAGATGCAAGCATTTTCCCCACTATAAATTCTCTACTATGGTTGTATAATATGTTTGTCTGAGGAGCACCTAAAACTTCTAGTGTGTACCCTGCACCCCACACATATTATCCAGATGTAAGCAGTCTTTGGTAAGACTATAATACAGCTAGATATGGAAACACAGAGCCCAGCAAGGTTCTTAACACAAGTGGGCATCCAATCACTTGAGTGGTTTGGGAAAACATAATAGTCACACCCCCACGAACTCTGGATCTAAAATGGAACTGAATAACGATATGTTTGTAAACCTATGCAGGAGTTTCTGGTTTGCTCTGGACAACCACTAGCTGGCAAATTTCCACCATACTTTCAAACACAATGAAAAATGGCTGGCTCCCAAGCAGGCATGAGTGCCATAGTGTATATTCAAGAGAAGGTTCCCCTGGTCAGAGCTCTCTCTTTTGGACCCACACTAAGTTCCTAAGGTTCAGTTCAGGATATATACCAAGAAAGAAGTATCCTGAGTCTTCTGGGTCTTTTCCTTTCCAGTGGTAAAAATCGCCAACCACAGCATCTTCTTCAAGAAGAGTGAGACAAGGCAGGGCTTGACTACAAACTGGAAAGACTTCTTATTAATACAGAGTGCTTTAGATTGAGAGAAATGGCCTCAAAGCTGTTGTTTCTGTTCCTGCCCACCTATCCTTATGAGAACAGAATTTCATTAATGAATTAATAAACTGATAAAATCATGCTGCATCAAATATAAATGTGTAAATTGACAAGCTTGAATAAAAATGCAAATCAAATAAACCCTTGTTATTTTTATTTTTATCTACCTGAATTCTTTAACATTCTTTCAAAGACACCTATATGTATGTCAACATGTTTACCTCCAATGACTTCCTACAATATTTTCCCTTTTTTCTGAAATTGTTCTTCCCATATTTATAGTGTTAAAACATCATTTACTCAATACAATAGCAGCATATTTGTTCATTCTTAGGTCCATACCTACTGGCATATCATGGCAGGGATGATAAAATATATGAGTATTTGGAAGAAGTCAAAATTAGTAGATTTGAAAGCGTTGAAATAATGAAAAACCAACCAAAGGATGACGGTCCTCATGGGTAGACGGATAAATACTTGAATGATGTTTGGGTGGCCAATAGAGATGTCTGGGGACAGAAGTAGAGTAGAAGGAATTTAAAGAGGGAGATAATTCAAGGGAAATGAGGAGGAAAATAGAAGAGAAATAATGTCCGGGCAACAATAAGAAAGAATACTGGGTCATTCTGCAGCTGGATTATCTGTCAATCGAGCGTTCAGTTTCCTCCTCTGAAAATGAACAAAATGATTCCCGGTGTCTTTCCAGCCTACACATTCTCTGCATCTCCTCAGCAAGCATAGAAAGAGAGAAAGGAAGGAAATGTGTGGAACATAATTTCAATTTAAAAGTTATGCTAGGGGCTGGAGAGAAGGCTCAGCAGTTAACCATGCTCGCTGCTCTTACAGAGAATCCAAGTGTGGTTCCCAGCATGCACCTGGGACTGTTCACGACCACCTATAACTCCAGTCCCGGTCGATCTGTCGCCCTCTTCTGGTCATCGTGGTCCCTACACAAGTGGATTACCCATACCCAAACACATATAAATAAAGAATAATTACCATAATTGTGTTATTTGCCTGAAATCAGAGTTCACGGATTATCCTTTAATTTATTTTATCTGACAACCTTTCATGCAGTTCTATCATCCAGCTGGATGGAAAAACACCATGGGGAACAGTGTTCCAAGGAGTGTTTGTGGTCCAGGTTGCTCATCAGCCAACAGTCTCTCAAACTGGCTCCACCCACCCCACCCCACCCCACCCCACCCCACCCATGGCTCCCATGTCACTCACCAGCCATGCCGGTCTCTTCTGCTCTGCTTCCGAATGCATTTGGTTGGATTACTATTCTATCACCTTCACAGACTCTCAATGTGGTCTGGTGATCCACGTCTAGATCGATTTCTGTACCTTCATTGATTTCTTGCTCTTCTGTGTCCCTCACTTCTGTTCTGTATCCCTCTTAGAAAGCTTTGATATGAAATGGAATCATTTGTACCTCCCCCATTGCTCAGAGAGGGGGGGGGGGGGCACTGAGCTGTCATTTAACACCAGGACCAGACGAAGAGGTCTGCTCCCAAGTCTGCCTTCCCTCTGGCTTCCCAGATTCTGTCTCTTTGCTACATGGGTTTTGAGTCTAGGCTGCCTAACTGTCTTTAGTAACTTTTCTTAGCATCTCCAAAGAGGTAGAATGGAAACTTATGGTACAAAACAATCCACAATATGCACTTGTTGAAGGGAGGGGGCTTTTTAGACTTCTTTTTGGAAAGAAAGAAAAATGGCCTGACCCAGTTTTCAAACTAGGTCAAGATGTGGTAGACTGAGCGAAATCACGGAAGGCACAAATGACTCCAGAGCACAGGACCGTGTGATGTCACTTCCTCAGTGCCCCGTTGGATGGTGTGTGACTTGGTTTTCCTGCACAGCCAGTGCTTAAGCCCAAGGGGAGGAGAGATGAACTCATAGTTTAAACAGCCCTCTACTTGCGTTTCCCCATCCGCCCCAGCTTTACGAAGCATTCCTTTCTGCAATAGCTGGTTTTCCCCTGTTTTAATGACTGGGAGTGACTCCAAATAAATGGATGGCCGTTGTGGTACTCCTCAACTCTTCTGCCTCCTTTCAGTTTTACTTGTAACAAAACAAGATGCAAGTAGTGTTGGCATTTAGAAATATCTAGCAGTCCTGTGAGCTGTATTCCTTTGTGTCCGTGTTCGTGTTCGTGTGGGTGCATGTGCACGCGTGTGGAGGCCAGAGGTCAAGCTCATGTGTCTGCAGGAATGTGGTCCACCTCTTGGATCTCTTCGTTGCTAGGAAATGGCTGATTTGGGCAGATGGGTGGGCCAGCAAGCCCTAGGCTGCCCGTTAGCCCTTCCTCCAGGCTAACTGTCCCCTGCTTTTGAGGTGTGTTCTGAAGAACAGAGCTGAAGTCCTCATGTTTGTGCGGCAAACACTTTAAACACTGAGTTACGTCTCCCTGCTCTCTTCTCTGTGGTCGATGGGATGCCTGGCATCACTTGATCCTTCCCCCAGTTAACATCTGAGCCTTAATAATCCAATTATGAAGACTTTTAGGTCACCCTTATTTTCCTATTACTTTGTCTTATTGAGCTTTTAAATGTGAACCCTTCTGGTTTCCTATAAATATTTATTTAAAAAAAAAAAATGAAAGAAAGAAAAATAGCATCATTTCATTTTTACTCATGACCTTTTGAACTTCATGTTTCTTTCAAATCTTTGAGTAATTCCTCTTTTCCTGGCCACACTGTTTATTCATATCTTTTGACCTTTGCCCTGTCTTCCTCTGAGAGGGGAATGAGCCTTGGAGCCTAGCTACGAATATCTCTTCTGTTTCTTGTTTCTCACTCACCTTTTGCCATAGTTCTTCCCTCTGCTCTTTCTTTTTATGTCTTTCTTCTCCTCCCTCTTAGTCTCCCTCCCCCCCCCCATCCGTCCATTCATTCTGTCTACGCCTTAATTATTCCATCTAAGTTTCCCTTGGCCCCTTTCTCTTTAGCTCTGTGATCTTGCCAGTGTTTGCATTTGCTTACAAGGAGAGAGAGATTTTAGATCTTCCTTTTCATAGCAAAAATTCTCATGCCTCCACAGAGCCTGGGAGGCGGCTCTGTCTTTATCTGTTTCACAGGTCATTCTGCTCATACTCTCACACAGACCTGCTGACCACCAAAATCCCTAGCTCTCCTAGAGCGAGCCTCGACTCTGCCTCAACGCCTCAAACGCTTTATCTTTCTCTTCTAGTTTTCCGGGGTCACCTTCCACCTGACCTTCCTAGCCTGGTCAGTAAAACTTCACCTATGCATCCATCAGCCCACAGATTAAACCTGCTTACCAACCTAAAATCAAACTGAGATTGTAAATTCAATGTTTGGAACACTCCGCTGGTGATAAAAGCATATAGAATACATGAATATTGGTATATTCTGTCTAAACTTTTTTTTTTTTTTTCGGTTTTTTCAAGACAGACTCTGTGTAGCCCTGGCTGTCCTGGAACTCACTCTGTAGACCAGGCTAGGTTCGAACTCAGAAATCCACCTGCCTCTGCCTCCCAAGTGCTGGGATTAAAGGCGTGCGCCACCACTGTCCGGCGGCCAGCCGTCTAAATTTTACAGAACCTTCGAAGCTCTTCAAATCCCCCATGTTCTGCCCTGCTCATTGATGCCTTAACACGGAGACTTTCCTGCCTTCCCAGCAAGCACTTCGGCACTGTTCTATCTTCCCTACAGCATCTGTGTTGAAACACATGAATTGACTGTTAGTCATTTTTAATTTTGTAAAAAATAAGATGCCCTAAGTCCTCTGTCCTCATCCTTCCACTCAAAGCTGTGTTTACCATCCCGGGGTGTTATTACATTTACTTATGCATCTTTCGTTATCTACTTCATTTAGCCTGCCGTTGTGTCTGATAGTCTACAATTCACTTATCCTACGTAAAGCCGCTGGACCAGTTTGGAGCTACTGTAAAAAATGTTTCTGCGAACATTCCTGAGCAAGATTCCTGGCCCACACAGGCATGGTGCATGCGTCTCTACAGGACAGCCAGAACTGCTGAGTCACAGCCCCCTACATCTTTGCTGTCAAATGCCAAACTGATTTTTTCCAAAGGTGTTGCCACAGTTGGCTCTCCCATCAGCAGAGCATGGGACTTCCTTTCACTCTACAGTTTTGACATAAGCCTTACTCCTCGGGTGGGCAGGGATGGCATTTTCATCTCTGTGCTCACAGCTACCAACCCGACTGATGTGTAGGAAGATCTTCCACCTATGTGTTCATTCATGAAATTCTCTTACACTTACGAATCCTTGCCAACCTATTTGGTATCCGAAATTCCCCAAGGATTAGCTTTAGGAAGTCTTAAGGTGGAATGCATGTGGACAAACCTGTTCAGAAACCCCATTTTCCAGTAATTCATTCAATACTTGCTTTAGTGGTACGATGGATTTATAAGGGGGGAAGTGGAATAAATTTTATATAAAACAGAGTAAGGGAGTCAGTAGTGTATCATATAGCCATTGTCTAAAACCTTAGGGCAAAGGATCCTTCCGATGCCCACCTCTCTGTGTCTCTCTGTCTCTCTGTCTCTCTGTCTCTCTCTCTCTCTCTCTCTCTCTCTCTCTCTCTCTCTCTCCCTCCCTTCCCTCCCCCCACATTGAACCCAAGTCCTTGTGCACATTAAGCAAGAGTTCCACCACAAAACCACACTCCCAGCCTGAACTTCCCAGAATCTTGTGCTCAGGAGATGCCTGTCCACTGAGCCCTCACAGTATAGTTCTGGATTCAACAGATTTGAACATCCCAGGGACTTCCAAAAAGTTCTGCTGACTTTAGGAGCAGACTACAGAGTGGGGTAGTACATTCCAACCACTTCAAGGAGCCTCTGCTGAAATCCTCACTACTGGTAAAGTAACTGATACCCAGACACAGAGTTCCTAAAATTACAAGTCTTTATGTATTGTTTTTTTTTAATTGGAAGATGTTCAGGAGACTTTTTGATACATCTCATACTGCGAGTTTATCCTGCTGTTGAGATCATTCCTAGGGTAGAGGAATAAGATGGGCTGATGTTATGAAGCACGAATTGAGTCGAACTTGCACATACATGTTCAACTTTTTTACATCTATTTGTGTGTGTGTGTGTGCGTGTGTGCGTGTGTGTGTGCGTGTGCGTGTATGTGAACACCGAGTATCATTTTCTATCCCCCATTGCCTTATTCCTTTGACACAGTGTCCCCCTAAAGCCGGAGCTAAGCCAGCAGCCAGCCAACCCTAGCTTTCCCCCTGCCTCACTCCTCAGGAGTGCTGAGGTTAGCATGCATGTACTGACTCTAAGCTCTTTCTCCTGGGCGCTGGGATCAAGCTCAGTACTGTGAGCACTCTTCCCCGTTAGCCTTTTCCTTAGCCAAACTTTCTTCAACGGCAGCAAAATGTTGCTTTAAAAAAAAAATCCCTCCCCCTACAAATGTTTCTTTTAATTTAGATGTCAATCAAATATGGGCAAAAACCTTTAAATGCATTTTTGCTAAGGCTTCTATGACACATTGGTTAAAATTCTCATCTTCAAATCTCTTCCATCTCCATGTACAATTAAATGGTTCTTCAAATCTAATGTTACGACATGAAATGCCTTACCTGTAAGAATTTTCTCACATGTGCATAGGATAAGAATATGCCTGCCATTTGGAAATTTTTGTAAGTTGTCTGAACACCATCCAAAAGCAATATTTGAAACTTATGAAAATGAAAAACCTCTAAGTTCAATATTGTGTAGTTAGCAGTTCTGCAAACTCCCCCAGTCACCTATGGATTCTTGTTGGTAGGGTATACCGATGAGTGAACAGAACACAGAAAGACATGGATGCTTTCTCATTACTTTCTCCCTTCTACTTAGCCTTGTTCTTGCTTTAAGGCAGGAATCCGATCACTAAAGCAGAATGTCAGTGGTTAGGAGAGAAACGAGCAGACTCAAGCAGCTGGGATCTCCCGGGACAGAGAGAGCTCTGAGCTGAGACCAGAGGCCTCACATTCCACAACTTGAACAGGCCCTCTATTCCTCAGTTTGCTCACCTGCAAAGTGACTGAAATTAAAAATACCCCAAATCAACTGGGCTTGGTGGGGCATACCTGTTATCTCCAGCACTGAAGAGGCCGAGGCAAGCAGACTGTGCATTCAAGTCCAGTCTGGGCTACACAGCAAGATTCCATTTTTAAAAAGAAAATATGTCAAAATTACATATATTTACATCTGTGCAGACTTAGTCGAATGTGTTCAATTGATGCTGAGGCTCAGCAATGATTTAATCAGGGAAAAAAATCATAGTTTTTACATATTCTTTAAGTGAAAGAAAAAGATCCTATTGAACCTGTTCAAAAGATAATATCAAATAAACCCACTACACGCTCAACAACTGGCTAAAAATACACAAAGCCAACAGTAGTAAACACTGGGAAGTATGCGGAGCCACTGCCCACCTGCATGGGGAGTGGACCTTTAAAATGTTACAAACGTTTGGAGAAAAGATTAATGTCTTTTTCCTGGTGAAATTAAGTATCCCTTTGTCCCCTAACTCAGAATCTTCTTCCTACTCTATCCAGAGACATGGAAATATGTCCTCAGATGGAATTGGACAAAAATATCCAAGCAAGCTTTATTCACAATGGCTGAAACCTAGAAACAGCTTTGGTGTTCATCAACAGGTGAATGTACAAGCAAACCCCAGGATGCCTGTACAGCTGATGCTATCAATATAACTTAATACCTAAACTTAGTACATGCTACATGGGGATGAACCTCAGAAACACTGTGCTGAGTGAAAGAATTCAAATAGACATGGAAGCTCAGGCCTGGAGTCTCGGCACTTGGGAGACACAGGTTAGGAGGACGGTGAATGAGTTCAAGGCCAGTGTGAGCTACATAGTGAGTTCAAGTCTAGCCTGGGCATCAGAGCAAGCCCTTTCCCACAAGAGAAATGAAAAGAAGGAAGGAAGGAAAGGTGAAAGGATGAGAGAAGGAAAAGGAAAAGCAAACTGGAAGAAAGAGAGGGAGAGGGGAGGGAGGGGAGAGGGGAGGGAGGGGAGAGGGGAGGGAGGGGGAAGGGGAGG
>CM052709.1:73079913-73103514 GCA_028551405.1 Uromys caudimaculatus | reverse complement strand
AGAAAGAAAGAAAGAAAGAAAGAAAGAAAGAAAGAAAGAAAGAAAGAAAGAAAGAAAGGGAGAGAGAAAGAAAGAGGAAAGGAAGGAGAGAGGGAGGCCAAAAAAACTTTATTCAACTGTTTGAAATGTAAAGCATCAGGTATTTCTTGTGTTCTAGTTAGACCAGTGAATTCAAGATGTTTCACTAATGTAGACGATATGAACTGGGTACCTGGTATGTGACGTGGAGTCTGCCTAGCATGGGATAGTGTGGTGAACATTCCAGGCATGCTGCCTATATCTGGAATGCTACTAGTGGTCTCAGAACTTCCGTCGGCCCCGACACTGTAATGATGTTGGGGCCACGCTGGCCTGGACTTAATTCTCAGCCTCACCTCTTACTGAGCACACAATCCTGGTCATCGTTATCAGATACTGAGTCCCATCTGCCTCCCTTCCTCTTCTGTTGCCCAGAGTAGATACCTCAGAAAATAAGGTACCAACATTGCAAACAGCTTGATTCTTTCTCATAGAGAAAGACAATTCAATAGCCTTCAGATAAGGAAGGATAGTTCTTGGGGAAAGAAAACAAAATTCTTATAAACTCCCGCTGAAGTGTTCTGTCTTGAGAACCCCATCCAGATAGGACATCTGCCAGCTGACTCCAGCCTCCACAAAGAGGTGGCCCAGAGACCTGCCCAAGGGTGACAATCAGTTGGTCCCGATGCCTCCACTCCAGACCTAATCATCACTTATCAAACTCACCAGGGATTTCAATTTTTAACAAGCAGCATGGAGAAAGCTATTTAAGGATCACACAGCCCCAAACAAAACCTAAGAATGAACCAAAACCAGAAGGCTTGCTAAGCGTAAAAGGAATTTTTCTTCCAGGATGCTGAGAGAATAGGCAACCATCTAGTTTCTTTGACCATAGCCTTTTTAATTAGAGGTTACAAAGAAAGAGAGTTAGCATGTGGTACCTTGTTTAAAACAATCTCTACTGTTTTCTCTGAAATGGAAAGGTTTCTGTCCTTTTAGATTAAAAACAATTTGTCTTAAATATTCTACAAATCATAGTACAGATTTATCACAATAATCTTTCAAAGTTTTAGGTAACATTCTTTTGGAGGACTTTTCTGATTAAGAAATTAATATATGAATAGTTAATATATGTATATACTATAGTATTTTGTTCAGACCAAATGAAAGTTGCTCATTACCTGACAGTTTAAAGTTTTAAAAAATTATTTGATCAGTTTCTTCTTTCATTTTATTTCCTATGCATATTTATTTTTCTTATTTAAAGATAATACTACATATGCTGGTGTATGCTTGTGTATGTCCTCACATGTATTTGTATGTATTTCAACATGTATCTGATTGCTATTTCATGGAAATCAATTTATATCTCTATTGTTGACACAGGCAGATACTGTTGCAGATGTTGGGAATGCAGTGATGAGCAGGTAGCCTGAAGTCTGGGTCTTAATAAACTTGCCATGGTAGGTCATGGTCAAGAGACCATCTAGCCAATGCATAAATAAATTAAATAGTTGCAGTAATGAATGTGTCAGGAATGACAATATTTGGGTGCCTTTCAGGCATCAGGATTTGTTCTGAGTTTCAGTTCATTTAATCCTCCCCATTTTTCCAAATGCAAAGACAAATACCAGATGCCCAGCAATGAACAAGATGTTATAAAATAAATAACAAGAAAAAACTACTCAGGTCAGGTGGCCAGACAAGCCTGCTCTTGTGGAGATGTTTACTTACAAATTACAATTTAGAGCAGCAGTTCTCAGCCCATGCACAGGGGTCGAATATCAGATATCCTGCGTATCAGATATTTACATTACAATTTGTAACAGTAGCAAAATTACAATTATGAAGTAGCAATGAAATAATTTTATGGATGGAAGTCACTACAACTCGAGGAACTGTATTAAAGGGTCACAGCATTAGGAAGGTTGAGAAACACTGACTTAGAGAATAATACCGGAGCAATAATGTAAAATCTTATATACTTACCTGGCAGGGGAGATACCATGATCACGAAGGTGGTTTTCCCAGGGCGAGGCTTATCCATTGCACTCTGGCTGTGCTGACCCCTGCGATTTCCCCAAATGCGGGAAACTCGACTGCATAATTTGTGGTAGTGGGGGACTGCATTCCTGCTCTCCCCTGGGGGAGGGGGGAAGAAAAGAAACAAAAATGTAAAATCTTAGTAGTTTAAGGCATGGGTAAGGATATTCCTTATCAGTGTGTACAGAATCGCGTTGTGTGAATTAATAGGGTCAGCTCAAAAATACCCATAAGGCCTTGCAGTTTCCTACAGCTAGACTCAACTTCAGGAAGGCTACTCCACTTCCAGGATTCTGATATTGCACCCTTTCTCAGAGTATCTACATTAGAAAACTTTCTTTGTGGGTTTTTTTTTTCTGCCCCTTTGAGATGTAAATTTGTGATAAGTTGTATTTTACAACCCAGGTATGATTTTCTTTAGAAACCAAAAGTCAGCTTTTGAAATATAATCAAAAACAGGAACTTAATACTCAAACCTCTTAGCTCTGCCCTTAGGAGAAAAACCTAACTTTTTCAGGCAAGTGTCGTCCCAAGATACAAAACTGTTTCATCATGAAATTAAAATAAATTTACCCTCCTATTGACAAAGTCAATTAACAAACACACATTGCCTAGAATACCCTACTTACAGCTCTTAACAATGCTTCTGTCCTTTGTTTAAGCAAAATTGAGTCCAGATTTGATACTGACTTCTTTCCCATACTGTTAATAGTGTTGTTTAACTCTGTGCAGTGCAGCCTTTGCTATGACAAGCACGTTGATGCCCAGGTAATTTGGAGGACCATGAATTCACAGCTGGACCAGACAGCAGATAGTGGAGGAACACGGTGACCAGCAGCACCTGACCATCAAGAAGATGAGCAAGACTGAGCCACAAGAAAACCACTGAAGTGTAGATATGTCACAGGGGACCAAAGAGATCAAGGATATAGACAGGAAATTGATTCAGTATTGCATTCTGGGATTTAGGTAGATAGGTCAGGGGAGGAATCAAAAAAATTCGAGAAGTTTATGGAATTAAAATATAAACAAAGCAAAGCTGGCACCAATGAATTCAAATAGCAAGAATGGTAGCAGTCATCCTCAGGAACTGGCCAGCACCAAGCTTGTCACTCTCTGCTGGAGTCCGTTGCTGGGTTTTACTATCTCAAGCATGAAAGAACTTCCCTGAGGTGACTACTACCTCTTGCAACCCCTATATCCAGGCACTTCTGTGGCATTGGCTCACATACACATAGTAGGCTGTATGCACACACCCTAGCACAACCATATACTAACACATCATGAACAAGAGATTTGGTGTACAGATGTTGATTTCCCATCCAGCAATGGTAAGCACATCCTTACTCAGTTGGCAGTATTCCCTGGAAACCCTGGCAGAATCTGCAAGGCCCAAGTAGAATGCCTGACCCTTCCCTTAACTATTAAAGTCACTTCTATGAATTTAGGAAATGTATCTTTGTCATTCTCAATAGGAAGATAAAAGTAGGACTTAGAGATTTTGTTGGTGGGGTTTTTGTGGTTGGTTGGGCTCATGGGAACAATATTTTACACCTTTGTTATAAAATGGAAAACATCTCTTTACTCAAAATGACATTGGAACCCACAGTGACTCATGTGCGGGCAGGTTCTAGCATCCAGAGAAAGTACAGCTAACATTCACAACAGGGCAGGTAGGAGGGCAGGATGTGTCAGGCCCAGGCAAGGTCAGGGTAAGCTGTGCAGGATAGCTGAGGAACAAAACCAGGCAGATGGGGAGGAGCAGGCTGGCTCCTGAGTGAGTCCTGAGGGCTGAAACCAAGGAAGTAAAGCCTTTTCAACAGAGAGATGTAGCATCTTGAGCCAGATCAGATTGTGCCCAACCCAGCAAATAGAGGAGCCACCACCGGAACTGGGTGATGAAAGAGGATGGTGATAGCTGCCACAACCACCCTAGACTTTATCTTATTACAGATGACAATGGCACAGGATCTACTTCATATGCATTCAACAAAATTTCAAAGCCAAGTTATCTTCACTCATTAAAACAAAGAGAGAACTGACTCTCCACTACCATCCCAGGATGTGGGAAAGAGTACAAACATGCAAACACACACACACACACACACACACACACACACACACACACACACACAGGGACACCCTTGGTGTGTTTCACCATGCCAGCCACTACCTTGAAATGTACATAAATTGCTCCCAAATAATTCAGATGTGTTGGGTGCATTAATAAAGGAGTCCTATTAGTACTATTCCATTAGGTGGTCATAGTTCTCACTCCCCTCACAAAACAGAACCAAGGTAGACAAAAGAAGTTTCTGTGATCAAAGAATCCACATTAGGAACTGAAGATCTTGGGTCAGTTTTGGAACTATGGAGATGGCTTAGTGGGAAAGGATAAGGCCCTGACTTCAGATCCTTAGCACTCAAAGTTGGCCCCTTGATTACCCAGAAGCCCCATGCTGTGCAACTCAGACAGGTAGATTCTCCTGACTTACCAGGTCAGTCTAGCTCAAATCATGAACTCAGACCAATTAATGAGAGATCCTGTCTCAAAAATATAGTGAAGAACTATAGAGGATGACATCTAATGTTGACCTCTGGCATCCAACATGGCCGACACAAAATAATTAAAAACTAAAAATTAGTCAAATAAAATATGGTCTTCATAAATGTTAGAAGGGAATTTATAAGCATATATGATAAACGTTGTATGATCAGCCTGCCTCAACTCTCCTTGGCCTCTTAGTCTCAGGATCCTGCCCTGCCTGGATGCCTCAAGTGCTAACCATTCAGATAAGCAGTTCTGTCTTTCCTGAATTACAGGCTGCAAAGCATTGAGCTCATTAGGAGAGCTTGATCCTAATATATATAAATCTAACTCATCTCCACAAATGGACAGTGAGTAGAGTTCAACTCCTCGTATCACTGTTAACAAACTATTGTTATTCAGTCTAGGAAGAAAAATATAGGAATATAAAACATAAAACGATGTTCTTGGGTTAGCCTTTCAGAAACAATGGTGATCACTAGAGGACTGGAGACCAGGGTACCACTTTTGACTATGCACAGTGTTGTCCAAAACCTCATCATTGTGCCAGAGTCCTTCAGAAATGCTGTGTGCTTGCTTGCACTGAGTCAAAACCATAGTAGGGAAAACAAATTGATGGATGTCAAGACATCCCCTCATGTTATCACTGAAGACCCGAGGTTTGATGGAGTTCATCGTTCTATATACTGTCACAACCGTGGCTTGGCCCTAAGAATGAGCATGAGCTTATGATTGACACATGCAATTAAAAAGCAAGATAAGAGAGTGATTCTAGTTTTTGTTTTAAAAAGCCGGAAACCAAAGTGCATATTCTGTAGTTTCATGAGTATGAAATCAAGAAAAAGCCATCTACTGTGAAGCAAATTCAGATAGCTCTTCCCTTTGGGCTGTGTGGATGAGAGGGGCCATGAGGACATAGTCTTGGGTGCTGAAAACATTTCCCTAAGCTATCAAGGTTACTAGCAGGTATGTACCAATGGGAAAGAAAATTTATCAAGCTATATTTGTAAGACGTACATATTTTGGTGCATGTAAATTATACCTCAAATAAAAATTACGTAGAAAAATGAATATTTTCCAAAATGAAAAACAAAAAGACCTGTAAACTAAAAACAGTATCCATAATTTAAGGTGGTGGTTAGTCTAATAAATAATGCATTAAAAACTTAAAATACAAAGTGATGCCCTTCAGTGCTCAGAGGCCAAGTTCTACAAACCAGATTTATGATTCCAGAATGATTTCTAATTAATATACTCAATTAATATACCCATAAGTGTAGGCCCCTGCATCTGTCACCTGTGTGTCTTCCTTGTTAGCTGTTAAGCTGGCACCTGTCCTGGAGATGTTAGTCTCCAGAAACTCACCTAGTAGTTGTTAGAATGCTTTATTCCCAAAGATTCAAACATGTTCAGAATATTAATAAAACTTGTTCCTTTTCTGGCTCTACAAGGCTTACCTAGTGACCCCTCTAATATGTCAGCCAAATTTTCCATCCCCTGACAATGGTTCTCTTTATCTATGCAGTTTCAAGAAAGGGTGACCTGTAGGAGTAGCCAAGAAGGTATCTAGGCTATTTCAATATTCATCATCCTATCTCTTCTCTACATTTCCCTCTGCCCTTACTTTAAGGTTTCATTATCTCCCACTCTTTGGAGCATCTGTCATGGCCATTTGTCTCATCTCTCTCTCCTCTATTACCAGAGACCCCACCTGCTTTGGCTTTGTTAGTGGTTTCCTGGCAAGCCCATGATCAAGCTCAAACCACTGTACCTTGTAAAGGTAACAGTCTTACTTCATCTGCTACTTCACACCCACTTCCCTTCTTGCATGCATTCCAATATCGTTCCATGGGTGCCCGATTATGGCTGACATTTCAGGTGGGACAATTCTCCATTGTGCAGAAGTATTCTATGCATTCCAGTAGGTTTAGCATCCCTGGATCCTGCCCACAGGATGCCTGTGGTACCCACCTTCAGATATTGTGACAACTAAAACATGCTCCAGATGTTTCCAAACACTCTGAGCTGACCCCTTTCCGACTGACTACGTCATACTGGTCTTTCACACTACGCCTTAAGTGCTGAGTTGAGCCATGTGGAACTGCTTTGGTTATAGTCTAAGAACCTGGCAGCATTGGCTATTTAATGTGGTTAACCTAACTATTCTGCTTTTTTGGAAGCCCTCCCTAATGTTGTACAGGTATACCCTACGACTGTCTGTCATTAAAATGCTTGCCACCAGGCATTATAACAGCCAGGCTACTTGTCATCTCTCACCACATGGCTTAACCCTAATTAACTATGAGCAAGTTACCATTCTTACATCATCTCGTCTCTCTAGCACTTTACACAGTGCTTGGCACATAATGAAACTAACCCTGGGCTGGCTGAACCAACAAACAGGGTGTTAGGCATACTTTCCCTGATGAGTCAAGGTTACTATTCCTGGGTATGGAGATACCTTCAGGGCATATTGGGCCACTTATTTTTTGGCATTTCATCAAATGACCCACCTCTGCGCTGCACTGCAGGAGAGAGAGAGAGAGAGAGAGAGACAGAGAGACAGAGAGACAGAGAGACAGAGACAGAGAGACAGAGACAGAGACAGACAGAGACAGACAGAAAGAGACAGACAGAGAGAGACAGAGAGAATTTTGCTTTATTGTATCAGCATGGCTGCCGGGGAGTGGGGTGGTCCTTGGTGCTTTTTAGAAACGGAGGCAGGCCATCTGGAGGGTTGTGGAGGCTCACCAGTGAGCCTCCAGAACGACGTCGTTCTTTCAGAGTCTTATTGCTAGATTCTCTCTAGCTTTAACCATCATAAGTGTCCCCTCAGACTACTAAGGCAGTTGGTTCTAAGACCATCCTACGTTTTCCCTTGGAAAGCTGCTTTAAACGAGGCTCAGAACTCTAAAGTACAGAAATGTTCCTAGCTGAGATGACAAGCTGCTGATAGAAAGATGGCCAAGTGACGTCTCCAAAGTATTTCACCAAGTGTATGGTTCTACTTACTTATGCTAGAATGCTTATATCAATAAACACTGACTGTGGGTCTCAAACATAAGACCATTCTAATTTGAAGTGGGAAGGGGGGAGAGAATGACTTCCAAATCCAAAAGTGCAACCTTTCTGTTTGTGTGGATAAAGCCCAGGCCATGAGGAGCAGAAGGGGAAAGCCAGGCAGAATTAAATGAAGATATATTTTTTTCAGAAAATACTTATGTATGTTGTATGATTTAATATCTTCATTATACATACCAATAAGTAATATATGACTCTATAAACAAGTGCCTTTCAGTTCTTTTATTTTCAGTATATTCCTATAATTCTTTTCTGTTTTAAAAGGAAATCATATCAATTTAAGAAGCAAGTAAATACACAGAAGAACATTAAATATTTTACAATAGCTTATTATTGACAGGAAGGTCCATATAAACTTATTCCCTTAAACATAATATTAAACCTTTTACTAAGCGCCCCCATAAATTGTGGGAAATTAACATTAAATAGCTAAACATAGAAAATTCAGATCTATAAATAAAATAAAATACAACTTAACTCTAATATGAGCTTAAATATGACACACTATGATGCAATATGAATCAACTTCATCCATTGGACAAGTCCATTGGGACACAAATCAGGTCTGTGCAATGATGTGCAGTAAAGCTTCCAACACCAGCTGTGGTCATTTCCTCCTCGGGCTGTGTCCAATTCCATCCCAGAAAAGCATCAGTTCTTACATCTTCTTGACTCTTAGGCTATAATAAAAGAGGGAAAGTGTAAATTGTGAATGGATGACTGGATGGTAGGAACGGCTTTGGTACATCATCACATCTTCTGAGGACTCTGAGTCTGAGAAAGGATGGCCTCACCCAGCATAACTAATCTAGTTAATGACAGGAGCCAGATGTGAACGCTTATCTAGGATCTCTAAGCTCAGTATCGATGGTGCAGTAGTATCAGATACCATCTATTGATAAAATACTACATTACTGGTGTAAACCAGAATCACTGGTCTCTTCTTAACTAAATTTATTTTTCAGAGTTTAGCAATCAACCAAGTGTCAGGAAGTCTATAAATGATATAATGAAGAAACACCTTTACCATGAGAATCAAGGAGCTAGCGACCGTCAGCTACACAGGGAATTCTAATACATCTTGCTAGACAAGTCATTAAGTTAAAATAATATCAAAAATGATGATGGTGTTGACATATAACTGCAAAATGCATCCTGTGCTTGCATGATCTAACTCAAATCCCCCTTCCAACATTGGATGCCACGAGACTGAAGAACTCCGACAGGCCCGTGGCCCACCGTCTGTTTCCTTATCCCCATCATTTGGAGCGAGACTGCTTGTCTTTCAGGGATCCATACCTGAGGAGGTGCATAGCCTTTTTCACCCAGCTCTGCTTTGGGTCAGCGCATATAGACTTTTTATTCTTCATGTGAAAGCTGAAAATCAAAAAGTAAAATTTGTATTTGCTTTCAGTCAGCCTTTAAGTGTGTTTGCTTTTCATGAGCATGCTGTGAAAATTTCCATATATTGCTGCAGGAACTGAATAAAAGTTGGTGAATAACTTACATGATAGCATTAATGTCACAAGCTTCATCGGCCATCTGACTTGTGAAACCCACAATAGCTCTGACAGGAAGAGACCTCTGTATGTACGAGAGGCAGCAGTCGTAGCTGCTTGCTGCTAAAAGAAATATAAAAGGTATTAAGTCCACAGGGATGAATTTTCATGTCTTTGAAACCTAGTTGGGGGTCTTTGAGGTCCACTTTAACATAGTTCCCAGTTATCATTTTTTCTTAAGTGGTATGCTGGCATGTTTTGGCTCAACTAACACAGTTTACAAGCCCATGGCTTCTCTCCATCTTTAGTAAGAAATCCAGATACTTCATTGCAGTTCACCATAATCATTAAAGAATACGGATAATTGTCCCTGCAACCGTTGTTTGAAAATAAAAGATCTTTATAGAGAAGTCTTTTATCTTCAGAATATAGAGGGACGTCAAATTCCAATCTGTCCTCTGGCTACTGGGTAGGCAGAAGTAAAATCCCAAAGAAAATATGACTTTCTAGGAACTATGAAAGAAAATTACAGAGGAAAGTGTAGCCATTAGGAGTCATGCCCAAAGCATTCTGGGACTGTTGTTTTGGCTGTTGGAACTTAATCCTGTTTATAAACTTCACCCCGTGTTTCCAGCCGTGCACCTGTTGCAGATAACAATGCAATAAAGCAATGCTTGGGCACTCCTCAAAGTTAAAGAGTAACCTGCTGCAAGGTACTGGATAAACGTTATCTCAAAAGTTGGAGAACAAGGTCCTTCAGGCCTCATAGGGACACTAAGGTCAACTATCATAGTCAGAACCTTAAAGATAAGTTAGGAACCTTACTAGCATTACTTGGTTGGGAGGTTAAAAAGAAAAGCTGAAAGTGAAATGTTCTACACATTTCTGAATGACCATATATCTTGACAAGGTCACACTCTGGCACATCACTCCCAGGAATGGGACTTGGGCCTTGTCATGAAGTCCAAGCGTCTCTGAAAGCCCATCCATCACTCTCCACGTCTGCTAGGATTGATGGCAGAGAAGATATCTGATTGCTAGCACTGACTCTTTCTTCCTTTTATCTATGAGCCAACCAGTCCCTCTTACATATTCCTTAGCAGGCTGCTGTCCTCAGGAAATCCCTAGATAAGGTCCCGAGGACAGAAGTCTCCTGTAACCAGCAGAAGGAGCCACCCTTACCTTCTGACTGGCTACAGAGGTGAGCCAGCAGTACCCATGCCAAAGTAAGGAAGAGCAGACGCTTGCCACTGCAGGCCATTCTCAGCTCCGGGAGTTGATCTGCTCGATCTGCTCAGTGCTGGGTACCCAATGCTCTGCCAGTGCTCCTCTGTTCCAGCACCGGCCCTACTTATAGCAAAATACCGGGAATGTACACAAGAAGGCGTGTTCTCACCCGGGGTTTTCCCCCATTGATTAATCTGCCTCATCCTGTCATCACAAAGAAAACCCACAGGGAAAACTTCCTGCCTTTCCCTAAGGTTGAGAAGGCATGAAGGTCAGGTGGGGGCTGGGGAGGGCAGGGTAGGAGCAAATCCTGTTAATTCCTCTGGATGTAGGCAGAAGAAATGCAGCTCACACTAGTGGCCCAGAAATGGCACCTGTCCAGGTTTAATCTCAAAATCTCTCTCTCTCTCTCTCTCTCTCTCTCTCTCTCTCTCTCTCTCTCTCTCTCTCTCTCTCTCTCTCTCTCAGACAGCCTCTGAGTGAGACATTTCATACTCCTATCGTGACAACAGTTTCCTTCCCACATCCAGCCCTAGAGGGGAAAGACCAAGTGGGAAAGTGGGTTGCCAGGCATGCTGCAACACGTGGTTGTGATTACCTGGTTGGTGTTTAGCCATCATAAAAGATTCTGAACTCTAGACCGACATTCAGAACAGGTAGAAAAACAACACGACAGAGGTGTCCCAAACTATTATGGAAAATACCAGCCTCAAGCGGCTGCTTCACCTTGATGTTATATCAACTTCTCTACAAATCGTTTATGTTTAGATGCCTTTCGTCAATACTTCAGTGAAGAAAATGTCAACCTGCCTTTTGCTCTTTTGCATTGATGTATTTAATACAGAGACTAAGGGAGGGAAGAGAGTAAACACTATCAGAAATGGCCAATCTGAAAATTGGTTCAAAAGTGATGGTGATGGTGATGATGATAATGTATTGGAATCTCTAATGTATTATAAGACATAGATGCCATATAGGGAAAATTGAGTGGTAAAAGAACCAAAAAAAAAGTAAATAAAAGACAACACTTGTTTGCTAGCCCTGGACTAGACATGATAGGTGGTAAATAAAACAAATAGACAATGTTTCAGATAAGGAGGGATTCTCGACTATTAAAGGATCTATCCACTCAGGAATATAGAAATATATATGTGAAAGTTAGTAACGTATACACACCAAGCAATTGCATCACTAAATACATGATACAAAAACTGACAGCTGCCAAGAGGAGGAGAAATCTTCAATGATACAGATCGAAGACTACCACTCCACACTTGTCAATAATTATCAGGAAAAGTGGACTGAGGACACACCCCAAAAAACTAGAGAACTTAAGCAGCACCCCATACTAACAGACAACAGATGTCTCTAGAACATTTCTACCAAGAAAGGAGATAGTCGTTCCTCTCCGTTGTGGATGAAAGATTCTCTAAGATGAATCGTGTGATAGATCACTAAAACATCCAAATAAATTTCAAAAATGTTTCAATAATATATACTGTGTTGTGGTTTGTTTTTAAAACACAATGAAATCAAACCACCAATCAATAAGAGAAGGAGATTTGGGGATTCACAGATGTATGAACATTGATTGATGTATTCCTAAATAACCAACATGTCAAAAAAAAAAATTACTAAGAGTAGAGAAATACTTTGAGTATTCCAAACTTTAGGGGAGCTATTGTTAGCTTTCCTTCTAGGCTCCACCCCACAGTTAAGGGCAACAGCCAGGTATGGCTGACTCAGGATAAACGGGGCTGCCTGACTCAGGATAAAAGGGGCTCCTTGCCTCTCTTACTCCTTCCCTTCTAACTCTCTTTCCTCTCTGTCCCTTCTCTCCCCATTCCCCTCCCCCCTCCTGTTCCCCTATTCCTGGTCTCTCTCTCTCTCTCTCTCTCTCTCTCTCTCTCTCTCTCTCTCTCTCTCTCTCTCTCCCACCCTCCCTTTCCAACTCCCCTTTCCATGCCCTAAATAAATTCTATAAACTCTATTCTATACTATACCTGTGGCTGGTACCCCAGGGGGAAGGGTTGTCTCAGCATGGGCCCGCAGAGGCACCCCCTGCTCCCACACCACACCGAGCTTCTATCAAACATATTCCTGGTTCTTTCTTTCCCTTTTTATAAAGCACAACAGCTGTAAGGACGGTGTGCATAGGGGCCCTCAGCTGCAACACCTGCATTAAAACCAAAGAAGGATGCCAAGTCGTAAACTCACCTTCTGCTTCAAGACACTTTAAAAGTAGAGCAAGCTGAACCCAAGGCAATCAAAGGGACAAAATGCTAATGACTAGAGGGGGCGTAACTGCTGCACAGGACAGCAAAGCATTGGAGGAAACCAAACCTATGGGACCCAAACCTTATTCTTAGTCAAGGTTGACAACATCAGGGAGCTTTAGCTATGACCGCCAGGAAGACAGGAAGTAAAGTCCACTCTGGAATGAGAGCTCGTTCCTGCTGACTTAAAAGTAATTAGAATTCTAAGGAGAAACTCTAGACAACTGTATGCCAACAAAACGTATAACGAGAGTGAAACTGATTTAGACTGGAATAGAATACTTGAATATATTTAAACAGGGTATCCTATTAGTAACTATAGTTCTCCTTCACCACAAAACCCCCAGGATCAAATGGTTTCACTGGTAAGTTCTGTCAAAGAAAACTTGCTGGCAATCCTCAATGCTTTCACAAAGAGTCGGGAGAGAAATCTCCCAATCCATTCTATGAGTACAGTGTTAATTAACAATAATAAAATGAGAGCGAGACCTCAGAAGCAAAGAAAACTACAGGCCAGTACCTCTCTGGAAAACAGAAGTGAAAGGGGCTGGAGAGATGACTCAAAGCTCATCCTGCTTTGCGAGGGCCCTCGCTCAGTTTCCAGCACCCAAGTTGGGCGGCTCACCTCTAACTCCACCTATAGGGGAATCTGACGCCCTCTTCTGGTCTCACAGGTGCATACATAAACATAATTAAGACTAAGATAAATCTTTTTTGAACATTTTACAAAAATACATGAAGGTCTACAACAAACTAATTTAACCAAACTGAATCTAACCACTTATATAATAGGCTTATATATTACACTTAAATGGAATTTATTATACCAGCCAACTAGAACATTGGCCACCCCAGAGCGTATGGAACTGAAGAATGTATACTGCAACATTCACATACATACCAAAAATAAAATCCATTTAAGAAAATATCTGATAGACTCTAATGCTTACTCATGATGAAAATACTCAACAATCTTGGAGCCATAGAGAAATTCCTCAATCTGATAAGGTTGATCTGTGAAAACCCCACAGTTAATGTCACGCTTACGATTGAAAGGCTTAATGCCTGATCCTGCAGGCATGAACGAGGCAAGGATGTCTGCTGTCACCAGTTCTATTTAGCATTGTACTGGAAGTGCAAGCAAACGTAATTCAGCATGAAACAGGAACAGAGAGGGGCATCCAGATGATAAAGGAGACAGGAATGTGTATTAATGTACAGATAATATAAGTTTCTGCATGCAAAATTATTTTTAAAATTCTCTAGTATGATTAAAACTGATAGGCAAGGTCATTGAGGTCCAAGAGTCAGGCTCACTATACAAAATTGCATATCTATAAACTATCAGCTCATATTCAGAAAATACAACTAAGAAAATGGCTTCAAAATGCCATCAAAAAGAATAAAATATGAGCTGCTTCTGGTGGCATGCCTGTAATGTCAGCACTCAGAAATGAAAAAAGAATAAAATGTCATAAACTTGAGAAAAGAATGGGCCAGCAAGATGGCTTAGCAGAGACAGGCATTTTCCTCTGAAGCAGACCTCCTGTGTTTGATCCCCAGAATCCCCACAGCGGAAGTAGAGAACCATTCCTGCAATTTGGCCTCTGACCTCCATGTGCACATAGTTAGCATATGCTCACACACAGAGAGGCACATGCATAATTAATAATTTTTTAATTTGACAGAAGTAAAAAAAATACTGAAAACTTAAAAAAAAAATCATGAAACAATTAAGAACAGCTACACAGATGGAAACAAACATCATTTCCACAAAATTGACTTAATATTATTAAAATGGCCATATTCACTAAATTTATCTGCAGATTCAACACGATTCTTATTTAAAGTCAAGCTAGCTTCATAGAAGTAAAGAAAAAAAAAGTATTTGAAATAATACGGAATGGAAAGGGATCCTGATGCCTGACTCCCCGGTGCTCCTGGAGGCTGGACCACCAACCAAAGAATATACATGGAGGGACCTATGGTTCGGACCACATATGTGGCAGAAGAAGGCCTTGTTGGCCATCAGGAGGAGGAGAGGCCCTTGGGCCTGAGGGTGTTAGAGGCCCTAGCATAGGGGAATGCCAAGGAGGGGAGTGAGTGGGCGGGGGAATACCCTCATAGAGGCGGGGGAGGGAGAGGGGATAGGGGTTTCCAAAGGGGAGACCTGGAAAGGGGGAAACATTTGAAATGTAAATAAAGTATCAAAAAATTAACATTTAAATAAAAAAAAGAAAAGAAAAGAAAAGAAAAGAAAAGAAAAGAAAAGAAAAGAAAAGAAAAGAAAAGAAAAGAAAAGAAAAGAAAAGGGATCCTGACTAGCCACATGATCTTCAAAGGGCAAAAGCGAATGGGCCACAGTTTCTGATACCAACTCTTACCACAAAGCCACGCACAGTAACTACGAAGTGGGCTGGTGCGCGGACACTTGTGACTAGTGGCAAAGAACTGAAACACTGGGCTGAGCCCTACCTTTGAAGAACTAATTTTTGCTTTCTGTGATAACTGTGACAATGGCGGTTGGCAAAAGTCTTCCCGGTAAGTAATGATAGATGTTCACATGGAAAGCTGATGTTAGACTCACAACATACGCAAAACAGCAGGCATGAACTCATGAACTCCTAGAGGAAGACACAGAATTCCTGATCATGGATTAGACAATGGCTTTTTATATTTGGCGTCAAAAACTCAAGCAATGGAGAAAAAAAAGAGAGAAATAAAGTTAATTATTATAAAAGCCAGATGGGGGGGGGGGGAGAAGGATGGGGGATTCAGGGAGTGAATACAAGCAAAGTGTAATGGTATTCACGCATGAAATGTTACACCAAAACCCATTATTCTGCCCCTAAAAGGCATTCTTTATTTGTTTTTGTTTTTTTTTACAGAAAACCAAAAACTTTCCCATTTCAATGGATAATACTAAAAAAAAAGTATATGTAAAGAGACCACTCATCAAAGGGAAGAAAATATTTGCAAATTAAATATGTGGTAAGAAACTTCATTTGTGTCCAGAATATATGGTGAACTTTAGCAATTAAGTAATAAATAATTCAATTTAAAAATTAACAACAACAACAAAAAAGTGGACCAATGAAATAATTCAGAGAGTTAGGGTGTTTGCTGCCAAGCCTGTTTACCTAAGTTTGAATTCACACTGTAGAAGCGCACACACATCTAAATAACATTATAATTTTGTTTAAGATTTATCGAAGTGCGTGAGCAGCCATTTCTCCAAAAGGGCCATATAAATTCCGAGTGAGCACATGGGAAGGTTCAAGATACTCAGCATTCTGAGTCACTCAGGAAATACAAATCAAAACCGCTGTGACATGCGGCATCACACCGACAGGATGGCTACAGTCAATATGACAAACAGGAAGAGCTGCCAATGCTGTAGAGAAATGAGAGCCTCATACATTGGCACTGGGAGTGAGAAAGGGAACAGAGATTTTTGGCAACAGTTTGCCAGTTCCTCAAGTATCTAATCATAGTTTACCCAGCTATCCCATCCCTAGATAAACACCCAAGAGAGTGAAAATACTTATCCACACAAAAATTGCGTAGATGGCTGTCCTCAGAACAGCTGGCAAATAAAAATGGCACAAGTATCACTGTATCACTGGCTGATGGGTAGATGACTATAATGAAATATTACCCAGTAACCAAAATTAACGGGAAAATAGAAGAAAAAAAACATGCATGACCCTTGGAAAACATTGTCCTAAGTGGGAAAGGCCATGTTCTAATGACTGCCCACATTCAGTTCCTTCTGTGTGAACTGTTCAGAACTAGCAAGTCAGTAAGACGTGAGAAGCAGAAGAGTGATCGTCCTGGGCAAAGCTGGGGAAATGGAAGCAGAATGTGGGTGACTATTGATGCATATGTGATCTTTTGTTCTTCCTTCCCCCAAAACAGATACGGCAAAGGCCACACAGCCTGGGGAATGTACTAAAACACACTGAGTCCTGCAGCTTAGCTTGTTGTTTTTATGATATGTCAATTACACCTCAATAAAGATGTTAACAACACAGGAGTGCCATGTCTGCCTGTGTCTGATGTCTGCCCCAACTGACAGAGCTTCTTTCTTCTTTATCACTACTCACAGAGCCTGGCAGTCTGCGGTCATCTTCCCTGGTCCCTCCACTGGTCACACCTCCTGCTTGCCCCTCTCCATGTCTTGTATCTGAATACGCGCAACTGTCATTTTAAATTTGGTATTGGCTAAGTAAAGCATAATACTTCTCATTCTAAAACTAATCTATTTCACTTAACATGATGATTTCCAGTTGCATACATCCTGCAAATATCATGATTTCATTTTTATTTATGGCTGCATAAAATTTATATCACACACGCATACACATATACACACATTAGCATCTTCCTTACCCATTCGTATTTTGTGGGCATTCAGGCAGCTCCCATTTCTTGGCTATCATGAATAGCACATCATTGAACATGGATGTGTATATGTACACACGCACGCACACACACACACACATACACACACACACACACACATCTCTGTGGTAGCATTTAGAGTCCCTTCTATAAAAGCGAGTGTATAGGTGGGTCACATAGTATTTCTGCTTTTGGTTTTCTCAGAAATGTTCAAATTAATTTCCTCACAGTTACACAAGTTTGAATTCTCACCAGTGAACAAGAGTTTTTCTCTCATATCCTTTCCAGCTTTAGTTGGAAGAAGTTGGGACAACACTGTGTAGTTTTTTCTTGATGTCAGCCATGGTGGCTGGGGTCAGATAGAATCTCAAAGTAGTTTTGGTTTGTGTTTTCCTGATCTCTAAAGATATTGAACATGTTTCTTATTTAATGTTTATTGACCATTGTTTTCCTTCTTTTTAAAAATAACTATTAATGTTGCTCTGGGGATTTTTTTTCTGTGGTTGGTTGAATTTTTGTGAGAGGTGAGGCAAGTCTCTGGAATTTATTCTTTTCAAATAACTTAGACCCAATTGTCACAAGTCCTACATATAGTAGATTCTCAGGGTCTTGCTTTCCACACCTTCCCAAGAAAATAAAAAGTATCTCTTTCTGTGGACGGAACTTACTGGTGCATATATACAGACAGCTGTAACCTGATGTGTGCCGTTCAGTGTAAGCACCTTTAAAAGCCGTATGTGCCATGTATGTATTACTTAAATCATTAGTAGAATTGCTAGCAAATTGATCATCTAGACATTACATGACTCCTTTCGGTTTCTAGGATATGTGAATATTAACTTGGCACGCTAATCAAACCATGTGTCCACCCGATGTCTTCCCTCTTTGGTGAATTTCCTTGGGATGTTTTAGAAAGGAGGAAGTTCCTCTCAATGCTGCATAGACCATGCCTCTGTCGGGTGCAAGATGGTTTAATAGGGAGTGTACTGTGAACTCAAGGAGGCATGATGTTTGATTCCTACTAAGGGGAGCTCATGCCTGGGAAAGGAGACCTATGAATAAACACAGAGCACCAGAGAGACTGGAAAAATACTGCATCCGAGAGAAAGCAAGAGCTGTGGAAGAGCAAGGGTGAAGTCCCTGTCTAGAGCAGGGTAGAAGGCATGTCTGAGCTAGAAACTTCCTTCGCAGGGTCAGATTCAAATAGTCCTAGCCTTCCCTCTGGATCATCAAAAAACTGTGAACTTTACATTTCTAATCTTTCAAAGAAAAGGTTCAATATGCACACTGGGGAACGTCCAATCAAATGAATACTAATCTTGCACTCTTCCTGGCTATGTGACTTTGAAAGAAAGTAAGGAACTGACTTCTCATAAATGGGGATAATGAAATGGTTCACGGCACACAGTAGGATTTCAGCAAATAATCTCCCTTTCCTCCCTCTCCATTTTTCCTTTCTAGTCTCAGGATTAGCTCATTCCATGTTTCCTCTTAACTCTATGTAACCATAGAGTCATGCAGCGTGATCAATGCTTATATGATGGTATGCCCATAAGATTATATGAAATCAGCAGAAACATTATTGTCTAGTAATGCTATGGCCATCACAGCATCCTACCTACACTCATGTGTTTCTAATGATGCTGATGTAGAAAAGCCTGCTGTTCTATTAGCGTCTATGACACCATATTCAGCTGTGTGCAGTGTGGGAGACTTGATAGTTAGTACCATGTTACTGATTTATGTACTAACCATACTCTAATTTTCATAATTGTATTAAGGTGTAC
Source organism: Uromys caudimaculatus (assembly GCA_028551405.1). Taxonomy (NCBI): domain Eukaryota; kingdom Metazoa; phylum Chordata; class Mammalia; order Rodentia; family Muridae; genus Uromys; species Uromys caudimaculatus. Next base: position 73,084,631 of record CM052709.1, on the reverse strand, counting down.
CTCATACTTACAGAGAGAGGAAAAAGGAAAGGAGGGAGGGAGACAGAGAGAGAGAGAGAGAGACAGAGAGACAGAGAGAGACAGAGAGAGAGAGAGACAGAGAGAGAGAGAGAGCTTTCCAATGGGCCAGGGTGTGAAGGCAGAATACAGTGGCATGATCCTGGTCCAGCATAGGTGCTATGGTGTAGATACAAAATGTACCCCTCCCCAATGGTGGTTTGGATAAGAATGGCCTCCCACAGATTTATATATTTAAATATTTAGAAAGAGGCACTATTTGAAAGGATTAGAAGGTGTGGTTTTGTTGGAGAAAGTGTATCACTGGGGGATAGGCTTTAGGGTTTCCAAACCCAAAGCCAGGCCCAGTGGCGCTCTCTCTCTCTCTCTCTCTCTCTCTCTCTCTCTCTCTCTCTCTCTCTCCCTGTCACCTGCTAATTACATGTAGGACTCTCAGCTCCAGTACCATATATGCCTGTGTGCTCCTATGCTTCCTGCCAGGCTGATAATGGACTAAACCTCTGAAACTATAAGCAAGCCCCAGTTAAATGATGTTTTTCTTTAGAAGAGTTGCCATGGTCGTGGTGTCTCTTCATAGCAGTAGATCATAGTCTAAGTTACCCCCTAAAGTCTTGTGTTCAGACACTTGGACTCCAACTGGTGCTTCTAACTTGGGAAGTGACAGAATTTTGAGACTGTGATCCAACCAATTGAATTGGCTTTCTCGGAATGGGCCTTGAAGACAGTATCTATTTCTGGATTCAACATGAACTTTCTGTTCTCCATCTGCTGAGATGTGAAGAAGCCATGCCTCAAGTCCCGGCCACTGCAGAGCCATTCAGCTGTCATGGCTTCCATGTTGTGATGCACTATGTCCCCTAAAACTGTGTTCCCAAATAAGTGCTCCTCCCTTAAGTTCTCTCTATCAAGAATTTGGTCATACCAACAAGGAAAATAACCAACACAGTAGGTGTTCCAGATAAACCTGGCCCCATCGTGTGAGACCAGCTCCCAGGTGCTGTGACAGCAAAGACAATAGACAAACAGATCATACAGGGATCATACAGATTGGGTACTTGCTGATAGAATCATGTCTCGGGATAGAGCAAACCCAAGTGGGTCTTCATAATTTAAGTCATAATATGAGGACTTTGAAAGCATTTTTTTAAAAAAAAAAAGTGACCTCCTTTAATATGTAATGCACCTGATTCATCCCAGACTAGTATCAAAGAGTCAGACATGTGCCTGGCGCCAGGGTCCAGCTGTAAAGCTCTGTAAACTACTGTTACAGACCTTATCTATTTATAGTAAGCCGAGTAAGCATTTGGGGAATACCAACCAGGTTTACTCTAAGGGAGTAGTGGGGATTAGGGCCCCAGATGAATACAACTCCCAAAAGGGGAACTCAGAGAGTAGATTAACATGCATGCTTCTGTCTCACTTTTCCAAAACTAAGTTTAGAAATGGAATAATACTAATCTCGAAGAGAAAATAATGTTATAAAGAAGGAAAATATTTCTGCCTAGTCTTATATAGTGCCTTTGCTTTTTAAGCAATGTTTCTTTATCAAAGTCAAAAGGTTTTAAAAATGTAAAAGTTTATAAAGTAAAAATGTCATAGTGGCTAAAGCTAATATATTTCTGGAAAAAAAGGTTTTAAAAATTAGTTTACAGAGCTTATAAACTCTGCACAGGTATATAATAGTGTCCCAGGCCTCCACACTCATTCACCCACTCAGTGGCAGAGCAGTCTCCATTCACGGTACCTGCCTCATACAAGTTTATCATTTCCTAATTTTTATAGCATCTTTTTATGGTACCTGTCCTACCTTTAAGAACACAAATACTTACACTTGTCCACAGTAGTTAGTAGAGTCACATGCTGTATAGGTTTACAACCTAAGAGCAAGAGACTGTACTTTGAGCCAAAACACATAATCAACTACATATCTAGATTTGTGTAAGGACTCTCAGGGTACACAACAGAATCTCCTAACTATGCTTCTCTCAGAACCTCATTCTGTTGTTAAGAAACACATGATTGCATTTAGATTCATTCATCTTCACAATCCACCTTTAGCTTCAAGGGGTGTCCCACAAAAATAATTCTCAATATCTGTTCTATCTACTTGGAAACATGGCATGTGCCTCGGGGCTATAAAACTTAGTGCAGAAACACACTAGAAGCTATCGTTTTTCTATTTATCTTTAAAACAACTGTGATAACATTGAGTAATGGTTTGGAGAAACTACAGTTTTTATTCACTTGTGGGAGTTAAGTTTTTTACACTTTTTGCTACTACAGTTTTTTTCAGGTGAGCATGTAACCGTGTGTGCTTCTTCTTTTAATCATACAATGGGACACACATGTGTTCTCTGTCATTCATGTCAAATGCATAAATTTGGGAAAGTCCTCAAGGGTTTCCCTGGCCCAGCATCTCAAACATAAGTTCTTTGACTCTCACTATTATTTGTTTATGCACAAAATCTAGATTTCTGCTATCAGTGATATCCAGATCATGTATGACCCTATAAGTCTCTATCTATCTATCTATCTATCTATCTATCTATCTATCTATCTATCTATCAATCTACTATATCTCTCTCTGTCTCTGTCTATATCTCTGTCTCTGCCTTTCTCTCTCTTTCTCTCTGTCTCTCTGTGTCTCTGTCTTTCTTTCCCTCTCTCCTTCTCTTCCCCTCCTCTCTCTCTCTCTCTCTCTCTCTCTCTCTCTCTCTCTCTCTGTATGTGTGCAAAATGTAGTTAAAGACACACCATGACAAGAACAAGAGTGTGTTTCACATGCAACTTTATTGCTTTTTAAATTATTTCTTTCTTTCTTTTGTGGTGCTTGGGATTGAACCATGGCCTGTGCATGCTAAGCAAGCATTCTATCACTGAGGTATACTCTCTATGCCCAGGGTTACTTTGGAGGAAAACATTGGAGAGAGCAAGCAGTTGTAGAAATGAGGGATCTTTTGTCCAGAAGAGTTCTTTAAATCCCCTACTTGTCATAAATACTAAAAGTACTTGAGCCATATTCTGCCTCCAGAATCAGGAGGGGATTTTTTTCAGGTGCTAGTAGGGCAGCATTGGTTCCAAAGGTAGAAATATGTGGAAGCTGTTGAACTTACCTGTTACACCAAGGACTGGTTTGAAGCCAGTGATTTTCAAGCCATTTGGTAATTAGTGTTCATCAGTTTGGCCTGAGAGAATCAAAGGACAGCAAACACACAGGTGGCCACATAAATGACCCAGAATCAAGACAAAGAGAGTAAGTTACTTTGTAATAAAGAGGGTTTTAAACACAAATTTATATCAGAAGGTGAATGTCATTAGTTACAACAGAGCAATTTCAAAGATCACTCATCATGACTGTATTTATATAATATTACAATTACATTTTAATTCAGTAGTGGTTGTTGAAATACGTGAACTTATGTGCCATCTTCAAGCTTCCAGTATCCATGACAACCAGCGACAAAGAATGAGTGGTCAATTTTCATGATAATTGTTTAAAACTTTGGTGAGATTCTACAAATTAATTAATTCAATTAATATTAGGCTGATATGTTTAATTAAAATGTAATCACATCATTTCCACCTTATCTTTTCTCGCTCTAGCCCCTCCCTTACACTATCCTCCCTTGCTATGTCTCTGTCTCTGTCTCTGTCTCTGTCTCTGTCTCTCTCTCTCTCTCTCTCTCTCACACACACACACACACACACACACACACACACACACAATCATGACCACCTTTTCTTTACTTGTCATGTGTGTGTTTGTGTAAGTGTGTGTATCCTATTAAAGAAAAGCAACTGGCTGATTCTGTTCAGTGTTACTTATGTGTATGTGATCTCAATGCTGACCACTTGGTACTGGATGACCAACATGGAGGTGCGTCCCTGGGCAGAACTATTTCTCTCACTCTTAGCATTCCTTAGTTGCCTGTAATGTAAACGACAGTTCCACTCTCTTCATATCATGGGACATTTTGTCCTTCTCTTTAGTAAACATGTAAGTAGGGTCCCTGGCCTGCTGTCTGCCTTTTCCCCAGTGTTACTTATTACACTAATTTTTGGCTCACTTCATGACTGTTTTGATGAATTATGAGTGTAATTAAAGTGTTCTTATCCCAGTTTTTTCTTCTTCAATGGTGACAAACTATGTAATTTCTAAAGGAGAATAGCCGGAAGCCCACTTGACTTGATGCCTTAATGGTAAAGATGAGAACACAGAGGTCAGAGAGACATGAGACATTGCCTGTACTGAAGCTCCTCCCTCCGCCCTAGGTCAATGTATTATTCCTCATTTCCTCCACAAGGGTTTATTACCTAATTCTGGGATGGATCACATTACTACATGTCATTAACCTACACATTAACCTAGCAGATTTCAGAGAACACACGTTGTAGTTCCTATTCAAGCTTAATCATAAACGACATATTATCAAACAACTAAATAAAAATAGAGAAGTATGCACCTTTAGTCGCAACTTCTCAGAAGGCCAACAGGGAAAAAGCATTTCAGCCCAGGAGTTGGATACCAGCCTGGGCTGGCAATATGCTGTCTCAGCACAAATTAATTAAAACTAAGTTAAAAGGTTACATTTTCATGAACGACAACAACTGTATGAATTACTGTAATGACTACTTAAAACAAAACAAACTTCTTAATTTTTTTTTAATAGTAAATTTTTTTTTTATTTATTTTTTTTTTT
>CM052709.1:73034738-73079413 GCA_028551405.1 Uromys caudimaculatus | reverse complement strand
ATTGCTCTTTCTAAGTCTATGAAGAATTGAGTTGGAATTTTGATGGGGATTGCGTTGAATTTGTAGATTGCTTTTGGCAGGATGGCCATTTTTACTATATTAATCCTTCCAATCCATGAGCATGGCAGATCTTTCCACCTTCTGAGGTCTTCTTCGATTTCTTTCTTCAGAGACTTGAAGTTCTTGTCATACAGATCTTAAACTTCTTAATTTTTGACATCTTAGTTTAGGTTCCTATGAAAGCAATGAAGTTGCAGATAATTTAGTTGTAGGTTATTTCAGGAAGCAAGAAGCCAGACAGGAAGAAGGATGAATAGCTTCCAGGGTCATCCATGAACACTGGGAAGCTGACTTTACCAGAAACTTTTGAGGGGAAAAAAGCAAATGGTTGTCTTTGGAAATAATCCTCCAGAAGGTTAAGAGACAGCACTTCCTGAACTGGTTCATACCCTGCATCAGTGGAAGGTTTCTCCACAGGCAGCAGTCCCCCTGGTCATACTCAGGGTTAGGAAAAGTGGAGAGCGCTGACATTCTCCCTCAGCTCAAAACAGGTCCAGGAGTGAAAAGAAATGCAGACACAGAGCAAGCAATGGCCAGCATGGGTGTTGGCAAGGGCTCGAGTCAAAACTGGAGCTGAAATCCCATGGTGTGTGGTGCCAGAGAGGCATACATACTACAGGCAGCTCAAGAAAATGTCTCAAGAAGCAGCTAGTTTAATAGCAATTGTGAATAAAAGAAACATTCTGCGTGCTTAGGCCAGATGAATCCTCCAAACACCCAGAAGGATAACTCAAATCTTTGGTTTAAAAAACAAAAACACAAACAAAAAACCCTGTCTTCTCCAGAAACCAGTGCACATCCATGTATCCATTGGCTGTTTCCTTATGATTCATTTATTTTGAAGGAAAAGATTTGGCCTATAAATCTATGATGTTGCAAGACCACATAGCCTTGGGGAGCAATAATATAAGATATTCTCAGGAATATCAAAATGTCCTGGTTATAAGAGTTGCAAATGACTAAAAATATTGTCATTGCTATAAAAGAGAAAGTAAAAAAAAAAAAAAAAAAAAAAAAAAAAAACACTCTGAGAATGTACAGAACCATGGCATGAAGAGACTGGCAAGCATCTTGAAGAAAATATCAAAATAAAAAATATTTCTGCAATTTTTCATGAGCTTTTTACAAGAAGTAGCTTGCATATTATCTCACTAAGGAAATGTCATGAAGTCCTACCATAGTCCTTAAGAGATCCATGTGCCAATCGATTTGTGTGCATTGTGACGTTGATGTTCCTGTGTGTATGCATGCATGACGAAGCCAGAGGTCCGTTTCAGGAACTTCCTCAGTGGCTCTCCACCTTACGTTTTGGTGAGGGTCTCTCTCTGGACCTGGAGCTTACCAATTGGTTAGACTGACTGGCTAACAAGCTGCAGGGATCCTCTGTCTCACTCCTACCCCAGGACTGGAGTTGCAGGCATGTCCCACCCTAGGTGGCTTTTTATTTGGTTGCTGATTACGTGCACTCATGTTCTAATGCTCACATGGCAAGTACTGCATCAATGGAGCCCCTGCTGGCTTTTAGAATTAAGAAATATGTCACTCAAAGATTGCTAACACATCAGTAGCAGGTCACACAGTAGAGAAGGCCAGCTCTACCATGAATTCCTGGGTAGTGTTAAGGAAACCAAAGAGCACAAACAACCAATCCAATGATCACCAGTGCAATCATCTCAAAATGGAGTCTTTGGGATCACTAAATAAACTGATAAAGTGCTTGGATCTGAGTCTATAACAGATAGATAGATAGATAGATAGATAGATAGATAGATAGATAGATACATACATACATACATACATACATACATACATACATACATACATAGTTACATAGATACATAGATACACAGACAGACAGATGGAGAGACAGACAGACAGACAGGCAAGTAATTATGTTCTCCTTGACCCTGCTACATTTCTGACCTTATGAAGAGGTCATTCAGCTTAGGATGAGTGCCTCTATAAAAAAGAGGAAAGAAAATTCAGCTCATTCTTCTTTATATTCTCCATCCTGACTGAGAAGGCTTTCTACTTACTTGGTCCTCCCATCTGCCTGGCTTCTATTGTGGTTCACAGCAGAAAAGTCTCCATCAATGTCACACAAAAGGAAGTCAGCAAAAGTCGGGGTGCGGTGGAGGTCAGGAGGATCTCTGAAACTTGCTGGTTGGTCAGTGAACTCCAGGTTTGGTAAGAGACTTTGTCTCGGAAAACAGAATGGAGTACATTAAAGGAAGACACTCAGTGTTGTCCTGTGGCCTCCCCTGTGTACTTGAATGGGCATAGACAGTTACACACACACACACACACACACACACACACACAGTAACAGCCAAAGAGTCTCCTTTCCCCACAAATTCCAACTCAACATTGATTTTGGTCCTCAGTGCTCAGACACAGCTGAAAGGCAATTGAGTCTTGAAGACCATTAACAATTAATTAAACATAATGTGGAAATTGCTGAAGAGAAGACTTAGTCCTTCTCAATAGGACGTTAAACAGAATACACCGGGCTCTTCATGTCAATACCACACAGTTTACTACCTAAACCTTTAAAAGAAATAGAAAATAGTGAGAAACAGTAATGGAGAAACCAGCCTTTAGACTCCAGCTTTGTCCAGATGTGAAGGAGTCACATCTCAAGAATGAAATGTGACATTTCTATAGAAAGAGAAGTTAAATGGGGGTGGAGTGCTTTATAGGGAAATGGCGCCAAATTTCTCTACATATCAAAAGCTGCCCACATTATTAAAAAACCTATCATTATGCTTTCATTTTTGTGTTCAGGTTCAACGTCTTGTGTAAAACGATTTGTTCTTAGGTATTATACAAGAGATCATTCCAGATTTCTTCGGATCACCACTTTGACTGGAAGCTGGGAATTTGGCTGCTCTCCAGCAGTCCTTCACTGTAATCCAATTCTGATTGTTAATGTGGTTGTAATGAGAGCTCACAAGTTTCTGTAGGAATTTCCCACTGAATTCTGAAGCCAAGAAGCCTCCCTTACTGCTGCAAAGTGATTTGCATAACCGAGCAAGGCCACTTCCCATAGCTACATTTTCTTTTCAGTATGCATAGGTTCGGTTCTACCCAAATGAATTTGTTCTTTCAGAAGTGTGTTTGTTTGCTTGCTTGCTTGCTTAGATCCTTATGTCTTTTAGGATATGATGGTGTTCTCAAATGCTAGCATTTTCAAACCAACTCTTCCTTATCTGTCAAGACATTCACTGAGTTCCTCACACCTGACTGGCTCAACCAAGGCTCATCTGCTGAAACCCAGACTGAACAATGACATGGATTCTTCTAAAAATCGGATGCTGTGTGACTGTGAATATGAATAGAACTCTAAGATATCATCTAATTTTTCTAGATGTATATAATTAACAGAGGTGCATAGTGAGGGATTTTTTTGATTACAAAAATAGTCTTGATTTTTCACGTCTGCAACATATGACATTCATTCATCACACTAAAATTAGACTTTTTTATTTAAATATCCTGAAGCATCCTTTGTGTCTTCTTCAAAGGACGTTCCTCCATGCAGCACTAAACCGTCTTGCTTTAGTTGACTTCCTTTTAAATAAATAATGCGTGGTGGGAAAAGACAACAAATACTTTCGAATGGTGTTAGAGTTAATTGGCAAAACTCTAACAACAACAACAACAAAGCTCCCTGAGGTAGCAAGTAGATGCCAACATTTAAGGAATGCACTGAGAAGGATTCTCAGGAGAAGTGTCACCACATATTGAAAATGGTGGCTTTGAGCTGCAGGGTTACCTAAGAATATAAGAACTATAAACTTGTAACCCTCAGGAACATCTGTCTCCTGAACTTTTAAAGATAATCTTAATGTAGAGGTTAAACAGTCCATCTTTTCCACACGGGATTTTACAACAAGAGAACATGTCTGTGAAGGTGCATACATAAATCGCCTAATCTCCTTTTGGTAGGAACTTTAAAAAGTCTATAAAACATAATGCAGAAAAAAATAGATTTTTTTTAGCTTATTTTAAAATTACCATAGGGCTATCAAGATGGATCAGTGGGTACAAATGTTTGCCACACAAGCCTGACAACATGAGTTTGAACTCTGGGACACACAGTGTAAAGAAAGTTTCACTCCTCAAAATTGTCCTCTAACCAAATAGGCAAGCCAATACACACTTCACATACACTACAATGAATAAATTACTATGATGCATACCCTGTAGAAATATATAAATATAGTGCAAAAAAGAATCATATGTTCACTGTGCAGAAAGTGGAGAATTAAATATTAGATTACTTTTAGACAGATTGCTATTCACATGTTTAGCATAAATTACATGCACCCTAAAGTGCCTCCTTTTCAGTTGAAGCTATGGACCCGGTCATCGGCCATATCAACAAATGAGTTTATGTGTCATCCTTTGCCATTACTTTCATTTCCCATTACCTGTTCATCATGATTTATTCCCCTTTTTTGTTGTTACAAGTTGTTCATTTACAACCACTTGTGCTCTCTGTGTGTGTGTGTGTGTGTGTGTGTGTGTGTGTGTGTGTGTGTGTAGCTTTTGATACAGCAAAATTCCTTCCAGGAATTCCCTGTAGAGTGGACCTGTTTTCCTGTACACTTAGCAATGTTGGGAAGTGAATGAATTTGCTAAAGCCATGTGGAAACAATTATTAAGACTCACTAAGTGGCCATCTGCAGTAAGCCACAGGACCCATTACTCACCCTGTTGTGATATTTCCTAGTGCAAACTCACTAATGGTTGGTAACTTTTAATTCCCCCCACTGACACAAGAAGAGCATGCCCTGTGATGGGGATGTGCCACTTGGCTTGCCCAATCAAGTAAACAGTTTGCTAGAGAAGTGGAAGAACCAGAAGAAAAGAGCTGAGCGAGGGAGAGAAGGCAGCCTGTCATTCTTGTACTTTCCAATGAGCCTCGGGGTATTCAGGATATTTATTCAGCAGACCAAAGGTTTTAATATGTAACTGAGCAATTGCTCTTATGATGATGAAATCAAAGTAGCTCCCTATTGTAAAGTGGAAAATTCCCCTACATATTTTTTTTCAAAGCTGCCACGAAGAAGCCAGCTAAAAATACCCGTCTGACTGATCAGAAAGTAACTTGCTAAGGAATTCTGTTCATCCTTGTCACCAAGTCCACATGGTGTTTTGGAATGTGAAGCTTCAGGATGGAGCTGAGAACAGCCACTTGATCTGGACCAGTGTCATTAGTTAAAAGGCCACACGTCAACATGATAATGGACACTGCTTCAATACTTTAGTTTTATGCAGGGTTAAGCTTATTGTACTTCTGTGGGGAAGGTTCAGATATTTCCTGGTTACATGTTTCTCCAGTCTAGAACATCTAAGCTTAATTATTTATATAAGGCGATACCAATTTATTAATAATACCTTCAAAGCCAGGCTTGATAATGGCAGGTGCTTGCTACCCCAGCTACTCTGGAAACTGGGCAGGATCATCACACAATCCAGACCTGCCGGGACTATAGAGTTCATGCCTAGCCTGGGAAACGTAGTGAGGCTCTGTCTCAAAACAAAAATGAAAGGATGGCTAGGACTGTACTCAGCGGTAGAACCCTCTGCATTCAAATTTCTGTGCTTCAATTCTGTGTGTGTGCGTGTGTGTGTGTGTGTTTCTTTTTTCATTGGTGTGACACAAATATCTGACAAAAGCAACTTAGGGAAGGAAAAGTTTATTTTGAGCAATAATGAGAAGGGAGTTAAGGAAGCAGGAGCTTTAGACAGATGATCACACTGTATCGACACTCACGAAGTGAAGAGAGCTGAATGTCTACACTCAAGTTACTTCTTTTCAATTCAGTTCAGGAATCCAGCCCAGGGAATGGTAACACCCCTGTTCAGGATAGTTTGTCCCACATCATTTAACCTATTCTAGAAAACTCCTCATATGCATGCCCAGGGGTTCATTTTCATAGTGATTCTAAGTCGTATTAAGTTGGCAACCAAGATTATTTCTCTCTCTCTCTCTCTCTCTCTCTCTCTCTCTCTCTCTCTCTCTCTCTCTGTGTGTGTGTGTGTGTGTGTGTGTGTGTGTGTGTGTGTGTATCCACAAGCAACTGTGGAAGTGTATCAGAAGGCAAAAACTGTATTCAAATAACTGATCAAAAAAGTTGAGAAGAAGAGATTAAGAGCTCATTCCTAAGTAGAACATCTTTATTAACACCCTACTCCTGCCATGGCTTTCAAAACATCACAGAAGAGGACACAGAATGAATGTAAAACCTGGAAGGGGAAAAGGAGTGCCCAGGGTGAAATACTGCCCTTTACAAATGGCAGGGCTATTGCACATATGAATTCACACAGCTGTGGGTACCTGCACAAGATCAAGTCAGTCAAAATGCAGGAAATGGGGGAGATGATCTCCAGGCTCTGCCCCGTAATATTGCAGTAGATAGCTGTTGAGGGAGGGAAAACCATTCTACTTTGAGGGTGTGACCTCCTACCTGTAGGTTCACAGCATGCCAGTGGATAGTCACACATTCATCCACATATGGGCAGAACTAATTGGCATTAATCAGTTATCAAAAAGAAAAAAGATAGGAAATTAAAAAGGGGATTATGGGATGAATGTGAAACAGACTAAAGAGATAATTGAGAGTGTATATCATCACATCCCATTCTATATTCATATATAAAATTATCAAATAATAAAACATGTATTAGCTTTGGAAAATCACATGCAAGGCCATTCACTGACATGCAACTGAAGTAGAGAGAACAATAATAAAAATATTCAGCAATATAGTCACAAAATGGTTATTAAACAACCATAGCACTGTGTGGTTTGTGGCCATTTAATGTCTTTGAAGTCTGTATAGGGTGGGGACTGCGGTCACACAATGACAGGAGTGAGATTATAGGAGAAGATAATAAATGATAAGCTAAATCATCAGAGAAATGCATGCTTACTTATATTCATGTATGAGCAAAACCTGAAGGACATTCACCAACATTAAAATAGTGCTATCCTTCAGTATAGGAAGCTCTTACCATTTATTTTCTCATTTTTCCCCTATATTTTTTTAAAAAACCACACACACACATACTAGTAAACCCATTTTCTTGAACATGACACTTTTATAATAGAAAAATAACAAATTGTTTTCAAAGGCAAATGCAAAAGGAACCCAGGACCTAGTATAGGAAGTAAATTGAACTTGGGAATATGGTCTTTAAAAGTTACTTTTTGTTTCCACTCTCAGTAGTTTTCTAGTAAAAAATCAAATGCCACTAAATGAGGTTGCCTTGACATTTCTCACACCAACTTTCACAGCAATAGCAAGGTTAACTTTGCAAACGCCTCACTGCCTTTGTAGGCCTGTGGCTGGCCCCAGAAAAGCCATAACTCTGTCAGGAACACAGGGATACTTCTTGTTCTGGAGTAAGTAAAATCTTATGGGAGACGGTTTATATAGCTACTAACCTGCTTGGTGATTTAATTGTGCAGCTGCTTTGTTCAGTTGGGAAATATGTCCACAAAACAGTTTTAGAACAGATTCCTCTGTCTGCTGGGGCCGGAGAATGACTAATATCTACGTATCCATATCAATAGCTCACTGGGAAAGTCATGTTCTCTGAACCTATGTGCTAGAAAAAATGCAAATATGAGCCTCTGGACTCTTTGCAGGAAGTAGAGGCTATCAAAGGTTGTTCATGTTTCAATAACATAAAATCATTTTTATAGAGCTTGCTACCTGGTGACTTCATTCCTACTCAATAGAAAATGACTCTAAGCTCTTGCAATATGTGAGCCTTATAATTTAAACCAGCTTACAACAACCCAGTTTAACCAGTAGATGCTTTCCACCATGGCCTGACCCTGTACAAGCCTCCATTTTGACCAGGGTTGTTTTTCTGTGACCATTCTCCCAGCACAAGTGAGGCAAAGCTGAGGCTGCCTTGCACTTCTTACTACGTGCATTATGATTCATGACTCGTCTTCAAGTGCTCACAGGTGCCATTGGGGGTAAACCCAATGACAAAACCAGATAAGCAACTGGAATGTTCCACCATGCCCTCTGGCTTAAGCCAAGGACACTTCCTTATCTGCGTAAGGTCTATATGTTAGTTCAGAGATGAAATGAGTCACTAGCTTATTCAAAAGATGTCAAGATCGCCACTGGAATGAGGCAGGGTGATGACATAGCTATCCAGGGAATGACACTAGTTAAGTCCCCAAGTTCAGAGCCATTACTGAACGGCTCATTCATTGCTTCTGTCTAGGCTTGCCTCATAGAAGGGAGACACAATATAGAGATGGATCACAACAAATCGTGGGCTCCTCTGACATAAAATCAGTACAACGTCTTCAAAATAACCCCCAAAACCTTTTGTGACGATTTCCCAACAAGATCCACCTCGTATGGGGGGTTAAGTATGTTCTGCAATGCTGAGGGCCACTGATGTCCCTCTCAGAGATTCACGGGGAAACCCAGTAAACTCTTCAAGTACTTCATACAAAACAAGGCTCTCAGGAAGGAACCTGCTTCAGCCATGACTCATGTCTCTGATGACTTTTACCCAATGGTAAGGACAAATGGGAGAATAAAAATTTAAGGAAAGTTATTTTGTGGTTCTATGAAATTGTGTGTCTCTCTATTGGGGTCACTGGAGACTTCTCCATAAAATAGTGTGTTACTCGAACATGGTATGTACTCACTGATAAGTGGATATTAGCCCAAAAGTTCGGAATACCCAAGTTTCACTTTACAGTAACCACTAGACTGAGAGTGAGGTCCCAGATGGAGGAGTTGGAGAAGGGACTGAAGGAGCTGAGGGAGTCTGCAGCCCCATGGAGGGAGCAACAGTGTCAACCAGCCAGACTCCCCCCCCCCCCCCCCGGTGCTCCTGGAGTTTGAACCACCAACCAAAGAATACACATGGAAGGACCCATGGTTCAGACCACATATGTGGCAGAGGAGGACCTTGTTGGCCATCAGGGGGAGGAGAGGCCCCAGTAAAGGGGAATGTCAAGGTGGGAATATGGGAGTGGGTGGGCGGGTGGGTGGGAAGTGGAATACCCTCATAGAGTCAGGGGAGGGGGAGGGGATAGGGGATTTCCAAAGAGGAGACCTAGAAAGGGGAAACATTGGAAATGTAAATACAGTATCAAAAAATAAAAATAAAAAAAATAATATGTTACTAATTAACAGAGATTTGTAATCACTTTCCCAACAACAGTAAATCAAACACCTCTAAGTACAGAGGTCAGGAAGCCCCCTCAGAGGCGCCTGTTATCATTTGTTTACACAATGTTTTATTTATGTCACTCATGTCCTGTTTGGGAATTAGAACTTTTTTACTTTATTTTCCCTTTCCATTCTCTTTCTCTAGTCCTTGCTTTTTTCCTTTTCTACTTTTTCCTTCTTATTAGTTTTACACCCAAAAAATATTGAAATAGGACACATCTTATCTTCTTTTGCCCATTTTTTTTCTTCCTTCCTTCCTAGACCAAATGGTCGCACATAAGTAGAATATCTGTGTGATGGTTTGTATATGCTCGGCCCAGGGAGTAGCACTTTTAGAAGGTGTGATCTTGTTGGAATAGGTGTGGCCTTGTTGGAGTAGGTGTGTCACTATGGGCATGGGCTTTAAGACCCTCATCCTAGTTGCCTAAAAGTCAGTATTCTGCTAGCAGCCTTCAGATGAAGATGTAGAACTCTCAGTCTCCTCCTGCACCATTCCTGCCTGGATGCTGCCATGTTCCCGCCTTGATGATAATGGACTGAACCTTTGAACCAGTAAGCCAGTCCCAATTAAATGTTGTCTTTATAAAAGTTGCTTTGGTCATGGTGTCTGTTGACAGCAGTAAAACCCTAACTAAGACAGTAGCTAATAAAAATATTAGTTAACAGATTTCTTATTCCTTCATCTCTAGGGAACCCTAACTCTCACTGAAAACATAAATAGAAGAGCGAGTACAGAAATGCAAAGAGATATTTTTAAAAATATCTTGGAATTTTTTTTTAAAATATTTTAATGAATTCTAAGGGAATTTCAAACATGCATGCCATGTCTTTTTATCATATTTATCTCTACTTCTTCCTCTCACTCTTCCAAGATCCACCTCCCATCCACCCTGTTGCAGTAATTTTCACCCCCAATAAACCCGTATAAAAACACACACACTCCAGTCATTATATTTATAAACTATAAGCCTAGATTGAGCAGCTGTCACCACACCAACCTATTCCCCAGCTATGAAGCCCTTGCTCCCTGCAATTTCTCCCAGCCATGTGGTTCTGCTCCATCTTCTTCCTCCTCTCTCCTCCTCCCTCTCTTCGTCTCTCTGGTTTATTGGGGAGTGAAAATTACTGTAACACTACCCCTCAATTCCATGGTGTTTTTATAAATAACCCACCGAGTCCAATTTGTGTTCCTCATGTACTCCTGGGTGTGGGGCATCCACTGGCACATGGTCTTTCTACCAGGACCACATCCCTGTAAACTGTCCTCTCTCCATGAGAAGCCACGCATATCAAGAGCTCCTCAGCTGGGGGAGGAGCATGACTCCTCCCCTGTCTGTATTAGAATATGTTCACTGGCTTGATCCTCTGCAGGTTTGGGGCAGCAACTACAGCTGCTCTGTGTTCGTGAGTGCAGTGGGCCTGTTGTATCTGGAAGACACTGTTTTATTTAGGTCCTCCTCAGAGGAGGGGGATGATATAGCTGTTCCATTGGTGGCTAAGCACCTCACAGATGCTTATTTTATGAATTTTGACCAGTTGTGAGTTTCTACATTAATCACCTTCCACTGTACATAGAAAACTTTCTCATGAGGTCTGAGAACTATGCTGGTCTATGGGTATAGACCATGAATGCAGAGAACAGTTTGATATATGTCCATTTAGCAAAATGGTAGTCATGGGTTCACCACCAGAACCTGTGAGCTTCCCGACTATGGGTTTTGGATGATTTACCATACTTGGCATGCATGTCATCCCACGGAATAGGCCTGAAATCCAATCAGAAAGTGGTTGTTACCCCCACAATACTTGCGCCATTATTACATTCATGGCATATCTTACCACATGGGTAATTATTATAAGTTAATAGAAGGGCAAAATTGTTGATGGCCTTTCCCTCCAGCAGCCTGCATAGCACTTTCCAGTCCTGTGAAAGCTAACCGACAACGAGGAAAATAACTGACCAGTGTCAACTTGATTTCTCTGTCTCCTGTGACCAAAGGGCATGGTGTCTTCAGCAATAGGGACTTACCATCATTTCCCTGCCAATCAGCAACAATGACAATAGCATATATTGTTTGGGGGTTGTACCTGGGATAACCTAACCAACAGCCCAAGAAGAGGCATTCCATACCTGACACTTGGACTTTTTATTTGGCAATAAAATAAATACATTTTGTTTTTCCTCCCCCTTCTCTTCTCCTCCTCCTAATGCCATCCCTTCCCCTCCCCTCCCCTCCTTTCCCCTTCCCCTCCCCCCTCCCATCTCCCCATACCCCCTCACCCCTTACCCCTTCCCCTTCCCCCTCCCCTCTCCTTTCCTCTCCCTTCTCTCCTCTACCTTCCCCCCTCCTCCCCTCCCCCTTACCACTCCTCTACCCTTTCCCCTCCCCCTCCTTCCCCATCCTCTTCCCCCTACCTTCCCCTCCCCTCCCCCCTCTCGGCTTTCGGGAGAGGCATTATCCCCTCTGGAGGATAACCCAAATTAAACTCTTTCACACGAGTTTATGAGAGAGTAAGTTTCTATATGACTCTTTCAAATATCCTTAGTGCTGGCTATATCTCCTCCCTCCTGCTGGAAAGATTTCATTAAAGAATGAAGATTGGAGGTAGAGACTAGATGTGGGGCTTCGGGCTATTAGCAAGGAGACAACCCATGAAGGCTGACAAGGGCTCAAGAAGAGGCAGCTGCTGCCAAGCCTAAGGAAAGGGGGACCAAAGCCCACAAGTTGTCCTCTGACCACCATGTATGAACACTAAATAAGTGTAATTTTTAATCTTTTTTTTTTTAAGTAAAACTAAAGAACCTAATTTTTCACAAATTTTAATCATGCAAAACTAATGGATTCACTCCTTCCTCTCTTAGAACCAGGCTGTAAAATACTTATATCTGTATCCAGAGACCAATAGTACTCCCAGCCTTAATGGGTTAACTCCAATGATGATGAAAACAGAGACACTCAGCACTCAAGGTGTTAAGAAAAAGTAACAGTTTAGGGCTCAGCTCTAAACATGGCGTTTCTATCACTCCCTCTAAGGCTCTGCAAACGTTATGGAAGAAGGGTCATAGAGGAGGTACGATTGAGAGATTGGGAAGACGGAGAGAAAGGCAGAGAGGAGGTACAATCGATCGATCGACGATTGATGGATCGATCGACGATTGATCGATCGATCGGGAAGACAGAGCGAAGGGCAGGGAAATGCTGACTTCTGGACAGTAAAAACAAAAGGGAAAGTTGAGGGGTATGGGAGGTTGCCTTCACTGATTCCTAGTACAAATAAAGAGGAGGGAAGGAAAAGGAAAGAGAAGGGAGTATGGGGGAAGGGAGGGGAACGGGTGGCATTGGGAGAAGGAGAAGAGAAGCAGGAGGAAAAACAAAAGAAAATACGGTTCTAAATTGTGTGTTTCATACGTTCCATTATTAAAGAAGACAGCTGAGGTGACCACCCAGCTCTATTGGATGCTCACACTGATGAGTACATTGAGAAAATAGAAAATTAAGAATTATCTCTCTGTCTTTATTATATCTGTTAAAAATAATATGGTGTGGTATGAGAATCAGACACATGACACTTTACCAGAAGACAAGATGGATTTGTTCACTTCCCCACCTCCCCCCCACCACTGTTATCTCAAAACTTGTCACGATATAAGTAAGAGCTTTCTTGAGTAAGAGGAAAATGCACATTATGGAAATGGGAGGAGTAGAACGTTATTTATTTAGTAAATTAATTAATTGAAAATATTTTTACCTGATACATGTGCAAAAACATCTTGGAAACTCTTAAACGTGTTAAGATATATCTGGGCACCTATACTCATTTCTTTTATGAAGTGGCTTTAAAAAATAAAATAAAATAAATCCACGCCCACTCTTCTTGCTTGACATTCCATTTGCAATCCTCCTACACTCTGCATGATACCATCCTACGAAAGTTTCCCCAGCACGTGTGCCATTTGGCCAGAGGGTCCAAGGATGTCAGCACCGCCCTCCTCAACGTCAACCCTTGCAGCTGCGACTGAGGATCTTGGTCCTGCCTTTCTTGTGACCTAGTTATCATTTCCTGCATACCAAGAAGAGACTTGACTTTTCAGAGTAGAAAGTAGCCTGTCAGCGTCTTGTCTCGACAAATGCTTCAGCTCTTGAATGTCTTCCAGTTCCCAGGAGTGAGTAACAGCATGCTGGCATGACTGTACCTGAGCCATCCGATTCTCTCCTCCAAGCCACAAAACTAAGCTCACACAAGGGGTTTGAAGTAAGCGTATCCAAACCACCTGCTCACCAGGGTGTGATCAAAAAGGAGCATGGGGAGATGAGGAGAGTGGGAAGACAATACCTGGGAAACTGAATGCAAGAGACACAGGCACATTAGCCTCAGGCCAAAGGCACAGCCAGGAGTAGAAGTAAAGGTTTTGCTCCTCTTCCTGAGATTCTTCAATATCTCTTGGAGCCGGGCTTTCCAGTCATCCATTGTGTCTGGAGGCACCTAGAGTAGACAAGATTTCCAAGAATACCCATATGCTTGGGAGTCCTGGGAGTGTTAGAGGTAGCCTCACTTGTTAAAGTTTTGCTTATGGCCATCAGCTGCAATTCAGCTCTTCCAAGAACTGTGTAGAAGCCTCTGATCTATCTCCCCCGAGCCCTAGAGAGCACTCAAGGGTGTAATAAGTGTGTCTTCCCTCATTCCTAGAACAACCAGACTGTTGTCTTTCTTAGCTGTTGCGTCCTCTTTGTCACTCGGGCTGTAGTTAGAAGCCTGCTTTTCCGGGCAGTGAGAGGAAACAATTTGGGTCTTTTCTGTGAACACCCAGAGGGTCTTCGTTCCTCACACCACATAGTCGTCCCCACCATCACATCTTTGTCTACTTAGTGCCTCACAGAAGCTGCTGAAGTTCATAAAAGTCTATACCATGATCTAAATACATTGGGTTACTCCCACCTTATTTCCAATACCAATTAATCACTGATTCTTTTTCATGCTTTACCTCCAACTATGCTTTTTCTCCCCGACCTCTGCAGTCTGGTCTCAAGTTTCAGTCACAGAATCAAAGAATAGTAGGATAGCAACATGACAGAAGAACCTGTCTCCAGTGTTGTACTTGGTCACCTCAAGGGAAGGAAAAGATGTTGGCATATCATACCAGGTCATCTTTCCTAGGGGACTATTTTTCATTTTAAAAGCAAGTCACCTTTTAAAAAAGTTTTACTACATTTATTATTTATGTAAGTGCATACCACAACATACATGAGTGGGATCAGACTACAACTTGCAAGAGCTGGTTCTTCCCTTTTACTGTGTGGGTCCTGGGCATTGAGCTCAAGTCGTCAGGATTGGCAGAAAGCACCCTTAGCTGTCATCTCACCAGCCTCTAATTCATTTTTAAAATGTCCATCAATAATATATGCTATTAGAAATTTTCAGTGTTTTATTTCAGGATCACTGTCATCCGGAGACTTCAACAGAACCAACTTCTCAGAGGAATTGGTTTGCCTTGTGGTGCCTGGGGGCTCAGTTCCCGATGGAGTAGAGATTAGGGTCCTACAGATCAGTTAATGGTGTGGGAGCCTGTGGTAGGGGTTGTTCAGATTACTGACAACAGAGCAGAGAGAGTCCTCCACCAACCAGGAGCTGGGCATAATCTTCAAAGGCCTCCCTCTACTGATCTACTTCCACCAGCTAGGTACCATACCTAAAAGTCCCACATCCATCCCATAACACCACCAGCTAGGGAAAAAGCATTAAATAAATAAATACGTAAATAAGTCTGTGAGAAACATTTCAGATTCAAAAAGTAACAGACTAGGTTAAATACTCATATAAGAAAATGCTAGTATATGATTTTGAAACATATTTTTATTTGACTTGGCTGTAAGAGGTACTTTACCGAGAGATGTGACCCAGCATTCCTGCTGCTGTGATTGGCTCTCTCAGTAGACCCGTCTCTCCCCAAGCGTCACTCTGCATTTGTCCTTGAACTTGGTTCTGTCCTGGAGCATCATCAAGTTTTGCCACTGGAAGCTCTTAAGCCAGTCTCAGAGGCTATTGCCTCAGGGCAGATGAAGCTGGCCAGAGCTATAAGGTCAGCTCAGGCCACGCAGAGCTCAGGTCTAGGGAGGAGGCGGGGCAGGTTGTGAACAGAAGCCGAGCAAGGCCCTTTATGTACCTCAGGAAGACTTTGCTATGATATTACTATGTCCGTGAAATGGGGTTGGGAGAGAGGAACAGCAGAAAGGGCCAGGCTGGAATTAAAGACCTGAGCATCAAGCACCCAGCCCCACACCCTTGGTGGCCTCAACCCAAATGGTTTAGGCCAAGGGTAGCCATGGGGTCTCCTATAGTCCCTGGAAACAAGGGTAAACATCCTTACCAAGTAATGTAGTAATGTTCAATTTTAACAAAAACTTTTATCAGGTCTTCTCCACATATGCTGTGTTTTTCTTTCTTTCTTTTTTTTTTTTTTTTTTTTTTTTTTTTTGGTTTTTCGAGACAGGGTGTGTTTTTCTTATTAGTACACATTAATTGTAAAATGTTCAGGGTGTCAATGGATCATTGCTGTATATGTCATTGCTGTATATTCATGCACAATATTTAATCTACCTGCCCAATATACACACACACAGACGCACACACACACAGACACACAAACATACAGACGCACACACACACACAGATGCACAAACATACAGATGCACACACACACAGAGACGCACACACACAGACACACACACACAGAGACGCACACACAGAGAGACACACACACAGAGACGTACACACACACAGAGTCACACACACACACAGATGCGAGCATACACACACACACACAAATGCACACACACAGACGCACACACACAGAGACGTACACACACAGAGACACACACACACAGACACACACACACAGAGATGCGCTCACACACACACACACACTGTACACAACCTTCTATGTTCTCGATCCCCTTCTCCCTCTCATTTCCTCCTTCCTCTTTACTCCTACTACTCCAGGGGAATGGCTTTTGACTTAAAATATTTTCCCTTAAGCAAGAACATGTTGCAGGAGCTAGATCTGAAGAAGTTAGAGGAGTCACAGTTGGGGGAATTTTATAGAGAGAATGAGATAAAGAGATTTTACAGAGTCGTAACTGAATTTGAAATTTAGAGAAATAACAAAATATATATTGGGCAATAGTTAGGCAGCACAGAGAAGGAGACTCACGAACACTACTCCTAGCTGGGAGGCTATTGAAAGTTAATGGCTCCTGGGGTAAGGGCAGTCAGTTTTCTTCGGTGATATGGCCCACAGTAGGGTGCTTGTGTTCTAACGGATATTCCCACATCTAGCACTAAGTGGATTCAGTGAGTTATAATAAATAAATAAACAAACAAACAAACAAACAAATAAATAAATAAATAAATAAATAAATAAATAAATAAATAGGAAAGGCAGACATGAAGTTGGAAGGACATGGGAGAGGGTTGCCAAAAAGAGTTGGGAGTTTGAAGTGGGGAACAGAAGGTGAAATATGTTCTAAGTACAATATATGCACATATGAAATTACCGAAGAATAAACATAATTTAAAAAATAAAATGAATAGTTTGAAAGTTTTTCTTACTTGAAGCACTTTGGAAAATACAAAACCTTAACTTGCCTCTACAAAAAAAATCCATCATTAAGATGCACTTTATTTGTAAACATTTTAAATGTGTATATTTTTTCAGTGCCGTGTGAACAAAGGCTAGAGATCACAAACACCTTTGCCTTACGTCGGCTCCAACAGAGCACTGGGATCCTAGAATATTAAGATCTAAGAAGAAAACTATCTCTTATGTGAATAAGATGACGCCTACCAAGCTTAGATGACTTATGTAGGCATGTCATTAGTCACTGGGATGTCTGGCATCTCAGGAATCACGGATTTCCCAACTACCTCATCTTGCTATTCTAACATCTGAAGAATCACACACACACACACACACACAACTCATTACCTATCAAAAGACATTCTAAACAGTCTAATATAAATCCACATTTGAGAGCAGGATGAACATAGAAGACATAGCAACTATTAAATGAATAAGGTTTTCTAAAAATAAAAGTAGACAGAGCGTAACAGTTCTTTGATACTTTAGGTTCTGTATTAAGTCCCTCACAGAACCAGTTTCCACTTGCTCTCAAGATATCACCTCTGCTGAAGTTGAACTGGAGTCCTATGTCAAAATAAAATAAAATATACAGAGTTCTCTACGTAACATTTTATTTATATTTGCATAAGTCTCGAGGTACATATATCTGTACCTCTCTTAGAGATAACAAAGCTAGTGAACTGAGTAACTTGTTTAAAGGCTCCAACTACTAATGACAGATCTTGGTTCTGAATCCACCCAGATTCCCTGTTCACATGGATCTATGCTGCTGTCTGCCCATCCATATTGGCTATGGGGAGTCTGTGAGGGTGATTAGATCTCTGGGCTCTGAGCACCACAGTAAGTGTTTGTTCTAGTGGGCTTTCTGTTGCTATTTATAAACACAATAACCAAAAGCAACCTGGGGGAGGAGAGGGCTTGTTTGGCTTACACAGCTCAATCATAGTCATTACTGAGGGAATTCACAACAGGAACAGAAGCAGGAACCAGGAAGGAAAGCTATTTACTGGTTTTGCTCCCTTAGAAAACCCAGGATGAGCTGCCCAGGAGCAGCATTGCCCAAACTGAGCTGGGCATTTGCAAATCCATCATTAATCAAGACCATGCCCCACAGGTGTTCCAACAGGACAGTTTCCCAGGTAACTCTAATTTATGTCAATCTGACAAAAACTAGCCAACACAGAAGTCAAGCCCAAACGCACACTGCCAGTCTGCAACTGAATTCCGAGTTCAGAAGTGACCTGGTTTCTTCCTACACTTGAATGCTTTGCTAGGCTTCTAGCCTCATGACCTTGCTTTTGTCTGTTGCTGACCAAGTTTTACCAACCTCCGAAGGCATTGCTCGGGATAGCTCAATCTTCTCTGAGGTATTGGCTCTCTCTTCTCAGTGTTAGCTGCAGAAATTACAAACTGAAGGATTAACCTAATATTTTTTAGGTACCTAGGGACTCCTGGGGATAGGCTACAAGAATGTTCTCACGCTGCTGCTGTTGTGGGTAAAAGGTTGGGTTTCTGTGTTTATGTCTATTTTCCTTGAGAGTTAGTTAGTCCATAGTTTTCATTAAGAGTCCTTAAGGAAGATAAAACTCAAAAGATCTAAAGGTCTGAAGAATTCTTTCAAATGTTTCTTTAAGCACTTGAATTTTTTTTAATTTTTAAAAAAATTAGAATAAAAGAAAGAAATGAAGCCGGGCGGTGGTGGCGCACGCCTTTAATCCCAGCACTCGGGAGGCAGAGGCAGGTGGATTTCTGAGTTTGAGGCCAGCCTGGTCTACAGAGTGAGTTCCAGGACAGCCAGGGCTACACAGAGAAACCCTGTCTCAAAAAAAGAAAAAAAAAGAAATGGGGGAAAAGACTAATGCTTGTAATTTTAGTAATTTCCTAGCCTACCATGAAAAGGATTTTAACTGTCCAGGATTTTCTGGAACATATAATGTGCCCGGAATTACTCTCCATTGCTTCCTATGGAGGACTACAGGATTCCTGTTATTTGGGCTGTGGATTCCCGGCCCTGATATTTCCCTCTTCTCCCCATTCAGATGTCCAGGCCTGACTGTGTCCACGTACTCCTCACTAGGAAACCTAAGTGATAACTGTTCCCAGGCTCTTATCGCAGGTTTTCCTCTCCAGGCCTGACTGAGCAAGTAATTTCCTAATGCTGGGACCAATGCCAATCAGTTCTTTAAAAAAAAAAAGAAAATTAAAATCCCCCAAAGAAAAACCCAGACATATTAAGAAACGTGAAGCATGTTAACCCAATTTATTCTCTGTGTCTATTTCTCCTATCCCAAGCATCAATAAGAAATGTAATGTTGATTTGGGATGAAGGTGGTGCAATGTTCAAGTCCATCCACAGTCAAGTTTCAATACAATGAGCAACTTTAGCCTTTTATAACTCAACATTAAAATCAGCGGAACACTAAGAATCAGTCCAAGGTGTTAAAACTACTGCAAAGCAGTCTAGAGAACGATGATCTCAAACTATTCTTTATCAATGACTCTTAGGCACATATATGTTTTCTTTTTTAGTTAGATGGATCAATATTCTTCTAATTCCATACAGTGTGTCTTCTAGCCCTGGAAACAGATGCATGTAGGCACATTCAGGGGGTCAATTTTCCAGCCCCTAATTCTCAATAATGACCAAGTTTGGAGTCATATGCAACCAGCATAAAACCTAAGGTTCTTCACTGGTGTCAGTATGATTGTTTCCCACTGTCTCCCAGGTTCAGAGGCATCTTAGACCTGGCTAAGTTGCAGAAGCTCCTGCTGGTTCAGGGTTTCATTTCCCAAACCAGGAAATGATCCACTTCGAATGTCCTATAAACTCTACCAAACCCACCCCTCACAACTGTACTTCCTCCACGAGAGAAGAAGAGCAGAAGGGTCATCCTTTCAGAGCTCACCTTGCCATTACTGTCAGAAAGATGTTGCCATGGTTAACACTTCTATGATGTTGAGGGTTCACTTTCACTGTGTTATATGGTTCTGGAAGTGAAGCAAGCACAAGGAGGCAAGAGAAAGTCCAGATGAGGCTGAAGCAAGTAGAAGGGCAAGACAGTCCTTTCTATGATGCAAACGGGATCTCAAGATAGCACTCAATATTGGAGTAACTCCAGCTGGGCATGCATTAGAATCACCATGGAGTTTGAAAATTAGACTTTTCCTTTATGTAAGATAAATTCTTGTGGAATATAAAGAAATCCCATTCTCTATTAACATAGTAAATGAACTCTTACTGTCTGATAGGAGTTTGAGTTTGGATGTTGTTGCTGATGTTTATAGTTAGTTTGTTTGTTTGTTTTTCTCCATGTCCCATGAGCCTAAGACCAACCTAAGCAAGAGCTGCACCAACTTCTAGCATGACAAGCAGCTCATATAAATTCTTATTCTGGCTTCTTATCATTGAAGCCTCACCCAGTGGCTCATGGGTTATTAATTTCTAGAAGGAAAAAAAAGGAGGAACTTTTTTTCTAGTCTAGCAAACACATGGTACTTACATTCCTCTGGTAGCAAGCCCAGTCCTTCGTGATCTTTAAATATTAACTCATGAAACACAAAGCTTCCAGGCTCGGGGATTTTGAGGTGAGCACTCCTCCTGAGAGTCACATTTCCAGCTCTGGGGATTTTGTATCCACTGTTTAGTCTCCTGTTTCTCAGAAATATTTGGAAACTGTTCATACCTAAGTCTCGGGATTCTTGTTTAAATGAAATTGTCTAATCTTTGTTCGAAATCAGACTTTATGACTGTGGAGGATGGGCATTAGCTCTGTTTTATTGAGAGATGAGATCCAAGCCTAGATAAGTCAAGATGAAAACCTAAGTCTGCCTGGCTCTAGAACTCATGTTCATTCAGCAACAGCAAAGTGCAGAACTGAGCATAGAAGGAAGATGAACATACTGAGGCTACTCTGCTGTGATTTCCACAGTGTTGAGCGCCCTCCAGGCTCAAGATATCCAGAAGTGCACTGTCCCTCCCTCACACACAGCCACGTTGAGACCAGTAAATTTGGGAATTGTACTAGCTGACAGTGAATTATCCAGGCAAAGGAACATAGTACTTGGACATTTGCAATGAAAGGAATAGGAGTATCCAATAATAAATAATATTATACATATATGTAATATGTCCTGTGAGTATACAGTGAAGGGGAATCTAGCAAAGACAGCCAAGCTGTTTCTTCATGATGAGGCTACAGTTCCTGGATTAACATGCTAAGAATAAAATGGTTTAAGAAGAATCAGGGAAGGTGCCAGGACTGAGAGATGACCATAACCCCAACAATGAGAATCAGGAGCCAGGAACACATGGTCAGGTTGGGCAAGGCAGAAATTCCATTATCACTAGAGACAATGAAGGTCAATATTGAATGGTCTTGGTTAATTCGGTTGAACCATATACTTTGGCAGTGTGTTTTCAGAGGTGTTTGTATATGCCAGCTCCCAGAGTGGAATGTGATGCATTTCTCATGAGCATTTACCTATAGAACTACGTTTCTGTTCCTGAATAGACATCTGTTATTGTCTTCTAAAACATGAAGGAATAAGAAAGAGTGGGGCCGTGTTTCTCACATCCTCTTTCTGCCTCCACAATTGAAAAATCACGTGTTAACAGAACTAGGTTGTGACTTCCCAGTGGATCCAGGGATCCAAGCCATGCAGGGACCCTACCACATAACTGGGAGCCCATAAAACTGCAGCACACACGAGGTGAAAATGTGACTCTTGCCTTGCATAACTTCTCATTCTAACACCATGGAGTCTTTTCTTTTTCTTTTTTAGAGATTCACTTATTTTATTTATACGAGTACACTGTAGCTGTCTTCAAACACACCAGAAGAGTGCATCAGATTCCATTACAGATGTTTGTGAGCCACCATGTGGTTGCTGGGAATTGAACTTAGGACTTCTGGAAGAGCAGTCAGTGCTCTTAACCGCTGAGCCATCTCTCTAGCCCCTACCATGAAGCCTTTTCAAAGGAATGGCAAGACCTTCTCTTCGACTGCACTCCAAATACAAGCAGCATCTCCATAGCAGTTCTGCTGGCTTCTTCCTCAGTCATTAAAAATAAAATGTGGCTGAGCCACACCAAAGAAAAACAGATCAGCAAAACCCAAAAGTACTCATGTGTGCATCAAAATAGATCCTCAAAAACTTAAGCTAAGCAGGGAAAGCCAGACACAGCAGGTAATGCATTAGAGTTATGTGTTTGATGAAAAATGCCCTTAGCAGACAAGTCCACAGAGAGTCATCAGAGCTGTAGTTACAGGAGCTGGAGGCAGAGGCAAAACAGTACGCTTCAAGGAACATGGGAATTTGGTCCTAATGGAGTTGCTGACTCAAATGGTCTACTGGGCTGGCAAGATGGCTCAGCAGATGAAGGCCCTTGCTGCCAGGCAGAGGATCTGAGTTTGATCCCTGGGTCCCACATGGTAAAAGGAGAGAAGCAAGTCCTCCAGGCTGTTCTCCGGCCTCCACATGTGCACCCTGGCACCCACTTGCTCCATGTGGAAACAGGCATGCATATACACAACAAGTGAATGAAGTGTAATTTTAAACATTCAGAACCTACTAGGGAGCTCCTACGTGTGGCTTGCCTGGGGTGGGAGGGCGATGGCCCTCAATTGCTGGGATAAGGAGAGCCTTCTCTTCCTGATAGCCCCCTTCTCTTTTTCTCCTGGTAGCCCATATCATTTTCTGTCACAGTATTACTTTCTTCCTGCCATGCACACAGAACGCCAGTCAGTTCTAAGAAGGAAATGACTTACTCACAGCATAATTCTTGAATCTCCCCAAAATTCCTCCAATCCAGAAAATGGTCATGGATGGTATCCATGCTCCTTTACCAGACATTCAGAGATGGAGGTCACTGACTATTCCTGTAATTCCAAGGAAGGATATGGAGAATTGTACGTGAGTAAGAAGGACAGACAAGAAGACAGTGTCCTTCTCACGATTAATGAAAACTCTTTTACATACTCTAAGACTTGAATACTTTTTAAATTAAACTTTTTAAATTAAATTAAATCATGAAACAGGAGCCAGATGCAATGAAGAACTTCAGTTCCCTAGGAAGCAGAGGACCAGACCTCCACTCCAGGACGTCTAATCCTAGAGCTGATCCTTCCTGCTGATTTTACTTTAGATAAAACATAAAATGTTAGAATACAAGAAAGGCATAAAATTATTCATCACTTTAAAATTACATTCACAATCAAAAGAAGAGAAGACACCAAAGGAAAAGCTGGAGATAACGGTCACCCATTCTTGAAAAGTAACTACTTAAGCACAATGATATGAGCAGGTTTTTCACATTGTTGGATTCTGAGAAATGCTATGCTTCCAACGAGGGCACTCATCTTACAGGTCAAGGTCCTCTGTCCCCATTAGCCTTCCACCCTTATCCCTTTAATACTAGAAGATAATTAATTCTACAGAGAATACACGTGCCATTGGTACCAGAAATACGTTCAGAGAGGTAACTGATTTTGTAAGCAAAACATTTTAAGTGGGAAAAGTCACCAGGAGCAAGGGCAGGTGGAGGGTGGAGCACTCTAAGGGGTTTTGTATTTTAAAAACAACCAAAATCCGGCTGTGATGAGATAGTTGGGGGAGATGGATGGACATACTAGGAGCTCCTGTGACAGGTGTCCCAGATGCTATCCAACACATAGGAAGAAAGACAGCAGATGTAACGGGTCCCCACCTATCACATTGTTGGTGTTAGATCCTAGGAAGCAGAGCTTTGCCCCAGATACACACACAGCATGGGGATGGGAACGGTGGTTCAGTGATCTCTGGGGATGACTGTGTGTTTGACATGACTTGAAGAGGCAACAGGAAAGTGTGAACTTCATTCACTCTGCACAACCTGGTGACACGGACCAAGGAACAAATGAATGTGACTCTTTCATTTCCAAAGGCATTCTCCTTCACTCTCTCTCCCTAACCCCCTCCTCTTCTGTTCTTTATTCTTTCTGTATATTGAGAGCCATGATTGTTTCTTTTTTTTTTTTTTTTTTTTTTTTTTTTTTGGTTTTTCGAGACAGGGTTTCTCTGTGTAGCCCTGGCCGTCCTAGAACTCACTCTGTAGACCAGACTGGCCTCAAACTCAAAAATCCGCCTGTCTCTGCCTCCCAAGGGCTGGGATTAAAGGCATGCGCCACCACCGCCCGGCCATGATTGTTTCTTGAAAGATCTCAAAAGGTATGGTACTTAGAGGAGGGATCAATAATGACCTCCCAAAATTATGTAGACTTAACTTAGAGCGTACAGTTCATGGAACAGAAGAAAGGGGGACTGAATCTAGCAAAGTCTTTCAGTAAGTAATGAGCAACAAAAGCAAGTGTCTAGCCCCAAATAAAGCAGCTAGTTAAAATTTGACTCAAATCTCCTGTTTTTCACATCCATGCGAAAGAAATTCAAACTTAACCACTTAAAAATCCACTTGTGCCTGACTTAGTGCCACACCACATTTTCCAGAATGTTCATTCTCCCACTAGGAGGAAGGGAGATATCCTTTGAAATCCAACCAACCACCTTGCTCAATAGAGCCTGGGATTCATCTTCTCTGAAGGCATTCAGCTGGGCAAAACAACTAAAGAAGAACACATAGATAGGTAGATCCAGGAGCAGTTAGACAAGGAAAAGAAAGTTTTAGAAATGAAGACACTCTGAGGAAAATACCCATAACCACCCATAACACAAAGCTGGGTGGAATTACCAGATAGCATCACGGCTGTGTTAACCATAAGGACAAGCAAACAGAATCATTAGCAATGTGGTAAGATAAATGAGACAATAAAATTATTCTATGAAAGTTTGCTTTCATAGAAATGCAAATGCTTCATTTGCTAATGGGTTGATCACCTCAAGAGTTTTCAACAGGACCTTTGCCTTGAGAAGATAACAGTTCCCAGTGCCTAATCTTGGCTCTTAGGGTGGTTATGTCAGCCACATAGTTTGCAAACAAGCTCTGATCTTGTTAAGATTTCCCCCTGACTAAACACAAACCTCTGAGTCATCAGCAGGATCTATGTTAAAGGAAAGGTGCTGTGGGCTGACATAGAATGGCTACTAAAGACGCCTAGGCCCTAGCCCCTGAGACCCATGGATGCTACCTTACCCGACAGAGGGAACTCTGAAGATCTGATTAAGGTTATCTTGGCTTGTCAGGATGGGCCTTAAAAGTTCCTCTCCAGTGGACTTCTGAAGTGGAGGCAGCTGCAAAGCTCACTGCAGAGGAGATCATTGAAGCCAAGGTTGGGAAGTTCTATTAGTTAAGGATACACAAGGCCTTCAAGTGCTAGAAGAAGCTAGAGAACAGACTCTGCCTGCAGGAGGAGCCATTCCTGCTGTGACAGGATTTCTGCCCCATGAGACTAGTGCAGGACCTCTGACTTATGGAGCCTCAAAAGAGCAAAGACAGCTCATTATAAGCCACCAACTTGTGATTATTTATACAATTTCAAGAGATTACCAGAGGTAGTACATGGGATTGATTTTATCACATAGAAGCTATCAGAGTAGTTGCAGTGCTGGAGGTGGAGTAGAGGAAGCTCCCCCAGCCTCTACTTTGACCCCGGAGGCCTGACTCTCAATCTATTAGCAGTACCCACAATGCCTTTCTCACACCACCTCGCTAGAGACCCTAAGCATGAGTCCCGTGCCTCAAGAATTTTGAAAAGAATAAATGACGTTAGAATGTAATATTAATGTGTTATTGATGATAAGTCATCCTGGAAAGTTTTCCAAGCCATTTTCTGTACTCTTTCATTTGTCATTTCAATTGCTTTCTTTCAAGTTAAGTAAAAATCAGATATGCTTATGGTATGTTTTGATATACACATACATTGTAAAATGGCTAAATCAAGCTATTGAGGTATATACATTTCCTTAACGGTGACCTTTTATTTTTATCATTTTATGATAGGAACACGAAACCTACTTTTATCAGTTTTCAAGTACACAATATATAATGTGTTTTGGCATAGATAAGAAAGAGGGGTTTTTTTTGGGGGGGGGGATTCCTTTTTCTTTTTAAACATGATCTCATCATGTCAATGTGTAGCGCAGGGTAACTCAGTAACATGAGCCCCTTGCCTCAGCTTCCCAGGTCTGAGATGACAGGTGATCACACTCCACCAACTGTAGTCACCAGATGTTCAATAGATCTCTCGAATGTATCATTAGCAGAAGCTTTGTGTCCTCTTACCAACATGCACTTTTAAATCACAAAAAACTTGAAAACATCTACAGTTCAGCCGTATAGATTCTCCCATGAACTGCAACAGGAATGGAAGACTATGGCCCTATGGTTGTATTTTTAAAAAACATCTATTGAGACATAATTACCAATGAGCTATAATTAAGGGATGGACCTTTTGGGGGTGATAGGTCACAAGGGCTCTACCCTCATAAGTGGAATTAGTGCTCCCATAACAGAGACCATGGAGAGAGAGCTAGTCCTTCCTGACGTATGAAGACTTAATCAAGTCGTCATCTGCATGAAATGAGATGCACAGGCACTGGGTCTGCCAATATCTTGATCTTAGACTATGCAGTCTTCATACTGTGAGAAATAACCATCTATTGCTTATGAGCTAGCTACTCCGTAGTATTTGGTTATGTCTGTGCAAATGGACTAAGGCAAGTAATGTTTCAGAGTTACACTACTCTGCATCTTATACTTCTGGGCTCTTCTTTGTAAAGTTTGGTGTCACAGAGATTATCCCGGGGTGAGACTATATATCCCAATCAACTTGCAAGCATGTCCAAGTTGTTGACATTGTCATTAACAAAGTTTACTCTTAAAGAAACCTACAAACTAGTTACAAAATTACAATGAAACAAATTTCATAATGTTTTAAACACATGTCTGATTTAGTATTAGATCACGTTCATAGCTGTCCTTGGTCAGTTACAGCCCGTGGACATGCCAGGAGGTCTGTGCCTGACCAGAGTCCCAGCTTCAGAGCTAGCCATCTGCAGCAGCCTCGGAAGGCAGGACAGATGCCTTAGGATCCCAGAGCATTGCTCAGCTGCTGGGTCTCTTCTCACATTTCCCTATCCTTAACTATGACGGGCTAAGCCGTAACATTTCAAAAGGTCAAGAGCATGTAAGGAAACAACAAACTGAAGACACCTCACACCGTCCTTTGTCATTTCTTCACTGGGTATAAAAGTGCTTACAAAGTTCCTCCTCTCTATGTAAAGAAGAGAAAAATAGCATCATGTACCCGGAGGAGCAGTGGAGACAGGGGAGTGCTGGTATTTCTTTACAGAGAGGAATGGCACTTCATCACAGGCCAGACAGTCTGTGTTTGGTTCCACTTGCTCTTCTTGTTTTTGCAAAATATTTCAAAAGCTCCCAGACCACCCCCAGTTTCATCACATGCTGTCAGGTTTCAAATCCAGTGGAGAAACTGATTCAAGGAGCACTGCAAAACCACAACACTGACTTCAAGGAAACATGAGGTTGAACTGCTTTGCCCACACTGTCTGGCTTGTATCACATTTCGTAAATATTCTTAGCACCCAGAAAAAATATACTATCAGTCTTTAGAAAAATACCAATTTCTTATAGTTTTAGTCATCTCAGCTGGCACTGTGGTTTTTCCAACTAAAGCTGGTGTCAATGTTGAAAGTGCTTTTTAAACAACTATTGTTTGTGCTCCAAAGCAAAAAGGAATGTACTAGAAGATATGCAAGCTTTTGTTGCTGGGGTTATAATGGCAGGCAATTTTATCTGTCTTGAAGCCTCTCTTACATATACTTTATTTTTGTCATGGGACACAAGGAATTTATGTTTGATAGTCATTTGGTACTTCCAACTAGCAGACACCGGTTAACTATCCCCCAAAAAGCACTGAGATTTAAGGATGCAGAGAGGTTTCCTTGGACTGGGCTAAGGGCGGTGGACAAACACTGTTTTGCAGAATGAGGGGTCTCCAAACCTCTTGTAGGTCACTCCCCACCACCTGCTTACCCAGTGAATAATGTGCTCCTATGTCCATTTTCCTGGAAGTCACCAGGGAAATTATGTAAAATTCAAATTTCTCTACATGATCAAACCTCTTCAGTGACTTCCCATAAGCTCAGCATGCAGTCCGGGCCCCTTACTAGCCCCCCACGAGGTCTCCCATAATGTGGCCAACACAGCCCATTAGCCTCCTCTCCACAAGTGGCTCAAAAACTGTAATCTTTGTTCCTTGGCACACATCTGCTCCCTATGCTTATCTTCCAGAATAATCACCTTAATTTCTATTCCAATTCAGTCTCTTCCAGAGAGCCACTGTTAATTCACCTTGATGAGTCGCCTCCCTTAGTGTACTTACCACTTCTGACCATTAGGTGGCAGCACTGGGCTGTTTTTCAGCGCTCTTCTCAGAAGGGCTCTGCAAACAACTAGTTAAATGAGCCCCTCATTAACTTCCCTCTTGCCTCTGTGTGCCTTATTTTCCTTCTCTGTAAAGCATAGATAACAAAATCTGTTCCACGAGATTTGTGTGTGGATTATATGAGGCAATATAAACGAGCTCCAAAATTGCCACAATGAAAGCTCAGTTTGAGGGCCGCGTTGTTATTTAAGTCTGTGTTTAATGTCAGTCTCCTCTAGTCTAGCCGACTGGGATTAACCTTTCCTGTTTAAATTTGAATAGCAGAAAATCCATTGCACTTCACAGGACTCTCTTAGCACCATCCCTACGGCTGCATATTTATCAGAATATCCGAGCAGTTTCCTAGCTATTTGTAAAACTCTCTTTGTCAACTGTCTGTTTAAAGTCAGTGTCTTCTTATTTCTCTTCCTTGCGTGAAGGTTTCAGCTCAGTGATCACGCCTCGTCCCTGCTTCAAAGCCCTCTTGACAGTGGTTAAAGAATGAATGAACACTCTTGCCTAGTTCACCAGAATCCCTGAGGATCACGGGGGTCATAATTAATTTTCAGACATCCTCACGGTGGATCCTGCCCAAATGCACACTCTCTGTACCTCCTCTTACTACGGTGGAGCTCAGATATGGCTTCTGGCTAGAAGGCACTTCTCCCCTTCTCTGACATACTTCCCTCTCCGTCATAAGCCCCCCCCCAACACCCTCAAATCTCTTCTTCTCCCTATGTTCATCGCACCTTGTATACGACTTGTTAGTAGAGATTTATTGTACAACGTATGGCAATATTTAACAACAATGTATTTTATTCTTGCCAAAACAAGTCATTTGCTGTCTCCTAGTTGTTGGTGCTGACGTCTGACTCTATGAAAGGAATTTCATTCAACTACTACTACTTGATAATTCCCCGGCCCTCAGGGAACTGTGTCATGACAGTGCTCAGCCCTTTCACTCACAAGTGTGAAGACAACTGCATTCCTTCCAACCTAGAGCTATCTGTGGGGTTTAGTCATCGTCTTCACCCATAAAGTTGAAGTTCTGAAACCCACTCATGTCAAGCAATGCCGCTGCAGTGGGGCTCTTAGCCAGGGAAGGTCCAAAGAAAACTCATTTGCACTGAGCATTATTCATGCTAATAGCATAGCTAGAAAAATGCAGTTTTATGAATTATATATGTATATTTTTAATTGAGTTGTCTTTTTAAAATAAAAATTAATTCTGGAGTAGTGGTGTGTGCCTTCCATCCCAGCACCAGGAGGCAAAAGCAGGCAGGATTCTATGTGAATTCAAAGCCAGCCTGGTCTACATAGCAGGTCTCTGTTCAGCCAAGTCTGAAGAATAAGATCCTGGATCAACCAGTGGATAAAGGGCTCAGTGGGTGAAATAGCTTGGTGCTCAGGCCGGAGTCCCAAGTCAGAGCCCTGCAAAGAGAGAGCCAACTCTGCACAGTTGACCTCTGACCTTCACACATATGCGCTCTCTCTCTCTCTCTCTCTCTCTCTCTCTCTCTCTCTCTCTCTCTCTCTCACACACACACACACACACTTGTAATAGAGCCACCAGAAATGTTATTTCTGTGTGTTATAAAAATAAAGAAGAAAAAAATTTAAATGTTGTATTTTCCACTTTATGATGGATCTGCCACTTTATTCCGCACACATACAAACAAGATGCCCTGCCAAGGACAAATATAAAATGAAGGAACAAGAAAGACAGCATAGTAAGGAGTGGGTTTTACACAGAAAAAAATCTACAGTGTCACAAAAAGGCATTAATTTCCTGTCTGTGCAGCTGAATTCACCAGCAATGTTACTGCCAGCAATGGACCAAGATCACCAAGGTGGTCTCATATGTTAATTTTGTCTTGCGGCATCATAGTCATCTTAGCTTGTGTGAAAACACTCCACAATGTCTTCACAAGCACCCAAAGGCATATTTTCCAGACCCCGCCCCCAAAATCCTCAGTACATATTTTTACAAATAAAGGTGTGAGGTTCCGACCTGAACGTTGGACACAGACCACGATCCCGAATGGCGAAGAGATGTTAAACCTCCGATAAGATCTCAAAACAAGCTGAGGTGTGTCTCGGGAGAGTCAGCCAATCCATCCCTTGAAATGATTTAGACAGAAAATGCCTTTGTTCGTAGGTTTGAGCATTAAGGGATGGCAAGGAGGGACGAGGAAGGAAAATAACTCTTAAATGTGCTATAAACATTATTATACTGATGAAGGACTGATATTGATCATTTAAAACACTGTATTTCTGAATTGCCACCAACTATGGACAAGAGCTATCTTAAGGACCAGAGAAGGCCATCTTTTCACTGGGATACAGGCAAAGTTTCTACCCGCCAACCTTACCTACCTCTTTTTATCATTATGCATAATCTTTTATTTTGAGAATCTGTAAATCCATTTTAAACCATGCCTCAAAATATTATGGGCGGATGTTTGAGCGAAATATTGGCAGAGGGTCAGGTCACTTGATAAAGCAGCCATGGGGCCTTTTCCAACAGGAAGTAAACGGTTCCAGGTTTCTGAAACCAAAGAAATTGAATTCTGGGAAGTTCAAGCAAAGACACGGCCTTTTTTTTTTTTTTTTTAACTTATTTGGATGAAATGTAGACAGTTTTAGCTTAGTATTTGTTTGCTTGCTTCTGGAGATTACGCCTTGTTTCACAAAGAACTTGAGATCACTCAGAACACATGCAGGAAGGGAAGGGTTGAAGGCCTAGAATACAGGAAACACGCAGCTATGAAAAGCAGTGGAGAAAGAAATGCACAGAAGTGGCCATTGTGTACTCCTACTTAGTGCTACAGTGTATAAAAGCTGGGTTCTAAGCTTCTTCTCAGCCGGGATCAAGACAAACAAGTCATCAGATACATTTACCACTGCCTTCAAGTCATAGACATGCTCAGCTTGCTCGGGGCCTTAGCCAGAACACAGGCTAAGCTATGACCCTTTCTCACACATAAGGCTAACAGCTTTCATTTATTTTTTTAATACTTATTTATTTATGCATATGAGTGCTTTGGTGCACGTATGTAGGCGCACCATGTGTATACCTGGTACCCGTGGAAGCCAGAAGAGACATCAGACCCCTTGGAACTAGAATTTTGGATGGTGGTGGGCCACGATGTGGGTGTTGGGAGCCAAACCTGGACCCTCCTGCTCTTAATCACTGAGCCATCTCTTCTGATAGCTGATTTCTTATTGGACACCAAAAGACAATCATAAGTTACTGTGGTCTCATTTTTTAAATTAATTTTAAAATAATTTTAATATATATCCAATTCAATATAAAATAACAGAGAGCAAGGTCTTCTGTGTTATTAGATTTTATGTAAATATTATGCTTCCAAATCTTATTTTCTTTTCTCATTAGTCCTGAGACCTCAATCCATGCCAATCAAGTTGGATCTCATTTAACTATTTAACTGCTGCACAGTACCTTATCATATGAAAATACTAGCATTTCTTTCTTTTGGAAATTGTTCGTTCAGAAGGTGCCACTGTTAATGATAATGGCAGTTGTGCTGGCTAGTTTCTATGTCAACTTGACACAAGTTATGGTCATCTAGGAAGAAGGAATTTTACTTGAGAAAATGCCTCCATAGTATTGACCTGTGGACAAAGCTGTGAGGCATTTCCTCATCCATGGTTGATGTGGGAGCAACCCCTCCCTCCGACTCACCCATCCCCCACTGTGAGTGTGGCATGCCTGGGCAGGTGGCCCTGGCTGTGTAAGAACAGAGAGAGAACATGCCATGACGACCAAGCCAGTTAGCAGCACTCCTCCATGGCTCCCCCTTCAGTGTCTGCCCCCAGGTTCCTGCCTCGAGTTCCTGCCCTGACTTCCTTCTAGGATGGACTGCGATGTGAAAGTGTAATGAACCCTTTCCTACCCAAGTGGCCTTTGGTCATGGTGTTTATCACAGCACTGTGAACCTTAAGACCACAGACAATTTCTTTGTATCATTTTGTCATGTAGGAATTAGACTTTCAGAAACATAAAATTAAATTTTTAAATGCCGATTTGAATTTTATGCACAGTTGAAAAAGCATGTTGCCTAACTGTCTAATTTCCCCAGAGTTTCTCTCTCTCCCCCTCTCTCTCGCTCTAACACACACACACACACACACACACACACACACACACACACACACACACAGCTTGCACACCTAGTCTGACGGATCTAACAGGATACATCCTCAAAACCCCCCATTTCTCTAAGACTAGGAAGTATTTCCTTTGAATTTCCTTTGTAATGAGTCCATGTTCATACTTTAAGTATTTTTCATTAGATTATACACATTTTTAAATTAGTGAGCCTTGTGGAATTTTACCCACACACCCTTGCTTCCCTTGTCACTGGTATCTTATTGCTTGTATCGTAATCACACGTGGCTCTTCCTCATAAAAGGGTTAAACTGTTACGTAATCAGCCTTATCATTTCATTCGCGTTGGTACTGTTGATCTCTACTTTAAGAAGTCTTTCATAATGCCAAAGTCATAAAGATACCACATATTTCAATGTGTTTAAAGAGCAATTAAAGTTTTGCTATCCAAATTTTTTCTTTAATCCACCCTCAATTTACTTTTATGATCTGTATGATGTGGGGTATAAACTTGTCTGATTTTTTTTCCTATGTGATGAGCTCAATTGCTTCAACACCACGAACTGGATAATGAATCCTTCATTTCTCCCAGTACATTACAGTCTTGCTCCACCACACACCAAGTTTCTAAACCTTTGGATTTGTTTCTAGGCTCTCTCATTTGCTTTGTTCACCTTCTCTTACTGATATAGCATTACATCACTTACTGTAGTCAAAGCCACATTCCTACCTGTAAGGGCAAACAGCCATTCTGCTTGTCTCGGCTCTTCGTGGTCGTTTATTCTTCTGTACACGTATTATGATTCACTTATTGTGGTGGCTTAGATGAAAATGGCCCCCATGGGCTCGTGGGTTTGAACACTTGGCCCTAGTAGGTGGAACTTTTGCGGAAGAATTAGAAGGTGTGGCCTTGTTGGAGGAGGTATGGCACAGGGGTGGGCTCTAAGGTTTCAAAAGCCTAGACCATCCTAGTCCTCTCTCTCTCTCTCTCTCTCTCTCTCTCTCTCTCTCTCTCTCTCTCTCTTTCTCTCACTCTCTCCCTCCCCTTCCTTCTCCCCTTTCCCCTCCCCCTCCCTCTCTTCCTTTCCCCCTCCCCCTCTCCTCCCTCTCCCCCTCCCTCTTGTGGTTGTTGTCTCAACATATGTGTTCTGAGCTGCTGTCCCAATACTGTACCACGCCTATCTCCCTGTTATCATTATCCCCGCCGTGATGGTCATGGACCCACTCTCTGAAGTTTTAAGCGTTTAATTAAATCCTTTCTTTTAGAAGTTACCCTGGACATAGTGTCTCTTCACAGAAAAGTAACTAAGACACTTATTAGATTCATCTTAAAAACTGTTTTTGTGGCTTTAGAATTACATTAAATTTATTTATTTGTTTGCTTATTTGAGGGGCAACAGACATCTTCACAAAATTTCTTCCTTTCATCTGGGGATCTAGTCTAGTTGGTAGAGATCTTGCCTAGCAGGAAGCCCCAAGTTCCATCTCCAACTCTGCATAAAACAAGGCATGCTGAAACACACTCTTGTGATTCCAGAACTCTGGAGGTAGAGGCAAGAAGATCAGAATGTCAGAAGTTCAAGGTCATCCTCAGCTACATAAGAAGTTCAAAGCTAGTCTAGGCTACATGAGAATCTGTCTCAAGAAGAAAAAAATTCAGAATTCCATGGATGAAAAATGTATATCTAGTCATTAATCTTCATTGGTTCAGGTTCCCTTTTGTGTTCTTTAAATATTTGGTTGTTTCTTCAAGAATGGCCCTTCCACAGTTTTCATGAATTTATCATTAGACATAAATAGCCTCTGTTCAAATAGTAAACAGTGTCCCTTCCCCTGTTACATTTTTGTTGGCTAGGGATGGCTTATAACATATAAATAATTTTATGATAATTTGTTTTGAACATTTCTGTCTTGTCCAGTAGTTTGAGATTCTCTATAATTTCCTAGTGAAAGAATTATTTTATATAAAAATAACACTAGTCTAGATTTACCCATTTTTTCCTCCAAATGCATGTATGGCTGGTTGGGGTGTGGGGAGCAACAAGAAATGAGAAGAATTTGACAAAAGTATGTTTAATGTCGTTGAGACTGGTGCCACCTGTTTCATGCCTCATGGCACAAAAAGCACCTCAAGGCCATGATGGCGGGAGGGCCCTGCTTCCTCCACCTCCATAGCTTTGCCAGTCATTTCTTTTTCTGTCTTCACTAGCTCTTTCTACACACAGCTATGGTACATGTCCCGGATATAAGTCTCAATGCACTTGGCACCGGGCACTGCCAGCGGCACCATGTCATCCCCCGCCAGCAGATGGGCTCAGTCCGCTAGTTTCTCTGCAGTAGAGAAAGCTAGGGTAAAGTTGTGCCGGCGCTTCATAGGTCCCGCTCTGCATGGGCAAAAGGACCTGGGAAACCCTTGTGGATGGGGACACAGATGGCCATGCCGCTGCTTCAGCTAGAGGAGAAGTTCTGGATGCCCACGTGCTCGTACGTTCTCATCACGGACTGGCACCACTCGAAAAGGATTTTCTTTACACCGTCCATGGTGGCCCCGGCTCCTTTCTTCTTTATCAGTAGCTTTAATCACTGCTGAAGAATGGATGGCAGCACCTTAACGTTTAAAGAGAAGTTTCCAGAATACACAGCTGCTGTTGGTTTGTATCTGCGTCTTCTCGGGTATATGGTATTTGCTCACATTCCAGTCCTAACATTTTTAACACAGTGAACGGGGACATTTGAGCAATGGAATTTATCACCATTGAAGCAGCCTTGAGCATTTTTCTCTACTAGTCTCGTAATGTAGTTCATTCCATGAATAGATTTTTCAAATGATAATGTATTCTTACACTCTTAGGGGAAAGCCTGGTTGGTCATCATGTAAGGCGCACATAGCGAGTCCTGTTTGTTAGCTGTTCGTGTGGGATTCTCCATGCTCACAGCCAGAACTGCTTTCTAATGTCTTTTCAATGTTATCCTTGTCTGCTGTTGGAAGCACAGTTGTACTGCTTTCTTGTTCTGTCTTCCAGGTCCCCGGGCTGCTCATTTGTGTTTCCTAGTAAGACTGTTTCCAGGCTAGTTACTGCACACTACACAGTAAATAACACTTGAACCTACATGGGATCTCATGGGAAATATATCTATTAGACGAAGGATCTTCTGGACGGGTCACACCTTTTCTCTTCCCCTCGCATATATCCACTGTCTGCCTTCGGAAGCTTGAGTTCATAAGACGTACCCACTGTCCATATGCAGTATAATCTTCCCCTGACATGCTGCTACAGAGATGATTTAAATGTGTGCCACCCCAGACCTCTGTGCCACACACACCCATCGACTAAATATATAACTAAACCTAGAGCTGATATTAACGTATGGAAATCTCATGTTTGCATGAGATCATGTAAGAACAAGCAGAATACTACAACCTAGACTCACTAGGCGCATAAATTAAAGGATCCTAACCACATCAAGAGTAGAGAAGGTGCGTGCTGGCTAGTTTTATGTCAACTTGACACAAGCTAGACCCCTTAGAGAAGAGAACCTCAATTGAGAAAATGCCCTCACCAGACTAGCCAGTGACAAAGTTTCTGGTGTACTGTCTTAATTAATGGTAGATATAAGAGATCCCAGCTCACTGTGGGTAGTGTCAGCCCTGGGCTGGTGGTACTCGGTGCTATAAGAAGGACTGATAAGCAAGACATGAGGACCGAGCCGGTAAGCAGAGTTCCTCTACGGCTTCTACATCAGTTCCTCCCTCTGGGTTCCCGCCTTGATGGTGTTCCCTGAATTCCCTCAGTGGTCTACTGTGATCTGAGATTTATAAGACAAAAGAAGTCCTTTGTTCTCCATATTGAATTCCACAGTGGCTACACTAGCTTATAGTGGGTCAGGTTTCCCCCATATCCTCACCAACACTGGCTGTTAGTTATTTTCACGGGGACAACCATTCTCACTGGGAATGGGGAGGGGCTGGAATCCACTGCACTTCAGTTTGTGTTTCCCGGACAGCTGAGGATCGTTGGATGGCTCACATATACCCAGTGCCCACGTGTGCTTCATTTCTGAGAACTGTCTCTCCACCTCACCTTCCCATGGTCAGATTATCAGGGGAATAGCATTTAAATTTTTAAGTTCTTTATATACTTTAGATATCAGTCTCCTGATAAATGGATAGTTTAAAAAAGACATTCTCCCATTCCACAAGACATTTCCTCAGGTGGGTATTTTCTTCACTCTGAGGAAGCTTTCTAACTTCAAGCAATCTCGTGGGCAATTCCCAAGGTGGTGGGTGCTTTTCAGAAAGCAGTTTCTGTTAGTGCAGACTCTTTTTTTTTTTTTTTTTTTTCTTTAACCAATCTGCTTGAGGGGGTAATGGCTGCGTGGTGATGCTGCCATCTAGTGGTAAGAGACAGGAATGATGTTCTGCATGCAACTTTTCCTCCGTTAGTTCTTAGAGGTCAAGTGTAAGTTTATTTTGGGAGCTCCGTTGACACTGTTCAAACTGCTCCACTCTCGTGAGCTCTGAGCAGTAGAGCTAGGGACTGATCTTAGACTTCCCCAAACTCACTGTTAAAGCCCTAAGCCCAAGCGTGTCAATATTTGAAGACAGAAGTGTTGAGCACGTCAAAAGGCAAGTGTCACAGGGATGGAGCCACCGCCCATTGTTTGATTGATGAGTTTTGTCATCTTCAACACTTGTGCATGCTGGGCAAGTGCTCTGCCAATGAGATGCATTCCAATCTTCTTTTCATTTTGAGAAAGGCTCTCACTAAGTTACCTAGGCGGATCTTGATATGACTCCACCACCAGCCCAGATAGGCCTTGAAGTTTTGTTTCTCCTGTTTCCAATTCTCAAGTAGTTTTAATTATAGGACTCTACCCTAGGAATGCCCATAATATGGTTTCATGGTTTGAATATTTTTTGATCTCTTATTCCCAGCTGGAGAGATGTTTAGGGAGGTTATGGGACCTTGGGACAGGAGGCATAGTTGGTGGGCATCAGCCATTATGAACAGGCCTTTGAGATTCGACCTGCTTCCAGTTCCAGTCTAGCTCTGAGCCTCAACCTGCTGCCATGTAAAACAGGGTTAGCCCCAAGCACCTGCCATTACAGACAGAGCTGCTCCACCTTCTATGCCTTCCCTGTCGTGATGGACAGATCCCCAATGCTGAAGATGTTTTTGTCAGATGTTTTTTGTTCTGAGACTAGCTAGCATATGCTCTATGGTATTTTTATAAGATAAAGCAACACCAGGAGTGACAGTCACAGAAAAGTATAACATATACAATTACATTCTTCATGTATATTTAATAATGCTAACAAACACTGTTGCTAGCTTTTATTATTGCTACACTGTACGTTTGTTGTTATTTTGGAGTATGTTCATACTTATAAAAGTTTATTGTAAACCAGTGTGTCACGTTCATCCTGGCATAGCCTCTTACTGCCATGTTTACCAACTCTCTTTTATGACTGGTTGAATCTCATGTTTTGTTCACCATAACCTAAGGAGAAAAAAATAAAAAGCCCCTATGTCTGTGCGTGCGCACATGCATGCATGTGTGTGTGCGTGTGCACGCATGCATGTGTGTGTGTGATCTATGCTTTCTGTAAATTCACTCTATAATCTTTGGAGGATGACAAGTCACCAAATTGTACATCCCTTCCTATAAG
This sequence comes from Uromys caudimaculatus, assembly GCA_028551405.1. NCBI lineage: Eukaryota > Metazoa > Chordata > Mammalia > Rodentia > Muridae > Uromys > Uromys caudimaculatus. The sequence continues at coordinate 73,041,312 of CM052709.1, read as the reverse complement.
ATAAAATTCACTACATGGAAAGTTCCTGAATCTTTGCTTTGGCTAAATTAAAGTGTTTACAAGTTTCTTCACCCATCAGATGACACTGTAGCCTACTCTGTTAGTCAGACTTTGTGCTGCTATGACAAAGTATGACACAAACAACCTCACTGAGGAAGGGTTTGCTTTAGCTCATGGTTTCACAGGTTTCCAGACACAGTACCAGGCTGTATCAACAACAGAAAAAACTACACATGACTAGGAGCAAGGTGACCTGCTAGGGAATTACTGTGTACGAGTATTAGATGACTCTTACATCTCTAGGCTATCAACTCTCTACCTTTCAATCCCTCACAGAACGGGACAAACCTGGAGAACTGATCAGCTCCTTGTCTAACTGCTGACTACATTTAATATGACATCGACAGCAGCATCTTAGCCTTCCTTTTCTTGCTTATTATAGCTATTGATGTCGATATACTCCACCTCAAGCGCACCTTTTGCAGACTCCTGTGTATGTCTCAAACTCCCATGATTCACCTTTCTGTCTTGATTGGAACATCTACCCCTAACCAATTCTACTAGCTCTCACTAACTCTTCCCAGGACGGCCTGTTTCTTGAGCTCGAGCTCTTTTGAGTGACAACCATGCTGCATGCAGCAGTGTGCCAACCCTTTTGCCCATACCATGTCCCATCAATGTGAATATTTTACAGGGCCAGTTTTCTGCCTCATGTTCACGGTCATCTGTGTAGATGTAGATAATAAGTTGCACAGGGACGATTATTTGTGTATGTTTGATGGACATATCTCACGGAGCATAGTAATGAATGGTAGTATTGGGAAAATAACAAAATGGATAAAATAAAGAAGACATTATATGTTTTATTTTGTAATTTTATTTAAAGAGGATTAACACATTGTCTAAACTCTAGAAAGGCTTCCATGACTACAAAAAATACAGATTACTAATGTTAAAGACAAGGAGACCCAAAGCATAGATAGAAATTCAAGAAGGAAAATACAATGAAACCCATTATACAATTTTATTGACATCAGTAACTAAGATGTCTTGCATCTTTGCCCTTTCATAAGATTGATTATGGCTGCATTTAAAAAGATAAAAAATAAAAATTACTTGAACTTCAGAATACTCAAATCAGGGAACAAAGTGCCAAAGTCCAGACGCTGGAGAGACAGATGCTGGGGAGACAGCAGGGTATACCCAGACTAGGGCGGAGGAAAACCTTAGCAGCGAGATCAGGGTGACTTGTACCATCTCCTGTACCCAGGACTTACCAACAGATTGGTACTGGTAGCACCTGCTCAGAGGCCAGGCATTCCAGCTAGCAGCAGCACTTCTTGCAGCCACACTTCTGCTGACAGCAGCACTTCTGCTGGCAACAGCCCTTCCCACAGCCACAGCCGCAGCCACAGGAGCCACAGCCACAGCCACAGGAGCCACAGCCACAGGAGCCGCAGCCACAGGAGCGGCGGCAGCAGCAGACTACCACAGGTTTGCAGCAGCCGCAACAACTACCACAGCAGCCACAGCAGCTACCACAGCCACCACAGCCACCACTGCCTCCACAGCCGCCACAGCCTCCACAGCCACCACAGCCACCACAGCCACCACAGCCACAGCAACCCATTTTGTCAATAGAAAGGACTCAGGTGCAATGAGGAGAGAGATTCAGGAGAGAAGAGGACAGTGTGATGCCCCCTTTCCTCAGGGAACCCCCTTTTATACTGCCCCCCCTTTATTTTTAGCCTTGTTTCCATGGAGAATTTTCCAAGACTTTATTTACTTCCTTCTTGAGTCAGTGTGTCACAATAACAGTGCTATTTTTAGCATTACTATCTTGGAAATCCTTTGAGTATTCATTTGGGAGTGAAAAAGTATGGTGTCTATTTAATCCAAGAGCAGAAAAAACCATTCATAAAATGCAGCAGAAAAGTACTATCCAAAGGAGACATTTCTGAGTGTCCACCGCATGAGGCTGGACCTTGGAGATGCTGGACACCAAACTGTTGAGTAGAAACAGCCTTCCTAGCCTCTGGTTGACGAGAAGCATAGCAAGGGGTGGGTTTTAATGCTTTTGTTCACCTTCTTTTCCCACTGGCTTATTAAAGAGATGCCCATTGGAAGCCCTGGGTCGTAGGCATCCTAGAGTAGATACAACCCTGAAAAGCCAGATCATCGGTCTGTGACCAGAGCCTGCATGTAAGCTCAGTAGAGACAGTGACTTGGTATGTACAGCACCTGCACACCACAGGCACAGCACCTGCACAGCACATGCACACCACATGCACACCACATGCACAGCACATGCACAGCACATGCATAGCACCTGCACACCACATGCACAGCACATGCACAGCAATGCACACCACATGCACAGCACATGCACAGGACATGCACAGCACCTGCACAGCACATGCACAGCTCCTGCACACCACATGCACACCACATGCACAGCACATGGACAGCACATGCACACCACATGCACAGCACATGCACACCACATGCACAGCACATGCATACCACATGCACAGCACATGTGTGGATCTCTGCAGTGGCTTGTTGTTGGCATCTAAATTAGCCAAATCACCACCAGTTGAGCAAAAACAAAACCTCATCCACTGCATACGACTGCTGCAGCTGCTTGGAACCGGAAGTAGAAGACTGGCAGGCTGAGTCAGCTGGACATTTCCAATCACCGTTTCATTTTAAGGGAGTTTCAGGACTTCAAAAGTAATCATATATAGCAGATCCACAAAAGACAGGAGCCTTACCCTTGCCCTGCTTAGGGGCAGGCTGTGACAAAATTGTATTTTTAACATCAGACATCACAAAATTATTTTACTGTAACTTTAAAGGCTTTTCTAGTAAATTAAGAATCCCAGTGAGCCATAAACAGAGTATCTGTGCTTTAAAGTAAGACTGATAACTTTAGGGCTGTCTGCCATGTCCCTTTTGATGCCAGTTTTTCCACAAATTCTTCTGAGAACATTTTCATAAAGGGACATGTTCCCAAAGATAAATAATTGTCTGAACTGCAATGACTAAGACATAGAGATAGAAACACAGTACTTTTATCTAACCCTAGATTTGGTATTCATAGCTATAAAAGATTATATCTACAAGAGAGTGTTACGAAATTATCTCAGCATTTATTTAATTTTAAAGGTATCCATTAAATACTTACAATGTGCCAGGTCTTGTTGAAAGTACTACAGTAATACACACACACACACACACACACACACACACACACACACACACACACACACGGATAGAAAGCCGTCAGATTCATGTTGAGATCTAAATATAGGATTGAAGAGGTGAGTAGAAGAACTAAATAAGTACAGGATGTCACAAGGAAGGATGCCAGAGGCCTCGTGAGTTCTTTCACGGAAATTTAGATAAACAAGAATGAACTAAATGTGCCAAGAAGTTGGTATATAAGGAACCCCCTGCAGGAGGAGCATCACATCTCCCTCTCCTCCCCTGAGTCTCTCTCCTCTCTGCACCAGAATCCTCTCTACTGACAACATGGGTTGCTGTGGCTGTGGAGGTTGCGGTGGCTGTGGTAGCTGTGGCGGCTGTGGTAGCTGTGGTAGCTGTGGCGGCTGTGGTAGCTGTGGCGGCTGTGGCAGCTGTGGTGGCTGTGGTGGCCGTGGAGGCTGCGGCGGCTGTGGCGGCTGCAACAGCTGTACCACCTGTAGGTGCTACCGGGTCGGCTGCTGTGGTGGCTGCTGTGGTAGCTGCTGTGGCTGTTGCAAGCCTGTGGTAGTCTGCTGCTGCCGCCGCTGCTGCCGCAGCTCCTGTGGCTGTGGCTCCTGTGGCTGTGGCTGTGGCTGTGGGAAGGGCTGTTGCCAGCAGAAGTGCTGCTGCCAGCAAAAGTGTGGCTGCAAGAAGTGCTGCTGCTAGACAGAAGGGTGTTCACAAGCTGTGTGAGTCCTTTGTCCCATTGCTTCCTATAGCTAAAAGCCTCTTACACCCCACCCTGTCTGTCTCCAGCTGGCTCTCTGCCATTCCAACTCTATCATATTTTCTTCCTTGATCTTTACGGTAGTCACGTGCACAACTCTCACAAGGTCCTTTAAGGCCTAACATGGAAACTTCCTGATTGTTCTCTGGTTGCTACAACTCTTGGCAAAATCGCTGATTTGGGCTGCCGTGGGGCCTGGCCCAGGGATCAGGGTAAGTACGTCAGGCTGCTCCTGTCTGCCACTCCTGATCAATGCCCTGCTTATGAGATTGCTCTGGACCTTGACCTTTGTGCAATCTTCTCTCCAAGCCTTCCCGGTTAAAAGCTGTCTAGACTCACAGTAGTTAAATGTGAGCACTTGAGCACCTCTCAGTGCCTAAAGAGTAGAACAGTAGGATCTCAGATCACTAGGACCTCAGACCCATGGGCTAGATTGTCTGTGCTGGATTCCCATCATATCTTAGAGTTGTTGTCCACCAATGTCTGTCTTCCCTCTCCATGAGAACAGTGGATTCCCAGTGTCTCTTCTGTTGTGATGTAGTTGGTTTTCTTCAATGTCCTCAATGTCTAATAAACTACATAAAATGTCCCTTACATCTTTGCCTCACAAAAGCATCTTGTTTGGTGGGTACTTCCAAGGGAGGATGGATGGGTACCACTGAGAGGGAGGAGAGCATCCTCCCTGAATGGCTGGGATTTATTGTGGACTTGAAGTGTGATAATGACAGGACTGTTTTAGCTAACATTGAAATTGTAAATCCTTTATCCATTTCAAATCTGTATTTTAGCCCAAAATATTTTAGCCTGACAGTATACATCGACATACACATACACATACACACACACACACACACACACACACACACACACACACACACATACACTTACACACACATATCACACACACACACATATACTTACACATACATATCACACACACGTACATACACATTTATAATACTACGACCGGTATCAGTTTGCACTGAATGCAAATACCTAGGGAATTTATCCTTCACTTCTTCATCAATTTTTCTTTTAATCCCCACTAGTCATTTTTGAAAATGGGTGGCAAACTACAGGCATAGATGTGGAGTGTTATTCTTCTACTATAGAAGCAAGAATGTGAAATGACATTGTCTCCCAGGACAGCAATCTACCAATCTGAATATTTTAAAAAAATGAAACAAAACAAAAAATGCCTTACAGTTTTGAAATTTCACACGTCTAGAAGAAACGTTCTTATCGTTTACTACTTATTGCAGTGCATGGATTGAAAAGCCTAAAGTGACATACTTTCTCCAGCAAGTCTCTACCTCCTAAAAGTTCCATAATTCTTACAAACTGTGCCACTAATTGGGAACCATGTATTTAAATACAGAGGCCTATGCAAGGCATTTCTTATTCAAATCACCACTGAGAGCCACCTCTTTTAGGTCATCAGGTCTTTGCCTGACTGGCTGATTTAAAAATAACCTCTGCTTCCCCAACATGTCTTATTTGTAAACCTGTGATTGTTATATCAATGGCAGTTCTTACATCAGGTGTGACAGCAGGGTTTTCATGTGTCTTATTTCTTGTTGCTTTCTTCATGATTTTAAAAACATATAACCTATAAAGCACTCAGTAAGTGTTTATTAAATATGTGAATGAGGAAAAACAAATAAATAAATGTCATAACCCTTTTAAAAAAAAAAAAGAAAAAGAAAAAGAAAAGCCTAGGAAAACTGAGCCAGTGATCAGTCTTCCGTTAATGACATCAGATCACATGATCTACCCATACAAGGGAACACCGTATAGTCGAAAGGGGTAACCCAGATGGCTGTAAATTCAGAAGAGATGGTTTGAGGCTCGGAAATGTTTTAAAACCAATGTAGAGTGTGCATGGGATCATTAATATAATTAGAAATTTACCTAAAGTATTTAAAACACACAGTCAAGGGACAGGCATCCCAGGGAGAGGCTCACAGAACATTGTCCAGGTGCCTGTGGTACAAAACCAGGAAGAAGGGAGAGTATGTGAGGAAGGAAGACCTTAGACCACGATGTTAGCCCGTGGAAGCCCTAAAGGCTTTCAAATGTCACAGGTATCATCCCCATGGATTGTAGTGATCTTGTGTCATCATTATTCAACTGACACTTCCACCCTGTTGTTCATCACCAAAGGAAGTCAGCACAGAAACTCACACAGGGTAGGAACCTGGAGGCAGGAGCTGATGCAGAGGCCATGGAGGGGTGCTGCTTACTGGATTGATTCCCCTGGCTTGCCCAACTTGCTTTCTTATAGAACCCAGGACAACCAGACCAGGAATGGCACCACCCACAAGGGGCCCTCCCACCCTTGATCACTAATTGAGAAAATGCCTTACAGCTGAATCTCATGGAGGCATTTCCTCAACGGAGGCTCCTTTCTCTGTGATAACTCCAGCCTGTGTCAAATTGACACACAAAACCAGACAGTACACTCCACACTCCAGGGCAGGCCCCATGCCCAGGGGTATCTGGCCAACACAAAATGAATCCAAAGGCATTTTTAAGGCTTTGTCTCATTTTGTTTTGTTTGGGCTGTGTGTGTGTGTGTGTGTGTGTGTGTGTGTGTGTGTG
>CM052709.1:73005829-73034238 GCA_028551405.1 Uromys caudimaculatus | reverse complement strand
TTTGTATGAATGATATCATGATGGGTGTCTCAAAAGTCTTTGTTCAGCAACAAAACATCTCTCAAACTTCAAAAGACACGAACAGGGATTCATTCATGTGGTCAAACAGAACACAGGGGGAAAGGTTTTTGTGGCATGTTTTATTTTATTAGAAAATGTGGAAAGTATTATACAAGAACTATAAATGAAAAGGAGAGAAAAAAAGGTACAGAGAAGGGGGAGGTGGAAGACCAAAGAAAGGGAAAACTGAAGGTAGTAAACAGCCATGGAGCCAAACAGCAGAACCTCGTCGGAACGGGGTCAAAGGTTGGAGAGTTACGTGGGACCTAGTCTGAACAGATGGTTTCCCTGAAGAAGGCTCCTATCCATTTGGATAGAAACTCTTCAGATGGAAAGATTTGAAACACCAAAGACGGGAAGTAGGGAGATGGAAGAATAGACAGCAAAGGACAGAGTGACAACTGTTGGACACAGAAGCCAACATTCTGGAATGTTCCTAGCAGCAGCACTTCTTGCAGCAACACTTCTGCTGGCAGCAGCACTTCTGCTGGCAACAGCCCTTCCCACAGCCACAGCCACAGCCACAGGAGCCACAGCCACAGGAGCCACAGCCACAGGAGCCACAGCCACAGGAGCCACAGCCACAGGAGCGGCAGCAGCAGCGGCGGCAGCAGCAGACTACCACAGGCTTGCAGCAGCCACAGCAGCCACAGCAGCTACCACAGCCGCCACAGCCGCCACAGCCACCACAGCCACCACAGCCACAGCAACCCATGTTGTCAGTAGAGAGGACTCAGGTACAGTGAGGAGAGAGACTCAGGAGAAGAGATGGAGGTGTGATGCTCCTTCTGCCAGGGGAGCCCTTTATGTACCCCCTCCAGGGGGAAGCAGCAGCACACGTGACTACTTCCCTGTTCAGCTCAGTGTCACGAAGGAGTCTCCAATGTGTTATTTACTTCCCTCTGGAATGCCAGCTAGACTTATTAGATCACTTCCTTTGTTCCTTTACCTAGGTGCCTAAAGGTACAGAAAACTCGGGTCTATCAGCTCACTGATGTTTCAACTGGTAGTTTCGTATCAGAAAGGCACAGGAGAAGCTCTCAAAGTCTTTCCTTCCCATTTTCTTACCCAAAACTGGAAAAATGAAAAGTCTCAGACACAAATGTCATTGTCAAACAATCCAAACAGCCCTGCCAGAGCTTGTGCACCAAGCAGTGGGAGATCTGCCTCCCTCCTACATGACTGTGGCATGAGACTGCTTTAATATCCAGTGTGTTTAACAAACGCTGTGTGATTGTCTAAATAGCATAGGAATTCATAACAGCCTATGATCTATTTTCTTTTTATAAACTCTTACTGAATGTTAAATAGGCACAGACCTTATCTTAGAACGAAAACTTGGTTAGAGTGCTTTAAACTTTTAGCAATTGATATCCAAAAGGAAAATCTGCATGCCAAGCTATTGGTCCACAATGGTAGACACATAAAAAGAAATAAATTAGACAGACATGGGGGTGGGGGGATAAATTACCATATGTGAAGATATTTCATCACAATGGACTCATTGATTCTGTAGTGAATAATATTTATGAAAATCAAATCATCATCCATTTCAACTTTGACTAAAATTAGTGATACAGGTATGTGAAAATTAACATCGAAGAGTTAAACTGACACTGATCTGAATATAAATTAACAATGCCTATCAAAAAGGAATCCTGTAGAGGAATTTAATAAGAAACATGGAGACAGCTAAGAGCAGCAACACGGTCTCACTTCTGGGAAGGGTGATGGGGTGGTAGGTAGGAAGAAACGTGGAAATAATGGAAACACACAAACTCATTTAGTTACTTAGTATATCAGACACGCTCAAAATCCCTAGTGTGGTCAGCATCGCACACAGCCTCACTTGGTCTGACCGAGGCTGTCCCATGACCCAGCTTTAAAACAGAAGCCAGACAAGAAGCACAGGGCTCAGCTTCAGGATCTCTTGGAAGATCATGGTGAGGACCCCATACATCTTTGATACCTGTTTGAGAAATACTTTCCTTTTAGGTGAGTTTCCACCAACTTTACTGCTTTGAAACAATAGATGTGAAATGCTGTGGGGAGACATGACAGCAAGGTTTGTTTTTGTTGTTGTTGACTTTTGTTTTGCCTTCATCGTCTCCCCCTCCCCCTCCCCCTCCCCCTCCTCCTCCTCCTCTTTTTCTTCTTCTTCACCTTGGTACTACTGACATTTTGAGCCAGAGAATCCCTTTTTATGGAGGACTGTCCTATCTATTGTAAGACACTGAGCAATATCTCTGACACAAGCCAGACAGGAAGACAACCTCTGTCCTATGTACAACACCTGACAATGTCTCTGCCAAGTGAGTCCTTGTGGCAAAATAGCCCTCTGTGATTATAATCCACTATTCTATGGATACGTAAGGGAATATCGAATCTCATAGCAACCTAAGGGGAGGGGGATGACATTTATAATTAGCCCTTTGAAGTATGCATTTGAATTTGGTATTAAAAAATTCTTGTTTCTCTAAAATATTTAGGGAAGCTTCCTGGGGTCCATGATCCGGGCTGCTAAGTTGCTTGGTGTCTGGAGGAAGTGGGTGAGGGAGCTGCTCTGTCGCTTATGTGCACATGGCTCCATCATCCCATCCTCACAGATAGACTGTGTTCTCTAGAAATTGATGTCTGCTGTCATCTGGGTCTTCTTCTTCTTCTTCTTCTTCTTCTTCTTCTTCTTCTTCTTCTTCTTCTTCTTCCTCCTCCTCCTCCTCCTCCTCCTCCTCCTCCTCCTCCTCCTCCTCCTCCTCTTCTTCTTCTTCTTCCTCTTCTTTGTGTATTTCATGGGAACTCAAGTTGTAAGGAATTATCGTTTACTTGGGGCATGAAGCAAGCTGGTGCTGGAGACTCTGGACTCTGTTGCCCACCCACCCTGGAAATACATGAGAAGAAAGGGGGATATTTTTGAGCCAGTCTGGGAAGTTCACTTTGAAATACATCATGACAAGTTCTCAAAACCCACATGGCCTTGCCAGGTGGCTTTCCTGTGAATCAAGGGGAAAGGGGAGATGTGCTGACACCCTAACATAAAAGCTGGCATGTGGGAGGGTTAAGGGGCCTTGCCTCTTGGTAAGGGGATGACAGTGACTCTCCATTAATCAGAGAGGAGGTGAAACTAGGACAGGCCCCTCTGAATCCCAGGGACAGATATACACAGGAACTGAGGAATCCTGACATTTGACTAGAATGTGTATTTTCCCCAAACAAGACTACAGGAAGGTCACATGTGAGCTTGCAAACAATGTCAAAACAAGACTAAATATTTTAGAAATGTGTTTTTACTGTAAACATCATGGGAAGAAGTAAATACTGAAGTAGGCAAGTCTATGGGATGAGGCACATTCCATGAGGAAATGCACTCAGGGTCTTGTGAATCCTCCCAGGGAAGTTGGTAGAAACAAGGAAGTAGCTACCTGCTGATGTGGGGCCACAGGTGTATTTAAGGGCCCCTTGAAGCACAGGCCATCACATCTCCCTCTCCTCTCCTGAGTCTCTCTCCTCACTGCACCTGAGTCCTCTCTACTGACAACATGGGTTGCTGTGGCTGTGGTGGCTGTGGTGGCTGTGGTGGCTGTGGTGGCTGTGGTGGCTGTGGAGGCTGTGGTGGCTGTGGAGGCTGTGGTGGCTGTGGTGGCTGTGGTAGCTGCTGTGGCTGCTGTGGTAGCTGCTGTGGCTGCTGCAAGCCTGTGGTAGTCTGCTGCTGCCGCCGCTCCTGCTGCAACTCCTGTGGCTGTGGCTCCTGTGGCTGTGGCTGTGGCTGTGGGAAGGGCTGTTGCCAGCAGAAGTGCTGCTGCCAGCAGAAGTGTGGATGCAAGAAGTGCTGCTGCTAGCATGGCTCTTGACTCTGGTTCTAAGCTACGAAACGCTTGGGGCCTTGCTCATTGTATTTGGTAAGACTTTTTGGCCACTGCTGACTTTCCGTCCTTCTTGGCTACCCATCCTGTTGGCTTCCCTCCTTCTCATCTACCCACTGGAAATGCTTTTTCTGCCTTCTGTGCTCTGAATTTTCAGGCTTGTTTCTTCACCTTTTTAAGATATCAACACTCATACGATTTCCTCTTCCTGTTTTCTGGAACTTAATATTCAATATGTATATATTTTCTGTGATCTTTCTAATCTTGCCTAGCATATATTCTCGACATCATGGGTAAAAGCAAAACTGTTTTGTCTCAAAAATATGTTTCTATTAAGAGCTTAATAATGAAAATCCCTAATAGGTCGCTTTGTTGAAAAAAAATAGTTATGGCTAACTTTTTACTCTTTTATAATATGTAGTCACTAACTTCTTTCCTAACTCTACAACTATGTTTAAAAGAAAAGCAACTCATTGCCAATAAATAAAACAAAAACCTAACCTATTCTAATGTGTCTGCCTGGTTTGTAAAATGTGCTCCCTTGCATGGGGGAGGCCAATGGAACAAAGGAAGGTGACATTCAGACTTCAGTGAGGTTTACCTGGTGGCTGTCTAGTCCTTATCTTCTCTTGGAATACATTTTACAATAGAGATGGAACCTAGGAGAGCATCTGCAGCCTTTGGCATCGCTGTCATCTCCTGCAGGGGCTATCGTGGCCTACCTGCAACTGAACAGAGTTTAAGTATCAAACAAGTCACAGCCTGACCCTTACCCTCCCAGCACCATCACCAACACCAGCAAACAGGTGATGAGTGCTGTATTAGTCCAGGTATCCAACCAAGAACTAGACAGCCAAAGATGAACAAAGCCTGGTCCTCAAAAGAGTCAGCATCAAAGACAGAGATGAGTAAATTAGAATCAATGACGCAGCTTCCCAATTGCTGCTATTCTTTGACAGGTCACCCTTTCTCCACTCCTATCCAGACTATGTAAATAGGTTTTCTTTGTACTTTGTGGGATCATATTGCTGGCTATTGACACTAAGAGATTCTCAATTCGCTTGCTAGGTGAGCTGACCACATTTTCCACAGTGAGAGACCAAGAGCACAACTCAGAAACGACCCCATCCCATGCCCTCTTCTTCTGTAAGCTCACTCCCACCTGAATAGTCCCCTCTCCATGCAGCTAAGTGTGAGTTCCCACACATCCTACTTTAACCATGAACACTGACTGGCCCTGGTAAAAACCCTACCTGGAAGAGAAGTTTACTCTCTAGGTTCCTTTGATGAGAGCTACCATCAGGTTTATTCTGAGATAAACTTTCTCTCCCCTCTGAACTGCATCCTGTCTTTCTCATCTTAGACACAAAAACTTCATCTGATCTCCCAGTAAGTTTTACCAAGCTGATCATTGGGCAGAGCTGACCACTCCTTCCCCCAAACCTTCCTTCCGAGCCTTCCTGCATCCTTTCTAGCAAGCTGCTGTGCCCTTGTGGCTGACCTTATGCCGGTTGCTAACCTATCTGGTCTCTCCTTCCAACACTGGAACACCAAGGCTCAGACCCTACCTGCTTCTCTCCTCCTCCCTCCGACTCCTCAGACCTACATTCTCACGTGCTCTCCTCCTTCCCCTAACCCCACCCGACCCGAGGAACCGAGCCCGTTCTAACCGATGATAAAACTCACATCTTACCATGCTATGGTTGTTCCCTCACCAAACCCCATTTCCAACCACAATGTAAATTCCAGGGAGATCTTCTCCTCAAGAAAAGGTTAGAATTGATAGAACTAAATCACCTAGAGGAGTGACTGGCACATACATAGTAAATGTACTGGCTGGTTTTGTGTCAACTTGACACAAGCTGGAGTTATCACAGAGAAAGGAGTTTCAGTTGAGGAAATGCCTCCATGAGATCCAGCTGTAAGGCATTTTCTCAATTAGTGATCAAGGGGGGGAGGGCCCCTTGTGGGTGGTACCATCTGTGGGCTGGTAGTCTTGGGGTCTATAAGAAAACAGGCTGAGCAAGCCAGGGGAAGCAAGCCAGTAAGCAGCATTCCTCCATGGCCTCTGCATCAGCTCCTGCTTCCTGCCCTGCTAGAGTTCCAGTCCTGACTTCCTTGGGTAATGAACAGCAGCGTGGAAGTGTAAGCTCAATAAACCCTTTCCTCCCCAAACTTGCTTCTTGGTCATGATGCTTGTGCAGGAATAGAAACCCGGACTAAGACAGTATATATAATTATACTTTTACATATTTTTAAAATATGCAATTATATATAATTAATATCTTTTTAATAATTTATTTTTAAAATGTGGTTGTCTTATATGCAAATGTAGAGAATAGTGCCGAAACTTGCCAAGAGCCACACACAAGTCAGCAACTACCTAAGCATGGCTAGCCTCTCCTGTGAGGCTGCCCTCAACTCTTTCCAACACACGATCCAGATGACCTCTCAAAATCTGATGTCTTTCACTGATGGGTATGGAGCAGACCAAGACATCACCTTTTACCTTTCAAACTATGTGAAACACTCTCTGGGAGAGCCAGATTGGCTAAAACAGTGTGTTGCCCAATACACAGAATTCTCCCACACCCAAGGTGTGGCTACAACACTTACAGGCAGCCTCTTCACAAACCACGGTAGGGAGGCAGGAGAAAAATCCAAACTACAAGTGCGGAGATTCAAGACTCCTCCAGGACTGCTAACCAATGTCATTTTTGCTTGCTGGGATTTCTTTAAAGTCAAGCAATGTTCCTTTGGAGGACTATTTTTTATTTCCCTAAATTAATTTTTAAAAATTTAAGTATTTCCATTTTAACCATTAGGAAATCTATGTTAAATAAAGTTACATGTAAAAGCCTGTGGGAGCTGGCATATATAGCTTAGTGGTACATACCTATGGCACAAGGACCTGGGAATCGTTTGTGCCAAATATGAACTATTTGTACCAAAACACTCTTAAAGCGCCAGGAAAACACCCACCCACACCCTTGGATCTGGAGGGACAGTGCTTATAAATTTGGCTCTGAAGTCAGCATGTCCCACCTGAAAGCTATGCCTCTCTAGCCTAACAGTTCTGCCTCTTCTTCGTTTGCAAACTGAAGGTCACAGCCTACCTTTCTCCTGATTCTTAGTTGAAATAGACGAATTCATAGGAAGACACAACCGGAGCAGAGGATCAGACCTGGTTTCCCTTCAAATTGCCCTACTACGCTGATGTGGAGAGTCAGCACATTGCTTGAGGTTGCTCTCTTCAGGTACTGGCTTCACTTTTTTTAGCCCTTTACAAACTTGGCTCAGGGACTTCGTTTTCTACCCTCCGGATTAAAGACCTGGGGGATTCATTAGCATATGCAAAGTTGGGCGCGGCCTTTGGTTCAGCGGGAGTGACCCGGTGACCAAGTCCGTCTTTACTTGAGATCGCGGACGCACATAGCTTGAAAGTGCTAGATATTCGAAGCAAGTGAGCAGTACCGGCTTCCATAGGTAAGACCTCCCCCGGAGTGTAGTTACTTAAAGAAACTCCTGGAACCCTGGGCTGCCCGTTTTCCCTCTCCCGCTCTAATTTGGAGGCGGGGTGGGGGTGGGAGACAGCATAGGAGTCTGCGCAGCCGCCATACGCATGCGCCAGCCCACAGACAGGCTGGCTTCAGTTTCTGGGATTTTCTGTCTGCTGCTTTCCTGGCCTGCTGAAACCTAACCAACGTGGTGTCTAGCCCGGATTCTTACACTGCCCTCTCTAAGAGCAGATTAAGTAAAAACCACCATTCTGTTCTAGTGCCAGCAGCTGCCATGGTCATACCCGGCTTCCCAGGTTTTACTAAAAAGCAATTTTAGCACAGAATGCCAAATCCCAAGCCAAAAAATGAAAGGTTACCTCCAAAAGAGGAAAGGAAAGGCGAACTTTGAAATTAAAAGAACCAAGACTGTTGAGAATTATTTTAATGGAAAGGAAAATAAAACCGCACATCTATCAGGTCAGTGTTACCTCCGTAAGAAACTGTTTTCTAAGATTGGAAAGAGCCGTGGTTCTACCAGGATCCACGCACACTGCTGTCTCCCAAGGCAAACGGCATTTTGCATTAAACATACATTTTAATGTAAAGTAGACCTAGACAGTAACTGATTTTCCAAATATGTTTTTCTTCGTGTTGCCTCTGTAGTAGCAGAAATGGACATACCAACTTTGTTCAGTCCGTTTTGCTAATGGAACAAATTCTGTAATAGAAAATACAACTGGAGAACTCAAGGATGTCAAAGGACACCATTTGAGTAATTTAGTTTAATGATCCAAAAGGGTTCTAGAAAGGACACTTCATTGCATAAAGTAGTGCTCCCATCAGCTGGGCAAAAGAGGTAGTTTTATAGAAAGAGTGAAGACTATACAGGTAATTTCAGGGTTACTGTCTTTGTGTGGCACTAACAGAGGCAGAAGAATAGGAAACATGTGGTAAGTTAACTGTAGATGACTACTTTTATGTAAGAATTAACTCAGAGGGAACTTTGTGTTCAGCTTAACAGCTTAGCTACTCTGTAGTAACACAGGACTTTGGCATGAGTGACTCTTGATTATCAGCCAGTCTGTGGGGGCCTAGTGCTGGCACTTATAAGAAAATGATGACCTTCTTTCATTTGTTTTATCTAATAAGTAGTCCAAGATTAATTATCATTCTGCCGCCAACCCCCTTGACGTTAACATAAAGTTTTCTGCTATCAACCTATTTGAAATCTATCCTTAAACTGTAAGAACCCAGAAACACTTACAGTTCTGGTAGAATCTGTTATTTGGGCTTGCATGATGAGAAATAGGCTCAGCTGTCATGTGCCAAGAGCTGGATGGAATACTTCCACGGCCAGTGCACATACCTGAGTCATCTCACTGAGCTAATCTGTATCATAAGAGAAGCAATACGCTTCACATGACTCAAGCACAGCTGGAGCCAGGAGAAACATGAGGTTCAGATTTCAAAGTCAAGCTCTTTCCACTAACCCACACTGCCACAGTATACTCAATCCCAATGAAAAAGGAGGAAACCAAACAAAACATAAATGCCCCAGCTTGGGAGAACTTGCAGTTAAGAAAGAGTAGACGGTTTAATAACTTCTAGTTATTAAATGCTGAGTCAAGAAGAAATAAAGATTAAACATGTTAACGTTGTTAAGTCACTAGGGAGGTTACTAGTAAAAGAGAGAGTCAGATGGAAAGAGAATGGGTACATTTTTGGGGCAGGGACATTGAACACTGAGTAATGAAATGCTAATTGGGATAATTGAAACTTATTTCTATGAGAGAAGAAGATTCCCTTCCCTAGGTAAACCGTATGTGCATACCTACAGACAAGAATTTTTTTCATGAAGCAATTGATTGCTACAATATCGAGTTATAAGATAGATGGTTCCATTTATACTTTTTCTTTTTCCTGAAACACAATTTACCCCTCATCGTCATTGCAGTTTGTGCCAGGGTCTCACACTGCCACGTCCGTGGTGAGGTTTGATTAATTGGCTTTCTAGCTCAGCTGCTCACCCCTTTTATAGGCTTGTTAGTCAGATATCTCCCTGCAGTTGGGTCAAGCCATGGACATGTGTTGAGTAAACATGATGGGGAAATGCCAGAGCCAATAAAAAGAGCAATACCGTACATGATAAAATAGAACCTGAAGTGTGCGTGTGCTTTCAGTATCACATGTAATTTGACGGTGGCTTTGAACCAAAGTAGAACCAGTTTTTTATTGAGCTTTTAAATGTTTTATTTTAATTTATTTTTTATTAATTTATTTTTATTTATTATTTTTTATTTTTATCTGGACCCAGTTCATACCTTTTGAATGCTTCCCATCAGTGAAGATTGGGAGTTGGCATGAAGGTTTACCAGTGACTTTGAGGCTCCTTCCTATAGTTTTCTCAGTGCGTAAATGACTTAGCACAGTGTTCTTCAGAAAACAGGTTATTTTGATACTGCCATTCAGAGCAAAGTGGACATTGTTTTGAATCTGTAGACCTTTCTAACCATTGTGTTTGGGGAAGATCTGAGCCTGGTTGTTTGTTTTATTTACCAGGATTCCATAGAGAGTGAGGGGTATGGGCTCTGGAATGTTTAGCCTTCCAGGAAGGGCCAGGGTCATTGCCCTGGCAGCATGACTCGTGGGGAACCACCTTCCTCACACGCTGAAGGGATAGTCAGCTGGCTGTTCTCGAAGGTGCAGAAGTGAGTCTAAGGCAGGGGGCCAGTCCCAAAGTCAGGACGAAGAAGAGAGAAGTACTTGGTCTATCTAAATTAGTGTGAAGGATGTCAAGGGGCCAAACGCAGGCTTCTTCGTTTGCCCTAGATTTGACTTGTGCTGCTATTTCTACTCTACATTTTCTAGGACAAACATAAACACAGAGACAATTTTCAGTTTTCCATTCATAGAGGGGCCCCACCTTCATGTGAATTGGAATAACCGCAGTCACTGTACCTGGAAGAAAAACTGAGGGCCAGTGTGAAAATGCTTTGAAGGATTGGGGGGGGGGGGTAAGAGGGGAGGGAGGCTACCTTTCATCATATCAAGGTGCAACTTACCTTCAACACAGAGAACAGATTTAAGTTTGTTTGTAATTATACCCTTCCTTATAATTAACTCTTTGAGGTACAGCATATTTAATACCCCAGAAACTGCCCTCAGATAGCTGCTCCCCTTCCCAGCTCCCAACCTCAGGGTTCTGGTTTCAGTCAACATGAAATATTGTAGTTTTGCCAGCTTTGGGACAAGGTATGAATGAAATTGCTCAGCCTGTCCTTTTCGCGTCTGGATTCCTTTATGGACCATAGTGTTTGAAGTTAATTTCCCTTGTTCCTTATATCAGTGAATCTTTGTTTGGGTATGGCCTCCCTATGCTAATCTACACTTTATGAGTCTGTACTACATAAATTTGGATTAAAAACTTACAGCCATCACCACAACTGAGCTATAGAGAGAGCCGCCTCCTCACCACACAAACCTCCACATTCTCGTTCTCTGTTGCTCCTGTCCCCTCCCCTCACCCCTACTCCAGGCAGCTGCTAATCTATTTCTGTCTCCTTAGATCAGTCTTGCTTGCCTAAGACTCTGTGTGTGGTGGTGGGGCCCCATGCATAGTAGATCGTGATTTACTCTTCCTTCTATCCCTGCCCTAGTGTGGTCCTTCTAACTGTCTGTTGCTATTGGTTGATGAAGTATTCTGGGCTGCGTGTAAATTTCCCCATTTAGTGGACACCTCGGCCACTTCTCCTTTTTCACCACATCATGAAAGCATGCACTTTCTCGGACAGCTTGCCAAACGATGTTCCAAGAAGCTGGTACCTGTCTTTTGGAAAAGCAACGCATACAGGGTCGTTAACTAGAAACCCTTCCCAGCATTCGGTATGCTTGCTCATCAGTTTTTATTCAGCCATCCCAGGATGTGTGATTTCTGAGAGCTTCTAAGGAGTATCTCTCCACACTTCAAGACAGCCCCCTTTTTTTAAGTGCTTAGATTCCCTGCTCAGTATTTTGGTTTTCTTTTGTGTAGTTTGGGTCATTCTAGTACTAGCTCTGTAGACTAGGCTGGTCTTGAACTCACATCGATCCACCTGCCTCTGCCTCCCGAGTGCTGGGATTAAAGGCATGTGCTGCTACTGCTCAGCTACCTGCTCATCTTTCACCTCTGATATGTCAGAATTTATTACACATCTTGAATGTCATTCCTTTGACAAACATGGGTATTATGTTTGTTTTCTCTTGGATCTGAAGCTTTCCCTTCCCAGTTTTTAAAGTTTCTCTGGATGAGCAAATATGTCTGGGTTTTGCTTTTACAAAATTCTATTCCTCTCCTTTCTTTTTTTATTTTCAGGGTTAGTCCTTTTTTCTTCTTTTCTTTCTTTTTTCTTTTCTTTTCTTTTTTCCATTTCTTTGAAATATTTACCAGTTCCTTGGTCTCTGAGATCTGTTTTCTTCTGGTTTGTTCGTGATAGTGTTACACTTTCCATATCAGATTGGTTTTTACATACAGGGAAGTAATAATACTGAAAGGTGTTTTTAAATTTGACTAGTCTGAGCCAAAATACAGTAGCTAAGGTAGAAACGGGCAGATTCCTGCTCCAATCCTGATTTTGCATCACACGAATGCATTGGTAGAACTTTGTCCATGCCTCCCCCAGCAGGTTTGCCTGTGGTTCATCTGGCAGTTCTTTGGTGGTGGTGGTGGTGGTGGTGCTGCTGCTGCTGCTGCTGCTTCCTCCTCTTCTTCCTCCTCCTCCTCTTCTTCCTCCTCCTCCTCCTCCTCCTTTCTTCTTCTTCTTCTTTTTTTTTTTTTTCTGATTTAGTCAAAGTTATAGTCTACCTGGCTTAGTAATAAGTAGAGGAAAAGACATGCTTAGCTTTTATGATCTGATATCAGTTCAAAGTAAATATTTCAATTTTTGCTAATCAGACTTCTAGCTTGTATCTGTCCAGTGAGGGGATTGACTGGTAATATTGAAAGCCCGGAAGATGGGGTTCTTAGAGAACATAGCTAGTACACAAGGAAATATATATTACAGCACCATGGTGCCCACTTCCAGTAATTCTTGGAAATGACAGCGTGGTAGGAGTGTTTGGGTGTGGGTGTGTGGGTGTGAACACGTGTGTGTTCATTTTTGTTTTTTAGTTTTGTTCTGATGAAAGAGCAATGGTGGAATCAGGAAGGAATCAGGAAGCAACTCCTGGCTTTCCCCTGAAACCAGCCCACTTCCTCATGGGACCCTGGCGAGGAAGCTGGGGTGGGTGGGGTGCTTCATGTTTCTGCAGTGTCCTGGAATTGAGATGTCAGCTGAGCTCATCTTAAAGTCAACGTGAATTTGGAGAACTTCAAATATTATTTCCTGCTTTTTAGGAAAAGGACATTTTAAGGCAGTGGTTAAAAGGAGAAGAAATCGATGGCAGGATTAATGGTTAGAACATAGCATCCAATCATGATACCATATAAGAGGCAGCATAAAAGGACATTTTCTCTGAGTACTGAAACGAATCTCATGAGAAATCATCTGCCCAAATGTGATCACTGTCAAACCACAAGTAACTCTTACATTTTATAAGAGATAAAGTTATGGGTTTGTTTGGGTTTTGTTTTGTTTATGTGTGGCTGGACTCTTTCGAGGTCACAAATGCTGCTTTGTTGTATGAGCCAACAGTGCAAGGGCGGACATGATGGTGCCCTGTGTTCCAGTCAGAGGCTGGTGCTCTTTGTCATCAGGGTTGGTGGAACAGGTGAGACTGGCTGGTGTCCCAAGTGAATGGGAGTGGAACTGAGACTGAGACTTACTAGTTAGTACTATTTATTCTCCTAGTCCACCCACCTCCTCCTCCTGTGCTGTGAGCCTCATCTCTCCTTTGGTAAAGTCCTCCACATCCTTCCGGGGCTACCCAGGTATGCTCTGTTATAGCTTTCGCTGCCCTCAGAATGAGCTAGAAGGAACGGCTGATGAAATTCATCTTGTGTGCTGCAATCCCCGAGTCTTCACTGATGGAATGTTTGCTCGCTGTTTTAAATCTGAAACCCTTGATTTCGCTTGGGCAGTGATTTGGTTTTCCTTCCTTCCTTCCCTCCTCTTCCTCTTCCTCCTCCTCTTCCTCCTCCTCCCCCTCCTCTTCCTCTACCACTATCTCCTCCTCTACCACCTCCTCCTCCTCCCTGCCTCTTCCTGCTTCTGTTTTCTTTTCAACTACAGTCCACACAGTGTTCTTGTACCTTTAAAAAGAAAGGGGTGTGTGTGTGAGGTTTATGATTAATGGATGAGGACGGCCTGCTGTGGAGCAGCTCTTTAAAGGATTAGCGTGTTTGGAAAGCACATGAAGTGAAGGGAAAAGGTAAGATTACTTTCAGAAGTATCACCTCATAATACCTAACCAGTTCATGTCCTCAAAGCACATGAGTAAAGCAAACAGAAGTTGAAATGGTACTTTAAGGATGGGATGGTAGGGTGGGTCAGAAGAGGATAACGCGTGGAAATGTGAAAGAATACTGCAGTTCTGTACTATTCTGTGCGTGTGCGCGTGACTGCCCACGAGTGTGTGCGTGTGTGAGTGTGCGTACTTACACGCCCCACAGCCTATGAACAGAAGTCAGAGGGTAATTTCGTGGAGTTGGCTCTCTCCTTCCTCCTCTATTTAGGGTCCAGGGATCAAACTCAGGATGCTAGACTTCCATGGCAAGTGTCTTTATGCAATGAGCCATCTCACAGGCCCCCAGATTTAAACCAGTGTCTGCAGAGAGGGTGTGACCCTCCAGAAGCACACAGCTATTCTAGGATGATTTGCCCCACTGTGCTTTTGAGGGATATGTGTACACACTCACACCTCTTTCCTCTTCAACTGCTGACCCTGACTGTTTCATGCTACTCACATTCGTAATTGTTGGTGTATTAGTTTGTTATTAAAATAAGCCAAGGCTACAGAGGGGAAAGCCCCTCATTCACCCTGCAGTGATCTCTACTTTTAATAGTTTTGCATCTTCTTAAAAACATCCTACTCATGAGCATTAAATTCTTCTTGATACCACATTCAGAAAAATAGTATCCTAAAATAAACTGGGATTGAAGTTTTGAAAATATATCTGTGCTTTTTCAGCACAGGGATGAGGGAAGGCTGGTGAATCTGGAAATGGAAGAATGAAGTCTAGGTCTACATTCTAGCCTCGTTTAAAAAATGAGTTCCTCGGCCGGGCGGTGGTGGCGCACGCCTTTAATCCCAGCACTTGGGAGGCAGAGGCAGACGGATTTCTGAGTTCAAGGCCAGCCTGGTCTACAGAGGGAGTTCCAGGACAGCCAGAGCTACACAGAGAAACCCTGTCTCGAAAAACCAAAAAAAAAAAAAAAAAAACGTGTTCCTCATGATAAAGCAAGGTTGTCATTATATTGTACAGATGCTTTATTTTCCCCTTGTGGAGGGGCTGTCAGTAAATTAATGAAGCAGTGTAGGAGAAAGCATGACTCACTGAGGCAGAGTGTGGATAAAAGGAGATAGATAGATAAATAGATAGATGGATAGATAGATAGATAGATGGATAGATAATTACTAGAGTGGATAAAAGGGGCTTGATGGGATTAGGAGACCATGATTCCAGCCTTGAGCACACAGTTTCTATCTACTGGTTAGATCTTTTTTTTTTTTTTGGTTTTTCAAGACAGGGTTTCTCTGTGTAGCCCTGGCTGTCCTGGAACTCACTCTGTAGATCAGGCTGGCCTGGAACTCAGAAATCCTCCTGCCTCTGCCTCCCAAGTGCTGGGATTAAAGGCGTGCGCCACCACTGCCCGACTTAGATCTTTTTTTCATGTAGTCATCTTGGAATTACAATTACTATGATGATTTAATAAGAAAATACACAGGGGGAAAAAAGGCATCATACCTGTAATGGCTATTCCTGGTTGTCAACTTAACTATATCTGGAATGAACTACAATCCAGAATTGGAGGGCACACCTGTGATCCAGATCTTGAGGCTGGAAGACACAAGTTTCTGACCTGGATCTTGGCATGGAGATCTTGAGGTACAGTGGCCATGAAAAGCTTAAGCTCAGGCAAGATATTACTTGCCTTTAATCCCAGGAGACTGAGGCAAGGTGATCTCCGAATTTAAGGTTAGCCTGGGACAAGCAAGTCCCAGATCCAGGCCTGGTGGGACACATCTTTAATCTGGGACACACCTTCTACTGCAGGCCTATATAAGGACACTGGAAGAAGGAAGATTCATTCTTTCTTCGCCTGCTTCCACTTACTAGGCAGCACGTCTGTTGGAACCTACTACAGAAGACCAGCTGAGACAACCAGCCTCGTGGGACTGAGCAACTGCTAGATTCTCATTCACACCTTCCCACTGTTGGGTGAATTGGACTACAGTAAGTAAGTCATTACAATAAATTGCCTCAATAGAGAGAGACAATCCACAAGTTCTGTGCCTCTAGAGAACGCTGACTAATACAATACCCATAGCCAGTTGCCTTCCTCTAGATCATCTCAGAAAGTAACCAAAATCGAGACCACCAAAGAATGTCTCTTAACAGCAAAGTTTGATCTCAGATGTGAAGGGATGGTCAACTTCTGGGTTCTCGTTGCTACCCATGAAGGGGAGGAGGGGAAAATAATATAAGATTGATTGTGTTTGCTGTTTGCTTTCTGGGCAATGACTAAGGTCTTCTTGTGCTTTGTGTTTGAAGTTTGAACTTCAAAGAGTATCACCATTAGGAAAAAGTGTGAAGAATGAATGCCTCTCCCCTGTGAATAATCTGCAGCTTCACATTTAGAGAAAAGCAGAGACACATGGGAAGCAGAATGATAGTCTTAGAAGCCATGCCTCCCATTCCCAAATATAGCTGGCTTCAGTGGAAAACAGAAGGGAAAGGTGGGGGTATGGGAGGAAGTTAGAAAGTTAGATCTTTATCCAATTAATTTCCTTAAACATTTTTTTTATTATTAGCATGGTGTGGGGTAGAGGCAGCTTCATACATGCTATGGTGCACTTGTAGAGTCTTGAGGTCAGAGGCCAACTGTCAGGAGACGGTTCTGGACTTCCACCTTGCCACTCTTGTTTCTCCTGTGCTGTGTACTACAGGCTTGCTGGCCTATGAGCTTCTGGACAGTTCTCCTATGTCTGCTTGCTCTCTCGGGGTACGAGTTCTGGGTGTTACAGCTGTTTGCCACCACATGCAGTTTGGTGGCTCATGCCTTTAATCCCAGAGTTTAGGAGGCAGAGAATTATGGATCTCTGAGTTTAAGGCCAGCCTGGTCTACAGAGTTAATTACAGGTCAGGCAGAGGCTACAGAAAGAAACCCTGTCTCAAAAAACAAAAGCAAACAAATGAACAACAACAAAACAGCCAGGGGGTAGGGGGGTGATGTAGGGGGCTAAGCAGATCAAACTCAGACCATCAGGATTGCTTAGCTGAGCCATCCAAAATGGTTCCCAATTGATCTTTCTTTCTTTCTTTCTTTCTTTCTTTCTTTCTTTCTTTCTTTCTTTCTTTCTTTCTTTCTTTTTAACATATCTTGCTTCAAGTTTATTTGTAAAAACAGCATAGGACACTGGTCATCTGCAAATAGTGTGTAGGTAGGTGTGTCCCAGCAGTCCATCTGTCTTCACATTGGCAGGAACCTTTTATATGGGGCCTTCACAGGGGCCTGGGCAACCTTGGGAGCCTGAAGTGGAGCAGGAGCCTGGGCCTTAGCTGGAGCTTTGGCCTCTGCCTTGGTTTGAACCTTGGGCTTTGGTATGACCCTTGGCCATGTAACTTCGAATCTACTTCCCAAGCTTGGGGTGAGCAATGAAAGCCAGGCGGCTGAGTTTATGGCTGGCTGGGGCCCCTTGGCATCTTGGGCTTGATGGCCTTAGGCTTCCCAAGGGTCTTGATGGCCTCTGCGCGTGCACTCACTGCCTTTGCATTGTTGGCCTGCATCTTCTTTCTTGTTGTGCTTCTTGGCAAAGTGCATGTTCCTCAGGAACTTGGGGTCAACTCCCTTAAGAGATTCTTTGTGATTGGGGTTTCTTGATGCCATTTCTGTGCCATTTGCAGGACTGATTGTGTGTGGTGTGGTTCTTGGGCTTGGCCATGTCTGCACAGTAACCCATGGCTCCTGCAGAGCCTGGGAACAGAAGAGAAACCCCAATTGATTTTTCTAACTGAAGAATTTGTAATTCTTCAAAGGTGGAGAACCCTAACAAATATTTCAGTTGTCTATTATACAACCAGTAAGACTCCAGACAAGGGGCAGCCTGGGTAGAAAGATAAATTTATAATAAACAAATGTCAGTCAGTGTGTTAAAAATCCTGGAATCCCTGCAAAGTGGAGCAGACAGATACAGAAAGCTTGCCTGATCCAGTCTGTTCATCTGGCAACACTTCCCCTGCTGCAACTTGACACAGCTTCATTAGCTGGTCTCTTCCTTAGGACCAAGCATGTGCCACCCCACTAATATGGTTTACTAGCAGCTGTCCATCACTATGTTTGAGAAAACACTGAAGAAATCCAATTCCCTCCAGCAATAATGAAAAGGGGGGCTCTGACAAAAAGAGGGTTCACCCTGGAAATGTGTGAGTAGTTCACCACTCACTTCTCCAGCTCCACAGCACATGGATGGATAAATGTCATATTTTCATAAAATGTATAGAACTAACCAGCTTTTGACACAAGAGGCCAGAGAAGGATGAGCCCAGATTAACTTTCGCTTTGTTTCCCTTTGACCAGCCATGGACTGCAGACCCTCATCGAGCAACTCCTGGGTTTATCCCACTGTGATACTCTGCTTGTTTGGGTTTTTCTCCATGTTCAGGCCTTCAGAATCATTCTTAATCCCGTTTTTGTCTGAGCCCAGTAAGAATCTCACCAGCACAGAGGTAAGCTAATGGGTACATATCTCAACACGGGTTAATTTCACAGAACTTGAACAAGGTGGTAGGGATGTCATTCAAGTTATAGTAAGAAAAAAAAATCTTTGAATTCCAGTGAACCCCCATTTTCACAGAGTTTATTACATAATAGAACTGGCCCCTTCCTTGTGACACTTAAAAAAAATATTAAGCCAAACACTTAACATATATGAAGAATATTTTTAAATTTCAGAGTTTTGAAGTTAGTCTGGATATATATGGGAGCTTTTCTGGTCTCTGTTGTTTCGATCACATTACCCTAAAATGAAGTTGTTCTCTGCCACACAAAGCCTTCTGGGAAACCAGCAGGCTGCTGTGTATGAGCAGGGTGTAATAAGAAAGTGTAATACGGTTACATGTTTAGTGAATGATGGACTGTATATTAGTTAACTATAGTTAAGATCGTGACATTTCAGAGAATTCCTGTCCTTCAGTAACACCGCAGCCACCCCAAACTCACACCTCAACACTTTTTATGCGTTTATGTGACATCAGTGTAAATAAACCTACTGCTCTGTCGCCCATAAAAATATAACATATGGGGACTAGAGAGAGGGCTCAGTGTTAAACAGCACTGGTCATTCTTCCAGAGGACCTGGGTTTGTTTCCCACCACCTACATGACAGCTCACAACTGTGCGTAACTCCAGTTCCAGGGGATCTGGCACCCTCACATGGACATAAATGCAGGCAAAACACCAATGCATGTAAAAATAAATCTTAAAGTTATATGTATATATATATATATATATATATATATGTATATATATACTGTCATACACATATAGTATGCAGTGTAAACTCAATGATGTTAAATGGCTGTTACTGTCTACACATTTATTGTTACTTTTATCATTGTCTTAAGGCATCTTTTTATTTTTACTAAACAAAAATAAAAGTACCATACAACACCAGCATCAGCCCTTACTTCCTATGGTTACTGCATCTTTCAATTGCATCATATTCTCTTGTGTTTAAGTTAACCTCATGTTTTACTTACAAAGTGTTCCTATTTATCACGCTACAATATACCACATGGCTGAGCTGTATAAGTGGATTATACACTCCATAAAGTTTCTGGGTGCACACTCTATAAAGTTTGCACGATAAATAAAATTAGCCAAGTGTATTAAGAACACGTAGTTAGCTGGGCAGTGGTGGCGCACGCCTTTAATCCCAGCACTTGGGAGGCAGATGCAGGCAGATTTCTGAGTTCGAGGCCAGCCTGGTCTCGAAAAACCAAAAAAAAAAAAAAAAAAAAAAAAAAAGGAAAAAAAGAACACGTAGTTATATTTCTTTGTGACTCTTACTCAGTTTTGAAAAACTGTTTAGCAGCAGATGTGGTATAAACAAATTTACTTCCTGATCTGCTTCTCTTCCTGGAAGACCAAATTCTCTTACTTAAAAAGATACTTCTTACTGGGCATGGCGGCACATGCCTTTAATCCCAGCACTCAGGAGGCAGAGACAGAGGCAGATGGATTTCTGTGACGTTGATGCCAGTCTGGTCTACATAGCCTGTTCCAGTTTTGTCAGGAATGCATTCCTCCCTTTCTGTCTTTCCCTCTATCTAAAAAGATACAAGAAGAAAATGCACTAACCCCACTGAGGTGGCTTACCATCTCCAACCACAACTATCTTGAAAGCTAAGTGGTACTGGATTATCAATGGGAAATTGGCACAGGTTAGTTGTGGGCCCTCTTGTGACCTTGGTGGGTCCACATGTCAATGAGGGAGAGTTCAGTAACCCAGGAGACTGAATCTCGCCCATGACACTTAAAGATCGTCCACAATATTTTGAGTTATTTCTGCCTATGAAACTTGAGTGCCATGCGTTTGTCATGAAATAGTGATGTGACCCACATTAAACTCAACCAAGCAGTGACATCTATAGCCATGGATAGGGTGCAAGGAGCTTTCAAGCCCAGCACATTTAAACAGGAAGGAAATGAAATGCATTACCTGTTCCTACTTGGCAATTTGACAAAACCGTTCGCTCTTGCTCCCTGTGTGTGTGTGTGTGTGTGTGTGTGTGTGTGTGTGTGTGTGTGTGTGTGTCTATCCAGATTTCAGACAGGTAAAAGGCAGTGGTAGAGCAGTAAAGAGAGGTGTTCTACTCTCTACATTGAGAACTCTATACCTAATGCTGCTAATATTTGTATAAGAGTAATTTGGGTTTTTTTTTCAATTTATTCATTTATTAATTCATGTGCATTGGTATTTTGCCTGTATGACGGTGTTGGATCCCCTAGAACTGGAGTTACAGAGAGTTGTAATCTGCCATGTGGGTGTTGGGAATTGAACCTGAGTCCTCTGGAAGAACAGCCAGTGCTCTTAACTGTTGAGCCATCTCTCCAGCTCACTAAGTTGGGATTTTTTAAGAACTTGGAAATCTCAGAAGTCAGAGTATTTAAGTTCAACCGTTACCCGTTCCTTGAATTTGTTACATAGTGCAGAGGACATACTCTCCCTTAGAACGCTTCCCCTGGGATATACCTAAGTATGTGAGTTACTTGGAGCTTTGGTTTCTTTTCTTTTTCTTTCCCTCCCCAACAACTCTATGGTGATTTATTTTTATTGTTTTCATTTAACAAAGACTCTGGGTTTTTTTAGTAATTTACCTATAGATCAGTTTTCTATATTTCCCCATAACATGAAGAATGTCTGAATAGATATGACTTCGAGCTACAAATCTGTTACCACATGTTCTTTTGAGATGTGTTGTGCTTCTAATCACACCTACTTATCAAATCCACAGATGACAAATGAGATCCTTCCAGTTTGGACGTACTCTTACCTGGCAATGCTGCCGCCCGTGTTTGTCCTCACCGACTACCTGCGCTACAAACCCGTCATCATGTTACACGTTGTGGCCTTCACCACCAGCTACCTGTTTCTCTTGTTTGGCCAAGGTGTGATGCTCATGCAGATAGCAGAGTTCTTTTTTGGGGTTGTCTCAGCCACGGAGATAGCCTACTATGCCTACATATACAGCATGGTCAGCCCAGAGCACTATCAGAAAGTGAGCAGCTACTGTCGGAGTATCACGTTGGTGGCCTACACAGCAGGCTCGGTGCTAGGCCAGCTCCTGGTGTCCCTGACAAACCTGCCATACTCAACTCTTTTTTTCATATCCTTGGCCTGTGTCTCTGTGGCTTTCTTTTTCTCACTTTTGCTACCAATGCCTAAAAAGAGCATGTTTTTCCATACAAAGTCTGACAGAGAAGCTTATCCAAAGCCACTGGAACAATGTACTGCCCCCAAAGAAACCCAGAACAACAGAGCTCACCCAGAACTGTTTGCCAATTCAGAGAATCTAGGGGACAGAGAGATGAGCAACCTGGAGCCAGACAATTCAGGTTTGCGATGCTTTGTGCATTGGTTCCAGGATCTGAAGGAATGCTACTCTTCCAAGCACCTTGTTTACTGGTCCCTGTGGTGGGCTTTTGCCACAGCAGGCTATAACCAAATCTTGAACTATGTTCAAGT
This sequence comes from Uromys caudimaculatus, assembly GCA_028551405.1. Lineage (NCBI taxonomy): Eukaryota > Metazoa > Chordata > Mammalia > Rodentia > Muridae > Uromys > Uromys caudimaculatus. The sequence continues at coordinate 73,012,433 of CM052709.1, read as the reverse complement.
CCTGTGGGAATACAAGGCACCCTCCCAAGACTCTTCTATTTATAATGGAGCAGTAGAGGCCGTAGCAACATTTGGAGGTAAGTGGACATCTCTCTCCACCAGATGCTCCAGATGCTAAACCTCTCCACAGTGGGTAATTAACTATAACCAGAAAGTAAAGTGATTTTTTTTAAGTTGAGGGAGGGAGGTATACACACACATGTGTACATGGCTAAGTTTACATAGGGTTTCTCACTGAGCCCAGAGCGAGGCTAGTGGCCAGCAAGCCCCAGTGATCCTCCTGCCTCCACTCCCACAGCACTAGGCTTACAGGTATACACATGCACAGCCAACATTTTACAGGTTCTCTGGGGATTTGAACTCAGGTCATCAAACTCATAACAAGCCCTCTTACCTACTGAGCCATCTTCCCACTCAAGAATAGAAGGCACTGGAAAAATAAAAGTACAATGATTTTTATACTATAGGTTACAGTTACAAATAACTCAAGAATAAAGTTTACAACTGGGAGTGTATTTCTAGTGGAATTCATAGATCCCATTTCATTAAAATAAGTGTTGATAATGTGCCCTGTTCCTTCAGTATTATGTTGATAATGTGCCCTGTTCCTTCAGTATTATGTTGATAATGTGCCCTGTTCCTTCAGTATTATGTTGATAATGTGCCCTGTTCCTTCAGTATTATGTTGATAATGTGCCCTGTTCCTTCAGTATTATGTTCACATGTTTTAAAGTTTGATAATCTCTTTTATTGTTAGTTTAAAGATGAATGACATCAATATACCTTCTTTTTTTTTTTTTTTTGTCTTTTTGTGTGTGTATGTGTGTCTACATGCACGTCTGCACACACGGGTACATGTGAAGGACAAAGGACAGCTTTAAGTATCACCCTTTGGGTCCATCCATTTTTTCTTTTCTTTTTTTAAGCAGAGTTTCTCATTGGCCTGTAACTCACCAAATAGACCAAACTGTCTGGTCAGTTTCTTCTAGAGATCTACTTGTCCCATTACTAGGAATACAATATACTACCCAGTTTCTTATGTGGGTTCTGGGACTTAAACTCAGGTCTTTGTGCTTGCAAGGTAAGGACTCCACTCACAAAGCTAACCCAGCCCTTTTTTGTTTGGGTTTTGGTTTTGGAGGTTTTTTGTTTGTTTTTGTTTTGTTGTGTTTCGTTGTTTGTTTTTTGTTTTTTGAGACAGGGTTTCACAACACAACTTTGTCTATCCTGGCACTCAGTCTGTAGATCAGGCTAGCCTTGAACTCTGAGATCCCCCTGCCTCTGCCTCCCAAGTGCTGGTACTAAAAGCACGTTCCAACATCGCTGAGTTGTTTTAGTTTCTTTAAGCTTGTGTACAAGCGTGCTGGGCACATTTCCCCTGTGCCTCTGTGCCCTTCCCTTCCCTTCCCTTCCCTTCCCTTCCCTTCCCTCCCCTCCCCTCCCCTCCCCTCCCCTCCCCTCCCCTCCCTTCCCTTCCCAGTGGTCTTCTTTAGTGTTTTGGATTCCATGTATTGCAGACACAGATCCTCTGTCTGCCACAGAACAGCAAAGCCTTCCCTCCCATTCTGTGGGCGTCCTCTACACCCGACTGCTTCCCTTCGCCCTGCAGAAGCCTCGAATTTCACACAGTCTCATTGGTTGACTCTCGCCCTTACTTCCTGAGCTACTAGAGTCAAGACTGTTTCTAACTTTGAAAAGAAAGAGAAGGTGCAGAATATTTCTTATTAACTCTAGAAAATGCATGAAGGTTTCCAGACTCTTACCCAGACAGTCTTCCTAGGGACCTTCACAACTCTAGGCTGCACACCACCCGTTTTCACATTTCAAAAATTATGTAAGTTCCATGATGTTACTCTCAGGATTCTAATATCAAAAAGGAACTTGCCTTTGAAGCACACTGTGCAGTAAATATTTATGTAGCCGTAAATGGAAATGTTACTTGAGACTTTGAAGATGTGTTTTAGGAAGTGGGATATTTTTCCACACCTTGCTTTACAGAGAGCTTCAGAAATGCACGTAGCCTCTGGGTTATTATTGTTTCTCTCTTGGAAGGCTTCAGCTAACTCCTGAAAGCCAAGGCTGAGGCAGAATTGGATCACTGAAATTATTGTTCTTATGGCTGAAATTATCAGGGAGAGCTATTCCTTCTTAGAGACAGTTCTATCACAGATCATCTACCAAAAAATAACTGACCAGTTGTTGAAATTTTGAGTCCTTTGTTCAGTTAAAGAGAACCCCAGTTGGTAAATGGTAATCTTTTCAAACTATATCCATCAGTACAGGGTTTCCACCAAACCCTCAAGGAAATCAGATCAGCTGTCAGGAGGATCACTTGAGCCTAGGAGTTCAAGGGTAATGTAAGGAGATCCCCAAGGCCCCCTAGGTCTAGGAAGGATGGGAAAAAGAGAAGGAAGGAAGGAAGGAAGGAAGGAAGGAAGGAAGGAAGGAAGGAAGGAAGGAAGGAAGGAAGGAAGGAAGATAATTGGGATACCCATTACTCCAAAACATACAATTTAAAACAATAGAGGAACTTTACTTCCAAGGCATTTATATGCTATCCTGGGTGTTCTTAAATGACTGGGATACTGTGTGCATCCCACACAGCTGTGTTTAGGCTCTTTCTATCCCTTCTGTCTGATATGTGGTTAATGCTAATTAAAAGTATAACAGCAAACTGGATTGAAAACAAATAGGAAATGAGAAGGAAAAAAAAAGAAAACTTGAAAAAGAAAAGTCCTTTTAGAAAAATCTCCATTTAAGCAGATGACACGGTTTTTGTTTTGTTTTGTTTTGTTTTGTTTTGTTTTGTTTTGTTTTGTGAAATGGTATATTCATCTTTAGAATTGCTCAAGCTCAGAGTTCTGTCTGCTTGCTTGGAGTGTTGCTATTTCCTTCTTGCAAAGTCAATAGGTTGATTCTTCCCCGTTGTCTGTTTCCAGGAGCTCTGGCTTCATTCTCAGTGGGCTATATGAAGATCAACTGGGATCTTCTTGGAGAGCTAGGCCTTGCTGTCTTCTCAGCTGTCATCGCAGGATCTCTGTTTCTCATGAACTACACGCTCAGCATCTGGGTGTGCTATGCTGGCTATCTCCTGGTCAAGTCTAGCTATTCGTTTCTTATAACCATCGCTGTGTAAGTATCACCTACCATTCCTTCCTACTCTTTGTGGATTCCAAAAGAATCTCTGGAAACTTCAGAAGGATTTTAGTCCATTGCAGTGCTAAATGTTAACTACATATTGAATGGAATTCAGTGAAGCCATCTTCTCATTTAGCTGAATAGAGTTGAGTCATCAAAGAAAGAAATCTGGGTGCCATGGAAACCAAAAGCAAGGGGCTATGATCTCCTTTTGATTTCTTTTTACTTCCAATGATTTTTTCATAATAGGGTCCAGTGTTATTTAATTTCAAATGTGTAGGTTTAGATTTTATCTGTAGCTTCATTTAGTTGTATGAGAAGTTCTAAGCACATACTTTTCTGGGAACTTAATGTTCTTGGGAAAGTTTTAAAAAGTTGGATCCGGGGGAGGGGGGAATGAAGCAAAGATTATAAGGAAACTTCGGCTTCATTTATACTTGAACTGTGTCCTTTTGAATAATTTTAAAAATAAGGTCTCTGGAAGTTGGAGTTCCCTTTAATACTTCTATCTGCTTTTTAAGAAGTTTTTTGTTTTGTTTTTTGAGGAAGAGATTATTTAAAAGCATGCAGCATGTGCATGGGGGCAGTTAAACCACTACCAGGAATTGTCTTTGGGAGCAGGCTGTGAGGCTCAGCTGGTAGAATGCTTGGCCCATATGCACGATTCCTAGCGCTACTCACACCGACATGGTGGGACATTCCTGCTACTCAGATCATGGGAGGTAGAGGAAGAAGAATCAGAAGTTCAAGGTCATCCTTGGTGAAATAGCAAGCTTAAAGCCAGCTTGGGCCACTCACATCTTGTCTCAGAGGAGGTTAAGAGGAGAGTATAGTTAGTGTCCTTTGGTATTAGGCAAAAGGAGACAAGAAATGTACATTTTAGTTTTATGCTACATCTGAGAAAGACTGACAAGTTTTATCAACTTTCTTTGTTTTTTTAAGATTTTGTTTTATTCTTTTAAGATTTATTTATTTGATTTATATGAGTACTCTGTCGCTCTCTCCAGACACACCAGAAGAGGGTATTGAATCCTATTTATAGATGGTTGTGAGTCACCATCTAGTTGCTGGGAATTGAACTCAGGACCTCTGGAAGAGCAGTCAGTGCTCTTAACTGCTGAGCCATCTCTTCAGCCCCTTTACCTTATAGATATATGTGTGGTTTTGCCTGCATGTATGAAGTACTTTAAGAGGTCAGAAGATCTCACTGGATGCCCTGAAACTGGAGTTACTGATGGTTGTGAGCAGCCATGTAGGTTCTGGGAATCAAACCCTGATCCTCGGGAAGAGCAGCCAGTACTCTTAACCTGTATGCCATCTCTCCAGTCTCTCAAGTTTCATTTTTAATTTGTGGGAAAAAAAGTTTGATAAGCAATAAAACATTGGAATATGAGTCTAAAGGCAAAGATCATGAGAAAATGCAGGCGTCACTAGTTAGCAAGTGTTCTGGTTTCATTTCTGTTGCTGTGAAAGATCCTCTGGCAAAAAAACAACAGAGGTTAGAAAATTATTAGTTTGGTTTGCAATTCCAAATTATAGTTCAGCCTTTTGGGGGGAGTCATATTATATCCATGGTCAAGAGTGGGGAAAACTAATGTCTTCTTGCTTCGTGTTCTCAGATAGCTTTCTCCTCTGTTCAGCTCCTCCCTAGGGAATGGTGCTACCCACGTTAATCCAGACAGGCCCCCGGATGCATGTTCACGGGCTAACCTAATCTATATAGACACTCTTTAAGACTCTATTTCCAGGTGACCCTATGTTGTATCAAGTGGGTAATTGAAATCAACCATTGCAGAAAGCTAAAAGTTTTTTAGTGAAATATCTTGGTTTAACTTAAATGTCTAAAATGAGAATTGAAAGGTAGAACTATTATTATTCCTTTTCATTAAAAAAAAAAAAAAACATTCAGAATCCAAAGCCTTTTATCTTCATTCTAAGAAATGTAGTCAGACTTTGAAATCTCTATAGTTAAAAACTAATTATAGATTCAGTCAGTTGCACAAACATCCAGGGTCTGCATTTTCCAAAGAACAACCACCTACCAGACCTTCTGACTGTAGGACATCAACAATTAACTGAATTTATTTTTAAAAGTCCTCAGATTGAATGATGTTTGAGTCTTTATAAAACTTTATTGCAAACATGTATGAAAGCAACTTACATTCAATATTCTCAAGTTATGAGATGTTAGCATTTAAGTTTAATTTCTGGAAAGTGCTAGATTGTACAGGAGAAATTTTGTCACAGTGCCTTTAATCCAGCCTATAGAAATATTTAACTCTTTTTCTTTGCTCTGCCTATTTGTCTATACTGGGTAAGAGTTAGATAGGACATGTCTTAACAACACTGTTTTCGACTCTTTTTTGTTTTGTTCTGGTTTCTTGTTTGGTTTTAACACAAGGTCTCAAGCACACCCAAGATGATCTTGAATTTGCTATGTGGCCAAGAATGGCCTTGAATTCCCCATGCCTCCTGAATGCTGGTATTATAGGTATTATAGGAACTCACCACCATGGCCAGTTTCAGTTTCTATCCCTTACATAAGAACTTTATGTATGCTATGGTTAAATGCTAACTCAACATTTAATGACAGCTTTCAGATTGCAGTGAACCTGAGCTTAGAACGTTATGCCCTGGTGTTCGGCATAGACACCTTTATTGCCTTGGTGATTCAAACCATCATGACTATGATTGTGGCAGATCAAAGAGGGCTCCAATTGCCAGTCACTACTCAGGTAAGCTGCAGTTCTGTCACCCATTACTATGTTATAGTAACTGTGTATAGGTAATAGGTATGTACTAACTCTGTATAAGTAATAAGTAACTCTGTTACCTATTACTATGTTAACCTAATATTATATTACTATTGACATAGTAGCTACGAATATAGAATAACTACGTTGCCTTCAAGATGTCTTAATCTTACAACTAGCAATGTCAAAGGCTTTTTAAAAATTCAATTATAAACAGCACACATGAATGCTCTAGAACAAAAAGAAGCTAATGCACCCAAGAGGAGTAGAAGGCAGGAAATAATCAAACTCAGGGCTGAAATCAACCAAGTAGAAACAAAAAGAACTATACAAAGAATCAACAAAACCAAGAGTTGGTTCTTTGAGAAAAATCAACAAGATACATAAACCCTTACCCAGACTAACCAGAGGGCACAGAGACAGAATCCAAATTAACAAAATTAGAAATGAAAAGGGAGACATAACAACAGATTCTGAGGAAATTCAAAAAAATCATCAGATCCTACTACAAAAGCCTATACTCAACAAAACTGGAAATTCTGGATGAAATGGACAATTTTCTAGACAGATACCAAATACCAAAGTCAAGTCAGGATCAAATAAACCATCTAAACAGTCCCATAATGCCTAAGGAAATCGAAGCCATCATTAAAAGTCTCCCAACCAAAAAAAGCCCAGGACCAGATGGGTTCACTGCAGAATTCTATCAGACC
>CM052709.1:72976943-73005329 GCA_028551405.1 Uromys caudimaculatus | reverse complement strand
GGATGGACAGACTCACCTCTATCAGTTACCTACAGCAGAAGCCCAGAGGCCAGCAGCCATGCTAGCAGCAGCACTTCTTGCAGCAACACTTCTGCTGGCAGCAGCACTTCTGCTGGCAACAGCCCTTCCCACAGCCACAGCCACAGCCACAGGAGCCACAGCCACAGGAGCCACAGCCACAGGAGCGGCAGCAAGAGCGGCAGCAGCAGCAGACTACCACAGGCTTGCAGCAGCCACAGCAGCTACCACAGCAGCCACCACAGCCACCACAGCCACCACAGCCACCACAGCCGCCACGGCTACCACAGCCACCACAGCTGCCACAGCCTCCACAGCCACCACAGCCTCCACAGCCACAGCAACCCATGTTGTCAGTAGAGAGGACTCAGGTGCAGTGAGGAGAGAGACTCAGGAGAGGAGAGGGAGATGTGATGCTCCTCCTGCAGGGGGAGCCCCTTAAGTACCAACCTAGGAGGATAGTAACCATGTGACTCAGGACACGTGACAGTAGATGCTTCCTCATTCCTATTTATTCTAGGATTCAAAAACAGTGTAGAGTCATTCCTCAGATATATCCTTACTAGAAACATTTGGCTTAATAAAAGAACTAAGTTTTGCTGGAGCGAGCAGGGCTGGATCGAGCAGGGTTGGAGCAAGTGGGGTCGGAACGAGAAGGAAACAAAACAAACAAAAAAAAGAACTAAATTTTGAAGCTTCCCTTTACATGCTAAGAGCCAGACCATATAGACTTATGTATGTGTAAACAAAATATTTGTGGACGCCTTCAAACTCAGTATGATAGAAGAGAACAAGGAAGGATAAGGTACAAGTTGGGAAGAACAACTCACCATGCACATTTTCTCCTTCTGAGAAAACTCAATGCAAAAGCATGCCTCTAAGCATTTCCTGGATTTTACATGAAGTGGAGGAGACACAGCACATGTCTGTGCTGTGGAGGATGGGCCGGTACTGAGAATACTGGCCGTGGAGCGTGCCAACGGCCAAAATGGCAAAAGATAAATAATGCAGGAATTCCGAGCTTAGGGCAGCTAGTAAGGAGTAGAGCCCAGTCAGAGAGTTAGCTGCTTTCCACGCCAGGGGCAGCAGCAAAGAGAGCCAGCTGCAGGCTCTGTCCAAACAACAAGGTGGCGTTGAATTGAGCTCAGAACAGGTTCTACTTCTGTGGGCCACTTAGCTCACTTCATTATATCCACAAACTGCCTAGGAGAGCCTTGTTTCATAAATGTATATACCGCAGGCTGGCAAATGGAGCAGGAGAAAGAGCATATTATTTATAGGAAATGGTGGCCACCTCTAGACACATCATGGAAAGCACATGATCCTCCCACAGTCAGTGAACATAAATGTCATTCATTTCACCATCCATACCTGGTGAACGTATTTACAAAGACAAAGACAGTACTGTGGATAGACAGAACAAAGTTATCATAATTATGAGAAGCATGTGCAAGTGAACCTATTGATTATATGAGAGTTGCTATCCATTATGGATTGAACGATGTCTTTCCAAAATTCAAAACCCCAGTGTAGGCCTGGAGACTGTGCCTTTAAAGAGATAATTAAAATTAAACAGGATCATTCACGTGGGACCGTAATATGTTAGAGCTGGTGGCATTTTAAGAGGAAGAAAACAAAGCACTGATGCTCTCTTCGTGTGCACAGGAAATATCACATGATAACACAGAAGAAGGAAGTGTCCACAATGTTAGAGGAAGCCCCACCAGACACCAACCCCAACGGTACCTTCTCTGGGACTTTTAGCTTCTGTAACTGTAAGGAAAACGCATTTCTATTGTTAAGCCCCACCCCCTCATTCTGCTGAGTGTTGTTTCTGCAGTTCAACATCACTGGTTTGTTTTCTGTTTTTCTCACTTATCATCCTAAAGCTTAAGTCTTGATTTAGACTAACAGAAGTCTCCAGAAATAATGGCAGACCTTTGACTAGGTTCTAAAGATAAAAAGACTGCTGAGCCTATGCAGAAAAAAATATATATATAATTTTATGCCAGAAGATTGTTTATCCTTCTCTCTTTAAAGATTAAATTGTGTGTGTGTGTGTGTGTGTGTGTGTGTGTGTGTGTGTGTGTGTGTGTGTGTGTATGTGTGTGTAGATACCCATAGAGGCCAGAGGCACCAGTTCGCCCTCCAGCTAGAGTTACAGGTGGTTGCAAGCAGCCCAGTGTGAATGCTGGAAACTGATCTCTGGTCCTCTACAAAAGCAATATGTGTTCTTAGTTGCTGAGTCATCTCTTCAGCTCCTTTCTTAATGACACATAAACAAGAGATGCTTCATATAGTATCTGGTAAATTAGAGTCAATAAAATGCAAAAATATAAAATGGTCCATAAATATAAGTAAATAACAGAAATTATAAAGAATAGAGTTTAAGCATTAGTTTCACAAATACCTGACTTTAAAAAAGAATATTCAGAGAACGGAACAGATGCAATAATTAAAGACAAAGGCTGGTAGCTTTCTGTAGTGATAAAGACATCCGTACTCAGACTTGAAAGTCTCAACAAATGTCCAATTCAACAAAATCAAGTAGCGCGAGTACAAGTTAGGAGAAGCACTTACCACAAGCAGAGCTCTGTGAAGGGATTTCATGAGAGTGTGTTCAGAGAGAAGGACATGTCCTCAGGAAGGTCCAACATTCTGAGAAAAGAAGTGCTGAACAAGCCCAGTGAGCACGGGCTTATCTGAAGCCAGTGGCCGTCCAAATGACCGTCCACCATGGTGGTTAGGGACAAGGGCACGTGTAAGCTGGATGAGAGGTGACTTGAGTGCGAGCATCCCAAGGTCTCTGAGTCACATGCGGAAAGGGAAAGGCATTCTGTCACTTAAGCTTTAATAGTTGAATGGACTGGTGGCCACTCAGGTGAGGCTGGAAAATGGGAACAGAGTTTGGGACCTCTGAACTAGAGGAGAGAGAGAGAGAGAGAGAGAGAGAGAGAGAGAGAGAGAGAGAGAGAGAACAGCAAAATGGAAAAAAGATTTTAAAAAAACAATAGCAATGACTAATTCTGAAAGAAGGTAAAAATGAAAACAAGCATATGTAAGAAGAAAACTATGAAGATGGTAAATATAGAAAAGTGTGCTGTTTTCAGGAATGTATAAAACATTTGCAGAAAATGAATCTCTCGACTATCCACTGGACAAGCCTCCAATTTAAAAAAAAATACATAACATGGACATAGACAGACATAGACTATATATTAAGACCACAATGGAATTAGGTTAGAAGTAAGTAACAAAACATCAAGTCTGTAATTTCAGAAGTGTACAAACACTTCTAAATAATTCATTAATCAAAAAAATAAGAATTACAAAGGTAAGGAAACTACCCTATAAATCAACGTGTGCAGCATAATAAACAACAAATTTGGAGGGAAATGTATAAACCTAAAATGTACATATTTGGTACAAATTCAGCTAGTCTCAGAAAGACAAATAAGTTTTCTCTCATGTGTGGCTCCTAGATCTTATTTTATACAAAATCTTGTATGTAGATATGGTGTGAGAATAGAAGTGATTCTGTGTAGGGACCAAAGGGGACCAACAGGATGGAGGAGGAGGAGGGGGAGGGGTCCAGGAGTGTGAAGAGAGTAACCTCCACATTGGTCCACACGTGTATGAAAACATTCTTCTGGAACACAGCACAACTAACAACGAATATATGCGATGGAAGTTTTAAATTGTCATAAAGCTAGTTATCATTAAACCACTCATCCAATATAATACATTAGGGAAAAAAAACAGTCCAAGTAAGAGAAAAGTAATGTGAGACAGGCATGGTAGTGCACGCTTTTAATCCACAGCACCCAGGAGGCAGAGGCAGGTTGATCTCTGTGAGTTCAAGGCCAGCCTGGTCTGCAGAGAGAGTTCCAGGACAGCCAGGACTGTTACATAAAGAAACCCTCTATAAGGAGAGAGAGAGAGAGAGAGAGAGAGAATGTAATAAGACGCATTAGGAAAAAAAATAGAAAGCAAGCATGCAATGTAAGAGGTATCCAAGCCCAACATGCCAATAAAATCTGTAAACCTACGGAAACGTTAGTCACAAGAAGGACGTCACACCCCCAAAAACATAGTGTCGTGAATTAAAGGGGTGTGGAAGTCTGGATTCCAGGGGGAAGAAAAAAATGAGAATATGGTGAGTTAATTTATGTCAATACATTCACAAGTAGACAATATGGAAAAACCAAACAGTGAAATTTAAAACAAACAAACAAACAAAAAAAAAAAAAACAGAAGAGGTAAATTGTTCCTTAACTACTAAGACAAATGAGTTGAAGGTTTCAAATCTTTCCAGGAGGCAGATAGGAAAGGGAGCAAGAGAAGCCAAGAAAGGAAGAAAAACAAGCGAACTCAGAGAGTAAAATTAATTTAATAATCCCCTTTCCCTGGTGGAAGGGAGAACGGGATGCTGTGAGGAGGCTCTAATAGAACCAAAGGTTCTGATGAGGCAGCTTTTGCAGGAGATGGAAGCCGTGGAGACTAGCAGTGTAGACAGCACACTCTCCCCATGGCCTGCTGATCTTCAAATCCCTCTGCCATCAGATGTGCCACTCTTCTCATAGACAACTAGTCTGAGAGCGGTATTCACACAACATTTAGGAGAACCGAATGGGTAATGACATTCACGTGAGGCACCCGAAAGTACCTAGCTCACTGTAAGATCTCAATGTTGGCTGCAATTAGTGGCTATTTTTGCATAGGGCAATAGCCCAGATATGCAAATCTTCTTGAGATGCCTAAGTTTTAAATCAGAGACAGCACAGAACAAGCTTTGTGGTCTGGACCTTTGATCAGTCACAACACAAATGGGAAAATTGGAGGGCTTAAAGCAAAGACACTTTGCATGAAACAGCCAATCCTGAACTGCAGTGAATGACCTAGGTAAGGTCAGACCTTTCCTAGGAATTCACTGCTTGATATAAAACAGATATGGTCCAGCTCTTGCAATTAGCTTCTTTTTAATCAGGAGACTTAGAAGGACACCCTCCATTTTTACTATGTGCAGTAAACAGAAATTATCCCACTTAGGGAAGAAGACAGGACTCCAGGCTTCTTTTGCAGAGGATGGGGAGGGGAGTCAGTTCCTAGCACCTATGGCCAGCAGTTTACATCCTTGTATATCTCTCACCCCAGTGCCCTCTTCTGGCCTTCATGAGCACACACACGCACACACGCACACACTCACGCACACTAATAACCAACTCTCTTACCTGCCAAAGCATCACATATTCCATACAATCATGACTCAGACTGGAATAAACAAACACCTCATGCATATATTCAATGTACACTGACATTTCTCCATCCTAATAGCCAGTCAGACATTCATCATATTGGAAAATGCATGAAATACAGCGAAATGCTGAAATTTCCTCTTTTAGGTACCCAGTGTTGATACCTAGCTCTCCAAGCTCTCCTCTATAGCTTTATAGCCAACAGCTTATTTGGAAAATTAGCAAGAAGGCTGCAAACTACTGCTTTCAAACAGACATTTATGGTCATGAGAATCAAATCACTTACAAATGTTGTATCCCTTGCTTGGGTTTTTTAAGCCTTTGGAGAAAGGAAGCAGGGGGTAAGAAACGCTGGGAAATCCAGTCATGTTCACTGGACACTATCATTGAAGGATTGCCCCTGAGTTTCTCTTCCATAAACAAGGTGACACGAAAAGACAACTTTAATTATGGAGGTGGGGAGGCTAGCTTACCCTACGCCGAGGCTGAAAAGTCTTAGTGATGTTGGAGGTCACAGCCCACATTCTGTCTCTTGTCTCTTCTACTTGCATGGAATGAAAATCCTAGATGACACTGTCACTTATTTTTGTCCCCTATATGACCACCATTCCCATCTCCATTTGAGAATCAGTATGAGGACAGCTTTCTGAGAGGAGGAATACATATGGGCGTTAGACCCTTATGTAAAATTCACAGTGCGAGTTGGTAACTGCTTGGGGCTGGAAGCTGCCCTACATAAAGAAAGAAGAGCTTGGACCTGTGTCAGAACACAGTCCAAGATTGGAGTCGTCTGTGGAGAATTCTAAGTCCTCAAGTGAAAATTCCAAGAACACAAGACAATGGTCTTGTGACCCCAGTTTCTTTAAAACATGGAATTGTTCTTGGAATTTGTTTTCATGCTCCTCCCAGGTATAGCAGATAGGAGTGAGTTTACTTCAGGTTACTCATTACAAATGGCTATTGTCATTTGTTTATACACCTCTTTGGACAAACATGTTTCTCCCTCCTGTGGCTTGTCTGCCACATCCAGCTTGTCCTTGTCCTTGTACACTTTATTCATGGGGTTCTTCTTAACCATCAGGGTATAAATTGTCTGATGCGCTAAATAAAGCTGGCTATTGCATGAGACTTCATGCCCTTTGTTGGTTCCATTCTCCCAGGTCCCACCGCCTCTAGATTGGCACCACAAACAGGGACCTGAGGTTGGCTATGGGATAAGAAAGAAGGGACCCTCAAAGAAAGAAGGAAGTGAGAACAATGTGGCAGAAACCAGGAAAGGCTTTGCTTCATGCCAACCTGTGCGTCACTTTTTAAGGAAAGGAGGAATGCAAGTATTAAAATCACAACTATTAGATTGCTTGCAAGTTATTCATGATTATAATCCCTGCCTTCCAGAAGAAGGAACTTTAGATGAAGAAATATGAGTCAAAGTCCCAAAGGACATTAAAAAGACACATAAACAAGGGGAAAAGATCTCTGATGAATTTGGGGTCACTTGATCATTAATTTGGACTGTTATCAAAATGCTTTAGAAAGATAAAGAGGGTATTAATCATGAGAAAGAGATGGCTGATTCCTTGAATGGATATAAACTGGAAGAGCAAACCTTAAAAATTGGTCAAAAAGTGTAAAAAAAAAAAATGTTCCTCCATTCAAGCAAGTAAAAATAGCACCACCGGTAATTAAGCAGGTGATGACTCTCTCAGCTCCCTGACTGGAATCTCCTTTAGATTATGTATCCTCCATTGCCTGGAGATGATTCTGAAGCACGGGATAAGGAATCTGAAAATCAATCTAATTTTGGATTCTCTCCAGTTTTTGATTAAGACTTAGGACAGCCTTTGAAAACTCTAACTGTATTACCTAGGCAAGCTAGGGCCCAGCAGTCAAAAGGAATTTGTCCTCTGATTCCTCCCCAGCCTCATGAGCTGTGCTTGGTATTTTCAATGCAGTCCTAGCTATTTAAAACTCCAGGGCAGGGGTTTTTAACCTCTGAGCCATGACCTCTTTGGGAGTCAAACCTTCACAGGGGTCACATAAGACCATCAGAAAACATGCATATTTACATTACAATTCATAGCAGTAGCAAAATTACAGTTATGAAGTAGCAACAAAAATAATTTTATGATTTGGTGGTCACCACAACATGAAGAACTGATTTAAAGGGGTACAGCATTAGGAAGGCTGAGAACTGCTGGTCTAGAAGGAAAGAAGACACTGGATAGTCCTCAGATATTATCTTAAGGGGCAAGAAAAGAATTGTCTCCTATAGGTATTATATAGCACTAAAAGATAAAATAAATGTGGATTTATTAACACCACAAGGACCACAAAATACTAACTGCTTACCTTCCTCTTCTTGTTCAAATCAGAGTAAATAAAGTAAATCAGTAAATCGGAGGGGGACCTGACATTAGCGATTCTATGGATTTGATCCTTGCTTTTTACTCTTAACTAACAAGTTTTTAAGAGCGTTACAGAATTCTATGGAGTTTCACATGCCATTGGCACATTTCCATGGGAAGACAGAACATTGTTGCCTAGCTGGCAAGCTATGGAATTTTTCTCATACGAACTGAATTTGTGATTACAAAAATTGTCCAACCTTTCCCATTCTACAGACAAATACTTATTTAATTGACATCTCATCTAAGGGTATGGGAGGGACTCATGGTCTAGATATTCATCGATATATTAATACTTCTTCTTTAGCCCCACAGGTAGAATTGGCTGCTTTGATTCACCTACTGTGGTTAATTAGTAAACCTGAAATATCATTTAAGATTCTGCTTATGTTGTAGGATTATTTCCAGCAATAGAACCATACTCATGTGTCTTTCTCACTGCTGGGCAGCCTATATACTGCTCAGAGAAGGTGGAACACAGCCTAAGATAGGAGTCCCAGCCCATGTTTCGATGAAAACAGCAGAGGCTGGGACAAAGGCTTTGGTTCTCAAACTCCTGTGCACCTAGACACTGCTGGGAACCTCGAGGAGGTAAGAACAATAGTTCCCTTTTTTTTTTTTTTTTAATTTATTTTTTGGATGCTTTATTTAAATTTCCAATGTTTCCCCTTTTCTGGGTCTCCTCTTTGGAAACACCCTATCCCCTCCCCCTCCCCGCCTCTATGAGGGAATTCCACCTCCCATCCACCCGCCCACCCATCCCCATATTTCCATTTTTTTTTTTTATTTATTTAAAAAAAAAAAAAAAAAAAAGATTGAGGAAGAAGGAAGACCAAAATGCAGATGCTTCAGTGTTTCTTAGAAGGGTGAACAAAATACTCACAGGGGGAAATATTGAGACAAATTGTGGTGCAGAGACTGAAGGAAAGGCCATCCAGAGACTGCCTCACCTGGGGATACATCCCATATATAGACACCAAACCCGGAAGTTCTTGTGGATGCTGGGAAGTGCTTGCTGATGGAAGCATGATAACCTGTCTCCAGAGAGGCTTTAGCAGAGCCTGACAAATAGAGAGACGGATGCTCACAGCCAACCATTGGACTGAGCGTTGGTCCTGGTTGGAGAAGTTGGAGAAGGGACTGAAGGAGCTCAGGGGGTTTGCAGCCCCATGGAGGGAGCAACGGTGTTAACTGGCCACACCCCTCAGAGCTCCTAGAGACTGGACCACCAACCAAAGAACACACAGGGAGGGACCCATGGTGCTGGCCACATATGTGGCAGAGGAGGGCCTTGTTGGCTGTCAGTGGGAGGAGAGGCCCTTGGGCCTGAGGGTGTTTGATGCTCCCATGTAGAGAAATGCAAGGGAGGGGAGAAGAGAGTGGGTGGTTGGGTGTTGGAGCACCCTCATAGAGGCAGGGGAGCGGGAATCAAATAGGACTTTCCAAAGGGGAAAACATTTGAACTGTATATAAAGTAAATATCCGACAATAAAATTTAAAAAAAATGAAAAAAAAAAAAAAAAAAAAAAAAAGAACAGTGGTTCCCATCCTCCTCTGTACCCAGACACCACTGGAGCCACGAGATGTTGAGAGTGGGCCTTCGATGAGCCCTGGATTGGGGGAATGGGGAGTCTGGCTTAGCTCCAAATGAGTGCCAGGAATACTGAGAGACTGGGAGAGAACCTTCTATGGGAGACATAGGAAACTTAGGCAAGGCTCTGTGTGACAAAGGCCTCTCCATACAGCAGTCCTTGATTAAGGATCAGTCCTTGCTTGTCCAAGGAATGCCCAGGAAGGGAAGCTCATTAATTCAACACTCAGGACCTATCTAGATATCTCATTAGGATGGAGAAATCTAGGTTTTCATGCTATGTGACCAGTTGTCATGGTCCTCTTAGTGGGGTGTCGTGGTTATGTGCTCCGGGACAGAAACCTGGTGTGAACTAGGAGCTAGTGTGAACTCCTGCTGTTCTCAATTATGAAAGTTGCCAGGATTCTACACTTGCTACTACCTTACCAGTTCTGTCTGGTGACATGGTCCACTGCCCCACACTTGTGGACACTACAACCTCCCTGATTTTATTGCAGAAGGAAATAAGCAAGCTAACGCATTAACCTGCCCATTTTTACTTCTCCAGAAGAAAACTGGTAAAGGGTATGCAACTGTTGTTGCAGATTGATCCACCAAAGTGTTGTGGGTTCCTCTTCAGCTCCTCTGTCCCCTGCCCATCAAAGGCAATGCTGGAGGGCTAGGAAATAGTAGAAGTCATCAGGAAGATAGCAAATCTCCAGCTAAAGGCCAAAAGAAGATGAGACCATATCATCAGAAGTCAAGTCTACCTACCTAAGGTTATGTTAAGGCCCTGTGTACCAAGGGAAAGGTTAGTCTACAGAGCACACAGAGCCCCGTGGCTCCTGAAAACCTCCTTCTGGTGATGCTAGCTGCTGACCTGTGCCTCTGCCATGCCTCTGAGCATATATATTGGTCTTATGTTCCCCATCCTCCTTTGCTTCAACTTGTAAATTGGATGGATCTAGCTCCTGTTATCTCTACTAATGATTTCATGTTTATGACTGGACCTTAGGACTGTAATAGACTTATTCATCTGAAAAGGGGACTGTGTTAATTTTTCCTTGGGTTTTAAATCACTTTCTATTTTTATAAGATATCATAATATTTGCATTTCTATTAAACACAGAAAATGGGCTTCTGTTCTCCAAGAAATCAGAACCAGTGGATGAGAGTCAGTTTACTTCAGATTATTCATTAAAACCTCTTTATGCCAAATGTGACTTGTCCCCGCATACGTCTTGTCCTTGTGATTGTATACTTTACTCATAGGATTCTTCCTAACCTTCAGAGTATAAATTGTCTGATGCTTTGAATAAAGTTGGCTGGCTCTTGCATGAGACTTTAGTTCATCTCATTTACCGGCTCCATTTTTCCAGGTCCCTCCCACCACCTCTAGAGCAGTGACAGACCTGGTGCCAGCTACTGGCAGTATATTGAAAGAGGTGTCTCATGAGCAGGTCCTGAACTGAGTCACCAGAAAAGTCTACCAGCTATAATCAAATGCAATAAAGGGAATGTGGTGACTGGACTTTGATCTAAGCGATTAAACGGTATTTGCAGTCCTGGAAAAGGAGACTCTATGTAGGAAAGTAATGGGGTCAAAGAGTGGAGACTCAGCCAACTTTGGAGCAAGGAACTAATAAGAATGTGTCATAGGAGAACATAGGAGTGTGTGAATTTTGCAGACTCATACAAAATGCCAGGAAAAGAAATATGACCTTGGTAAGACCCTGGGCGTGAGGCCAAAGTGGAAAGCTAGTGGCATACCATGAGTGTGAGATATTTTCTGGTCACTGACAAAATTGGATATTGAGAAAAATTAAAAACCAGATTCTCCTGGAAACTGTGGACAGGAGAGCAGTGATTTCATATGTGAACCAGTAATGGATTCCTCCACCAACCCATAGAGAGGAAGAGGTTTCACTAATCTGAAATGTGAAACTCTGATTTCGTCTCTCCTAACTGCAGAGTAAGCAATGCACTCTGGGTCTCTCTGCTCTGTGAAGGCTTAAGACAGGTGTTATCTCCAAGGTCTATCCCAGAAACAGAAATGCTTACATTGTGGCTGATTGTGGCAGCCTCTTGATGCGGTAGGTCGAGGCCAGAACCCCAGACTCACAGGATGAACCCCTTTTCTTGCCAGTTGACACTCTGTTCTCCCTCTGTGCACAGCTGCTCTGCTCCAGCTTTCAGACCACTGAAGCTAAGCCCAACTAGGCTTCCCTCACCGCTGGGACACAGCTGGGAAAGTAAATTATTTTATTTACCTTTACATACTGGCTTCTCCAAATATGGAGATGCTAGGCTTGACTGGTTCCTGAGTGGGGAGTTGGGCAGGGAAACATTTCATCTTTATTAATGGTGAATATATACTTCTAAAAAATTTTAAAAATAAAAAAGCATTAACTCTTCTTTTTATGTTTTTTAAAATGTTTCATCAAATACTGGAAGGAGTTAGAAAAGCACACAGAAATCCAGGTCATCCTGCCCCTCCCTCTTCAGCCCCAGTTCTTCTCAGTAGGTGTTACTCAGGAGACACACTGTAGAATATACACCTGTATTCTCTTTCCCTGATATCTCAGGTTTTAACACCCATCTACTGATTTCCAATTGTGACAGATTTAGTTAGCTTCTCTCACAGCTCCCTAAACAGGCCTTTTGCTGCGTAGAGTTCAACTGTTGTTGATCCCTTATCAAGTCATCCACCATCTTCTTTAGTTCTTGCATTATGAAGATGTTAGCTTTTTCCATCCCATGTTCTAAAGGAAGGATGCTAGGCCCCTACTTGCCTCTCCGTAGCTCCTCTCCTCTAATCAACTCTTTGAGGTCGCTCCTGTTTTCACAACATCACATTAACGTTTTACTCCTTTCTGTAACTATTGACAGACCACCCAGGGTTTGCTGATTGAGCAATTCTAATAATTGAAGAGCAACAAGTAGTGTTTACATAATGGTCTATTGTACACCCTGGCCCAGCCAGGTGCACTAGGATTGCGTGTGACACAGCTGTCTACATAATTGCTGGTTAGAAACACTGCCCCAGCCGGGGACACAAGCACTGTACTTCCTACAGTTTTTTTCCATTGGCCACCTTCATCTCTACTGCCCTTCTCTGCTTCTTAGTAGAAGGATTTATTGTCTTTCCTATAAAGTGGATCTACTGTGGCTACAAGTCTACACAGAACCATGGGAATACAATTCTGATGTGCTGCCTTGTGTGGGGGTGACGGATCACGGTAGCAAAGTTTGAAACATCAGTGTCTTATTTTCCTTGCCAGAAAGTGAAGATACACAGGAGTGAACTACATTCATAAGGCTTTTCCGGGTAACTAGCCTTATCTAGAACAGACTAGGAAAGAATGAGAATAAATGAGTTTTAATGGGATAAAATAGAGTCTAGAACATCATTCATTCAAGAGGAGATTTTTTGATGCTATATAAAACAGGGTAATCGTAAGAATAACGTGTGTGAAGTTCTTATTTCAGTTTTTCATTGAATCTGTTGTAGAGGGAGCCCTTTGCATGAACAGAAGAACAGAAAGACAATGAACTCGTATTGAAAGTAGGATGAGCATTTGTTCAGAACTGTAATGCTACTGTGACAAAGCACTTCAGGGGAGACCTCCTTTGTTGACTGCTTCCACAAAAAGCAGCGCCTGGGCAGCTGAGGAAGGGACAGAAAGGCAACATGTCACTCAGCAAGGCTCCCCTGGCCACACAGGAAGACCAAGGCCCCCATCAAAGCTGCTCTCCTCTGTGTTTGAACTTTGAGTTCAGGGACTTTCACAAAAGGTTGAATCTGTATAATTTAAGTTGGTATCTAAGACAATGAGCACCATTAAAAAGTAACTATCTTAAAAAAAAAAAAAAAAAATCACCAAAATGCTTGCCTTTCCAACTTCTCCCATTAGATGTCACTAGTAGCAAATAGCACAGGGTCCTGTTGAACCAGGCTGAAAGTGTTCAAAAAAGGATTGAACTGATTTCAAGAATTCCTGTTCCATTTTTAGCACTTGGGGAAATAAGTGGTCATTTAATGATATTCAACACTGTAGATGACAAACGTATTCAAAGCTCACTCAACTGGAATGAGTAGCCCTCAGAGGAGGAAGAAACAGGACTGTGGAACAACTTGAGGGAAATGAGGAGAGAGTTGAGAATAGCACACATCAGCCTGGTGGGTACAGGGGAGAGAGGAAAGGCTCCACATTCTTACAGGGCTGCATCCTGCCTACATGACCTTTCACTTTCTACAGTCCAAACCATAAAATGGATACCATGTGAAATCTGCATAATTTACAAAGGATAAGCAAAAAAGTCCCCTGCATCAATCTGTGACCACTCTATCAGGATCATCAGTGCCTGTTGATGCCATAGATTCCTGAGCATCAGATCTGACCCATTAAATCAGAATGTCTGAGGACATCAGGGAGTTGGCTAATTACATGTATCAAGTTTCTCATGTGACCTGATGCTAAAAGCTGTTCTCTCAGGATAAATCACCTGCATGATAAAGATTTGTAAGTGAATTAACAAGATAGCTGCTCAAATACTAGAATAAAGGTATAGCTGGAACATCATCTTCACATGAGCATTAAAGAAGCAGGACTCAGGCATCAGAAGATCAGAGCTTGTAGATCAGCCCTGGAGGTGAGGGCAGAGCCACAAAGGGTGCTTCTGAAGAGCCTTGGAGTTTTCCCACAAATCCCAGACTCGGGTGTCTATGTGAAAGTAGGAGGGGAAATTTTGTGAGACAAGAAGGTGTACTGAAGCAGGAGAAAGAGAGAAAAAGGAATAATGGAGGGAAATAAAGATCACATTATGAAATTGTGCAAGAATACTTTATAAAAAGAATAAAGGTCTAACTTGGTTCTGAGCAGATGGATTTTCTGTCATTTCCTGGCAGAAGCATTAGCTTTGGGTATAGACAAGTCAAGTATGAGTCTGAAAACCACAACCTACTTGAAATGCCTCTGCTAAACATCCAAATGGGGCATCAAGAGAAACCAGTAACAGAGAAGAAACTCCCTCAAAAAATGTGTAAAA
Organism: Uromys caudimaculatus; assembly: GCA_028551405.1. NCBI lineage: Eukaryota > Metazoa > Chordata > Mammalia > Rodentia > Muridae > Uromys > Uromys caudimaculatus. The sequence goes on along the minus strand of CM052709.1, from coordinate 72,991,032 downwards.
TGAGATGAGAAGTGGACCAGTGCTGGAGGAACTCCAAATAAGGCTGAGTATTTCATGGGGAATGACCCTGCACAGTGACTTGGAAGGGGCAGCAGCAGAAAGCCAAGCATGTTTATCTGTGAAGACAACAGTCAAGAGACAAAAAGTTTTATATGGGACAGAGCAATCAATAATGTCAATTAATATTAAGACTGGAAGGGCTGGAGAGATGGGTCAGCAGTTAAGAGCACTTGTCACTCTGGGAGAAGACCTGTGTTTAATTACCAACCCTTACATGGTGACCCATGTCTGTCACCCCACTTCCAGGAAATCCAAAGGTGTTCGCATGTTCCATATCATGCATGAAAGAAAAACATTCATGCACATAAAATAAAATATTAATTTTGGAAAGTCAAGAGATACATTGCTGAAACATTCTTGCTATATTTGCAAACACAAAAGTCTTTAGCCGGGCAGTGGTGGCGCACACCTTTAATCCCAGCACTTGGGAGGCGGAGACAGGCAGCTTTCTGAGTTTGAGGCCAGCCTGATCTACCGAGTAAGTACCAGGACAGCCAGGGCTATACAGAGAAACCCTGTCTCGAAAAACCAAAAAAGTCCTTTTTAAAATTATCATTCTAGCAAGTTGATATTGAGCCAGTCAATCCTGAGAGCTTGTTCAAGAAGATGGTCTGTGATACAAGGTGGGGGAATAAACCATAACTAAAGTGAGCTGTTGGTTAAAAGGGGGATTTCTGCAATCAAGGTAGGCAGATCTCTATGAATTCAAGGCAGAACTTGTCTACATAGTGAGCTCCAGGACAGCTACAGTTACATAGTGAGATCCTATTTCAAAAAAATAAAACAAAAAGAAAAAAGAAAAGAAGATGGTGATAGATATTTTATTTTTAAATAATTTCATAAAAGCATAAAGGGAAAAGTTCAGTGTAAACGTTTTCACAAGGTGAGGGGAGCAAGACAATGGCACCCTAGGGAAGACTGATCCAAGACAGAAGACTCTCCAGTACCTGGGAGCAGAGGACAGGATGAAACAGTTTCTTCATGACTTTTTCTGTTTCTGAGCTACAACACCAAGAGCAGTTTACAGAAGGAAAAGTTTGCTTGGAATAACTGTTCCAGAGGGCGAGTCCATAATATCAGGGGAAAGACATGGCAGCAGATAGCCAGAACAGGAAGCTGGCTGATCATATCTCCAACCATATACAGAAAGTAGAGAACACAAACTAAAAGTGGGGCAAAGCTATGAACACTCGGGCTCACTCCCAATAATGTACTTCCTCCAGCAGGACTGTATGTCCTAAAAGTTCCATTACTTCCCCAAACAGCACCACCTACTGGGGACCAAGTGTTCAAAACTGTGAGCCTGTGGGAGACATTCTCATTCAAACAGCCATAGGCAGAACTAGAATCATTCACATGCTGCTGAAAGTATGAGGCACTAGGCATTTGGCAGCTTCCCTCTTCTATGAGAAATAGGTTATAGTCTCTGAGGATGAAGGGATAAGAGGCAGGGGGCTACTGATAGCATGATCAGGCCATGTGTGAGTAGAAGGACTGACTGGGTGGAGAAACCTCTCATGACTGCCTTATGCTCAGTCATACTGAGGCTGCTGCTGCTGAAGTCATAATGGAAAAGCTATGGAATGTTTGCCAGCAAAAATAATTGAAGCAATCTGAAGATTACTCTTTTCTGGAGTTGGCTTTCTTCTACAGAGTTATAACCAAAACACAGACCAGAAATGACAATGGCATGTTTGTTTGAAGCAGTGGTTCTCAACCTTCCCAATGCTTTGACCCTTTAATACAGTTCCTCATGGTGTTCTGACTCCCCCAGCCATAAAATTATTCCCATTGCTACTTTATAACTGTAATTTTGCTACTGTTATGAAGCGTAATGTAAATATCTGTGTTTTCCAATGGCTTTAGGCGACCCCTGTGAAAGGGCCAGTCAACCCTAAAGGGGTCGTGACCCACAGTTTGAGAACCACTGGTTTAGAGACAAAGGTATTAAGAAAGGAGGCTGCTTGGTTAGAAGGAGACTATAGGTACCCAGTGCAGCTAAAGATACACAGTAGAAGATGTTGACCATGAGAACAGGAGTGAGAGGCAGCTGAAGGTTCTGCTAGACGACTGACTCTTCCATCATGAGAAGAATCTGTGTGACCATGAGAAAAGACAGCTAGAAGAGAAGAAAACTGAGGGACAGGGGAAAGGGAGGACCTAGAGAGGAAAGATGCATCCTGTGTGGATACTAAAGAACTTGAGACAATGGTGGGGCTTGAAATGAAGAAGTGATGCCAAAGAGTCTGATGACTGAAGAGGAGTGGGTGAATGGCTATCAGGTGGAGAGAGGGACCTGATCAGAGGAGCTCACAGAGGTGAATGTTTCCACTTTCTCCCATGTGTCTGCCTCTAAGAATTGTGTAGAGGCAGCCATGAAGAATAAAGATGGTGGTTGTGATGCTGTTGGTTGTATCTACATGATCACGGTCATAGCTAGACTCTGATGAAGCTGGTACTTGAACTCTATAACCCATTCTCAGTGAAGAAGTACATGGAAAGCAACTGACCTTAGTATAGCCAGTAGTAAATGTTTTTCTCATTGTAGCTTAGCTTTTCACTGTTGTAATCCAAGTTCTGGTTGTCTTTGACACTAATGGTTTAAACAGGAGCTTGGTTAGTGTACGATGAAAGAGTATTTATCACAGGTCACAGGACGATGTATCCAATACATCTCCAAAAGAGGCTGTCTTCATCTAGACCCACTTTGGGAAAGAGCAGAATTGATGGCAGATTACAACGTGATGTGTATAAGGGGTCACCTTCCTACAGTTCTTTCCCCCACTGAAAGCCAGATTTCTGCCCATGCTTAGACACTTTCTGATAGACATCAATATCTATAGCTTTCTCTCAAAGTGAATTATTCAGCGGGCAGATTGATTGTTACTAGTAAATATAAATATATTCACAGAAACACTTGAATTTCTTACTGTTCAAGAATTGACTTCTGAATAAGAAGTCCAGACACCAACTATTAACACATCAGTTCTTTAACACTTCCCATTTATCTTCTGGCTTTCTTTCACATTGAAGAACATACACACACACACACACACACACACACACACACACACACACACACACACACACTTCACTTACTCGTGGTAGGACAGAGTGTGCCATGATTCAAGAAAAGGGGAACAAAAGCATGTGATTCTCAGCAGAAAGAGAAGGTAGACTTTACATAACTTCAAGCCCCTCTCGAAAAGATCCTCACTCTCCACTCAGCACCACGATCACATCATCTTCCAGGGTTTCCTTTCCCGCAGCCTCCTCCCACAGGTCCCCGAGTACCAATCAAGAGACAGTCCAGTAAGAAACCTAAAGAACAGGCAGGAGAGATGGCTCAGCGGTGAAGAGCACCAACTGCTCTTCCAGAGGTCCTGAGTTCAATTCCCAGCAATCACATGGTGACTCACAACCATCTGTAATGGGATCTGATGCCCTCTTCTGTTGTGTCTGAAGAGAGCAATGGTGTACTCATATACATAAAATAAATCTTTTTTTAAAAAGAAACCTAACTAACTTTAACTCTGAGTCCTGATTCCTGTTATTAGTAGGCTTAAGGTCATTTAAAGCCATTTTGAGATGGTAAACTCAAATTGAACTTATTTTTCAACTCCAAAGTTCTCTGAATAATGAGCAGTAACTATGCAGTCCCAAGAGCATAAAATAGACCTGGGATGACATCATCGTTTTCTGAGGTAAGGCTATATGGTTATAGGTCAATCTGCCAATTAGAGGCACTCCCGTGAGATTCAAAGAATAGAAAATGGTTTAAGTGTCCAGTGTTTTCCAAGGCAATTATCTCAATTACAGTCAAACCCACTGCAAAAATTGCTTCTCAGAGAGGCCTCTGGACAAATACTTAACATTATTTAAATGCAAACACCCTAAAGACTAAAAGAATACTCTGTAACACAATTAGGGTATATGAAAACAAAATGCCATTAAATTTAAGCAATTTCTAGATGATATCAATGATTTTGTGCCCCCCCCCTTTTGAGACAGAGTTCCTTAATGGCCTTGGACTTGCTATGCAGACCAGACTACCCTCAAACTCACAGAGATCCACCTGCCTCCACCTCCTGAGTGGTAGGATTAAGGGTGTGCACCACCATGTCCAATTAGATGATACCATGCTTTTAAATTCAAAACTTTTTTCTATAAATTCATACAATTTTAGATTCTTGGGGCACTGTTTGAATCATTCATAAGAGATACCAGCTTCTACCATTTAAATTTAATATTATTTATAGGTGTCAGTGTTTGTCTCTTACTGATTACATTTCTCTAGAGAACACATACTGCTACATCTCTTATTAATTATATTTCTATGGAGAACAGTGACTGCTAGAATTACCAGTCTCATGTCCTAAACTTCCATAGCATACATTAACCATCTGATCTATGCTAGCCAAGCCCAGTGAAGTCCTAGGAACATAAAAACGATCACAGTGACAGTCCCTTTTATCCTGGCTCTTCTATTTTAAGGCTGAAGAAAGAAACCAACAGTGACACATATATAATTGGCAATTTTTAAAAGATGAGAAAATAGTGTCAGAAAGAGGGTCATTTTGGACAGGGTAGACTGGGAAGTCCTCAGTGATAAGGTGACAACTGAACAGCATCTACAAGAAGTGGTCAGGTATAACTTGTGGTGACTGGAAGAAGAAGATTCCAACAGGTGAATCAGATACACCCAAAGTCCTAAAGAAGGTGTGCATCTGCCTGCCTTGCTTTGTTGTCTTGTTATCCTGTGGTAGTATTTGACCCGATGAGGCCACCATGGGCTGCAGACAGGAGTCAGGTCCTGTCACTTCCAACATCCATTTTCTCTGCCAGGATGTGAAGAATTAGGGAAAGATGAAGCATTAGGACCAGACAGGTATTCCTTCCATAGCAGCTCTACTTTTCACAGTCTCCTCTCAGTGTTTTCAAAAGTAACAATCGAGGGTCCGAGGAACATTCTAGAAAAGGAGCCTGGAAAACCTTAACTCCATGTCTCCAAACGCATTTGGTCTCAAACCTGACTTTTATTATTAATAGAATTTAGGCCACTGAAAACACATTTGGAAACAGTGAGTTTAAACAGCAAATTTATCTCTCTACTCCAAAGTTCTCTGAATAATGAGGACCCATGGCAACCCAACAACCCAGTTTTCTAGCTCATTGATAGGTGACTTTAAAATAGCCAGGAGAGAGACCAGATTTTAAACTTCTTTTTTAGCAATAGAACTTGTCTTGCCTACAAGACACTACGTGGAACATTCATAAACAAAACCAATAAACCCAAAGATTCCATGGTCAGAAACAACACATGACAACTAGTCAGAGAGTGAGTCTGGACTCCATGTGATACCAGTCAGCATCTACTTCACGTACCATCATCATCTCATTATCCTCTAGGGAAATTACCAAGGTGATTAAAAAAAAAAAAAAACAGCTAAAATGACCTCAGAAACCTCTTCTTTCAAACATTCAGCAGTTAGTGTTGGCTGTTACTATTTGTTAATTGGTGGCTTACAAAGTGAGGACTCCAGGCAGCCACAGGAACAATTCCACCTGGGAACTGTTTAGAATGGAGGAGAAGAACTGGAGAGATGGCTCAGCCGTTAAAGGCTAAGCTCACAACCAAAAATATAAGAATGGAGGAAAAGCTGTAGTTGGGATGTACTGTATGAGAGAAGAATCTATTTTCAATATAATTAATTAATTGAATTTTTGGTCCCAATCCCTTCCTACAAGTCCCAGTGAGTTAGTAACTGGTAACAGAGCCAACAATTGGTGTTGAAATATGCCCTCCAGGCAAGGATCCAAAGTCATAATTCAGTCTTTCACACAGTACCGGGGTAGACATTTTTGTGACATATTCAGTATAGAGTAAAAATAAGTTTGGAAATAGCCTGTTGGAATGCAAAATGCTCAAAAAAGAGAATCTCTATACTTAGCATTTGTTCATCAGTTCTTACCTCATAATTAGCTTTCAGACTCAGTACGAGTTCTATCTATTTCCAACCAAACTCTCGGAACAGTTCCTTTGCCAAGAGAAGATTCTAGGAGAAAACTAATGAGGTAGCTTGGATCTTGAGAGTCTCCCAAAAGCTCTGTGCAGAAGGCCTCATCTTCAGCCCGCGTTGCTGTTTGGAAGATTGTAGAATCTTTAAGAAGTGAGGCCTAGCCCAGGAAGGGAGTAGTTACCTCTCATCCCGGCACTGAGTCGAGTGAGACAGAGACATCAACATCACACATTCAAGGTCAGCCTGAACCAAATACCACGATTTTTTCCTCAATTGCTTTTAATTTCTAAAAGAGAATGTGGGCCTGGTGGGAGGTCTCAAAGGGAACAGCCTTGAAGGGGTTTGTGGGAACCCAGGTCTTTACTTGTACTCTTTCTCTTCCCACCCTGGGGTGCATGGTTTTGTTCCACTATGTATGCCCACCATGATGTTCTGCCTCAGTGCAGGCCCTAAGCAACATGCCAATTAAGCTGTGACCCAGAAAAACCTTTTCCCCTTTACCAGATGTTTATCCCAGTGACAAAATGCTGAGTAATAGATATAGACTGAAAAAAAAAAAAAGATGGAAGAAATCCTTAACATTGAACCCAGGGCTTTATAAGGGTTCTACCACTGAGCTAACTCTCATCCCTAGCTAATTCTTCTTCAAAGTAAATTTTCTGTCATGATAATGCCAGTTGTGAAAAGATAGGCTTCGCATTGGAAAAACTCTATACAACTTACTCGTATTTAGTATTGAGTAGGATGTTATTGTGAATAAAATTCTTGATTTTGACTAGGCCATGTCACAGTTCCTCTGTCCTTGATGAAGGAGACAGGAGACAGACAAGTGCAGGAAGGAGTCAGAGCTAGCCCACCACAACCACCTGATGAATGGCTACCTGCCTTCCAACCTTCCTTCCTTTCCCTCCTTCCCTCCTTCCTTCCTTGCTTCCTTCCTTCTTTCCTTCCTTCCTTCTTGCCTGCCTTCTTCTCTCCCTCCTTCCCTCCCTCCCACTCACTCATATTTCCTTCCCGAGGGAGTCTCTAAATGCCAAGGGTGCCATGAGCATGCAGGCTTGTCCAGTGACTGAAAGTATAAGCCTAACAAAACATACAGCATCAGTAGCCCGCACAAGAGATACCTTCATTCTCAGGGTACACAGGTCTCCTGGGAATGATCAAGAAAAGCATTGGCATGACATATTGCTATCTCAGGTGTACAATCTGTATAAATAGAGCAATGACTATAAAGGAGTTTACAAGTTTTTATTTGGCACTTGAGTCAGTCAACTCCTTATGCCCTTTGTATTTCATACAATAAGCAGTTATTAAGACTTGCTCTTCAGTCTTCTGTGAAAATATCTAAGCTTCCAAACAGCCATATGGGGTTCAGCCAACGTACATTACCTAATTGAGGGTATTTATAGGTAGCTCAAAAACAAATGAAACTTTTCACCACATATATAAATAAAGATGCATCTGTTCTATTTCTATTCAGTAATGATGAAAGTATAAGACTAGGAAAACCGGGACATTGGGGGGGGGGGCATGCTGGGATTGAACATGGAGCCTCACACATGCTAGGCAAGCACTTTACCACTAAAGAGCTTTCCCATTTATTAATGTAAAAATAATCATATTTTGTGTAAATCATTAAAAACTGAAATTAGAGGTATTGAGTTTCTGTCCATTCCCGGACTGGCTATAATGGAGTACCAAAAATTAGTTTGATTAAGAAGCATAAATTATTTTATGATAGTATTAAAGATTCAAAGTCCAAAGATACAGAGTTATATGGCCCCTGAAGACTGAGGCTTCCTGCTTCCCTCTCCTGGCAGTCTTTGATGTTCTTTGACTTGTAGATATGTCACTCCTGTCTCTACATCAGTCTACACATGGTGGTCTTTTCTCTCTGTGTGTCTACCTCTGTTTCTTCCCCATGACTTAGTGTTTGCATAAGGACACTCATCTTGGTCTTCCCTTTAGCCAAGCCTGGCAACAGTCACTAATCTCAGCTACCTGGGAAGCAGAGGCAGGAGGATCAAGGCCAGCCTAGGTGTTTTACTTAAACCCTGTCTCAAAAAGAGAAAATACAAAAAGGTGTGGGATGTAGCTCAGTGGAACAGCAATTACCTAGCATGAGCAAGGTCTTGGGTCCAACCTCCAGTACCATGAACAAGTACAGGAAGAGTGGGCTCAAAAGCAAGCTCAGTTCGCTGCTTCCTAAAGCACTTGTCCTGTTCAGCCCATGACCTTCCCTAGTACTAAATGTATTCACCCCATTCCAGTATCAAACTGTCATCTGAATGTTTTCAGCTCTAAGATCTCTTCGCCTAAATCAATCATAGATGAGACCCCTAGCTTCCTTCAGAACCTTCTCCAGATCTGTAACTAAAGTCCACAGTTCTGTCAACATTATCAAACAGACATCCAATGTTTCAAAAATACCTCTGGCTTCTGCCCATTACCAAATACCAAAACCTATTCCACATATTCCATCCTGTTACAGCAGGGCGGGAAATATCACAACAAATGCTGACTCAAGTGATCTGAACAAAACATACTATTTATACTGAGTCATAAGAGATTGGAATATAGAGACTACTTTCAGCTCCCTTAAAGGTACATCCAGTAAAGTACACTATGAAGTCTAGCAAAAGTCTCAGTCTCTTATAATCTCTTACAATCTTAAAAGATATTTTTATCATAACGTCACATATTATAATTCCACAGCTGGGTCAGACATGATGAAATTTTTGTTCTAGCAGCAATTCATTGGTTCTTGTATATTCCTGGGTGGCCAGGCCCACATCATAGAAATATATCACCAAACTGGGGCATATAATATAACGCATATTAGATGGCACCCAAAATCTTCTCTACTTAACACCAACTACTCCACACAAAGAGTAAAGAGAATAATGTTTATCTCTAGATCAGTAAGACTCAGAAATGTTAAGTCATTTGAGAACTATCAGCTTGCTAAGATTAAGTACAACGGGAAAAAACCCTGATGGTACACGTGAAGGTAATATTTTTAGCTGGAATGTTTATGAGCCGGAGTCTCAGACTACAGGACAGCAACCCAAAGCGATGCTAGGATGAATGACCACCCCTGGACCACTGTTTTCTCCTCAAGACTAAGAATTTACAGTATACTCTAATTAATAAAACAATCACAACATTTGTATGGCGATATTTTAACTATACTCCCAATTACTTTTGTAGAAATAGGTTTAAAATTAATAAAAATCTGATACCTGCTTGAAAATGATAGTTCAAGCCACCCAAGCGATCTGAGGTTGAACATTCACTGAATTTTTTGACCATTATAATTCTCCCATTAATTTTTTAAAAAGTGGAAAATACATAAGGATTAGAAACAGAGTCCTAAGGAAGGATTGTCTGAATCTTTTATGTCCAATTTTCACTCCATTCTATTTTAGATAGATCATATAATCAAAGAACATCATGTTTTGTGCATCCACCTACAGTCATTAATCCTCCATAGATTTGAATCTTTAGTTCACAGAGTCTGTGCCCATAGGCAGAACACTGACCAATAAAATGAGCCCATGCTGTCTTTTGACAGTTAATGAATAAATACACTAGCCGCCTTCCTAACACGGGTTCAGAAATACCACGGACAGGATTGCTATACCAGTGCCTCCACAAAGACATTTGGCTTTGATGAGTGGCCAGACTAGCCTAGAAAGTGAACGTCTGTTTTAATGAAAATAGTGCTTAAGTACCTGACCTTGTCCTCATCCTCTGCACCCACTGATGCAAGAGAGTACACCCATACCTGTACATACAAAAATACATATACCACATACATATACGACACATACAAAAAAGAAGGGAGGTGTCTTAGTTAGGGTTTCTATTGCTGTGAAGCAACACCATGACCATAGCAACTCTTATAAAGGAAAAAGGAAGTTTAATTGGCGCTGGCTTACAGTTCAAAGATTTAATCCATTATCACCATAGCAGGAAGCATGGTGGTGTGCAGGTAGACATGGTGCTGGAGAAGGAGCAGAGAGTTCTACTTCTTGATATGCAGGCAGAAGAAGGAGACTGTGTGCCACACTGGGTATAGCTTGAGCATAAGAGACCTCAAAGCCCATCCCCACAGATACACATTTCCTCCAATAAGGCCACACCTCCAAACGGCACCACTCCTTATGGCCAAGCATTCAAACATGATTCTATGTAGGCTGTTCCTATTCAAACCACCACGGAGGAGGGAAGGAAGGAAAGAAAGAAGGAAAGGAGAAAAGATGATATCCTGTCCATGCCTCTCAAATACATTTGATCAGTCAGACACTGCTATTCCTGGGGGAACAAAGTTTGTCCCTGCTTTCGAAGAGCTTTTCAACTAATATCAAGATATGCATATTAAAACATCAGTGCTGAGACCCAAATAATACAAGGAAAGAGCTACCCTCCCAGGAGTGTGACAAGCCTGGGATGAGGGGGTAAGGCCAGCACCTCTGCTCAGAAAGACCCATTCAGAACCCTCAGGACACAGGGACTGAGGAGTAGCCTTCTGGTTTTGTTTTGAGGCCGGGTAGTTGATCCCATGACACAGAGCTCCATACTCAGTGCCAGGAGAAAGCTGGTCTCCCAGGAGTGCCGACACACCTTTGAGCACAGGAAGACCACCACTTCTGTTCAAATTCCTCAATCAAGAAGGACCCTCACAGAACCATCAGGACACAGGAACCAAGGAACAGCTGGGGACAAGATTCTTCTGGTTTCTGCCTGCACCCCAGAGCTGACCCTGTGCCACAGCTCTCCAAACCCAAATTCCTCTCAGAGAGAGCTGGTCTCCAAGGAGTACTGATGAAAAGGCTTGCAGGAGGGACATGCCACAGTCAGAGAGAGCAAGACCAGCTAACACCAGAGATAACCAGATGGCAAAAGACAAAGGCAAGAATATAAGGAACAGAAACCAAGGCAACTTGGCATCATCAGAACCCAGTAATCACACCACAGCAAGCCCTGGATATCCCCACATATCAGAAAAGGAAGACTCAGATTTAAAATCACTTCTCATGATGATGATAGAAGACATTGAGAAGGAAATAAATAATTCCCTTAAAGAAATAAAAGAGAGGAAATACAGGAAAACACAATCAAACAGGCAAAGGAAATGAACAAAACCATCCAGGATCTAAAAATGGAAATAGAAACAATAAAAAAATCACAAAGGGAGACAACTCTGGAGATAGAAACCCTAAGAAAGAGATCAGGAGTCATAGATGCAAGCATCACCAACAGAATACAAGAGACAGAAGAGAGAATCTCAGGTGCAGAAGATACTATAGAAAACATTGACACAACAGTCAAAGAAAATGCAAAATGCAAAAAAGCTCCTAACCCAAAACATCCAGGAAATCCAGGACACAATGAGAAGACCAAACCTAAGGATAATAGGTATAGAAGAGAGTGAAGATTCCCAACTGAAAGGGCCAGTAAATACCTTCAACAAAATCATAGAAGTAAACTTCCCTAACCTAAAGAGAGAGATGAACATAAACATTCAAGAAGCCTACAGAACTCCAAATACATTGGACCAGAAAAGAAATTCCTCCCGTCACATAATAGTCAAAACACCAAATGCACAAAACAAGGAAAGAATATTAAAAGTAGTAAGAGAAAAAGGTCAAGTAACATGTAAAGGCAGACCTATTAGAATTACACCAGACTTCTCACCAGAGACTATGAAAGCTAGAAGATTTTGATCCTAAAATAACACAAGTGCCAGCCCAGGCTGCTATATCCAGCAAAACTCTCAATTACAATAGATGGTGAAACCAAGATATTCCATGACAAAACCATATTTACACAATATCTTTCCACAAACCCAGCCTTACAAAGGATAATAGATGGAAAACACCAACACAAGGAGGGAAACTACACACTAGAAAAAACAAGAAAATAATCTTTCAACAAACCCAAAAAAAGATAGCCACACAAACATCAAAATAACATCAAAATAACAGGAACCAACAATTACTATTCCTTAGTATCTCTTACCATCAATGGACTCAATTCCCCAATAAAAAGACATAGACTGACAGACTGGATACATAAACAGGACACAGCATTTTGCTGCATACAGGAAATGCACCTCAGGGTTAAAGACAAATACTACCTCAGAGTAAAGGGCTGGAAAACAATTTTCCAGGCAAATGGTCTCAAGCAACAGGCAGGAGTAGCCATTCTAATATCAGATAAAATCAACTTTCAACCAGAAGTCATCAAAAAAGATAAGGAAGGACACTTCATCCTCATCAAAGGAAAAATCTACCAAAAAGAACTTTCAATTCTGAACATCTATCCAAATGCAAGGGTACCCACATTCATAATAGAAACTTTACTAAATCTCAAAGTACACATTGCACCTCATACAATAATAGTGGGAGACTTCAACACACCACTCTCGTCAATGGACAGCTCTTGGAAACACAACCTAAACAGACACAGTGAAACTAACAGAAGTTATGGACCAAATGGACTTAACAGATATCTATAGAACATTTCATCCTAAATCAAAAGAATATACCTTCTTCTCAGCACCTCATGGTACCTTCTCCAAAACTGACCATATAATTGGTCACAAAACAAATCTCAACAGATATAAGAAGACTGAAATAATCCCATGCCTCCTATCAGATCACTACAGATTAAGGCTGGTCTTCAATGGCAACAAAAACAACAGAAAGCCCACATACACGTGGAAGCTGAACAATGCTCTACTCAATGATAACTTGTCAAGGAAGAAAAAAAGAAAGAAATTAAAGACTTCCTTGAGTTTAATGAAAATGAAAGTACAACATACCCAAACTTATGGGACACAATGAAAGCAGTGTTAAGAGGAAAATGCATAGCTTTGAGTGCCTACAAAAAGAAACTAGAGAGAACACACACTAGCATCTTAATAGCACACCTGAAAGCTCTAGAACAAAAAGAAGCTAATACACCCAAGAGGAGTAGAAGGCAAGAAATAATCAAAATCAGGGCTGAAATCAACCAAGTAGAAACAAAAAGAACTATTCCAAGAATCAACAAAACTAGGAGCTGGTTCTTTGAGAAAATCAACAACATAGATGAACCCTTAGCCAAACTAACCAGAGGGCACAGAGACAGAATCCAAATTAACAAAATCAGAAATGCAAAGGAAGATATAACAGCAGAATCTGAGAAAATTCAAAAAATCATCAGATCCTACTACAAAAGTCTATACTCAACAAAATTGGAAAATCTGGATGAAATGGACAATTTTCTAGACAGATACCAAATACCAAAGTTAAGTAGGTATCAGATAAACCATCTAAACAATCTCATAACCCCTAAAGAAATAGAAGCAGTCATTAATAGTCTCCCAACCAAAAAAAGCCCAGGACCAGATGCGTTCACTGCAGAATTCTATCAGACCTTCAAAGAAGACCTGATACCAATACTCTTCAATCTATTCCACAAAACAGAAACAGAAGGAACACTACCTAATTCATTCTATGAGGCCACAGTTACACTGATACCAAAACCTCACAAAAACCCAACAAAGAAAGAAAACTTCAGACCAATTTCCCTTATGAATATCGATGCAAAAATACTCAATACAATTCTCACAAACCAAATCCAAGAACACCTCAAAACAATCATTCATCATGATCAAGTAGGCTTCATCTCAGGGATGCAGGGATGGTTCAATACCCGAAAATCCATCAATGTAATTCACTACATAAACAAACTCAAAGAAAAAAACCACATGGTCATTTCCTTAGATGCTGAAAAGGCATTTGACAAAATTCAACATCCCTTCATGATAAAAGTCTTGGAAAAATCAGGAATTCAAGGCCCATACCTAAACATAGTCAAAGCAATATACAGCAAACCAGTAGCCAACATCAAACTAAATGGGGAGAAACTTGAAGCATTCTCACTAAAATCAGGGACTAGACAAGGCTGTCCACTCTCTCCCTATCTATTCAATATAGTAATAGAAGTTCTAGCTAGAG
>CM052709.1:72862633-72976443 GCA_028551405.1 Uromys caudimaculatus | reverse complement strand
TCAGTAGAGAGGACTCAGGTGCAGTGAGGAGAGAGACTCAGGAGAGGAGAGGGAGATGTGATGCTCCTCCTGCAGGGGGAGCCCCTTAAGTACCAATGCTGAGGAGTCCAGCAGGGAACACATGACCACTTCCTTACTGTCATATGACCTGCTGTACACGTGAGAATCTCTCCAGCTGTTATTTACCTCTCTTCTCAGGCAGCCTTGGCTTCTGCATATTTCAGTCACGTTTGCTCTTCCTAAAACTACTCCAGTATGAATCCAAAGAGCCTAACACTTCTGGGAAGAACTCTGGGCTCCAGGGACCCAGGAAGGCTGTGCAAGCAATGAGTGGTCTTCCATCTTCCCTCACCATGTTGAAAGCATGTCTGTCATTCAGTGAAGCTGTGGGCAGGGCTTACAGACCACAGGCATCTTCACAGAGTGCCTGGGCCACATGGTCTATGGGCTTCTGAGATGTCCACAAGTAAAGATGAGGGCTAGACCCTGCCTTCAGGGAGCTTGTAGAAGAAAGGGAGTCTGTGGAGTTGGAAGGAGAAAATTAGAACAGAGTCAAAGGTCACTGCCAAGTGCAAACACCAGTGTCCTCTTTACAAGCAATGGAGTCGGCTGGGCTGCAGTCAACTTCCCACCTCTGCATATGAGGCATTACTGTGTGATTTCTCTAATGGGCACCCGGCCCTTAATGACAGTTTTCTTATCCAGACAAAGTCATTCTGGAATATGCATTTCGATGACACAGTGATTTGTATGACTTGATTTGGGGAAGGAAGAAGTTTTTTTTCTTATGTCTGGATATTAATTTTCAGGGCAAGACACCAATACCCTCGCATGGGCTCTTTCTGTCTGAGACCTTGTTCTTGCTGTTTTGCTTTTTAAAGAAATTGTGCACAGGTCAGCAGGTTGGACCTAGTGCAGGCACAACAGGATCACAGGAGAGTTGATCAAGGCTAGTGTAGGAATGGAAGGCATTTACTGATATGAGATAAAAGGCATTCCTGCAGTTTATGGAGGGGTTTGAGAGTTGGCATTATCGGGGTGAGTGTAAACATAAATACCAAAGCACCAGAAACACAAGTGAAGACTTCTCCAGGAATACATGGAGGAATCACTGCTGGTGAGCACTGGGAACTCAAGCACAGCATCAAGGATTAGTGGGAATCCAGAAGATTCCCTCACCTCTTGTGGTTTGAAGGCTCACTGGCCAGAGCCTGTTTCCTGAACCTGGTGAAGCTGTTCTGTGGGGATCTGAGGTTGGAAGTGTCATGGACTAATTGACTCTGTCCATTTATGATACCTCGGACTTGGGTGGTTCATTAGGGCTTGGTTTGAGTAGAACTAGAGACCTCTGATCAGATTTAAAGCTGTTGGTGAATCTAATGGGAGAGTAGACATTGAAGTAAGAGAGAGGAAATGGGATTTTTGAGCATCGGTGCATAAGGTGTGTTGGAACGTCTGTGTGGACGGTTGGTAATTCGGAGGAACATCTGATGGACGTTTGAGAGTGAGACACCAAATGCGCCTCAGAGGCCCCAGGGCAGGAAGATGGTGTCGAGAGCAGAATGAGCGTGAATTGTGTTCTTGGAGACAAGTGTGAACTGACTTACACTAGAGGATCTACGCAGGAACATTAGTTATGGAAATTAAATCCAGGCCAGTGAATTGGACCAGGACGGGGGTGAGTCCTGGGGTCAGAAGGAAAGGAGGGAAGATTGTACCAGGACTTAACAAAGACACAGTTTAATGAGTTAAGAAAGAGGAGAATCATCTCTTTTTCTATAGTCGTTCTCTCTCTTTTAATTAAGTAGGGAGCAGGCAAACTCACAAGACACTAACTGGGCAGTTAATGGGACAATCACAGTAATGTAGATGTAACCACTTTGGGGGTGGGGAAAATTCTATTTGAATGTTCCTAATTTGCCTTTTTCTTTGAGACTTCCAATGTACATGGGGAGAGTTCATGCAGGTGATGGACAGAAACGCACTGAAGAAGAACAGGAAAAGGCTGCTTTCAACTAGGTGTCCACCTCCCTGTGGGTCTGGAAGATGTGGTATGCTGCTTCCAAAATGAGTGCCCCTCCCCCACATCACCTACTTGTCACTTTTTTGTGACCACAGCTTCACAAAGGAAAAGTCACTGCTAGCAAGTTCGAGAGGTCATGTGAGGTGCATGGGATGTAAACAAGGGAGAACTTTGGGTGACCCTGCTGGGAAAACAGCAGCTGCTCCACAAGGAAGCAACCTCAGGTCATGTGTCCTCCATCCTTCCCTTTCCCCCTTCCCAAGATGGTACTTAAGGGGCTCCCCCTGCAGGAGGAGCATCACATCTCCCTCTCCTCCCCTGAGTCTCTCTCCTCACTGCACCCGAGTCCTCTCTACTGACAACATGGGTTGCTGTGGCTGTGGTGGCTGTGGTGGCTGTGGTGGCTGTGGCAGCTGTGGCGGCTGTGGTAGCTGTGGTGGCTGTGGCGGCTGTGGCAGCTGCTGTGGCTGTTGCTGTGGCTGCTGCAAGCCTGTGGTAGTCTGCTGCTGCCGCCGCTGCTGCTGCCGCTCCTGTGGCTGTGGCTCCTGTGGCTGTGGCTCCTGTGGCTGTGGCTCCTGTGGCTGCGGCTGTGGCTGTGGGAAGGGCTGTTGCCAGCAGAAGTGCTGTTGCCAGCAGAAGTGCTGCTGCAAGAAGTGCTGCTGCTAGCATGGCCACCAGGTCTGTTTCTGAGTCCTGGGCACCAGGAAACCAGAGCCTTTCCTCAAACCTCCAGGCCAGCTTTACTGTCCTTCCTCTACCTGTCCTGGTATGTCTCCCTGGTCTATGGCTTTGCTTCTGGATTCTGGGTTCCTTCCTTTTCTACTTTGGTGTTTCTAACCTTCCTCTTTGAGGTGTCTGCTCTCCAGTAACAAATAGCCACAACCTGCAGAAGTCATTCCACTGTGCTCCTTCAGAATGTGGAAGCAAGTACTTCCTGATGTTTCTGCTTGATGAAGGACTGTTTCTTCCCTGTTCGTTTCCTGTCTCCACACCTTTTCTTTATTTGTACTTATCCAATATTATTTTTGTTATCTAATAAAATACAAATAACCACTGGTAGTTTCTATTGTCTCTTCTTTGGTGTGAACACATTCCCAACCCTAAAAATTCTCTACAACCTTAAAAAAAAAAAAAAAAAAAAAAAAACTTTGGTGGACACCAGTGGTGGCAGAGTGGGTCAACAACCTTAAGGCCATTTCTCTTTCCTCTGTGGTCACCAACAGTCCTAGTGTCAATGTATTGGTACTTCTCAAGGATCTGTTTCCCCTTTCATCAAAGTCCCATTTCCAAGTCGTATCAGTTACAATGTGTCATTTAGCTTTCTGTCACTGTGACAAAATACCTAAGTAGGTTAACTTAAAAGAGAGAAGATACATTTAAACTCACAGAAGGTCAACTTAAAGGATAGAAGATACATTTAAACTCACAGTAGGTCAACTTAAAGGAGAGAAGATACATTTAAGCTCACAGTAGGTCAACCTAAAGGAGAAAAGATACAGTTAAGCTCACAGTAGGTCAACTTAAAGGAGAGAAGATTTAAGCTCACAGTTTCAGAGTTCTCAGCTCATGCTTGCTCAACGCCATTCCAGAATACTCGTACCGAGGCAAAATCGTATCCCTGGAAACATGATGGAGCAAAGCGATTGGGTATAAAGAAAGAACATGCAATAGGGGAAGGAGCTGGGAACAAGGACTCACTTGTTCAACTAGGTCTAACTCAAGTTTCCATCAATTCTCCATGGCCCATCGTTGATAGTGGATTAACCCATTGATGAAGTCAGACCCCTCAGACAAAGCCCATGTCTGCTGTATTGGGACCAAGCTCTCACCACCTGAGTCTCTAGAAGACATCTCAGGTCTAGATTGTGAAAGTCAAGTTCCATGACTACATCCAAAACCTTGTTTTACACACACACTTACACACACACATGCACAATCACACGCACACACATACACACATTTCCACACTTGCACACACAGTTGCACACACATGCATATTCTTACACTCACATACACAGTCTTACACTCATTCACACTCACACACATACTCACACATACAGACACACACATACAAATCAAAAATACTGATGACTGAAATACAGATGTAGTGGTTATTCCTAATGTCAACTTGACTATATCTGGAGTGAACTACAATCCAGAATTAGAAGGCTCACCTGTGATCCAGATCTTGAGTCTGAAAGACACAAGTTTCAGATGTGGTGGTACACACACCTTTAATCTGGGCCACACCTTCTGCTGGAGACCTACATAAGGACATTGGAAGGAGGAAGATTTGCTCTTCTTCGCCTGCGTGCCTTGTAGGACTAAGCAACTGCTAGATCCTCGGACTTTCATTCACAGCTACTGCTGACCATTGTTGGGGAGTTGGACTACAGACTGTAAGTCATCAACAAATTCCCTTACTATATAGACTACCCATAAGTTCTGTGACCCTAGAGAACCCTGACTAATACACAGATACTACAATTTTTTTCTATTTCTATCTATTGGGGACATTTACCATTGGCCTGGAGGACAAACAGCAGGTTTTGTTTTCTTTTGGTGTGTGTGTGTGTGTGTGTGTGTGTGTGTTTTGGTTTTGGTTTCGGTTTCTGTCACTTCATCTATGATGTGTACTTAAAATTTAGACATTGCTCCTCTAGCTTCCCTAGCTTTCTAACTACACATTAGTTTTCAAAATCTGCTCAGTAGGAATGTTAGAGTCAGGGTTGGATGTGCTGGGGGTGGGGGGGGGGGGGAGCTGCTTTCCTGTAATCGCTGCTCAAAATCCTTTTGTTTTGTTTTGCATTGTTTTGTTGTTTTCTGGATAATGCTGGCCAGAGAAGATCACAAAAATGGCTTTAAAACATCAACTGCTCAGCCAGTCTTCAGGGGGATCTAGAGTCACCTCTGTTCGTTATATTATCAGAATGCTGAGTTCGCCGCCTCACAGCACACTCTGTTGCCATTTAAAACCATACAATGTATGACACATAGTCTCAAATTTCTGATGCTGATGACTTTGCCCCAGAGTACAGGTAAGAACAGACCTCTCCAGTATGAACACACCTAAGTCTCCCCAGCAAAATCTCCCTGCATCTACACCTTGAGGAAACTGTGAGACTCCCCCTGTTCTCCCTTCTCCCTACAGAGGATCACCCTTTCTCCACTTCTTCACCTTTGGTCTTACTTATTGGCTCTGTGTTCATCTGTCTCTGGTCACACAGTGAGCTTCCTGAAAAGCCTTGAAATCCCATTGCCTGTTTTCAGAGAAAATTTAAAATATTACATTAAAATGAGATCATAAAGGTAAGTCCCGATCCTGTGAGTAAATACGTGTGGTCATACATTGAGGGAAGAACTTGCAAGCACAGAGAGAACACGAGGTTTTCACAGCAATGTTAGCTGACCCACATTGCGTCAGGAGACCCCTCCACAGTCTTTAACCTAAACCTCCCCACACCTCAGCTCTGCCAGCACCATGAGTCCACCAGCACCATGAGTCCACCAGCACCATGAGTCCACCAACACCATGAGTCCACCGGCACCACGGGTCCACCAGTACCAAGTGTGACAGGGAGAGCAAGACAATGCCAAGGCTGTAAGAAATAGGAAGCCAAAGATTTTGTGCCATGAAGCCATGATGATTACTCCTGATGTAAGCTTGACAAGATGTAGACTCAGCTAAATATTCTAGCCCCAGTACTGCCTCTTTCTGAGGTGTTGGGAATTAAGATTTCAGCAGACAAGTCAGAGGGAGAGCGTTTACAGAAACCCAGGGATTTTACATATGTCTTTCATTCAGGTCGTTTTGCTGGTGTCATGCACTCACTCAAATTTTGTTGTGTATATTGTCCCACTTCTCCCCGGCAGTCATCATAGTGTGCTCATCTTATTTTCCACCGCAAATGGTTACCTACTGAACAGAAAGAATTGTGTTGTGATGTTCCTGTACCAACACCATGCCTGAAAACGTTGTCCATCAAATGGCAGTAGCACACTGTCTTGTCAATTTTGAGCATCCTTGCTAGGTAGTCACATCAGGTACCTTAATACAATAAAGTTATTTCTGGTCACAAGTTCCTTTTCCTATCCTCCCCAGATGAGACCTAGTATGACTTAGGAGCACCAATGAAATCTGCTGCCACCTTTTGTTATAAGCTACACTGGAGCATGGAAGAAAGAGCCCATGACCTCTCTCATTCTGCTCCTCACATGAGTGACTGACTTTTCTCCCTTGTGGCTCACTACCGTGTGATCTCCTTCTCAGCATGTGTGGACTCATCTCTCTGGGACCTATGAATATAATAAACTTTGCTTCTCTGAGCTTTTGTTCTGTCTCCTCTTGTGATCATCTCTGAGATCTGGTTTAAGAATAAAATAGTCTGTGTGTCCTCCTAAATCTACTTAAATCTCCTTAGTGATGAAAATCCACCAATCCCTCACAGCGCATGTCTTCTACTTCCATGGGCCTCAAGCAAACTCATCGCCAGGGAATGGGACAAGAAAAGCAAACACCTAGAAGGAAATGGGTTTTAGGTCCTAGAAAAGGATGTGTGTGCCCCAGAGTTCTGATCAGCATTGCTGTGCAAAAGACTGGCTCAAAGGTCCTGAGTGAGAAACAGTGGCCTTGGAGTCAGATGAATGTGAACCTGAACTAACTCTCTCTCTCTCTCTCTCTCTCTCTCTCTCTCTCTCTCTCTCTCTCTCTCTCTCTCTGTGTGTGTGTGTGTGTGTGTGTGTCTGTGTGTCTGTGTGTGTCTGTGTGTCTGTGTGTGTCTGTGTGTCTGTGTGTCTCTCTCTGTCTCTCTCTCTCTGTGTCTCTCTCTCTCTGTCTCTTTCTTTCTCTCTTCCTCCTCCCTCTTGGAAGACAGCAGCTCCCACAAGTACATACAGGGAAAAAGGATGAGTCAGACAGGGGGTCCAAGAATGAATCCTGCAGACTGACAGTAACTAAAGGGTTCTGGCTAATCTGAGGCCATCAGAGGCTCAGGGATTCTGCAGATCAATGGACAAGACACCAGAAACAGACACAGGTGAGACCCAAACCATACTGTCAGCTTACAGTCAGGAGACTCACCCACACCATCAACACCACCCTGACACGCCCTGGAAATGGCAGCTAGCTTTCCACAGGCATCTCTTGAGCCTTGGGGCAGGTGGTCATTAGTTCACTGCACTCTTCTCCCCTTTGCTTCTCTGTTCATTCCATGTGCCATATCTTCCATGTGAGCTTCTACTCTGGCCTAGGCTCTGCTTAGAATTACAAGAAGATACTTACTCTAAGTAGACCTTGAGAGCTTGTGAGAAATGTACTGAAGGGAGACAGGCTTGCCTTGGGCCAGCCTGACCACCTAGTGCTTGCTGGGACCTCCAAGCAGCTCCATTCATTCTCACTCTATTGTCATATGAACCCCCAAAGGGCTGGAATCTGGAGTCTACAGAGATGTGCTGGGGCTTGATGGGACATTAAATGAGGCATTTGATGGACATATTGCCTTGCGCATGTGGACACCCTCTGCGGGTGATTTGAGGTTCTCTATTCTACTGTTGATTTCACATCATAACTGATATTGACCTGTGGTTTGGAGTGGCAGTTAGGAGTTTCATGGTACCCAAGCTAGCTATAGCCCAACTTCATCGGCCAGGCCTTGGACAGATGAATCAGATGATACAGAGACTTCATTAAGTGTGATGGTCATGAGAAGTGTGTAATGGACTACTGAGATCATGGACAAGAAAGGCAACAAGACCCAACGAGTCCTTAGAGTGATCTCAACAAGGAAGCCATGAACAGTAAGCTCAGCATGCGTAGGACTCTCAGAGTAGACAGAAAGCAGCCTTCCAAACAAGGATCCTCAAAATCAGTCGTGTTTTACACATGAGCATTTGAAAGGTGATCTAATATTTGCATCAGACTTTGGTTGCTGTCAAGTGAGGGGTTTGTGGTCCATTCTCATGGATAACATTGAAGCACTGAGACTGAGAAAGTACCCCACCCCCATGTCCCTCCCTTCTCAAATCCACAAAGGGCCAATTATCTAGACATCTATGTCTACTGCAAACCTTTTATCTCACCTTGGAGTCTCTGCTGCCCTTTTACATATTGATTGACCTTATCTGCTGAGACAAAACTCTTGTGTCTAGGGAAGCTTAGATAATGGAAAGATGGGAGAGAAAAAAACGATGAATCTTTGAGGTTGGTTCAGTGTCATTTATTAAGACAGGAGTTGCTTTGTGTACACAGGTAAACTTAACAGAGGTATAAACAGAACACAAAAATGGGCGATTTAAGAAGGGACATCATTAACTATTTTGACTGCATTCTATCACAGTTGTGATTAGAATGTGGCAGTTTACGGAGAAGGCTGCATATTTGTTCATTTCTACAATTGTTACAATGTGTAAGATTTCCACTGGCTGGTGATAGACTCAGGTCACAGTTGTAGCCTACAAATGGGTACAGACAGACTGACAAAACTCACCTATAGCAGTTACCTGCAGGAATGTTCCAGGGGTGGGGGGTGTGCAGGAGAGATCCAGAGGGATGTGGTAAGACTAGCAGCAGCACTGCTTGCAGCCACACTTCTGCTGGCAGCAGCACTTCTGCTGGCAACAGCCCTTCCCACAGCCACAGCCGCAGCCACAGGAGCCACAGCCACAGGAGCCACAGCCACAGGAGCCACAGCCACAGGAGCCACAGCCACAGGAGCGGCAGCAGGAGCGGCGGCAGCAGCAGACTACCACAGGCTTGCAGCAGCCGCAGCAGCTACCACAGCAGCCACCACAGCCTCCACAGCCACCACAGCTGCCACAGCCACCACAGCCTCCACAGCCACAGCAACCCATGTTGTCAGTAGAGAGGACTCAGGTGCAGTGAGAAGAGAGACTCAGGAGAGGAGAGGGAGATGTGATGCTCCTCCTGCAGGGGGAGCCCCTTATGTACCCACTCTGGAGAGGAAGTGAACTGGCATCAGTCCTACTTCCTCAACAGAAACCTCACGTGGACTCTTGTTTACTTCCTTCAGGGAACCTTCTGGCTTGAAAGAATTTGCTATGTTTAACTTTTATTTTCTTTTTAAAGCTATCGTTAACATAAACCAGTAAACAGCCATTCATTCATTCTCTCTCTCTCTCTCTCTCTCTCTCTCTCTCTCTCTCTCTCTCTCTCTCTCTCTCTCTATCTCTCTCCTGGTCTCTTCCTCCAACCTGGGTAACCCGTATTGTTGTAAGACAGGGTGGAACTAGGCTTCTCTCAGGTATTTTTTTCTTCCCTGCCACAGCTGTACAGGGCGCCATACACAGACGCCTGTCAATGATCTGAGATATTTCTATCCATCAGCTAGAACATTTTGTAACTTGAAAGGGGGGAAATGTTTACGTACAATGTGACTGCATCCTACTCAGCTGAGTTCTTGGGATATTTCTTATTCCTGTTATGTGCGTCTGTATTCCAGGGGCTTCTGCTACCCTCAGCCTGCGCCATGAGGACAACCCCGAAGGCATGATTCTTCCTACCAGTGTCCTGGAGCCATGCTTTGCATGGGTAGATGCTGTGATAAAGAGTGCTGTGGGCCCGTTTGTTCTGTCATGTAAGGGCGTCTGCTTTGTCTCTTTCTCACCCTTTTGGTTTCTGCATGTGAGGCAGAGACTCTCACAGATGACAGTTGACCATCTTGGACTCCTCAGACTCAAGGACTATGACGGAATAAAACTTTGGTTTTTTATAAGTCACCCAGTCTTATGTCTCCAGTGTTCTGTTTTAGCTTTGTTACAGCATAATGGGCTAAGGCAGGCAACCATCCAATCTATTCAAAACCTAAATAAGACAAAAAGACAAGTGGTGAACTCTCTTCTTTTTGAGCTGGGATATCCACCTTTTCCTGTCCTTGGGTGTTGTCACCACTGACCCTCAGGCCTTTGAATGACGGAACCTACACCATTGGCTCCTGTGTTTCTTGGGCCTTTTTATTCAAATGCAGCCACATCACCATCTTCTCTGGTTCTCCAGCTTGCAAATGACACAGGAATATGTCGGCCTCTGTAGTTACCCAATTCCCATATCAAATCTCCCTTTGCCTTGGACATCCTGTTGGTTCTGTTTCTCTGGAGAACCCTGCCTAGCTCTTAGAATAAAGTTGTGATCTGGGTTACTAGCAGTGGGTGTCTTAGTTAGGGTTTTACTGCTGTGAACAGACACCATGACCAAGACAACTCTTATTAGGACAACATTTAATTGGGGCTGGCTTACAGGTTCAGAGGTTCAGTCCATTATCATCAAGGCGGGAACATGGCAGCATCCAGGCAGGCACGGTGCAGGAGGAGCTGAGTTCTACATCTTCATCTGAAGGCTGCTAGGAGAAAACTGGCATCCAAGCAGCTAGAATGAGGGTCTCAAAACCCACACCCACAGTGATACTTCCTCCAACAAGGCCACATCTACTCCAACAAGGCCACACCTCCAAATAGTGCCACTCCTCGGGGCAAGCATATACAAACCATCACACTGGGCTTTCTTGGAGCAAATTTTTATTCTGAGAGAAGTCTTAAAGATGACTGCTTTGTCTTAGATGTATTAGCTCACATCTGTAATCACCACATTCAGAAGCCTAACACAGAAGGATCCCCATGGGGTCTAGGCCAGCCTGAAGTACATAGTAATCTCTATGTCAACCTAGATTGGCAAATACAACTTTATCTCAGGTTTTAAAGCAACCGTTGCCTGCAGAGTCTCTGCCATGCTGCTGCCCACTTTTCTGAGTCCTCGTTCAGAAAAGTGTAATCTTTGCTTTGCTTCTTCTTTTCAGTTCTTATTCTTTCATCCAGGACTTACAAAGTTCACTTGTGTTTCCCCTGGTGCCTGGAGCTTCTTACTTTACCTGAAACATGCTCATCTTGCTGAATGGCGTTTACCTGTCATGTGCTACTTGCTGATCTCCAAACCTAACTCAAAAATGAGGCTTTCTCTCCTATCTCCAGCTCCTTCCTCCTCATAGCTGCAGAGATTTACAGCTGTCTTGTTTTTCTTGGAAATGCTAATAAAATTGTCCTCAAGAAAAGAAAAATGGAGGAAGAGTAAGAAAAAGAGGAAGAGGAGGGAGGAGGAGGGGCAAAGCCATCCATGAGAAGTGACTACAAAAAACTACTTTCCAAATAAAAAAAGATAACAAAGTGGATTATTCCAGCTACCATGGTAGAGACCACCTACATCTGTCTGGTTTTAGTCACTATGTGTTGTAGATGGGCCCCTATGTATATATATAACAACCAGATCACTTCTGGTTGGTGCTGTTTCATTTGCATTGGGGGATATAATAATTTCCTTTAACTCTTTGATAGATTTTTATCCTTATTTCAGGGTAAAGACAGTATTATTAAATTGCTTGAGTAACTGCACCAGGAATCACAGGATGAGTAAGTGAATGAGCACTCAATCCATGCCTTTTCCTGTTGTCCATTTCTTCCCAAGTCTAAACTCCAGAGTTTGTCTCTTTTCATTTTGGAAAGCCACACAGACTTTAATGTTCCCTAATAGTTTCCCATTGTACAAACTTGGGGGAAGTGTTCAATGTAATCAATAGGTCTTGAATCATCTTTCTCGTAGGAGGAAGTGGCTCTATGGTACACTGTGAGAACACAGCATGACGAATCCATAGGCTCTTGGTCTGGCAAGAAATATGTATAAAGATATCCCAGTAGGAAGAGCTGAAAGAAAAACCACACCACAAACAAACAACCTACAGATGGATGCTGCTAACAGGATGGGGGATAAGCCAGTTTTGAGCTTTTATGGACAAAAGGACAAAATCATGATGGGGCCTGTCAAACTGTCCATGACAGTGCTACAGTACCATTGGAGACAGGAAAAGGTGAGAGGCAGACAGCCCCTACCATCTGACTGCCCGGTGGGCTTGGAGGGAGCGCAAAGCCCATTCCTAGAAATACAGGGACAATAGGAAGGTACAAATCCTTGGGTACCGTGGTGAAGAAGCATCAGAAGTGTGGAAGTCAGTGATAACTGGTGTTTCAGAAAGACAGTTGACAGGAGAACCAGAACTTGGGATGTGAAACACAAAATAAGAACTGGGTTTGTTTGTTTGCTTGTTTGAAGGAAGGAGTCATGTTTTGTCTCTGGCAGAATACAGGCCTCAGTAGGCCAATGTCCTCAATAGTTGATGGATTAAGTTGTCTATGTGCTGTGTGCTTCCTCTCACCTTCCTCAAAGCCTTCCTGTCCTCTGATTCATCGCTCTGGGAGTGTGCAGAGAGGTCTGAATGTCTGCACACAGCACTTTCAGCTGCTCTGTGCCTTACCACTCTGTTTGTTCATCTCTCTACGCTGGCTGCTCTTGACCCTTCTTAAGTAGGAGAGGGGACAGAGGCACCGAACAGAGGACAGCTTCTGCAGGTACTGCCTGGAAGTCCCATGCCAAATAGTTGTGGTCCCAGAGCCCACCTCAGTCTCCAGCCACCACACTGTGTTGTGTCTGCTGCCATTTTTAACACTCCTGGCCATGTCTGTGTCAATGGCACACTATGCTGACATCATTCTACTGACATGGAAACACTACCTGTTCTCTCCCTGGAAATATGTCACTGTCCCAAAATTGTTGTCTCTGTCTCAAATACTACCTTGGAACTTATTTTATTTGCTTTTGTTTGGTTTTGGGGGATCTTTACATGCTTTAGACACAAGTCTACAATGGAATACAATTGTAGGTTCCCACCTGATAGCACAGCTTATACTGTTTTTAATATGTATTCACAAGAGCATGTACATTGCTCAAAATATCTCTAAGAAATGGGACATCCTCATAAACATCAGTGTTTGATTCCTTTACCTGAAAGTGACTTCCTTTATCTTTGTTTCATTTGTATGAAGAGGTCCCTCAGTCTCTAATTTTTTTAAAGTATGTGTGTGCGTGTGGGTGATATGTTGTCATGTTGTGAGTGCTAGTAAGCTCATGCCATAGTACACATGTGGAGGTGTCTTAATCAGTGTTCTATTGCTGTGAAGAGACACAAGGACCATGGCTACTCT
Organism: Uromys caudimaculatus; assembly: GCA_028551405.1. Lineage (NCBI taxonomy): Eukaryota > Metazoa > Chordata > Mammalia > Rodentia > Muridae > Uromys > Uromys caudimaculatus. The sequence continues at coordinate 72,963,380 of CM052709.1, read as the reverse complement.
TATAAAGGAAAACATTCAAACATTAGTCCATTATAATCACGGTAGGAAGCATGGTGGCACGCAGGTAGACATGGTGCTGGAGAAGCTGAGAGTTCTACATCTTGACTTGCAGGCAGCAGGAGACTGTGTACCACACTGGGCATAGCTTGAGCATATATAACCTCAAAGTCCACCCCCACAGTGACATATTCTCCAACAAGGCCACACCTCCTAGTAGTGTCACTCCCTATGGGCCAAGCATTCAAACACATGAGTCTATGGGGGCCACTCCTACTCAAACCACTACAGGAGATCAGAGAACAGTTTTTAAGAGTTGGTGCTCACCTTCCATCTTGCTGAAGCAGTCTCTCCTGTCTCTGCTGCTGTATACTGCAGGCTAGCTGGCCCACAAGCTTCCAAAAAGTTCTCCTCTCTCTGCTTCCCATCTCAGTGTAGGAGTACTGGGATTACAGACATGTGCTAAGGCATCTGGGGTTTTATGTGGGTTCCGGGGATCAAACTCGTGCCCACAGGCTTCCAACCTAGGTCATTATGCTGGTGCAGTTAGCTCTTTTACCCACTGAACCATCTACCTTGCTAGGGTCCCCTAAACTTGGTCTCAAGAAATCCTGACACGCCCACTTTTGCTATGTCTCTAAATCTAGTCAGACACTGGAGAATCCCCAGACTAGCAGAGTTTAGCCTCAAGGTGGGTCATTCCATGTAAATGACGTCATGGAAGAAGGGATAAAGTTTGTGACTCGCTGATCCCTCATCCAATTTTAATAAGCAAGTCAACTTTACACTTCTTCCTCGCACATTTGTTACTACCTCTCTTTTTGTGCCAATCTCCCATACAATTAGTTGGAAATGTGCATTTCTATGGTGTACTGGCTAGTTTTGTGTGTCAACTTGACACAAGCTGGAGTTATCACAGAGAAAGGAGTTTCAGTTGAGAAAATGCCTCCATGAGATCCAGCTGTAAGGCATTTTCTCAGCTAGTGATCAAGGGGGGAGGGCCCCTTGTGGGTGGTGCCATCTGTGGGCTGGTAGTCTTGGGCTCTGTAAGAAAGCCAGCTGAGCAAGCCAGGAGAAGCAAGCAAGCAAGCCAGTAAGTTACATTCCTCCATGGCCTCTGCATCAGCTCCTGCTTCCTGACCTGCTTGACTTCCTTTGGTGATAAACAGCAGCATGGAAGTATAAGCTGAATAAACCCTTTCCTCCCCAACTTGCTTCTTGGTCATGATGTTTGTGCAGGAATAGAAACCCTGACTAAGACCTATGGGTCATATACATGTTCCAAATATATGTGTGACAAGTCAAGTTGAAAAAAGTGTAGAGAATTATATCAATTAGCTCCCCTCCTCCAAATCTTCTTTGTTAGTTGCAAGTATCTGGACAGTGGTGAAGCTGCCATTCAGAGGCTCTGCTTTTGATTAGACTCACAAGGAAATGGAATTACATTTTTTTTTTTATCCTCAATCAGTAACTCTGTGTTTTTTCTGTGTTTTAGAAGTGAATGGCTGAAAGAGCTCTTTCATTAAAAAAAAAAAAAAAAAAAAAAAAAAACGTATTCTGCTGCTGCCTCTCTTATGGGAAAGAACAGAGGGTCCTGTATGCTAATATGATACCCAGGGGGCGGCGGGGGGGGGAGAGCAGAAAAGAACAGGTTTCAATGAATGTGACATGAGGATGTGTGCTAAAGTCACTTCACAGAGCTGACCCGTGGTGGAAAGCTAATAAAAGACAGAGAGAAACTACAGAAATCAAGATACAGTGCACTTGAAGGCTACCCTCAGATCGGAAACTTTGATGTTTAATCCTGATAATAATGCCTTCCCTCGTAGGATGGTGTGGGTGCCCCTATAATTATTCAGAGTTTGAACCCAGACTACCACATAAATCAAACTTAAAAAGAACTTTGAGTCTATTAATTGTATTTTGCTTTGGTTTTTTAGACAGGGTCTCATATAGCCTAAACAAGACTGGCCTCCAACTCACTTTATAGCTGAGAATGAGGTTGAACTTGTTCCCCTGTGTCCTGAGTGTTGGGATACAAGTGTGAACCACTGTGCCTGGGTTTTAATGCATCTCTGAGGATCAAACTCAAGGCTTCTCGAATGCTAAGCAAGTACTCTATCCAGTGAATTATGTTCACAGCTCTAAATCTTTATCCAAAATTATCTTTTAAAATAACATTAGACTATGACCAGAGTTCATCCAAACATGTCTGCACTTAGATTTATCTGTCTGTGAGCAGTCAACTCCTCTCAGTATGGCCATAGACCAAAATCTCAACTTCTAATCAGACAGCCCATAATACCAAGGTCACTGAATGCTATTGGTTATCTAAATGTGCAACCTATTTGTTAGTAGTACAAATATCTATATAAATCATGGCTCAAATGCATCAGCATGCCAGCTAAAGGAAGTCAGGTGTCACTACTCTGAATACATAAGGGATGCTATTTGGGGCACCTGCCAATTAACTTCCTGCTTACAGTTCTATTTTGAAAGATAAACACTTGGAAAGCACCAAAGCCAATCAAAAAGATTTGTCAAAATCTCACTCGGTGCAAGATAGTACGGATAGCGCAAGAAGTGTGCATTCAATTACTCTAAACTGATAAGAAAATTAAAAAGAAACAGAGAAAAGGACGAAAAGGAAAAGTTGACATCAAATAACGAAGCAGTTGCCTCCAGGTGATGGCTGGTGACGTTATTGATGAATACTACGACTTAAAGGTGACAAATTTCCTCCAATTACATAATAAGAGGGGAGAGTCTTTCCAGGGAGCAAAGACTCGCTGTGCAGCCCTGGCTGGGCTAGCGCTCCCAGAAGTCTGCCTGTTTCTGTCTTTCAAATGCTGGTATTTAAGCTGTGTGCCTACTGCGCCTGGCCCTGAAAGGCTTTTGAAGAACTTTGACTGCATCTTAAAAGGAAAACAGGGCATGAGGAAAAGAAAAGGAATTAGGGGCCAAGGGTCTTCGACAAAGTCTGAGATTGTCCTGTATGAATTGGCCTTCCTCCTCCAGACAGCTGTGCCTCAATCTTCCTAGACCTTAATTCTCTGACAGAAATGATAATAGCTGATCCAAAGAGTCGCTGTAAAACGCACAGAAAATACACTTCTAAAACACCCATAGTAGGGCTGGGGAGATCATGTCTTGGCTAGAGTTACTATTGCTGTGACGAAACACTGTGACCAAAAAAGCATGTTGGAGAGAAAAGGGTTTATCCCGCTGATACTTCCATATTGCTGGTCATCACCAAAGGATGTCAGTACATGAGCTCAAGCAGGCAGGGACTTGGAGGCAGGAGCTGATGCAGAGAGCATAGAGAGATGTTACTTACTGGCTTGCTTGCCATGACTTACTCAGTCTGGTTTCTTATAGAACCCAGAACTACCAGCTCAGGGATGGCACCACCCACATTGGGCCCTCCCACATTGATCAATAAATTTGAAAATGACTTACAGCTGGATCTCATGAACACATTTCCTCAACTGACTCTCCTTTCTCTCTGACGACTCTAGCTCGTGTTAACTTGTCATATTAAACCAGTTAGCACAACCACTTAACTTGGCCATTGTTAGTATTTCAAAGTAGATCTCAGAAAGAAAAGAATTTGCCTACAGCATCAAGTTTAATCCAATAAAGTGAGTAGATAGTCAAGCTGGAAACAAAAGTCAAAACTAGTTATAACATTTAGGTCATTGAATTTTTGATGATTCTTCTGGAAGTAAAGTATACATCATAATTGGAATGCTATATACCTGACACCACCTGTAGATAAACTAAGACGAGAACTCAAAGATGGGCCAGCTAGGCGACTATGGGTATGGAATTTCATGTCCGTCCACAACTCTCAAACACAATAAGTCTTACTGAATTTTTGTTCACAATACTTTACACTTGCTTGTCTTCCCAGCAAGTTGTGAACCTGGCAAGGCCAGGAGCTAACACCTGTCATCTTCTGCCTGTAGCGCTCAGCCCAGAGAGAGCACAGGCTTGAGACTCATTCTAGACCCTGAACAGATAAACTCATCAGTGGGAGAGAACAGGGAAAAATATACACACACACATAAACCTAGATATGTGTGATGGTTTGTATTTGCTCGGCCCAGGGAATGGCCCTGTTAGGAGTTGGTATGTTGGTTGTTGGAGTAGGTGTGTCACTGTGGATGTGGGCTTTAATATCCTAGTCCTAGCTTCCTGGAAGTGAGTATTCTGCTAGCAGCCTTCAGCTAAAGATGTAGAATTCTCAGCTCCTTCTGCACCATGCCTGCCTGGATGCTGCCATACTCCCACCTTGATGATAATGGAAGACTATATGTATACATAGATATGTATATGTGTGTGCGTATATATATATATATATATATATATATATCATATATCATATATCATTTCTTGTTCATAAGAAACTGTAATAAAAGTGAATATATTACCTCATGTGGTGGTGATATGTAGTTTTGTCTAGACTCATCACCTGGAAAGAATGTCAGTAAAGAACTGTCAAGATCAGGTTGGCCAGTGGACATGTCTGTAGAAGAGTGTCCTGATTGTGCTGGAGAAGATGAACCGAGTAGTATGTATGCATGCCTTCATTTCTCCCACTCATGACTGTGGATATGATATTACTATTGTAAAGTTCCTTTCACATGGACTCCCCCACAACAGTAGGTTGTGCGGTGGTTGTGTGAATGAAATGGTATAGCTCATAAGAAGTGACAGTATTAGGAGATGTGACCTTATTGGAGGAACTATGTCACTGGGGGTTGCCTTTGAGGTTTCAGAAACTCAAGCCAGGTCTGGTGGCTCACTCAAACTTCCTGCTGCCTACCAATCCAGATGTCGGAACTCTCAGCTACCTCTCCACAACTCTGTCTGCCTGTGTGCTGCCATGCTTCCCACCATGTGATAACCTCTGAATTGTAAGCCAGTCCCAATTAAATATTTTACCTGTAAGAGTTGCTGGGGTCATGGTGTCTCTTCACAGCAAGAGAACCCCTAAGATAAGTTGTCACCTAGAATTGTGAGCCAAAATAACCTTCTCTCCCCTAGGTTGCTTTTTGTTATATTTTATCACAGCAACAGGAATGAAACTAGGACATCTTGTTACTAAGGAAACCAAGTGAGAGGTCATTTCTCTGGGGTAGACCAAAGTAGAGGAGGTTTTAAGAGGAAGATGGGATGCCAGCTAAAACCATGCCACCTCTAAACGGCCTGTGCTATTGGAGACATAAAGGGTATGACTTGAAAGGTAGCTATAGTCCTGCCATGTCAAGAATATCTCCTACACATCTACCTTGGAATCTAGAAGAGTAACTTGAAGAAAACTCCTGTGGCTATGGATGTAGCTCAGTGGCAGAAAAGATGGCTCTTGGAGCCATCTGTTAAGAGTATCACTAGGCATGGTGATGCATGCCTGTAATCCTAATACTTAGGAGGTAATAGCAGGAGAATCAAGAGTTTGAGGCCAGCCTCATCCATATAGGGAGTTAGGGGCCAGTCTGGGCTGCATGAAGGTCTGACTCAAAAAGAAAACAAAAAAAAAATCTCTTCAAAATTAGGCATTACATCTGTGAGGTGTTGATAATAGCTGTCACCCACTAAATCAAAAGCTGCAGTGTGCTCATGTGTGCCCAGAACTATCTCTGAGATGAGAAGGATGTCATTACAGTATGGCTTCTACTACAGGGAGAGACCCAAAGGTCACATGGCAGAGAAGGGAAGGGCAATGTGACAGCACATGCGTGCATGAAACTTGGGAGGGTAGGAAATGGGGAGGAGAGAGAGGAACGCTGTGACAGCTCTGAACTCAAACGCTTTGTAGTGTAGGAAACAGCATGGGCAGGACATGGAATAAGAGAAGCCTGGGCTTCCATCACGCTGACTTCACTAATTCTGTTTCTTTACTGCCCCAGTCTCGGCCTCTTTGTTGTTGTTGTTGTTGTTGTTGTTTTGTGTTGTGTTTTGTTTTGTTTTTTCAAGACAGGGTCTATCTATGTAGCCCTTGCTGTCCTGAAACTTGCTCTGTAGATCAGGCTGGCCTCAAACTCAGAGACCCGCCTGACTCGGTCTCCCAAGTGCTGGAATTAAAGAAGTGCGCCATCACTGCCCGGCCAGTGCCAGCCTCTTTAGAGTCATTGGAAGAACGGAAGCATTCATATCCAGAAAGAAGGGTCCAAGGAAACCCCACTCTTTTTCCTCCTTTCTGAACTGCCTAGAGTCAGGGTGCAAAAGGGAAGAGGGGCCTGTTGCATGGTTGGTGAGTTGGGCTCAAAATGGGATTTAGAGTGGCATTAAAGTGAGGCTCCACCTTCTGGGTGACTTCAAAGAGTTGGTGGGTTGGGAAGAGATTCAGGTCTCTCCTTTCATGAGACTTGCCTATGAGGTTTACCTGTGAAGTCAGCAGATTAGAGAGGTGACCCACGGACACCAGCTAGAACCAGAGCCACATACATCCCCCACTCATCCCCACCCACTCCTCCCACCCCACTTCCTGCCATAGCACCTATGCTCCACGGCTAGCCGAAGTTTCCGGTCTCTTCAGAAACTGTCAAAGCCGCACACATTCCCCTTCCTTTCAGCACCACTCTTCATTGTTTATTTAGGCAAGTTAAGAAACACACCCCACCAAAGCTACCAATTCCCACCTCCTTTACCTAGAAAAATGTACAGGACACCCAAGGACACAGACACTGCTGGGGAAATGTCATCCCAGGCATCAGCCCATGGGTTGCTCTTTTCTAACAGTGGTGTGTGTCAGGGGCTGGGGACCAATGTGAAGAGGATGCACGAGTATGGCTGTCAGAATGAGACCAGCAGTGCAGGAGACAGAGAGCTGCCAATGCAGCAGATGAAAACATGACACGTGAAGAGGGTTTTAATGCGAATCAAGTTATTTTATTAGGAAATTTAAGGAGTGAATGTAGAAAACATCGAGTATAGTCAGAAAACATCAAAATGACTAAATATAAGCCTGAATATTTATAAAAGATTGAACACTTAAGGAAACTGCCCTGAGTAAGATCAGGGTTCCTAGCTGGCTCTGGTTGTACCCAATCAGCTTACCATTAGGTCTCTGGTTGTGTACCTGTTTTACGTGGTCTGGGTAGCTGCATGCAGCGCCTAGACAAAGCTTGAGGTTCACAAAGCAGAAGGAGATAAACTGGTGATACATGCATGAAGGGAAGAGGGGGGAAATGGGGTGAATGCTTACCAGCAGGACACAGCATGGCCTCCCATGTCTCCTAGGTAGGAGCAGAGCAGCTGGCTCTCCTAGCAGCAGCAGCACTTCTTGCAGCCACACTTCTGCTGGCAGCAGCACTTCTGCTGGCAACAGCCCTTCCCACAGCCACAGCCACAGCCACAGCCACAAGAGCCACAGCCACAGGAGCCACAGCCACAGGAGCGGCAGCAGGAGCGGCGGCAGCAGCAGACTACCACAGGCTTGCAGCAGCCACAGCAACAGCCACAGCAGCTACCACAGCTGCCACAGCCACCAGAGCCACCACAGCTGCCACAGCCACCAGAGCCGCCACAGCCACCACAGCCACCACAGCCACCACAGCCACCACAGCCACAGCAACCCATGTTGTCAGTAGAGAGGACTCAGGTGCAGTGAGGAGAGAGACTCAGGAGAGGAGAGGGAGATGTGATGCTCCTCCTGCAGGGGGAGCCCCTTAAGTACCAATGGTCAGTAGAGCCAAGAGGAGCACATGACTCCTTTTCCTTGTTACTGTTTACTAGTTCCTACAGGAAAATCTTGAGTTCCTCCTGTTTATTTCCCTGTCAGACAGCTTAGTCATGAAGTCAGTTTTCAGTTTGCCTGTCCCTCTCACTGAGGACATTTGGAGGAACAGAGACTTGATTCTAAGTCCAGCCAGTCTTGGAGTAGCCATGCCAGGGAGGTGTATCTACCCATAGACATTTTCCCTTCCTCACTACAATTTTCCCTGAGGCATTTCCCTTGACACCTGTAAAGGAATGTTCCTTGTGGCCGAGTCAACAGAAAAAGACAGAGCCTGTCCTAAGGAGGTAGCTGTGTCCAACATTGGTTTGAATCTCAGTTGAAAGGGATACTAGGTTTCTAAGTTAGTGGCTATGCCTTCTACCTAAGAGGATGCTCTGAACCCAATGAACTCCTCAGGGGAATTGACAAGTTACCCTCGGTGGAGAGGTCCACCATCCTCAAAGCCCATCTTCCTCCTCACTGGGCTGATGCTTCTAGGTCCTGTCTTAAGATTCTCAGATGCCACAGCAAACATGGGGGCAGGGTGTGGTCTCAGAGGGTTCTAGAAGCCTTCTGTTTAAAACAAAAACAAAAAACAACCAATCAAATTAAAAAAAAAAATCTGCCTGCAGAAAGTGGGTAATCACTCTTAGGCCTCCCAAAATTTGGATGACAGAATACTAACCCCACAGGATGTTGAACATAGTACACAGAAAGAGCCCATATGCTTAAGAAATACCTCATCTCAATGAAACTACACAGGCTTTCTGACTCTGGTTTAGAAGTTCTTGTTTGTCTTGTGTTCATTGACTCTAAGGCAAAAGAGTAGGATGAACGCTCTGTGACCAGACTGTGCTACTTCTGGACCTGTCTTCAGTCTAGAGAACCGTTTTTCCCTTCTGATGGCCCCACAATCATGGTGACCACTGAGCAGAGGGACTGTAGAAAAGTTATCTAGCTCCAGACCATCCAGCTTCAGGGTCTGTGACCTTGAAGAGCACGAGAGAGACCCCCAAACAATATTCGGCTTATAGCTTGCACCTATAGGTGTTTACTGCAGTAGAGGGTAAAATTCAAGGCACTGGAGTGATGTTTCCCCAGTTAAGAGCACATATGGCTTTAGCTGAAGACCCAAGTTCCCAATATCCACAAACATTTGTGCCCTCGGTCCTACCCTTCCCTGTCTATAACCCCCTTTCTCATTCACTGAATTCCCAATTCCGGGAAGATTATATTCAATGTCTCTGCTACCTGTAAACTCTGAAATGCTCTCACTAGTTACCATGAAGTCTGTCAAACAGCCCGCCTTTCCTCCTCTTGGCCATTAGCCAGCAGTGCCTCCCTGCCCTGCCATGGAAGGCTGGCCCCTCTACCTGTGTTCTCAAAGCTACCTTTGAAGACCTTTTAAGTCTTCACGTCCACCTTCCTCTCTTCCCTGTTCCCCAGGTCCTGCCACTCTAGATGCTATAAACAGGCCCACAAATTCCTCCATCTTTCTAGATTTTCACCAGCAACAAAGCCTTTTAAGATGCCACTTCTCCTTCCTTTAGGAAAACTATTTTCAGCCCCCTCCAGCAATCGCCTTTTGTCCATCTCTTCCTTATCAGCCACACTGCAGCAGGCATCGTCAAAAAAAGAAAGGAAGGAAGAAAGGAGGGAGGGAGGGAGGGACGGAGGAAGATGTTCACACTAGATGACAGAAATGAGAATGGTGACAATTAGGAACGAGGGGTTACATTGGGAAGCATGGATGTGGAAAGGGGCAATTAGCAAAGACAGGTGTGCTTATGTGTAGTAGAAATGCTGTCTACATTAAAGACACTTGCCACCCACATGGGAGAGAGTGAATCAGAACCCATCTTCTCACCAGTTACAAAAAACGGTATGTGAATTTACTAAAGTCTCAAAGCTAAGACTTGAAACTCTAAATCCACTGGAAGAAAGACAATGTTTACAGACGTTAGCATTTTAGAAACAGTGGCTGTGTCTTTAAAAGAAAGAAAATAGCCCGGTGTTAGTGGTGTATGCCTTTAATCCCATGTCAGAGGCTGGCAGATCTGAGTTCGAGGCCAGCCTGGTCTACAGGGAGAGTTCTAGGACAGCCATGGCTACACAGAGAAACTCTGTCATGCAAAACGAAAACAAGAAAGAACAGAAGGAAGGAATGAAGGAAAGAAAGGAAGGAAAATAAATCTCCCAGTGTTCTCAACAGAATGATCCATGAAATTAGCGCATTTCATGACTTATTGCTTGCATACCTTTCAATGCAATATAACAGTCTTCTCCATATATATCTAGCAAGTATTTTGATCTTATGCTATTATTTTTTCCTGTTTAGAATAGCTTTTTGCATGTTTATGTGTAAGGGTTATACTGTGGAGGTGTGTATCTGCATGTATGTGTGCTCATGGTATGTAGGCTCATGTGGAGACCAGAGGTTGGCATCTGTTTTCTTATGGTTTCTACTGCTGTGATGAGACACAGGGACCAAAAGTAGCTGGGAGAGAAAAATGTTTATTTCATCTTACAACTTGAAATCCATCAGTCGGTAAGTAGGGGTGGAAATTCAAGGCAGGAACTGATGTAAGGGCCATGAAATAACGCTACTTTCTGGCTTGCTCCTCAATGGTTTGTCTATTGTGCTTTTTTAGAGTACCCAGAACCACCAGCACAGGGGTGGCACCACCCATATGGGAGCTAAGCCCTCCCATATCAATCATCAATCAAGAAAATGCACCATGGCCCTACCCACAAGCCAATTTGACAGGAGCATTTTCGAAGTTGAGGTTTCTTCTCAGATAAGCCCAGCTTGTGTCAGGTTTACATAAAAACTGGACAGGCCCACTGGTATCTTCCTTAATCGCTCTCCACCTTATATGTCAATGTGGAGTCTCTAGTTTGAACCCAGACCTTGCCAATTCAGCTAGTCTAGCTAGGCAGCTTGCTTAGGGGAGCCTCTATATCCTCTTATGTGCTAGGATTGTAGGTGTACCAACCCACCCATCGTTTTTATGTGGATGCGTGGGATGCAAACACTGATCCATCTTTCTATCCTTGAAGGGCTTCTTTTTTAAAACAAAGTTTTCTATTTAATATATAGACTGTCTTTATTGATGAATATTGATTTTTAAGGCTCTTTCCTCTCCAAAACTTACCATTATTATGTGAAAATAAAACTGAGGCACGACACCCTCCATCCGTGCCAGCCCTGACTGCCAAGGATGAGGAAGATGTTCACCTCCAGCTGAGGTCATAGACTACTAACCAAAGAAATCTCATTTTTTAAAAATAAGTAGTTGAGTAAATATTTTATTTTTATTTTTGGATATTTTATTTACATTTCAAATGTTTTCCCCTTTCCAGGTCTCCCCTTTGGAACCCCCCATCCCATCCCCCCTCCCCTGCCTCTATGAGGGTGCTCCCCCACCCACCCATCCACTCCTATCCCTAGCATTCCCCTATTCTGGGGCATCTAACACCCTCAGGCCCAAGGGCCTCTCCCTCCCACTGATGGCCAACAAGGCCTTCCTCTACCATATATGTGGCCAGCACCATGGGTCCCTCCATGTGTATTCTTTGGTTGGTGGTCCAGTCTCCAGGAGCTCCGAGGATCAGGCCAGTTGACACTGTTGCTTCCTCCATGGGGCTGCAAACCCCCTCAGATCCTTCAGTTCCTTCTCCAACTCCTCCATCATTGAACCCCATGCTCAGTCCAATGGTTGGCTGTGAGCATCCGCCTCTGTATTTGTCAGGCTCTGCCTGAGCCTCTTGGGAGACAACTTATCATGCTTCCATTAGCAAGCACTTCCCAGCGTCCACAATAACATCTGGGTTTGGGCTAGAGAGATGGCTCAGTCGTCAAAGGCTAGGCTCACAACCAAAAAGAAATCTCATTCTTATGCAGACAGAAGAACTATTAAGTATTTCAGACAGTTCACATTGCATTGTTGAAAAGGAAGTGAATCCACCTAAAACTGCATTCAAATGAAGCTGTGTGCCCTTGTAAGGTGAGGAAGTAGCCAAGAGGAAATAAGTGTTCATCACAGAGACCAAAGCATCAACAAGGAAGTGACCATAAGCCTCATGCCAAGCCAGACATTCAGACCTCCTTCTCTCTTCAGTCTCTCTCCTCACTTCACCTGAGTCCACTCTACTAACATAGGTGGCTGTGGCTACAGCAGCCGTGGGGGTGGCTGTGGTGGCTGTGGTAGCTGCTGCTGCCACCGCTCCTGCGGCTGTGGCTCCTGCGGCTGTAGCTGTGGCTGTGGAAAGGGCTGTTGCCAGCAGAAGTGTGGCTACAAGCCGTGCTGCTGCTAGCATGGCTGCTGGCCTCTGATATCTTTGCTGGGATGTCCTTGCCTGTTGGTTGGTCAACCTTTCTCTGTTTTCCTACTTTCTTCCCATGACCCAGAGGTCATTTCCATTCACTCAACTGCTATGAATTTGTTACTCTCCTGTCATATCGCAAATTAATAATTTAATCATATTAATGGAGGTCTCTCTGAACAATGAGGCAAGTAAACGTTTTCAACAGAGAGGAATGAAATCATGGTCCCTACTAAGTATTTCAAGAGCCCTTTCTGGTAACCACACCTGTACCTTTGGTCATACACTCCACACCATTTCCACTATAGTCTTACAGCCACAACTTCTGTAGTCCTGAAATTTACACACACACACACACACACACACACACACACACACACACACACACACACACACACAATTTCCAAGGATCTCTTTTGTGCTTTTATCTACTATCTTGCTGAAACAACTCTTTGCATTCTATATATTCATCCACAGTAAATACAGCGCCCTTGTTAGGAAGAAATCCCCCAGTGGTCAGATTTGCTTCTTTTGTGATCAAAGGTATGCTGAGACACACTATGGGTTTAATACTTGGGCAGAAATACTGCTCACATGTAGGAATGTGTCTGAAAGAAGCCTTGTCCATCCAAGTTCAATGTCCCTTGCCTCATAGTTTGTGACACTCATTTCTTTTTTTTTTTTTTTTTTTTTTTTTTTTCGATACAGGGTTTCTCTGTGTAGCCCTGGCTGTCCTGGAACTCACTCTGTAGACCAGGCTGGCCTCGAACTCAGAAATCTGCCTGCCTCTGCCTCCCAGGTGCTGGGATTAAAGGCGTGTGCCACCACTGCCCGGCGACACTCATTTCTATAACTACAAAAATGTTACTCATTCCAAAATGTCTACAGCTCACATCCGCCTGTGTGTTGCACTGAAGGAGCATGAACTCAGTTCAGGTTGCTACTGTTCAAATAAAACGACAGCGAATGGGCTGGGAAGTTAGATGGTAGAAGCAAGCATGCAGGCAAGAGGACTGAATCCTCATCTCCAGCACCCACAAAAAGCTGAGCATGCCCCTGTGCACCTCGAACCCCAGCTAGGAGAGTGGGGTTGAAGACCAAATAATCACAGCGCCAGCCAGAGTGGGGGAAAGAAATCAAACTCCAGGTTCAGGAGACCTTATCTCACAGGGATGAAGTGGAGCATAACAGTGCAGGGCTCTCAGTCTCCTCTGGGCTCCATGCAAGCATTCGTGGGCACATGCATAAGTGCACCTATGTGCACATGTGTGTCTCTCTGCTCATGTGGACTGTCTACCTAAAGGTCCATGAAGGCAGTAGGAGCAGAGATGACAGGGGGTGGGGTGGTGATTCAGAAGCCCTATGAGTACTTACAGTGAAGGACCATACTAGCTCCAGCTATCAGGAGGCAGAGAACTGTGATTCAAGGCTTGTGACATTTTGCAAAGCTGAGGGTAGGAACATTCAGGACAGGCAAAGGTCATTGTTTGAAGGCTTATCGAACCAAAATGCCTCATTAGCATGGGAAAGTATTTCAGGAATCTCAGGTGCTAGCTGAACAGGTTTTATCAGGAGAAAGGAAATTGATTCCCATAATGTGGCATTCCTCAGGCAGAGGTGTATATAGGGGCTTAGAATTCCCCAGACAAGGTCAGAGAAGGAGAGGCTCTGCGAAGAAGAGAGTCTCCTATATTGCTGAGTCCAGAGACTATGTGGTTATGATGGACTTCGACCTTAATTAGCAGTTTTCCCACATGTACACACCACACACACTATGCAGTAACGGAAATCTCTATCAGCTTCTCATTTGAGATATTTTATTGTAGTTATGCAATGGGCTACCATGGGTGGCAACTGAGTGAAGGGTGTTTCTTAACACTGTACAAAAAGGGCTAGAGAAATGGCTCAGTGGTTCAGAGTGTTCACTGCGTAACTCTGAGGTTCTGAGTTCAGATCCTAGCAACTATGTAACAAGCCAGGTTTGACTCTGGGCAAGCCTGTAACCTCAGCACAGAGGAACACAGAGAGAGGATCCCTGGGGCTCAGTAGCTAACAGCCTAGGCAAAAATGGAATTTCTGGTTGGGAGAAAAAGACCTTGCCTCAAGGGAATGAGGCAGAGAGTGGCAGAGGAGAACACCCAACACCCCCCTCTGACCTCTGGACACAAATGTGCACATGTGCACAAGAGCATGCATCCCCCCCCCACACACACACCATACATATATACATATACACAAAAGCAAAAAAAAAATTTAGTTTTTTAACTATACATAATCTACAATGTACCAAAATTAAAAGTTTAAAAGAAATAAATTTAGAGAAGTTTGAAGAAGTGTTCATAATTCAGCACGTAGAGAGCCACCCCAAGTCTGCCTCACTGGTGTCTCTCAACCCGCCCGACTGGCTCACTGTCAGCTCTGATTATGATGCTCTATACTTAGTGCTGTCATCTGCATGTGTACTTTGAATTCCTCTTTCACAAGTGTATCCTGTTCCCCTATTAGCATCAGTTTCTGACCCTACCCTCTATGTCTGCTAAGCACTCGGTAGCGCCATCTTCACCGCCCTCTCATTCAACAGCTGCAGCCTGGGCCACCTCACACCCACAGTGATTTCTCTTTACACTTTGCACTTACTGTAAGTCATCTCATCCACAAGCTCCGGGTCCCACCTTCCTGGCACAGAGTGCCCTGCCACCCACTCTTGCCTCCCCTGCACTCTTCAAACGCATACATCTTGTGGCTTAAAACACTGTTGCCCAAGCTACTTCCACTGATTTTCTCGGCCCTTTGAAAAACTGGCCCCTGCTTCACTTGATATAAAATGACTATATATCTTAAGGTCAATTTCAGATGAGATGGACAGGAAACCTGTGATCTGAAATTGACCTTAAGATATATAATCTGCATACTTTATTTGTCTCATTCTGATGTGCTATTCTTCCTTTGTTTATTGCCCCTGTCTTCCTGGTGCCTGAACAGCTCTGAATGTTCTGCAGATATCTACTGGATGAACACCGGCAAGCGAGTCTGAGAGGTTTTCCCACCAGCTCCCCTCTCTATCCTGCACAGCCAGCTGTCCCTCCCCTAGGCTGGCATCTTTTCTTACACAATCCCAGTGTAACTCTTGATTCCAAGACCTTGAAGAGCTCAATCAAGGAACCACCATGAGCAGTCTCAAATTTCCAGCCCCTTTCACATAAATGGCATCCATTAAGATTTAATGAGCAAATGACTTCATCCTCTTTCTATGGAAGGACACCCACTGGTTGCTGTCATCAGGAATCCACTTAAAGCCATCTACAATGCCAGTGATGATGGGTACTGAGAGTGTTTTATGTGATGCGTATGGGTCAGACACAGACCTCATTAAGTATGTGGCTCAGTTGTGTCCCTACTCCTTAAAAGACATTCTACATAAGAAACTCCCACAAGCAGCAAAATGGACAGATCAAACCACAATTGTATCTTCTAGAAATACTTAGAATTCAAACTATTTGTAAAAGGCACACTGTCTGAGACAATAGTCTCATGAAATAATGCAACAAATTTCACTCAGAATGAAACTATTTCCAAAGGAGGGAGTGACCAGCTCCCCGTACTCTGGGCCACCAAGTCTCTGAGGGGTCAGCAGAGCAAGTGATAAAAGACCTCTTGAAAATAACTGTTTCTTTCTTGTTTCCCGACAGTGTGATGTCACATGGGTGGGTTTTGTTTTTAGAATCATTTATGTGTGTGTGTATATGCCTGAACGTTCTTATGTATACCCTGTGAGAGCAGGTACTTGCACTCCAGAAAATTTGTCAGAGACCCTGGAACTGCAGTTGCAGGCAACTATGAGCCACTCAATGTAGGGCTGGCAATTCAGTGTGGGTTCTTTGTAAGAGCATCAAGCACTTTTACAGCTGAGCAGTTTCTCCAGCTTCTACCCTGCTGCTCTCAAACACCAACTCTGACTCTCTAGTTCATCAGTTTCCTCTGTTACTGCAACTTTTATTCATATATAATTAGATACAAGGAAAACTGAGCTCACACACACACACACACACACACACACACACACACACACACACACACACAGCCCCTCCAATGTCAAAACCCGGATGAGTTGGGAAATGGAAAGATTTTCAGCGCAAGTCTAAAATGCCAATCAACGTGGGTGCTTTGTCACTGCCCATCTGTCTCAACTAGTTTCTGCAGGCCACACACTCAGCCTCCAGAGACGCTTGCTCTCAGCCAGCATGCATGTGCGGACAGTAGACGGTAATGGCATCCCCCAGGCCATTCTGCCACGCTAACCCCAAAGGCCATCTTTGTTCAGCTGAACCACTGGACTCTTGATGCTGGGGTAGAAAGTTTTGCCAGAGGGACCAAAGCAAGACCAAAAAGACATAGCAGTTTCCTGAAACCTAAGGTCTTCAAATGGTTTCTTTTTTCAAGAAAGATGCTAATGGCATATTCTTTCCTCTTTGGGTCATTCGGACAGAGAATAGAATAAAGAATTAAAAACTAAAAGCCCGGGCAGCATTGCTAACACAGCAGGTAGGACCAAAATCTTCATCAAACAATTCTACACAAAAATCAGAGGACATGGGGAAGAACACTTTTATCCAGAAATAACCGGTCGGTAATTGTTCATAAGACTGTGGAAATACTGTGTGGGAGACTCTAATTATCACTGGAAGCTCTAAGAAGTCCTTCGAACCAGAGATAACTAAACAGACTGCATGTTATCAGGTGAACAGTCCAGAGTGAGTAGGGAGTCTGTCACAGGGGTGGTGCACTGGAAAAGGCAAACAGATCACTGAAGGGATGACATAGAGGGCCTGGGATAAGGGACCCATCCCATAATTCATCTTTTCGACACTGGAATTCATTGTGCCTTAGAGGGATTCAATGAGGACAGGGACAATTCCATCAATGATCCTCAGAGCTCCAGAAGCCTGAGTCTTCCTTTGGCAACACTAGAGGTCAGATTGCTTTTCCAAAGGTCCCACTTAGCTTTTAAATTCCTAAGTGAGTTCAATGATCCACAGAACGACCCATCTGAACAAAAAACATGGTGCCTAATGTGCACTCATTACGGGGATTATCAGTTTGCCTAAGAACAGAAGTGGGTTTTCACTTGGTTTGAAGGTTGTGTTCTCACTAACTTGATAAACTGATGTGTGATTTCAGTGAAATCTAGTTTCTTCATGTAGAGTCAAGCAGAAGATGCTAGAATTCTAAAAGTGAATTAATAAAAACATATAGGCTTAAACCTTACTCTTAAAACAGATTCCAACCTATTCTTCCTGTGGAAAATTGTAAGATAAAATTCATGTTAATCATTTAAACTAGTTAAATGGCTAAATAACAGTTCATAAATTGTAGTTATCCCTAGTGGAGAACATCTATCCATCCATCTAAATTAATTTTGATAGCAATAAAAGATTAGTATCATGATCCACATCTTACAAACAGAAAAATTTATTAACTGGTAACTTACATAAGGCATGAAAGGCTTGAGCATCCTGAGGTGTACAGCTGGGATTTGAATCCAGATTTAAGGGGTTCAACAGTAACATCAGTCACTGTACCACAAATACCCAGAGAGCCATGAACACAGTAGGCCCTGTATGAACTGAGGTCAATAGCAAGAGGGAGATGGCTAGCCAGCATCATGTATTCTAACCGAGGCTACCAAACCTGGTCATTCTTTCTGGTCAAGGAAAAACATCCTTAGGAAATACACTGAAGACAACTAAACCCTTGGTAGGGTCAGATCAACCAAAACCGAAGCAGAGATGCTCAGATATTGGGTTCTTTCTAAGTGACATACTTCCTCCAACAAGGTCACACCTAATAGCACTACTCCTTATGGGCCTATGGGGGGAATTTCATTCAAACCACCATACCCCAGAGTGGGTGATACAGTGGACTGCACCTTCTTCCATCTTCCACAGTTTTTTCTTCCGAGTTCTGTATCAAGTTAATAATTTTCATACCAACCCTCCAACCACCTGTAACTCAGTGTGGTTCTCAAACATCCCGCCGCTGGCCTACCTACTCACGTTCATACACGTCCTCCTTTGAGGCCTATAAAATACTCTTTCTCACGTTTACCTTCCTGGGCTCTAACCCCCCCCCCCCAAAAAAAAAAAAAAAAAAGATCTGTTTCATGTTAGCCTTCACTTACCTGAGCGTATCTGTCTCTCTATCTATGTCTCCAAACGGTGTTTGCAGGAGATAGAAAATGTTTATTGGACAGTTTCCCCCCCCTTCACCATTTCCAAGCTCTGGCTCCAGGATTCAGGCACAGTGCTTCTGAAGTCAGAGATGAGGTTTTGCATTAGCACCTTTGCTTTCTCCTGATCCTTTCAGCATGACTGCGAGGAGGCGCTCGGGAGCCTCTGAGTTACAGAATCAAGATGCTGAGACAGTTCACAGAGTTAACACAGCTTCCCAACTTCTTGGCTCCTTCGATTCCTTCTTAACCCTCCAACTCTTCAGCCAGTCATATGTCATAATTTTAAGTCAGGCTATCTTCAGTTTTATTGACATGACCTAGGAAGCCTGTTTTCCACCAGTTCAGCTTGGCCTCATAATTTTGCCTGCAGCCTTCATTTCCCCATGCTTTATAATTAACTCCGAGTTTCTACAAGCCCTAGATTTCTGCACTAACCTGACCTCCATGCTTGTGCCACTCTTGACTTTGAACTACATCACTCTTCCTTGACTTCAAGTCTCAGCTGGGTATTTCTTTTTATAGACACCGTCCGCCAGTGCTCCACTTTGGTTTAGGCCCCTCTCTCTGTATCCATGGCACATCAGCTCCATCAGCATTTATGTCCTGAGGACTTATCTGTACCCCTCACTGCACTGTATCTTGACCAGGATAAAAACAACTATGTTTGTTTTTGGAGGAGGGGGTTGTTTTGTTTTGTTTTGTCTTAAAAAAAATACATACTTAATGAAGATACCAAATTCCATCAACAAACATTCCATATCCAGAAGTTTGGTAAAACTAAGCAAAGAAAAAGACATTTCTGTTAGAAGCAGATGAGAGACAGCGGAGTGTCTTTCAATCTCCCAGATATCTTGTTATACTATGACACAATTGAAGAGGCCATCCCAAATGGTACACAAATTCATGTCTTTATTTTTAAAAAATTATTTCAACAATATTTTACAATGAACAAGAAATTAACTGGACTTAGTTGTAGAGCATTGCCTAGCATTTGCAAGACTGAGGGTTCAATCCTCAGCATCTCCAAAAAAGAAAAGAAACAATTATCAAAATCAGTAAGTATCTATACCTAAAACCACTTCCTGCACCAAGACTGAGCCACAAAGACCTTAGCATGTTAACATTTTCCAGACCCAGCCGCAGAAGGCAGCCCCTGCCTACTGCCCTGTGGACTTCCCTCACTCTGGATCCCTCCCCTCCACATGCAGAGGTGCTTTCAAGTCAGTTAGTAGTAGGCAAGTGTTCCTCATGAAAAACAAACAAACTTTTCTAGGACGCAAGCTCTATGCGTAACTAATACTAAATGTATATTGTTTCGGTAAGAAGTCAAAATCAACACTTTTACAAGTTGTTCTCCAAATGTTTTCCAAAGCAAAAGCTAATTCTGAAGACACTACTTGTGAAAAAATAGACTTGTACTTTCTTTCATAAATATAGGGTTCATCCCAAGCTAAGGTGAATGAGGAGATACATAATACTGACAAACTGTAAAAGCAGGTCTTCAAGCCATTCCTTTAGAAACTTTAGGGGTCACAGGTAGGGGTGACAGAAAGAGTAAGATATATAAAATAAGACATGAGATTCCACAGTCTCTCAGTGAGTGCACTGAATGCCCTGGTGGTTTAACTGACCTGAAAATTTTCTCAGGTGGAAATAAAATATCATGTATAAATAGCTGGTGAGTCTCAAAATAGAATTATCTGTTTTGTTGAAAGTTCCCTATCAGGCAAAATCAAGAATTTTCATATAAGCATACACATGTATGTATATATGTGTGTATACATATGCATATAATTGTGTACATATGTGTATACATATACATACAAAAGTGTCCCTGCAAAGGACATCCATTCCTGGACCCTGATGCCATTCACACAATGGGACAGTGCTGCACATGGCAGAACGGAAAGGTGTCTTAAGTTAAAACAAAGGAAAAGGTTGCAAAACTCTGCATTTTTAAAAGGCAGAACCATGAAAGGCATGCACAGATATGTAGACAGACATAATAGACAGCATTCCTAAAAATTACAAAGAATCCAAGGAGCGGTAAGTAGTCCCCTGAAGTGTGAAAGTCAAGTTGCAGAGGGAAACATTCTATGTTTATCTTATACCCTGTGTACACTGCACAATTGTAAAAATCCTAAGCATGTCATTCAGAGCATATAAAGACTTCTCAGTCTTTAAAAGTCTGGTTCCATTCGCCACATTCTAGGAACACTATGCGACATTAGTTTACAGCCTTTGCTGCCCCAGGTGTTATAACCACAAGGCTACTTGTTGAAGACTGTGACTCTGACAACAAGTGGTCAAGACCCTGGAGAACAAACCATTTTAAAAATTAATCCAATGGGCATGCCTATCGGCAATTAAAATGTTCTGTCTACGAGTTTTTTCTTTTTACAAAATTCTGAATCAAACATTCTCCACAGATCTAGGTACTGAACAAGTACAGATTTCAAACAATCGACTCTAACTGTAGGCATAAAACACGCAGAGTGGGTAGGATGTTAGATCTATCCTCTTGGCACAAGTCTGCACTGGAAAGAACAGCCCAGAATCCTAAACTGGAAGAAAGGTGCCAGAGGAAAGCCCTCTCCGCCACTCATCCCTGTCCAGGATCCGCTCATTGAAAGGCTAGGGACGCAGTGAGATGTGAGAGAATGGAGCCCTCTGCCAGTGCATGCTCCACTCCCGTGGGATCTGAACCCAAGTTCTAAGAAGTACTCCACTGGCACGTCAGCAGACAGCAAGCACCTAGAGAGCCCTGTACCAGGAAAGACGATTATCTTCTCCAATCTTTCACAGCACTTGGCCATTTCCACATTACAGTGCTCTTTCAGAAATAAACTAGCGTCTAGATGCTTACAGAATGAATCACTAAAACATAAAACAGAGGTTTTCAAAGCCTGGATCTAATCATCAAAGGAGTGAGCGCCGGGGTTACACATCAGTGCTGTGCTGGAGCTAACTCGGGCAGATCCACTAGAGCTCCTTCCAAATGGCGTTTCACAACCCCAGCCTGCTGCAGTAAAACTGAACCTGCCGCTACAAGGCAGGTTCCTTCATCTTTTCTTCAGAGATGGTTCTGAAACACTCATCAACACAGTCATGGTTACCCTCACATTTTCATTTGTTCAAACACAACCATACAAAAAGGAAAGTAATAACACTGCTTTAAAATATACAAAGTTCAACTAATTGATAAATTAATACAATAAGCTAATTTATACAAACTTTTGATTACCTTTAAAAAAGCAAATTTTAAAACTGTAGGGGGAAGAGACTACATAAGTAAAGGTAAGTTGTCCTATACAATGAGAGCCACTGTCAACCTGAGGTGCAAAGCTGTTCCATTTCAGCCCACTACTCTACAGGTTAATAAGACTCTCAGTGGGCTAGGTGGGTGTGGTGGCAAAGGCAGATGATTTCTGTGAGTTTGAGGCCAGCCTGGCCTACAGAGTGAGTTCCGGGACAGCCTGGGCTATGTAGAGATCCTGTCATTTAAAAAAAAGCAAACAAAACAAGACTCTACAGAGCCAACAGTACTTATTTCATCAAAGTATAAAAGCATTCATGTTAAATGATTTAAGTATTTTTGAGAAACTTGGTAAAGAGACAAATGAAGAGACAAAGTCTACTCACACCTAAATATGAAAGCACAATTTAATCCAATTCTCCCAAGAATAAAAACTGTTACTAGCTTACCTGTTCTATGCCTTGTAGATTCCAATACATGAGCTGATAGAAGAAAACTACTTAGGGTATAAAAACAAAAATACCACCCCACTCACACCATCACCATTAGTACTTTAAATATTTAACAATGATTTCAACTGGAATTTCACCAAAGGAAACAACCGCATAAGTTCAGAAGAAGCAAGGTCTCCCCAGACAGAGGTAAATAAATCAGGAACACACAAACTTAAAGTGCTGTGTTCTCAAAATGCTATCTGGGGACCCTGAATATCTGCCCCAGGTCTAGCTGCTTTTCTCCTAATTCTAAGGTGGTTTGTGCCTTTCTCACCATCTGCATTTCACACGTGCACAGCGCAGTTTCCAGTGCCCCCCTGCTATGTTACATGAAGAGTCAGATCGCAAGCACCACAACTATCTTCAATTTCTATTAAGCCTGACATCGAAAAGGTGGGCAAAACATTAGTAGTGTTTGTTTTCATTTTGGAAAAGTTATTTTACTTCAACTATCTATGCTAACAAGTAATATTACAGTCATATCTAAAAGAAGGTATGTTTTAGAAATCTCTCTGTACTTATTTGTAATATACTAACCTATGAAAGAGTCAAGTTTCATAAACAAAAGCTCTTTGTGGGATCATCGACAATAATAATAAGAACTATGACTGTAAAACAGCATGTTTCATAAATGCTGGCACAGTGACTGTAAGCAGCCAGTTACTCTCTCGACTTTGTAACTGACAGGAAGAGGTACCAAGTACTTCCCATATGAGTGTTTAATTTACAGAACAAATGATTCTATGGAAGATGACAACCTAACCTCTAATTTTTAATAGAAGTCTAAAATACGTCATAAAAATAAGATCAAGATGTTTCTAAATTTATAAAACCAGAATGTCATCAGGAAGCGTGTTGTAAGCAATGAGCCCGCAGTGTGAAGACCCTCAGCCACCACTCTGAGCACTATCCTCCAATGCTCAACACAGTGCCGAAAACCAGAAGCAAACCCAAATGTAAGCCTAAAAGAGGGGGATTTTTAAAAGACAAATAGCATGAGAAAACCCACATTAACAATGGAACTGTTCTGAACCTAAGGACTTATATTTTTATTATGGGCACTCACTGAAAGTCAAAACAACCACCCCCATTTAATTACACATCTCAAGATCTACTAGAAAAAAGTCTCTAAAGTTATTTTGATAACAACTGTTTAATTTACTGAATAGATAGAAAGCCTGATGGGTTATTTGGGTAACGGCCTATAATTATATCATTTAACTTGTACATATGAATTGATTTGGATCTAATACAATCCCAAACAAAAGTTTAAAGACATTTAAGTTTCCCCTCCATGAAAACAGATGAGATTTCCCAAAATGTACAAAGAGTTCAAGACTACGCCCAAAATGCAGGTGAGCCTGAGCAACACTACCT
This sequence comes from Uromys caudimaculatus, assembly GCA_028551405.1. Classification (NCBI taxonomy): domain Eukaryota; kingdom Metazoa; phylum Chordata; class Mammalia; order Rodentia; family Muridae; genus Uromys; species Uromys caudimaculatus. The sequence continues at coordinate 72,939,978 of CM052709.1, read as the reverse complement.
GGGTTGGTTCTCAGTGGCAGGCTGTTCAGAGGGGACTAAGTCTCAGGCACATCACTTGTCAAGTATTTTATATAAAGCACAACTTCCCGATAAGGAGGGCACCCAAATGCAGTGCTTCAAGTAAACACTCAGATTTTAGAATAGGATGATAACAGCCATCGCTGCAAAATTACATCCAATATAAATAAAACGTGCAAGAGAAGTGACACTCAAAGAGAAGTGACACTCATATTCCTTAAAACCAACACTTTAAAATTTTTTTAAGTTACTCTCTAACAGGCATTGCATACTGTGTTTTGATAGAACCGAGTCACTACCTCTTGACTGAGCTGGCTGTCCCTCTGGGGCCTCTGGCAGTACGTGCTCTCCATCCTTGTTCTGGACCCCTTCCTTTCATCAACACTAATATGCTATGGACCAATAAATCAAGTTATCAAACTATTAAACACTCACATTCAAAGAAACACATATGCTCTACATACAGAATTCATAACTTAGGGGTGTTGTTCAAAGATTGTTTTTAATCATTTCAATTCTTAGTTGTATTTGATGAAAGGGCCAGATTATCCTGGGATGAACGAGGCATTACTACATATAAATATTTAAACAAGTTCATTTGAATATTAACAAAAGGATAAACTAAAATTAGTATTGCTACCTTTTTATACAAGTATTTCACTTTAAGGTAACATTGGGTTCCTTTTTCTTTATCCCCAAAACAAACATAAACAAATGTTTGATAGACAGTATCAGTCTGTCCAGAAAATGAGGGGGGGTGGGAAACCTCAGGTGCAACCATGTCACAGTCAGTGCATGTCTGCTTCCAATACATTCAAAGACAATGAAAACAGAGGGGAAAAAATAGTTAAAGTAGGCCTTTTGCTGTCTGAGAATTCAAGATCTTTAAAAAATATTTGTAAATACACATACATGCAAATTCTCCATATTTACAAATTTCACAAAATTAAGAAGTTGCAGAGAAATTAGAAGTAGCATGGTGAACCTGACAAGCTACATTTAAATGCTTTCCACTGTCACATTCCTGAATGTAGCAGTCCTAGTAGTTTTAATAAATTATCTACATGGCCTTTTTAAAAAAGTTAGTCACTAGAAGTCTTTCTGAGTTCAAGATGTTCTTACCTCACTCCTCATTATTTAAGGCCACTTTGGTAAAAGGCATTGCAGCAAGAACACAAAAACAATAGCATATTTCTAATATTTATTTTGTTCACCTGCAAACTGTAGCAAAACATGATCAGCTTTATCCCGCAGACAGGTGTCCTCCACATCTTTAAAGAACTTAGCCATGTATGAATAGGAGAGCTCTTCAGAAGGAGACGCTCAGGAACGAATAAAACCTTCCGGTTTGAATTCTCCAGAAGCAATGCTCCAAATGATTTTAATCTTTCATTCCAAGCCGCATGACAGCACCTTAAAGTGGCCGATCTACTTCCCCAGTAACATTTCTCACAGAACAATGTGTTAAAGTTACAAATACTGATATGCACAAATAGCTAATTTCTAAGAAAAATATGTACAGTACTGCAGCATAATGAATGTGGGATCTGCAATAACTTAACATTAGCCAATTTTTAACTTACATGATGCCACTACCTTTTCCTGCCAATTCACAAGTGAAAAGTTGTTGCTGAGCCCTCTGTTTTGCACATATTACCTGGTGTTTAATACACAATGCAGGCATTTTAAAGACTTCTCTCATGTTTAAAGCTAAGATCAGTGAAACAAGACAACAGTGCAAGAGGCGAAGAGATGTAATATGATCACATAAAAGTTCGTTCCAGTACAGTGTCTATATAAGGCTATAAGAAAGGATTGGTTGATGAGCTTCCTGTTGGAAATTGTCCTGTTGGTGCACCAGTCTGTCGGAAAGAAACACAAGGACAAAATAAGCAAATAGAAATGATGTCTATATAAGATGAGAGCATTGAATTGTACTTAATTCTAATGTTAACATCTTATTAAGAATTTGGTGTTGACAACATTTATTCACCATTGCTGTCAACAAACTACAAATCTACTTAGTACTTGATATAGTCTGTATGCGCCTTTCACATACATGCACAGCTTAAATACTACCTAAAAGGAGAACCTAGCACTTAAAAAACTTGTAAATTCAAATAAAAAATTTCATTCTTATGACTTCTTTTCCCTAAATCTAGCAGTTTCTACTCAAACGTAATTTTGACAAGAGTGCATGCATTTCATATGATGAAACGGCTAATCTGCTATTAGCACTTTGATTTGCAACTACTTCTAAAAGGTCTTGTAAGGGCCTGCATACTCTATAGCATCATATTAACGGAACAGAAGGTTGTGTGCAGACCAGTCACATTAGAGCCATGCTCTGGTTTCCCCAGTTTAAAAATAAGACACAACTCATTTTTTTAGGGTTCTAAAATTCACTCACCATAAAAGGATTACTAGACACTCCAGCAGCTGCTACTTGACCAAAAGGTGTTACCACTGGTTTTGTTTGTCCAAATGTGGCGAAACCTGCACCTTGTTTTTTGTTTTGTTTAAAAAAAAAAAAAAAAAAAAAAGAATGAGAACCACCGGTTACAAATTACACTGCCACCAAGAGCCTATCTCAGTAATAGAAGCTTCATTAAAATTCTTAACAGATGGAAAAGAAAGAAAACCAAGATTAACACATTAGGTCTCATGTCTTTTTAGATACCCTATGGCCTTCCCACAGCCTCAGGGCTCTGAGAGAATCTAACTCTCCCTTCAAGGATGTAACTGGTGACTGTGTAACTACGTGGGAAGAATCAGTGTGGACAGTCAATGGATCCTGCACACCACCACAGGGTTTCCTGCAAAACGCCATCATGTATGACTGTATTCATCACATGTATGATATTATTTCCTAACTACTGAATGTATGAGATCCATGAACATTTTTGAAATGTATGGACTTCAAAGTTCAGCAAGTAATAAATTAGGTAAAAAGAAAGTCTGAGTGAATCTTCTAGCTTGTGAAGCACTGTCACCTAAAGTATTAATCAAAATATACATGCCTACATCAACAGCATACCAGCAACCATTTGCCATGAAAAGATAAAACAAAACTAATTAAGTATTCAGGACTATACAATTAGCACTTCAAGTCAAGAAACATATGAGAGCATACAAGGTGGACTTGTAAGACAAAGATAGGGGTGATTCTAAGAAGAGTTTTACAGTCACCTATGCCTCCTGACATTAAGGGAATTTATAAAACCACAATCTTCTTAGGCCCACACCACCAAAGGCTCTCTCTTTTAGTGTAGGTAGTCAACACTTAGCACATAAGACGGCTGCAATCTTCAGATAGTCTTTGTCTGAAGTCATGCAGCTGGCCAAATGTTCCCACTTACCATTGGGCTGTTGAGAAAAAGCTGTCTGCTGAGGGAACGCTGCTTGGGCTGGGAAGGCAGGCTGCTGGAAACTGCCACTAAAGCTGGTGGGGAGGCTATACTGCGCAGGAGTGCCAAAGCCTGCTGGCATACTCATAGATGCAGTGCCAAAGGTTGCCGCTGACAGAAGAAAGAAGGGTAGATCAGAGACCCTGCAAACAGTCCAGTGTGGAATACAAACACTTACCCTGAAAACGCCAAGACACGTATTAAGGGCATTTGAAACCTCCAAATCCTGACAAAGTCAGTACAGTTTAGCACTGTCTATGGTAACCTAGGAAGTTTTCTTCTGAAATGCAATGACCAGAGAGAGAAACTACTAAAGCTGCCGTTTGAAATCCCAAGAAAATTTCTATAAGCAATGACATAAAGTCAAACACTACCCTGCTTTCAGAAGCCAGTCATACTGTCATGTGTACAGCATTATATATATCCTGGGTTTGAGGTTGTTTTCCTATATTCAATTAAAAAGAAAAAAACCAAGCAAACTTTAATTATTAAGTATCTGCTATTGTGTAAGATTCATTTTTCTAAAGAAAAAATTTTAAGACCTCTTCAAAAGAGCTCACTAAAAATTACAGAATTTATAGGACAGCTAGGGTCAAAGGCAGGACATTCAAAACTATACTTGTATAACTACAGCCAAAGACAAAGAAAGAAAAGGTCTACTTAAAACATCAATACAATTTTAAGAATATATTAAGTTCCTATTAGCTAATTATGTGTGTATATTTGAACATTTTATATATGTATATACACACAATATATAGAAACACAAATATATATATATATATATATATATATATATATTATTTATACACAGGACACACACACACATATAAACTCGTACTTCTATACCTCCATTTCACAACTGCAAAAGAATGGAGGATATCTGGGACTAGTGAGCTACAGAAATTGGTGTTAAGTGCAAAGACCATTTTTAGAAGAGATGAAGACTATCACACACGGATCCTCTGTGGCTACTGTACTTGATGGATAGTGCACTAACTGGTGATCGATGTGGAAATCACCGACGTTTGTGTGATCTGTCTATGTCATCCCCTAGTCACATAAACAACCACATAAATGGACAAATTCTCATCTAAGAGACATGTAATAGCAAAATGCTATGTCAGCTTTTGGTAGGAAATACTTAAAGCAGCTTCCAATGATATGCTTGTTCTAGGTAGGGACTTAGTAAACTAAGGGTACGGGGAAATACTATAAAAGCCCATCAATTTGTTGAGTTTCCTGATTTCAAAAATTTTACCAAACTGATGATTGATTCAAGGCAAAGAAATTAAGTATTAAAAGGACTCCATAAAATGTTTTACCTAAAAACAAACAAACTGAAAAGTGTTCCATATGTTATCCACGGTAATCCTTATGTCTGTGACAATGGCAAATTTCTTCAAGGAACCTAATTAGACTATAGAAGGTTTTTGGTTTTTTAATTTTTTATTATAGTGGGGGAGGAGAAAAGAAAAGAAAGAACAGGCTATTGGGAAGCGAGTGAATGGAAGAAAGTCTGCGCACACTGCAAGGGAGACAGGAGGGATTCACTGCAGACAAAATGCACCAATGCAACTGACAAGTCACTGTTAAATAAAGCACTCAATGCAAAGCTTAGACAGTTAGGCAAAACCAAACTCCAGAGGAGAGAAAGCAAGAAAATGATTGGCTACATCAGAAAGGTATCGCTTAAGGGTACTATGAATTTAAACGTAAGAGAAATGATCAAAACAGCTATTAACGTTCTACTGTGACCATGGAGGTAAGCAAGGCTTTTCAGTATTAAAGCATACGGCATTACGTAGGGTACTCGTTACTTTAAATACAACGTGACCTTAATGCCACACATCCATGCCCACTCCATAGTAAAACATGGAAATAACTTAATTCCACATGCAAGGATCCAGAACACCAGCAGAAGCTTCCACAAGCAGCTAGACATAGCGCCACACAAATCTAGTTGTGGCCACCTACCAAAATGAGCATGAGGAAACACTTGAGAATGCATTGCTCCAGAAAGGCCTTATGGGAAGCCATAAAGAGACCAAGGTCAATTAAGTTATATACAGCTACTGTTAAAGTAAAAGTTAACTGGTTTCATTAAAGATTTCTAGAGTTAGAACACGCTGTTGCCCACTGGGTGTCACAGAAATCTACAACAGAAACATACTCCAAAATCAGACTTCATGTTTCATTACATTCATGACATTGTAATGTGTCACTTTTAACAGTTTAGCGTAATAAATGCCAAATGAAAAAACACTGATGAAATCCATTCTTAAAAATCCTTTGTGGTTGGTCACAGCAGTCCGTACTTTTAATTCCAGCATGGGGAGGAGGATTATCTGTGAATGAGGCTGGCCTTATCTGTAGAGCAAATTGCAGACCAACCAGGCCTGCAGAGTGGCAATGTCTCAAAACAAAAATAATCTTAGCTTTAGCATTTGAAGATACTACTATAACCCTAAAAATGGTACAGTTAAGAACCAGGCATGGGCATACACATGAAATTCTGACAACAGTTTAGATGTAGAGGCAGAAAGATCAGTTCAAGGCCAGCCTCAGCTACAAAGTAAATTCAGAGTGGGTCTCTCGGCCTCCCCCCCACCCCCACAAACACACACACAGAGTAAGCATCATGATACAAATCCAAAAATATTTCTTTATCACCTGAAACTCCATAATACCAAAATGTTTTCTTTACAAATCAAGACATTTACTACGAATATCTAAAATTAACATAATTGAGTTAAGACTTTTGAGGAGAAAAATCATCAAACATACATATGCTTTTGTCTACTTAAAGCATCACAGCCAACCGAATAAAGAAATGCATCCTCAGCACGACTCACCTGGTGTACTAGAGGACAGAATTACACTTACACACACACACACACACACACACACACACACACACACACACACACACACACACACACACACACCCCAGAGTTAGGGTTAGGGATTGGGGGTTAGGGTTAGCACAGTGTTTAATTCTTGTTTCTCTGTTTAAATAGGCTCTCCCTGTAGTAGTCTCGACTGGCCTCCAACTCCTGATCCTCCTCTGCCCCTCCCTCATGGTTGGGTTTACAGACAAAATACTACCATGGAAGCTCTACTATCATAATCCATAGTCTTGCCAACAATAAAGACATTTGTCATAACTACTAATTCTTAATGAGTTAGATATAACAACATACTCTTTTTGGGAGGGTGGGGGTTTTGGGCATAGATTTCTCTCAGTAGCCTTGACTATCCTGGAACTCACTCTGTAGACCAGGCTGGCCTCAACCTCACAGAGACATTCCTGCCTCTGCCTCCTCAGTACTGGGAGTTGAGGCATGTGCCCCCACAACCCAGCCTATAGTGATATACTCTTGAGACATCACATCAACACCTGCTTCATTCGGAGTTGAAGCTCTTGTTCCAATACTACTCTGAAACAAAGTCTAGGCTGACTGGACAGTTGATCACAGCCCCTGTAACTGCTGACATGACACACCTGGCAATGGCAGTAAGACAGCACTGGAAGAAGTTCAGTGTGAATGTGACTGGCTTGGGTATGAAACAAGTATAGAAAAAGAGGTGGGAGGATAAACAATTAATGAAAAAAAAGTATTGAAAGATAAAATATTCAAGTACTGAAGTCCAAAATAAGTGGGGATATAGTTTAGTTGGCACAATGCATGCCTCAGCCGCAGGAGGACCCAGAGTTTGATCCTCGGCTCTTATAAAAAAAAAAAAAGAAAAAAGAAAAGAAAAACAACAACAAAGAAAAACAACAAAAAATAGCAACCCAGCCGGGCAGTGGTGGCGCACACCTTTAATCCCAGCACTTGCGAGGCAGAAACAGGCAGATTTCTGAGTTTGAGGCCAGCCTGGTCTACAGAGTGAGTTCTAGGACAGCCAGGGCTACACAGAGAAACCCTGTCTCGAAAAATCAAAAGAAAAAAGAAAAAAAAGAAAAAGAAAAAAAGGAACCCTGAAAAAGAGGCACTAGAGATATTTAATTTGAATTACATATAATTGTATTTATATATTAATGAAGTATTATTACAAATAAGAAAATAACAAAGAAATATAACATGGTTTGTTCATCTGATATAATCTCACAGGGCTTTTGAGGAAACATGTTAATACTGAATGACTAATAGCCATTCTGGCAGTAAGTTAACCAAACTACTCCTGTCAATGACATACATTCTTCTATCCAGTTTTGAGCTTCCTACCTGAAAAGCCAATGTTTCCGTCAAGAGGGCTGAGATATAACTTCTCAGCTCCAGTATTTAAATCCCTACATTTTATACATTTTTAGTGACTAACATTTGTCTTTTTTGCTTTTTTAGACAAGGTCTTTCTATGTGCTTCAGGATGCTCACACTCTTTATCCTCCTGCCTCAGTCTTCCAAGTACTGGGATGAGAGGCACACACCAGCACACCCAGGCGCTCAGAGTATGTATCTGAATAAAGTCACTACCCCCCTCTTACACTACTGTTTGATAAGGAGGCCTCATGTTTAGGTCTTTACAATAAGTTCCTTTCCCCAGAGGTTATAACTTCTTATTCTGTCTTTACTTCTTACCTGTTGCTCCTCTGGCATTGGTCTGAAATGGGTTTGTAGACGATGCCGCAGAAGGACCAGTAGCAGCAACAAATGGATTCGTAGAAGGCGTAGCTTTTAAAGAAGTATAAAATATGCTATAAAATCCTAATACTTTTATATTCAATATTTTTTAATTTCTTCACTATATTTTTGAAGACAGAAATGTGAACCTTTTAATAACAAAGAATTGCTCTCTTACTGTCTTCTAACACTCTAAAAAGAACATCCTACAGCATAGTCAGGCACTGTATAAAAAACACGTACCCCCAAATGGAGCAGGCCCACTTGAAGCAGGTTGTGTCTGAGCAGAGGCACCCACAGGCACTGTTCCAAAGACACTGCTGGAGAGAACATCAAGTAAGTATTTAACAGAGACAAGGCCGTCTGCCTACAAGTGCTCACAACATACACAAGCACATAAAACCAACTACTCTACACATCACTGCAGTTCTCACCACACATAATCCAGATGAGTTTACATTCTGAAAAATAATTGAAATTCCAGCAATAAGTTGTTTATATATGCTATCTTTAGAAATCAGTAGTATATATAAATTCAGTTTAAAAATATGTATCTAAGATTGGATTCCATTATCTGAGAGCATAAGCATTTTTAATAATAACTATTTCAAAGCAAAGAGAACTTATTTTATTTTATATTTCTACTAATCCACATAATGGCTGACTAAACAGAAAACAAATGTACACACTAACATCTTTGATGTGTAGGATGACCATGTAGCTTTATATACACACGGAACAACAAAGACGAGTACTTCATTCTCTTTGACATGACACCAAAATGGACAGTTTCCTAAAGTTAACTGAAATAGGGAAACTGAAACCTACTGATGAGCTTTCTCCACCCCATCAGAGTGGTGGAAAGCTATCATTTATGGCAGAATACACAAATGTCCCAAAATTCTAACATCTGCTTGAAAGCACCAATTACAAGTTTCATACAGCACAGGCTAGCCTGGAATCTGTTACGCAGGGTGTTCTTGAACTTCCAATCTTTCTGCCTCTACCTCCAGGTGCTGGTAATACCCCATTTATGGTGCTGGGATTAGCTCTAGAGCTTGGTGCATGCTTGGTAAGCACCACCACCTGAGCTCGGCCTCTAGCAGAAGGTTCAGTCTTCACAGCTCAGATCCAACCCACCATAAAATGAGCAGCTGCTCTGTCCCAAAACTCAACAACCATAATTTTTTTTTCAAGCAGATCGTATGTTTTACAATGCACTCAAACTCCTTGATACATGCATAACATTAACATTCAGAAAATACATTTAATGGAAAACATTTAATAAAGTTGAAAACGGATGTAATTTTTACCAAGAATATTAGAAAAACTCATCAACATGATTTGTAAGGTAAAGAGGGAAATGGTGGCACTTGCAACTTGAGAGCATGAGTAAAAATCCATGGCTCAACGACCCCCACAGACTATGTGTTTGAGTACTAGGCCCCTAGGGAGGGGCACTATTAGGAGATGTGGCCTTGTTGGAGGAAGTGTGTCACTGTAGAGACAGCCTTGGGGTCTATGTTAAAGCTACACTCAGTGTGGCACAGTCTCCTTCTGCATCCTGTGGATCAAGATGTAGAACCCGACTCTCAGCTCTTTATCTGGGACTATGTCTGCCTGGACACTGCCATGCTTCCTGCCATGATGATTATAATGAACTAAAACCTCTGAAACTCTAAGCCAATCACAATTAAATACTTTCCTTTTTAAGAGTTACCATGGCCATAGAGTCTCTTCACAACAATGGAAACCCTAAGACACTAGTCCAGGCCACAAAAGGAGACCACAATTTTTAAAAATCAGAAATAAAACAGTGTTCAAAAAGAAACACAATGTCTACTGTGATACAATCTGATGACAATATCTTAATTTCTGCTCAAAATTCCAGCAAGGTTTCCCTGCCTTATTTTATTTTGTGCACCACAAATACAAATGTCAATTGCTGAATTATTATGACAAATAGGTCTGACCTCACAGACCCTGTAAAAAAGGCTTAGGTAATTCAAATATTCCACAGATCACACTTGTAAACCACTAATGTATCACAGTACAATATCAATAATTCATTTGTCACATGGAATTCATCTATGTTTCCAGGCCTTAAGACCTCCTTGTTACTATTATTAAGATCTAACAAATATTTTCTTATTTGGATTCAATTTGTCCCATCTCAAGTAGTTAGACTCTCTCTCTAGAAATGGTGTCAAAGAGAAATAAAATAAATGATAGTAATACAGCAGATATCTACAGAAATGGAACAAAAGGATTAACTAGAATACTGTATATTCTCGATAAATTAAAAAGCTTGTTGATAGTCTAATGCTTTTCCAGGTTTGGTATCGCATGCCTACAAGCACTGTGGAGACAGACATAGGACCATGAGATCACAACCAGCCTTATTTAACACAAGGCTAATGTTTTAAACACACAATGACACAGCGGCATTGGGGTTTGGCGCACACTGACTAAAAACTGTGCCCTGACATTTGCAATCTGACTGCTAAACAAACTCTGCTGAGTACAATCCATATGTAATTGTCCATCTAAAAATGTGTATTGCTTAAAGTACATTTAGCATCCAAGAAGTGGAAGGGGTAAGATTTCTAAGATTTGATAAAAGAATTGTGGCAAATACAAGAATTATATTTTAAATAGCAAATTACACTCACTTTCCTCAGACTTAAAAACTACTCAATTATTTTTAAATTACAATCCCACAACAGTCATATATTTTAACTACATTATTCAGATGTGGAAAAAAATCAGAATGTAACAGACAGGAGTGCTGACTAAGGCAGGGAAGGGTACCTGCTAGCATTACTGGTGGACGTGTAGGCATTACTGGAGGTGGCCGCAGAACTGAACACGCTGTCTAACTCTGCCAGGGCTGCATACTTGTCTGAAGATGCACTTGAATGACTGGGAACTGAAACCACAGAACCAACAGGAGCTTTACCTGTGGTCCCAAAACCACTCCCTTGATCACCTCCTGGAGGCAAACAAACAAAAAAGTTACACCAAAACTTTGATATCATATTGTCAGTTTATCAACCATATTTGCCATGAACCACACAGGTAAATCCAAAACTGACTGAATCTAAATTTTAAATGGACAGGACTCAAAGAATTCTAAGATGGATGGTTTCATTCAAATAAACACAGAATACTATATGATGGACCTAATGTACATAATCTATCAATATTACCAATCTCCGAGGGTTTTCCATGAAAAAAAAAAAAAGAGATAATTATAAGAGGAAATATTTAAGGTGCTTCCTGGGCTAGGCACTGCTCTAAATGTCCTACATACAATTATTCACAAAATCTAAGGCAATACTTCAATTCTATGATCCTCCCAGTCTGGAGATGAGAAAAACGATGCCAAAGATGAGGGTGAGAATCCAGTGTAGAACACACTCCCACTGTTCTCCACTACATACCCTGCTACAGGGGAAATACTAAAGGCCAAAACTTACTACAAAAATATGTCAGAAAAAGAATAGGACAAATGTCAAAATGTTAATAAATAACAGCTCAAAACAAGTATGATTAAAATACCAAACTAGCACTTAAATCAGCTATGTACATGAAAAATGTTGGCCCTCTGTAGCCACTAAATAGTATAGCATGTTTTTGAATACAAAAATACAATTATTTTCAACTTTCCCTTCAAAATTGTTTATGAATTAATTTCTAGGTCTTCAGTTTTATAGTTGATGTTTTTCTTGCAAAAAAATATCAAGAACCTTTTACTTTAAACATTCAATGAACACATACTTTCTATACAAGTGAGAAAAGCATTATCTCCTCAGATTTCAACGTATGTAATTTAGACAAATTAGTATCCGTTTTGTTTACACATTGATACCTTGCCCAGCACTGAAGATATTGTCTAAATTAGCAAGTGCCGCATATTTGTCTGCTGTCTGTAAACCAGCTTTGTTTGTTGAAACTTTACTAACAGTTGATGCTGTCTGATGACTCTGGGATGTACTGAAGCTTCCAAAATCAGCACTGGAGGATTTGGGGAAGTTATCAAAATGAGCAAAATTAGCATTTACTGATCCAGCACTTCCACCTGTAACAGAATAATAAACAAAACATTTAATTTCTGCACATTTCTCAATATTTGCTGGTAGATTTATTTGATCATTTCTGCCTGAGGTAGCTGATACACACACACACACACACACACACACACACACACACACACACACACACACACACACACACACACACACACACACGTACACTCATAATCAGTATATTCCTAAACCAGTGACTCTAGATGACAACCATCTACACATGACTTTTATAATATATAGACCCTGACTTTCTACGGCCCTGACAATATGTCAGACAACAGCTACCCTGGATAACCCACAGAACGAATGGGCGGAGAGGTCTGCACCACCGTCGTCGTTCCTCAGCAGGCAGACTCTGGGAGATGTAAGACTATACTGAAGATAAAGCTGTTTCAGTCCTTGCCTCTTTTCACTTGAAGAGCCATTACTTAACTCTGCAGCAATTCAATGTATACTCAACAAATCTGACGCTCACAGTAAAGCTAAGTCCCACCATGTATTTCAAAGTATAAAATTAAAGTACATGACAGTGACTACTGCCTTCATAAAGCACAAGTCACCTAACTGCAGTAGGCAGACACATGGCCTACTAAATCTGTAAAATATGTTCTCCACCGGAGACTTTCCTGATGCCTCAGCAAAGACTACAGGCTGTGCACTCCACTCCGTGCTTCAATCCTACATAGGTACGAGCTCTTTTTTCCTAAACTGTCAAAATCATATCATACATATATAAAGGTGACAGTAAAGTTCAAAGATTTTTTTTTTTAAGGCAGAACGGATCATTAAAATACCTTTCATCAATCAATTCTTTGACGATCTAAAAAATATATATAAATTGATAAATCTTTTTCAAGAATTAAACTCTGGGTGTTTCAAAGGAAACTAAGAAAATCCTAACAGCATGGTAACACGTGCCTATAATCTGACTTATTCAGAAGGCTGCAGCAGGCAATTGCCAGTTCAACATCAACCTGGTCAGCACAACAAGTTTCCAGTTTAAAAATTAATTTTCAAAGAAAAATTAGCTAAAACTAATATCAACAGATATGTATGTTAAAAGACAGTGATCTGGTGTGAGTAGTTAGCAAATAAACTATATACTAAATTTATAAGATTTTTGTGAAAATTTTTATTTCAAATTATTAAGCCAAATAACTTTCATTGATAACTACTCTATACCTTTAACTCTTGAGTTTAGTAAGAGAAGGGAGAATAAAGGTAATTTATGAAGGCTAATCATTAAAAATGATGATAATCTATAACTAAAAAACATGAAAACACAAAAAGCATATAAATTAATAAAAGATGCCTACTGGACAACAGAACTTACTGTGGGCAGCCTGGAGAGGAAAGGCTGAAGGAAATTCCCCAAAACTGCAGCTAGATGAAAGCACTCTAAATGCTGGACAGTCAGAAATCATATAAATGATGAAGGTTAAGGGGGGGGGGGAGTCAAAGAAAAGCATTTAAGACAACACACACAGAGTTAAAAGTTGAAAGAAAAATAGTCAGCCAAAAAGCTAAATAAGGGCTCAACGAATTTCTGAAAACAGTACCCTTTTACAGAAGATTTTTCAATGTTTGAAAACCAATTCCTGCACAGAACTATTTCCACATTTGATTAAAGTGACCATTAATAATTTATACCTGACTAAATAATTTCAACAATTTGCTGTCCCATAAAATAACATTTTTATTTCTATGGAAGCCATCAACTAGCTTCCTTCGGCCTAAGACACAACATGAGCCTTGGTCATGGTGTTTCATGTCCTAACAACTCGTGCTTCCGACCCCGTGGATGGAGACTCGCAGGAGACCGTGTGCAGGAAAAGGAGGACAGGAGATGATGGGGAGCAGACAAGAGTTCAGAGAAACACACCTCAGGTTTCCCCAGAGCTTTGTAAAATAGAGCTACTTTAAAATTAAGTCATTATAGAATTTAGTTTTTCAAAACTACACTTGGAGAATTTTGTTTTTTAAAGTAAACATTTAAGCACAATGCTGGAGAGGCTCTACCTGTAGTTTGGGGTTGAAAAGGAGAGTGACTTGCTGTGGGGAAACCTCCAAAATTACTCGAACCACTAGACTGTCCAAATGCATCAAAGTTTGCAAAATCTGCATTTGCAGAATTCTGAGCTGTAAATGGCAAGGACAACACGTGTTAATGAATATGAAAACTACAACTGAAAGACATGACAAATGAATTTAAGAATTTTATGAAAATGTCAATGCAGTACAACTCACTTTAGAGAGAATTCATTTAAAAATCACATCTTAAATGCTACCAGTATAAGACAAATTAGTAATATATACTAAACAGTATCCAGAAATCTCCAAAAGTGCTTTGTAAAGGGATAATCTATTCACAATAGCCTTGAATTGCCGTAGTTACAGCACTATTCTAAAAAGACTCAAGCAAAAGAAAGCTAAATATATTCCTCTTAGTAAACAAAACTGTGGATGGAGTTTATGAAATTCTTTTTTTTTTTTTTTTGGAGACAGGGTTTCTCTGTGTAGCCGTGGCTGTCCTGGAACTTGTTCTGTAGACCAGGCTAGCCCTAATTTTTAAATGTTTAATTGTATTTATTTGTGTAAAGATCAACAGAGGGCAGAAGCTGGTTCATTCAAGTGTCCTCCCTGGTTGCTCTCTTCCTCATTCTTTTGAGGCAGGGTTACTCACTGACCTGTGTTCCGTTTCCACTGCTGGATCCTGACTCACGAATCACCAGTCTCTGCCCAAATGCTGGAGTTATACATGCACACCTCTGTACCCAACTTGCATGTGTGTGCTGACTAAATTGAGATTATTATGCTTACACAGCAAGCATTTTATTCAGTCACTTTCCCAGCCCAGTAACCCACTTTAAAATGACAATGAGCTTGGTGAATCTGAAGACTTAACTTAAATACCTAAAATAATGATATGAAGACTTTTGTATCACATTAACAAAATACTTTTTTTGTTTTCTTTTTCCTTTTAGATTTAAGAAACAGGGTCTCACTATGTAGCCTGGGCTGATCTCTCCCTCATGAACTCATGCCTTAGCTTCTTTTTTTTAAGTTTTCGAGACAGGGTTTCTCTGTGTAGCCCTGGCTGTCCTGGAACTCACTCTGTAGACCAGGCTGGCCTCGAACTCAGAAATCCACCTGCCTCTGCCTCCCGAGTGCTGGGATTAAAGGCGTGTGCCACCACTGCCCAGCATGCCTTAGCTTCTTAAGAGATGGGATTATAGGCATGTACTATCATGTGCAGCTTTCTAGTTTATCTAACATTCATAAATATATCACACCATGGGCACATAAAAGTGGAGAAAATGTATATACACACACGATCACACACGATCACACACGATCTCACACACACACACACATACACACACACATATACACACACAAAATACCCTGAAGATATTTACATTCTTTTAGAATCCATTTAAAATTCATTAAAATTTAGGAAACAATAAAAGGTAGCTACAACCATGACAAAAGCCTAAGTTCAAAATTCTAAGCCTCTCTAAACTTTAAACACAATAATAAAATAATTCAAAAGCATTTTGAAAATGGAGATAAAAACCATAATATTCTCATAAATCCATAACAAATGCACAGGGCTGGAAAGATAGCTTAGTAGTTAAGAGCACTTGTTGCTCTTGCAAAGACTCAGGTTCAGTTCCTAGCACCAACACAGTGGTTCATAACTGTCTGTAACTCCTGTCCAGAGTTCAAGGCCCTCTTAGGGCCTCCACAGGTACTGTATACATGGTACAGATGTACATGTAGGCAACATACCAATACACTAAAAATAAATATTAAAAAGGAGGGAGAGGTGACAGGAAGTAAAACCTCAGTTCCTTCTCCGGTCAAAGAAGCGCTTTGCTATACAGGCTACCTAAAAGGGAAGGGGAAAGGTTCTCCTTATTTGGGAGATTTTCGTAGATCGACTAACATAGGAAAAAGAAACCTGCCATATTCCTCAACAACTGAAACTTGCAAATTTCTAACCCTTCTCGAGATTTCAACATGTAGCCTTAGCTGGTCTGGAACTTGCCATGTAGATAAGGCTGGCCTTAACTCAGAGATCCACTGTTCTACCTTCCTTTATAGAGTCAAGTGGGAACAGAGACAGGCTCAGTGGCTAAGAGCCCTCGATACTCTTACAGAGGACACAGGTTCAATTTTACTATGCACATGGTAATTCACAACTATCTATCCCTCCAATTTCAGGGAACCCAGAACCCACCACCCTCTTCAGACCTCTATAGGCATCAGACACACAAATGGCACACAATCATACATGCAACCAAAACACAAACACACATGAAATAAAATAAATCTTAAAGTTTTAAAATTTAAGTGTCTCTTAAACCCTAAGTTATAAGTCCCCTAGCCACATTCCTCTAACATATACCCACAAACCTGTAACTTACCTAGCAGTCCCCATCTGTGCCAACAAACATACAAACCTTCAACTGACAGGAATCTCTAGATTCAACTACTAACTTTATAAGAAACACAAGAAAGCTGGGCAGTGGTGGCGCACGCCTTTAATCCCAGCACTCGGGAGGCAGAGGCAGGCAGATTTCTGAGTTCAAGGCCAGCCTGGTCTACAGAGTGAGTTCCAGGACAGCCAGGGCTACACAGAGAAACCCTGTCTCAAAAATACCAAAAAGAAAAAAAGAAAAAGAAATACAAGAAAGAACTTTTAAAGGTTCCAGTGGGGGGGGGGGGCAATTAACAAGTTCAGAATACTACAGAATCCATAAGACAAATAATCTACTTTCTCTAACAAATCACAAAGAAAAAGGGAAGGAACAACCTATAGAAACCTAACCAATATTTCAGTTGCAAAGGATATATTTTTTTAAAAGCCTGATTCCAACAAATCATATACATACTGTGTAATATACCTATACATAATGCACAGTATATATAAAAACACAAATCTGAACTGGAATGAAAATTCGAATACTGACTAATAAACTATTACCATTAATTTAGATGATTCTACCACTTACTATGATATTTAACAATGATAATTCTAGGGTCTGGTGCAATGACTCTGATCTGTAAGCACAAGGACCTGAATTTATATCTCCTCCACAAATGCAAAAAGCTGGGTTTAGTAATGCGTGTCTGTGTCCCTAGTGCTTGGGTAGTAAGATATGGGACCAGAGGCAAGATTCCTGGAGCTTGCTGGCCAGCTAGGCTACCTAGTTGGTTAACTTCAAATTCAGTGTGTTAAAATTAAGTAGAGAAGAAGACACCTGATGCTGACCCAAGGGGTACTGTGCAGTAATGCAATAACAGAAAAAGCACACACTGGAGGGAGATGCACAGATACATAGTATTTATGTCTAAAATTTGTTTCAAAATCAGATGAGTGGAATGACAAAGAAAACAGTACTAGGTACATGAGATTAATACTTAAGTTACATTATACATTGCATTTGGTCATTTGTCATTTTCCATAACAAAAAGGTACTATCTATATACATATTAATGTCTTGTCTCAGGTCATGCTGTTGGCATGGCTCAGTAGGTAAAGGCACCTGCCACCGAGCCTGAAAACCTGGGTTTAATCCCCAGGACCCACATGGAGAAACAGAGTACTAACTCCTACAAGTTGTCTTCTGACTTCCACACATTCACCATGGAGTGTGTATAACACACACACACACACACACACACACACACACACACACACACACACACACCACACCATAAAGTGTAAAAAAAATTTTTTAATTTAATTCTTCTCCTATGTTTATTCATGAAGCCACATTCCGTGTTATACATCATTTCATGATTGTACCATGGTACCATTTTAATGTATGGCCAGGCCATGGTGGCACACACTTTAATCCCAGCACTTGGGATAAAGTTCTGAGTTCAAGGCCAGCCTGGTCTACAGAATGAGTTCCAGGACAGCCAGGGCTACCCAAAGAAACCCTGTCTCAAAAACAAACATAAAAAAAGGATCATGGGTGTGTGCATGCCTTAGCTGTGAAATTACATACAGCAGTCAGGTGGCAGAGTAGGACAATAAGGAGCTCATGGTCATTCTTAGTAGAGAGAGCAAGTCCAGGGTCAACCAGCTTGGACTACATAAGGGGTGCTATCTAAGATATTCCCCTACAAGTCCTATGGGTATAAGTCTATATGCTACAATGTTCATGGACAACCAAAATTCCTCAGTGGACTATGCTTACTGATACCTAAGTATAACAAACAATTAATGTTTCTTGGTGTTTTACACACATCCAGTTAATAGCTATCAGGAAAAGACATACCTGCATGACTGTTAAAATGTGCAAAGTTAGCAAAATTGGCTGTAGCTGTTGACTGAGGAGCTGGAGCAGCAAAGATGTCTGAGCCAAGATCACTCAAAAGGTCAAACTGCTTCTTCTCTTGCTGCTGCCCTTGAGAGCGACCTACAACTGGGGACTGCAAGCACAGCACTTACTTGTGGTGTTTCTAACATACAGACTTACACATTAACTATAAAGATTTTCCAGTCCGATTTGCTAAGTTTTATATAAAGCTATCTCCAATTCATTGCACTAAAAATGCATTTATACACAGGAAGAGTTACAGTATCCTGATTTTACTCCTCTCTTCATTTTTCTACTTTAAGCCTTGTGGAAAGAGAATAATTTACTCAGTGGTTCTAGAATACACTGTCAGAAGGGTAGGATCTGATCTGTACTACACCTTCAAAGCCATTCATTCAAGTACAGTATAGCATAACTGTGTCACACAGAAACACAGTCATAGCATCATAACTACAACGAAGTAAATATTGAGGATACAAATGGTTTCCGTGTTCACTGGTGAGGTACACTTAAAACCACTGCGCCACAATGATAAGCATGCCACATAATCAGACATGCTGCAAATCCTACTACTATTTTCTGTTAAGGCATCACAGAGGATCTTTACAAAGTGATGGCAAGGCCAAAGCCAATAAAAACACACATTCCTACCACATAGCGATCATTCTTTTAATGTATTTTACACAGACATACTGTTAAAGGTTCTTAGCATTCAACCTTCCAGATGTCTTTAGGAGTTAGCAATCCCTCACCTGACTAGGTGTGCCCTTATTTAAGTGCAGTGCTGGTGCAGAATCTCCCAACAGAGATTTCAGGGGCTTGACCTCAGGAGTGCTGCTTGTGCTGCTGGCAGAAGACCCTGAAATAGATGCATGAACCGATGCCACCACTTTGGCTTGCTCTGGCGGAACATACCTGAAATGTGAAGATCAAAACACACTGCTAAGAAAAATTTTAGGAATCCGTATTTTTTCTTTTTGGTTTCCAATACAGGGTTTCTCTGTGTAGCCCTGGCTCTCCTGGAACTTGCTCTGTGGACCAAGCTGGCCTCGAACTCAGAGATCTGCCTGCCTCTGCCTCCCAAGTGCTGGGACTAAAGGCATGCACCACCACCGCATGGCTAAGGAATCCATATTTAAATTATTAAATCTAAATTTTACACAGCACTCTTACAACACTAACGTTACTGGAAAAAGTAGAACTTAAAATTGACAGCTTAAGGCTATTAAATGTCCAAAATTATTTAAAGAAAAGTAAGTATTGGTCATAAAATTTGTTTCATTTATTTACTCATGGCTTTTCTGAGACAATACACCATAACACCGGCTGCTGGAAGACAGAAGATCTATAGTTAACCATCAAAACAAACAGTTAACACTGTAATTTTTAAAGTGAGGAACTCTTTACGATTATAAATATCTGGAGATAAATGAAACAGTGAGGAAACACTTATAATTAATGGCCTAAAACATATAAACCATTAAAAATAAGAACTCCACTTGAAAATGGAAAAAAGAAACAAGACATAAAGAATATGAAAACTTAAAGCAAATAAAATATAAATTAACGCACCATTCACCTCTGATCTATATGAACTGAGCTTTCAGTTGCTATCTAATGAAAATACACATACAAGTATACTCTATATTCAGAAGTATTACTCCTGGAAACTTATCCTTAGCAAGTAACTAAGTAAGTATACACAGATACATGTTATGTTGCCCCTGCAATCTTAATGTTTAAAAACTGGGGAGCAATGGTAACAAATACCTGTCAATAGAAAACTATTTATAGCCGGGCAGTAGTGGTGCACGCCTTTAATCCCAGCACTTGGGAGGCAGAGGCAGGCGGATTTCTGAGTTCGAGGCCAGCCTGGTCTACAGAGGGAGTTCCAGGACAGCCAGGGCTACACAGAGAAACCATGTCTCGAAAAACAAAAAAATAAATAAATTAATTAATTAATTAAAAAAAACTATTTATATACATTATGCTAAAATGTATATAATTCTGCATAGCCACTACCCTTCTTTGGCATGAACAGATGCCCATGTGACTCAACAAGTCCTTCAGGTCTGACCGGTCACATAAAAAAGACATAGGGGAGGGAAGGAAGGAAGGAAGGAAGGAAGGAAGGAAGGAAGGAAGGAAGGAAGGAAGGAAGGAAGGAAGGAAGGAAGGAAGAAAGGAAAAAGACTGCAGAAATATAATGCCCAAATACCAGCAGTGCTCGTCTCAGGGAAGGGACTGTTTGGCAACTTCTGTTCTCTCTAACTTTAGGTGTATTCCTACCCTCATCCTCGTTCACCAGATCGAGTAGGGAGGGAGAAATAACGCATTAAGGTAGTTAAAAACACTTATTTCAGAGACGGTCTTCAAACCCCAGCTCCACCACTCAACAACTATGAAACTTTGGGCAAATCATTTCATCTCCATGCTTCCATTTTTTCACCTGGCAAGTTGCTATGGGGTTTAAACAAATTCACCTTTGTAGAGTGGTTAGAATTAGCTGCCAATGTGTTAACTATTAACTAACCATGTAATAATCACAAACAATACAACTACCCCCACTAGGAGAATACAGGGATGATGAGATCTAAGAATCAAACACTTATGTTCTCCAACACCCTGGCACTGCACTGACGACTTGAACTCTGGGGTGTGGCCAATTCCAAGGACAGGATCAGACAGACAACAGTTTATGGCTATAATGATTCACTACATTTAAAGTAAGAATGTGTATCTAAGTGAAAAGAACCATTTCAAGACTGTACAACACCATCCCTGCTGCACTGCTTGCTCCCTACAACAAACGTTCTTAGAGAGGCTGTGTCCAATGGCTGCTGCTCAGACCATGTACAAACCCTGCCCCTGCTCTTGAATCATGTCAGAGTGTGATGAGGCAGACACATGCAGATTCTGGCTCTGTCATCACTTTTAGAAAGCTTGTGTCTATACTATTCTTTCTTAGGAATACTGTGCATCTTAGGAAAGGCACAAAAGTAAGACAAACTATTACATGAGATTTTCAGGGTTCCTGTTATAAATGCAGGAGAGGAATTGGGAGTTTTACTCTCCTAGTGATGCTGACACTCCCTGTCTCACATCCCTGCCTCCCTTTGCAGCTAGGGCTAATATCACTAAAACCCAAGCAGTAACTACTAACAGCAAACTCACTTTCTCAATTGTTAAAAAGTAGTCCTGCTGCACAAGCAAACAGCTATGCTGGGGTCACTTAAGGAGAGCAGTTTTATTTTATCTATAGGCTGGGAAATTTAGAAAATTAAGAACAAAAATGATAAAAGGAGGATGGTTTTTGTTATAAAAATAATCATTTGTTTATGATATTTAACTATCACACCGGAACCTTCAAATATTTTCTCCCTTCCAGAACTAAAATTTCACTGGTACATTTTCATCTATACGCATACCTAATGTATCTAGTGTATATGAAAGTCCTAGATAAATTAATCTTCTTAGAAATAGTCTATTTAGACTATGTTAAGAGCACAGACTACACGTCTAACTCAGAGCAAATGTGTTCACTATTCAAGGGGATCTTCCCCATAATCCACAGTAAACTCTCTCCAACCAATACTGGCCTTTGACTACATTACTTCCTGGGTCAAAATACTGTTTCCTCAGGGAAACAAGAGACAGTTTATTTCCCAATTATCCACTCCCTCTATCCTCAACTCTCTCACCATCTTAATCCTTCCAGTATGGATGTGGACTGGTCAGTACTGACTGCTATAAAAACCAAACAGATCATAGTTAATTCATCAGTGCATATTTAGTTCTTGACGGAGTACTAGCTCTATCATTACAAGCCCCATGCTCTGCTGAAGGGGCATCCTGGCTTTAGTGTAGTGTATAGGGAGTAAAAATGTTCCCTTCTCCCCAACCAGCAAGTTAATTTCTTGGGTGAGAAATAAGGGATAATTAGAGCACAGATCTCCAGCAGGCCCCAATCAAGTAGACAGACTTCCTACACAAGAGCTGTAACACACTGCCTAAAGAAACTATGTAATAAATACTGAAGAAATACGGCGTGTACGGAAAGAAGCATTACAGAGTAAAGACATCTAAGGAAACAACCAGGAAGGATTAGGAGGAGAGGTCACTGACTCTCCTTGGCGTGAGACTTGACATCGGAATGAAAGGCTGCTTGCTGCTTGGCATAGATGAGCGAAGGTAAAGCACAAGCAAAGGCTTCTGGAAACCAAATCTAATGAAAAGTCAAAGGGTGATGAGGCTTACCCACCAAGCATCAAGTTAACTCCTCAGTTCTGCCAGCCTGCCTTCATGTGTCAATCAAGTAAGTCTTACCACACTCGTGATCTGGGAGCTTTAACTAGATACCAATTATTCACTCACCATCTTTTCTTTTCATATTTCTCTTGTAGAAACTCTTTCACTTTTTGTGGATCCCTGAAGTCTGGAATTGCTGAAGATCTATCATCAAATAATCCTAGCCAAATCTGTTTGCAGACCTTTGAAAAGAATTGAGAAAAAAAGGTTAAAAAAAAAACAATGTCTTAATTTAATGAAATTTCAAGAGAAAATTCTGTTTCTTTGAGAAAGCCATTTATAATGCTGCTTGCAATGAGGATATTCACTGCAATCATAAACTCAGGAATTGAACTTACTGATATGCTGCAAGACAGTGAAATCTTAGCAACAAGCTCATAGAGAAATCTACAAGAAAACAAGTGGTGAACTGAGACTTAGGAGCACTAGGCTCTTTTGGTCTCAGCATGATCATGAGCTGTCAATCATGTCAAAGCAGTCAAACAAGCTGTGGGAAGATCCTTCCTTTACTGATAAACAGAAACTGGGCTAAGAACAATGTAGGGGCCCTTTAGCAAGCTAAAAACAGCCAAAAAGAACAAAAAATACAAGAATTGTGAACAGTCTGTCAATAAAGTATCATACTAGCCTTATGAGTATCTGAGACATTTAACTCTTTTGAAAAATTAGGAGAAATGAAATTTAAACAAGATGCAAAAAGGAACTACAAAGAAGAAAGTTACTTTTTTAAAAAAGCCAAGAACCAGTAATAAAGTATTTAAGTATCTGAAAGTCCTTGAGCCTAGAGTACTTAAGAAATAAGAATACAACCGTTAAGAATAAATTGGGAGGCAGGGTATATAAACAGTCACTTCAACAAAGATGTACACACTGCAAGTTAAGTATCTTAACACCACATGCCACTAAATACCCAACAGCAGAAACACAGAATACAGACCTATAGTCCCGTAGTCTTACTATGAAAAAGTAAGAGTGATTTACTGACCATATCTTTTGATGCTGAGTATGGAGCAACTGAAACTCTCCAGAATGTAAATGGTACAACACCTAAAGAAAACGGTTGGATGGTTTCTTAAACACTAAATATACATACTCCATGACCAGGTCATTCTGGAGCTACCTGCCCAAAAAGTGTGAAAGCACGTATCTGCACACAGGATTGTACAAGCTGATCACAGTAGCTTTACTGGTAAGCCCAAATTGGAAAGAATGCAAGCAACTGTGTGTAAGAGGTGATGGATGAACAAAAGATAGCACAGACAAGAAAAATACTATGCAGCAAGTAAAAGGAGCAATGTGGTGATACATAAACTTTGTGGTAGTCTCAACGAACATAGGTTCATAGGGAAAGGCGTTATTGGAGATGTGGCCTTGTTGGAGTAAGTCTGTCACTGGGCGTGGGCTTTGCAGTTTCAGAAGCTGCAGCCAGGCCTGGTGTCTCGTTCCCACCCTGTTGGTTGCCAATCCAGATGTAGAACTCTCAGCTCCTACTCCAGCACCACGTCAGCATGCATGCCACTCTGCTTCCTACCATGAGAGTAACAACTAAACCTCTGAAACTGGACACCAACCCCAATTCAATGTTTTTCTTTGTAAGAGTTGTCATGGTTATGGTCTCTTCACAACAATAGAAACCGTAAGACAAAACTTCAAGACAGTTATACTGACTGGGAAAAATGAAACCAAACATAAAATAGGCAACATAACCCCAGATAAAAATGCCTGTGGACAGGGCTAGAGAGAGGACTCAGCGGTTAAGAGCACTGACTGCTCTCCCAGAGGTCCTGAGTTCAATTCCCAGCAACCACATGGTGGCTCACAGCCATCTGTAATGAGATCTGGTGCCCTCTTCTGGCCAGCAGGATACATGCAAATTGAACACTCATATACAGAAATTTAAAAAAAAAAAAAAAAAATGCCTGTGGACAACTTAAGTTCAATCCCTGGAACCCACAGTGGAAGGAGAGAAGATGTCCAAAAGTTGCCCTCTGACCTCCAGGTGTATACCATGCCATGGGAGGGAGGCTGTGCATGTGCATATACAAATACTAATTTTATAAAAAGACCTCATTCCTTTGTACAATTGTGATATCACACACCTCTATGTAGTACTCTTTCTATCAAACATACAAACAAACAAACAGTGTTTCTTAAATTAAGTCAGTAAACTTGTCACTAAGGAAGACTCATATCAAAGTCCAAATTTTCCCAACATATCCCATCCCAAAAAAGGGGAAAAAAAAAAAAAAAAGCCTCTTTGCCTCCTGGAGATCAATTCATCTGGTCCCTGAAGAGGTGAGTGTTCTTCCCACTACCATTAAAACTACCATCTATAAGCCTTTGCTAATAACAGTCTGTTTCCCGTCTGCTATGTTTTAATAAAATTTAACGGGGCGGGGGTTGGGGTCCCTTTTAAGTTAGAGAATGAAGAGAAAAAGCCAACTAAAATTGCACGTAGTTGATGTTTGCCAAGTAAAATAGGATAAAGGGGGAGTGGTTATAACATACCATGAACTCCAAGCTAGGCTGAAAGATAAAGCATCTTGGGAAAGTGAAGGTCCTGGTAGTTGGCTAGTGTAGCTAAGCTTCACAGTGAAAGAACTGGGAAGAAAGGATCAGTGGGGAGATGGTGCCACAAAATACTTAAGATGTAAACCGACAGGTGATGGAGTGATTGATAATACAGAATGGGATGAAAGGCCACTGGAAGCCAAGGGGTGGGGGTTCAAGGGCTATGTGAATGATCCTCGTGAACACTGGCTGGAGTTTAGCAACAGCAAGGAAAGTGTAAGGAGCTAAAAACTAAAATGAACAAATAGTGTGTGAGCCGGGCAGTGGTGGCGCACGCCTTTAATCCCAGCAGAGGCAGGAGGATTTTTGAGTTCGAGGCCAGCCTGGTCTACAGAGTGAGTTCCAGGACGGCCTGGGCTACACAGAGAAACCCTGTCTCGAAAAACCAAAAAAAAAAAAAAAAAAGTGTGTGACAAGAAGACACAGGGAAGTGACAGCATCTCCTAACATGGGAACTGGGGGTGTGGGCTAAAACAGTAGTGAGGAATAATAATGAGCCCTGGAAGCCATCGTTTCTAAGGGTTCAACCCGTAATGAGATTAGTGGTTGTGGTGCTTGAGAGCCTGAACTAGTTCAGCCAACTCTTGCGAGGTAGCTGTATGATGTATCAGATCTGCTTAAATAACATGCAAATAATAATGGAACTAACCTGATAGGGATATTAGGCAGGGCCAATGGGTTAACACACCTGATACTGAGGTACAGACTATATTACTGTAATAGTAAACTAATATAGCATTGGTATATTGGTAATTTTTTGTGCTATTTTGAGAAATCCGCAGTGGTGGGTGATTAGACAGCACTGGCTTTTAAGTTGAGCCATAAATGTTCAATAAACAAAATGACTCAAAACACATCTTAGGAAAGAATTAAAAATAAAATTAAAGAACAAATGAACTGACACTAGCCAATGAATAAATTCATAAAGGTGTGAGTTATCTTTTCTTCACTTTAGTGCTAAGTAATTTTAGAACTGGCATCATGGTCACCAATAACAGAATGAAGTATTTTAACGTATAGCTTTATCATTCAAGAATTTGTTGGCAAATGGACAGTTAATGTGGAAAACTGGAAGTTAACCAAGAGACTATTGCAAAGCACAGCCTGGCTGTAAGGGAACCTCAAGTCAGAGCACAGGACTCCAGGCTGAGTAATGCCAGCACCTGCCAGCCACCGCAATGAAACATCCAGCAAAACCTTAAAAGCTAGACAGCCTTATGGGAGATGTGAGCTTAAAAGGATTCGAACATCTAAATCTAAAATGGTTACCAGAAATCTAAAAGGGTTGGCCAACCTAACCAGAGACCAGAAAACAAGGGGTTCCATTTGTATATCCAGACAGGCTTGCCAGGTACAGCTGAGCAGTTGTGACAGCTGTTAACACAAACACACATAGGAGCAAGTTAACAACAAGGAGGAAAGCTGCATATCATAACCAATCACTTGTATTAAACAGGGAAGATAAGAAACACTATTTCAATAAGCTTGAGAAAGAGATCAGGTAAGAGCAGGGATCACTTATTACTGCTTTATAATCCTTACAAGGAAAGCAAGACGGAGTAGAAATGCTAACATTCATAGTCCCCTTTGTTGAGATAAACCTCTACAGTCCATAAAAAGGATGGAAAATATAAACAACTGTAGCATGATTCTGCTCACTTCTAGATGAGAATAAGAAGAGCAGAAGGATGCAGTTGGGAGCATCTTTTCTCAATAATCCATCTCTACACAGAACTTCTCAAGATTTCTTTTTGGTCTGTTGTCTCCTAGATAGAGTACTGACTGACTCATGATGGTAAGACATAATAAAACACTTCATAATATTTCCCATAAAACACAAAAACAGAGAGTTAAATAAATGAAAATTTCATGAATAAGTAGCTGATTACTGCTTTTTAAAAAATAGGGGCAAAAAAGAGAAGTAAACAGTAGAAAGTATTAATTACAGAATAAATGTTATAATGTTATTAGAAATGCTTTAAATAGTTACTACAAGTGTATATAGAAGTCTATTACCAACTTCTTACTTTCTATTTACTTACTTTCAGGGAGACACAGTCTTGCTATGTATGTACATAGCCCAGGCTGGCCTCAAACTCCCAATCCTCCTGTCTCAGCCTGGCATTACAGGATTACAGTATATGTATATGGCACAGTACTACCATATCCAGTTCTGTTGCCAACTCTTATCCTGCTGAGGTGCTGGGAAATCAGACTTAGGGTCCTGCACATAAGGTGTAAGCTTTCTACCTCTGAGCTACATTCTAGCCCATTACCAATATACTATTTTGCCAACCCACCCCTCAATTGGATGTGGCAGCACATGGCTTTAACTCCAAGACTTGGAAGGTAGAGGTAGGTGAATCCTCTATGTTTGAAGCCAGCCTAGTCTACACAGCAAGTTCCAGGCCAGGTAGGACTAAATACCTAAACCCTGTCTCGAAACAAAACAAAATAACAACAAAAAACAAGGTAGAGAGAATCTATAATGAGAAAAATATTTCAAATACATGTATATCATGGCTCAAGTAATACAATAGCAAAGCAAATACAATATAAACAATTCTACCTGCAGTAAGCTGCATTCACATGACTATGCTAGCTAGTATTTCTAGACCACCAGATGATACATACTTCTCGGTGATAAGAGTATCTAAATGATATATAAACTGAACTAAGCTTATAGAGATAAAAACCAACCACCATTATCCACGTGTCTCATGCAAAAGAAATTAACAGTTCTATATTTACACACATTTTCAAAACATTATATTCCAGCTTGTAATGCTTTTTTTAAAAAAGATTTGTTCATTTGTTTGTTTATGAGTATACCATTGCTCTCTTCAGACACACCAGAAGAGGGCATCAGATCCCATTACAGATGGTTGTGAGCCACCATGTGGTTACTGGGAATTGAACTCGGGACCTCTGGAAGAGCAGTCAGTGCTCTTAAACCGCTGAGCCATCTCTCTAGCCCTATATTCCATCTTAACATTTTGCTTTTTCTAATGTGCTATCAAGAATTAAAGCATATACAGCTGAGTGAAAACAGCCAGACCCTTGTCTGTCTGTCAGACCAGACAGGTCTATAACCCAGCCCCAAAACCACGTGAGACAATAGGAGACTCAGGACCACATCTAGCTTAAAGCACAGAATTCCTTGCCCCATAATGACTTCCTTGAAGAAGCATCAAGTTCTTATCCTGAGCAATCATTACCCAACAAGCCTTGACCCCCCAGGTTACTCTTCAGAGGTATCTGGTAGTGTTTCTCCTCCAACAAGTCCTCCCAGCCAATCCAAAGGGGAAAGGATGCAGCAAACCCAGGCGCACACCATAGGATGTGTTTCTAACTCTGTGTTAGTTGAGGTAAAGATTTCGTGACGCATGAACCTCCTGTCTAATGTGTTAGTCCTCTGTTCTGCCTTCAAGTAGAGCAGTCTTGAGCAAAAGCATATTTCTACCTCCCTGAAGCATCTGTAAAATGAAATTATTTTCCCCCCATTTGTTCCACCTAAAATATGTATGCTGACCTAGAACATTTAGTTCTCAACTTATTTAGACAGAATAAACTCAATGATCTAAATTCTAAATATATATCAACTACAGGTCAGCAAAAAGCCACACCTACTTGCTTACCTAGGGTCTGACTTGTTTAGACTACAATATGTGTATTGATCAGTTCCAGCAAAGATCTTAAGATACTTACAGTTCATGCTTCATAGGAAACATCTGTGTAAACATGGACTAACAATGACATCCCCCGAGCATCCAAGACTAACATTTAAAGAGAAGAACTGAGGCCTATTTTAGATGAAGGCATTGAAAAGCACACAGGAAATGATGCTATAAAAGGAAGGAAGTCTTCCACTGGACCAGCAGCCATTACTGCAGAGTCCTGTCCAGGGAACAGGGCGATTTTAAATGACAACCTCTTACAGTAGTAATGCCTGCTTGCCTTAAGTTCATGAAACATTTCTACAAAATTCTCTGTATACTAAATTCAAGGCACAACATGTTCCTTTGTGATATTTTCTAAACTTAGAAATCAATCAGAAAAGTATCTTCCCACATAAAAGTGTCAGCTTACATCAACATAATATATATATATATCAACTTTTAAAATACTGTTCTTTAAGCCTCAGGCAATAAATAATACAAAATTCGTAATATATTACAAAGGAAAATGAAACTCAAGAGAGAAAAATGGTTTGCTTACAGTCACAAGGTTCATAAATCACTAGTAATGAAATGAAAACTGTTCATTTTTTTTTCCCTAGTCCCATTGTGGAACCTTTAACCGTTAAACGTTTCAAATAGGATTCTCGTTATAAAAACACAGATAAAGTAGGCAGCTATGGAGACACATGCTCACAATCCCTGCACAAAAAAAAAAAAAAAAAAAAAAAAGAGAGAGAGAGAGAGAGAGAGAGAGAGAGAGAGAGAGAGAGAGAGATAGACTGAAACAGGAGAATCATGTGGGTTTTGAGGCCAGTCTGGGCTAAACAGATTAAGAGTTAAGTCTGGGCTATAGAGTAAGACTGTCTCAAAAACATCAATGAAAGGAAAACAGGGAGTGAGCATGGGGACAAGAGTCCACTCCAGTCACCCTTAGTGTTTATTATATATTGCTTCTATCTAGTAGATAAATCTACTAGATTTTTACACAAGAATTTTTTTTACAAGCTGGGCAGTGGTCACAAACACCTTTAATCCTAGCCCTCGGCAGGCAGAGGCAGGCCATGTCTGTCAGTTTGAAACCAGCCTGATCTACAAGGCAAGTTCCAGGACAGCCAGCAAGCGCTACCCAGAGAAACCCTGTTTCAAGGAAAACAAGAGAATTATATACTCTTAAGTTAACCTTGCCACCTCCCTAAATATACTTCTTCAAAAAGTCTGTCGTATGTGACAAAGATGAACCTTGAGAACAAATGGCTAATATAATTTGCCTAAGAAAGGTAAAAATGATATGAGCTCACTTATATGAGATACCTAAAATAAAACGGTGGCTGTCAGGGCCTGAGGAAGACACCAGAAATACTAATGTAAAGCAATATGCTCAACAACACTGTACCTGCCTAGGGCTAGCAAAGCCTACTGCATACTCAAAAGTAGATCTATCAGAGTGTGTCTCATGTACGGGTACTACCACAATTAAAGGCACGATCTCCACGCTTAATAGTCTGGGGCACGTTCTGCTCATCACAGTCGCACTAGCATCCAGTAACAGTTCTTTGAATAAAGGAAGTGATTAATAAACCAGTTTCAAAAATGAAGAATGCAAGGGGCTGGACATAGCTCAGTTGGTAGTGTCTAGCATGCACGAAGCCCTGGGTTCCATCCTTACTAACACACACACACACACACACACACACACACACACACACAAAGGAAGGTGACGAATCAAACACATATAACACAGAAAAATATATTTTATCTTGAGGACTTTTTCTCAAAACCAATTATTTTGTCCCCAAACTAGCAGAAAGCTCACCAGACACCAGAAAGCAGTGAAAGGTGCCGTAGACACAGCACACAGACTGCATACCTACAGAGCTTCGGGAGTGAGGGGAATTTACTTCTAGAAAAAAAACTGTACAATTATTAATTCACTTTTCTATGGAATTATCTAGTCTACCATTCACTGGTCCTTTTTCTACTAACTCTGAGAACAAATAGTTAACCCAACAATCAAATTCCTTTAATTAAAAAGTCATGATTTATATGCAATGCCACAAAAGAGTGAAGGAAATGTTGGAAAGTGTGGTGTATATGTGTGTGTGTGTCTGTGTGTGTCTTTCTCAACTACTCCCCACCTTAGTTTTTAATCCTGGATCAGTCACTGAACCTGGAGCTCAATGACTGGCTACAATGGCTGGACATCAAGCTCCCAGAACTCTCTTGTCTCTGGCTCCCCAGGCCTAGAGCCGCAGGCACATGCTGCTACGCCAGGGCTTTTTATGTAAATACTGGGATCTGAATATAGGCCCTCATGTTCGTGCAGTCACCAGACAGAAACTGGAAGTAACTTTCAAACACAAAGGAAATATCACAAGACACTTTCAGATTAAAGCAGATGGATCTAGCATATAGCCCAGAGGGCCATGTGGTAACAGCTTAGTCCTGACCGTGCCACACAGGAAGGTGCCAGAACCTCTAAGAAGAGAACTGTGGGAGGTTTTTAAAGTCATTACAACAAGCCCTTGACAACAACTAAGGGATTCCCAGGCCCAGCCCTGTTCCTTCCCACCCTGGTAATGAGACATGCAGTGTCACTTAACACCTCTTGCAATGATTGCTACCTCCATAGTTATCAGAGGCTCAAGCCTCCAAACCCTAAAGCAGAACAAACCTGCTAAGGCTGGGTATGGTGGCATATACCCATATGTCAGCAGAGGCTGATGCAGAAGGATCATAGCAATCTCTAGGACAGACTGAGCTACAGAGATGCTATCTCAAACTAAAAAACTAAAACAGATTAAAAGTCAAAGTAAATACTTACTTTTTATAGGTTACCTCAAGTAATTTATTAGTTGAGGCAACAACAAAAAGTTGACCAAGCTACAGGGTGAAGTAGGTCAAGAGATCTGTGAAACAATTTATTGGTCAAAAACACAGCAAATAAATACAGTGTTTTGCTGTCACATGAATCCTAAGCACCTGGCACTCTATGACCGGTGACTTGAGAAGTACCCTCTACTACATCTGCTTCTGCTCAGTGAAAGTCTAAACACACTGAATAGTCAAATAATTTATAAGGCATATCTAAAGAAACTAAAGAAATACTCTCTAAAACATAACCTTGGTGCATTTTTATAAATAACAGTATTAATTGCTTATCATAAATAGCTACCAACACAGCCCAATACATAGGCATTTTAATGATGATGATAACCATTAGTTTTATAACGTTTCAAATTAGTGAACAATTCTTGACAAAGTTCTGAATGACGTGATAATCTCCCTAGATGGGTGCATGTGATAAACCAAACGCACTGAGGGCTTCAATTGATGGTTTTCTGTTTCATATCTTTTTGCCTTGAATCCTGGTAATCGTTCCCACTACTTCTGGGTGGAAAGCATGGCATTCCTTCACAGTTAACATGTACACAACTGTAATATGTATACTACAAGATTAAAGTGTATGTCCATATGGCTGTACACAGATGCTTCCCGTTATATGAACATCTGAGTGACTGTATATAGCACATGTCATGCAGGTTAGTTCTGTTCACTACAAGTTATCTATCATCCACTGCTTTCCAGATTAAATCAGCAATGATTGCCAATACTGACAACAATCTAACCAATCCCCCAGCACACTGAAACTTTAAGATGGTAAAGCAGCAGGAGAAGAAAAGATCCAAGAATGCAGTCAAAACCAACACACTTTCTGACTACCTAATTAAGAAGCACTCATCTCCAGACAAAAATCTATTCATGTATAAAATATATGACACTGCCATTTTAATCCTACGTATGGTACCCTTTTTTAAAGATGGGGAAGGGGGGGTGCAAAAGGTAAAGCAGACTAAGAAGGCATCAAATCCCCTGGAGCCGGAGTTACAAGCAGATATGAGTTGCCTGACTTGGGTGCTGGAAGCTGAACTCAAGTCCCAGGAAAGAACAGCATGTGCTCTTAAATGGTGAGCCACGTCGTCCAGCTTTGTAGCTTCCTCTATTATACTCAAACCATCTACTAACTCAAAATATTTTATCACTGGCAAAACTGGGAAGCTTTAAAGTATGCTCTATTCGCTAAATATGTATTTTAGAAAATTTCACAATTGTGAATTCACTCAACATTTGAGAAACAAAAATATGTGTATCGCCGGGCAGTGGTGGTACATGCCTTTAATCCCAGCACTTGGGAGGCAGAGACAGGTGGATTTCTGAGTTCAAGGCCAACCTGGTCTACAGAGGGAGTTCCAGGACAGCCAGGGCTACACAGAGAAACTCTGTCTCGACAAAAAAAAAAAAAAAAGTGTATCATACTAAACAAATAATTCTATTCCATTTAGGGTTTTGGTGATTTTCATGCAGCCCAGGCTGGCCCAGAACTTGCTATGTAACCAACAATAACCTTGAGTTTTAATCCTCTTGCCTCTATCTCTGAGTGCTGGGATTACACATGGGCAACAATGGTTGGTTAGGCAAATTATTCTAAATAATGATTCGGAAGCATTGGGAAGAGAGACTATAATAAACTTGTAAACATTTTCTAATAATTCCATAAGAGGTGACTAAAACCAATAAAATCTTAACACTCAGCCTCTTCTGTGTCTAAGGTTATCGCAGATATGCAACCGAATAGTACACCTGAAGTCCTACTGCCTTCCTAGAAAGTAGGCTTTTCCTGTGAAATAAAAATGTTTTCTATCCATCAACTGAGCTGAGCTGACCAGACCCACTCAATCTTACCAAGATTAAAAGAGCATTCCCACCGAGCATAGTGGTATATGCCTTTGATCCCAGAGACAGAGGCAGGTGGATCTCTGAGTTCGAGGCCAGCCTGGTCTACAAAGTAGTTCTAGGACAGCCAGGGCTATACATAGTGAAACCCTGTCTCAAAACCTTCTCCCTGAAACAAAAAAAAAAAAAACAGAAAAAGCAATCCTATACTCTTATTAATTTTACCCATATTTAAAACAATAGATCACTACTTTTATTAGCAACAAAACTTAAATCTAACAATAAATAAGCAAACAGCATGGATTCCTGGGAGCCCATGAGAGGTCATAGGAACCAGCTCCCCTCCAAATCCTTCGCTAGCTCCCTCTGCTGCCCTTTCAAACTAGGGATCCTGTCCCTGCCGAGCACCTGCTTAGCACTAAGCATCATATCCACGAGATGAGATGGCCTCAAGTGAAAGCACACCACACAGCATGCTCACAAGCCTAGCACCGCACACAGAGCTGGCTCTTCTTCCTCCCTTGAGATATAACAAATCCACCAAACATGCCTTCTACAGCCAACATTAAGTTTGAAATACTTATCTATGTTTTACTTCAATACTACAGTAAATCACTTATCAAATAAGAACTTTCTAAAATATCTAAATATGGAATATAAGAACTTAACATTGAGACAAGAAACTCACCATTTTAAGCAACTTATTAAATCACACTAAAATGATTGCAACAAATTTGAAAATTGCAAAATACTTACTTCATTTCCATGTTTTTGCAGGAATTCGATTTCTTGTTGTGTAAATGTTGTCATGGAGATAGACTTCACCCTGTGAGGTGGATTTAACCCTCTCCTAAAAGATAAAATATTTTACAAATTTTACTACTCTGTATTTTCAAATTATTCTACTTATTCAAAAACTTACAAGTATTTTCATTCCATAAATAGAAGTATTAAATATTAAACTACTGCTTATCATACAGGTATAGTACATGTAGTTAGAATCCAGAGTACTAGCATTCTTCAAGATAAATCTGAGCAACTACCTGGAGGAACGTAGTACCTCTAACCACAAGCTTCTGGAAAAAGTATTACATGATGCATCTGTGTGGACAGAAGACTTATGGAAGAGCACCACGGTAAAGAATTTTGAACTACTTCCCTATTTTCATGGTTCCCTAAGAAAGAGCTAGTGATGTGCTCAGACTGTGAAATGAACGGACACTGTATGGCAGGTGACAAAGGAAACCTGAGGTGATTCATCAGTTTGAATAAAGTCCCATCTCCCTGTCTGTTGGAGCGTGGTCCATGAACAAAGGTGTGTGAGATTTCTCCAGTAAACAAACCAAGAGACTTGTAACCTCTATTCCTCTAAAACGTGGGTTTGTTCTAGGAATGTACTTTCACATCCCTCCCAGAGGTAAAAATAGGAGAGGTGTAGCCTAGATTACAATGGGAGAGGTGTAGTCTAGATTACAATGGGAGAGGTGTAGTTTAGATGGTGTAGTTTAGATTGCCCATCGTCTTACCCATCATTATTCAGATGGTGTTTCCAAGCAGGAGCTGTTTTTGTGTTTATGTATAGTAGACTTATGTGACCTTGCCTTTCTGACTGTATACAACTGGAACTCAAGTGAACTTTGCTCTCATGACCTTGCTTAATCCTCAGAATGCCCCCAGAACAAATTGTTTGATGCCCTGAATGAAATTGGCTATTGCATGAGACTTTAGTTCATCTCACTTTTAGATTCTACTCTCCCAGATTCACTCCACCAATTAGAATAAGTAATACCTATCAATTTAAATAGGTTTTATTAAAAAAAAAAAAAAAAAAAAGACTTTTTAAAATCATCTCCATAAGTAGTAAATGTTCAAGACCAAGCCTAGCCAGGTGTGCTTTAATTCCAGGACTTGGAAGGCAGAGGCAGGCAGATCTCTTGTGAGTTCAAGGCCAGCCTGTTCTATAGGGTTCCAGGACAGCCAGGCTTGTTACACAGAGAAACAAACAAATGAAAAACCAGAAAGCAGCAGCAGCCTTGAGGATCATAGAGAACATACTCAAGAGATAGCTAGATTCAGAAATCTACACTTAAAATTAAATTGTATAGTTAATTCTACAATTAAGACTTATGATCCAGCCGGGCAGTGGTGGCGCACGCCTTTAATCCCGGCACTTGGGAGGCAGAGGCAGACAGATTTCTGAGTTCGAGGCCAGCCTGGTCTACACAGTTTAAAAAACAAAACTATGGGAGCTGGAGAGATGGCTCAGTGGTTAAGAGCACTGGCTGCTCTTCCAGGTCATGAGTTCAAATCCCAGCAACCACACGGTGGCTCACAACCATCTGTAATGAGATCTGATGCCTTCTTCTGGTGTGTCTGAAGACAGCTACAGTGTATTTATACATAATAAATAAATAAATCTTTAAAAGAAAACAAAACTATGCAAAAAGTTCTTGAGATGCATAAGAACAGACATAGAGCCCAGCAAACAAAGGCAAATCTAAACATATAATGTCGACTTGTAACAGTAAAAGGAGGATACATCTTCAGCAATAAAAATACTTGAGAAAGCATTTTGTATTTTCAACAACTATATATTATCAAATTAAAATACTTATTAATCCCAGAATGTTAGTGTGAATAACATAGTTTCAACAGTGATTAACAAGCATGGAATTCGCAGTTTCCAAGACCAGTAGAGAGAGGAAATCAACAAGCCTGTTAATATTTTAATAATGCCAGACATACAAACACTTGCTATATAAACCTTGTAGTAAAAGTTACAAGTGAAATATGAATCTATATTTGCCTCCAAGCTTGTCTATTTTTATTTACACCTTCTTTATTCATATACAACAGAAATTCGAAACAATACAATTGCCTCTCAAACAAGGAACTGTTTTGGTTTTTTGTTTGTTTGTTTTTAAGGCAGTGAAATATGGTGAAAGAAAGAATGAAAAGGGACAAGCTAGTGCACGCAGCAAGTCTGGATGAATCTGACAGGTCCGGTGAACAACAGTGAGCAAGCGGAGAAGCTGGTCCCAGCCACATGCCGTTCCCAGAAAGGCAAAGCCTGCAGTGGAGAGAATCCCAGATCCCAGTCAGGGACAGAAAAAAGCGTGACAATTTTACAAGGTGATGGAATAGCTCCACTCCGAGGTGGTAGTTACAAGAGAAAACAAAATAAAACATTGTGTGTGTGTGTGTGTGTGTGTGTGTGTGTGTGTGTGTGTGTGTAGACAGAGCAAGAGCGAGAGCGAGAGACTGACTCTGATTTGTAGAACTGTTATGTCTAAAGTTAAACTGTTACAGGTTGTTGGTTTTTCCTGAGACCAGGCCACACATAGGCCAACTGTGCCTACAACTCACGCTGTAGCAGGCTGGCTAAGCTGCTGATCCTTCCACCCCCACTTCCCAAGTGCTAGGACTCCAGGTGCGCACCACCAGGCCCAGCTGGTAAAATGTGTTCTCTATCTATCAAATGTAATCTCTTAAATAAACAGAATCCTTAGTGGTCAAAACTGACATATTCTTAGCATGTACTCCTGCAAACTAATGCCACGTCTCCTCATGCTAGTCCACTTATCACATGAATATAGCTATTATAATATGAGTCATACTATCTACCTGATGAAAGTGTCAGGCAAATAAATCACATCATTTCTTTCAGAGGCAATACTAAAGCACTGTCCACCCTGAACTCTAAAAATACACAGAGTCTCCAAATTCGGGCCAACATTTTTTGACTCATTTAGCAACTGGAGTACTTATGTTTTAAAAGCATGTATGCCAGTTTATTGGCTTTAAGCTCCAAAGTAACCTGCCAATTCAGCCCAATATGTTCCTGCAGTGTAATTAAGTCATATACGGATCCCCAGGAGTTTTGTTTTAATGACCACCACCCAGGTACGACTGTAACCAGATGGTGTGACTCACACATATGCCTGCCAGTTGCTCCTAACTAGGCCTCAATCTTGCAAATAGTCATTTGTTCAATTCAAATACCAATCTGTGCTGGGTGAGTAAGAAAGCTCATTTGGTTGGTTTTATTAATTGTTTTTCTCCTACTGAGGGAGAAGCTGTTCAAAATATTTTATGTCAGAAAGTAATAAAGTTAATTTGACATTACATCTATCCTGATCCTATTTACAATAATAATAATAATCACACATTTCATAGTATTAAAAAATCTAAAACAGAAGATTCATTTAGTAGGTTAAGACTCTCCAAACTGTTGGCTCCAAGGCACTTTATATACTAGATTGTTCAAAATATTAATCCACCCAGAGTTCAAGGGTTCAATGTGTCTGTGTGTCTGTGTGTGTGTGTGTAAATGTAAGGCACAATAGTTACTTTTTTTTTCTCAGAAAGCCACAACCCCAAGGTCCTTATAATATTCAGGGCAACCACTAAAAAACAACATTCAAGTAACAAACTGACAGATACTAGTAACAGTGGCGAATACCGCTAACAACAATGTGTTCACTAGATCTTTAATACCCCACTGACAGGACAACAAAAGAGGGAAAAGATTAGCCCACCACAAACAAGGGAATGAAAAACCACTGAAGAGCCCCTAAACACAATACAGTTCTTTAATAAAAAACTTTGGAAGAAGAAAAACCTAAATATGCCAAGCCAGGGCCTATAGTTCCAGCCTCTAAGGAGGCTAAGGCAGGAAGATCAACTGAGGCTAGTTGTTCAAGACCAGCCTGGAACAATATTAAGTCTTTGTATGAAAAAAAAACAAAACAAAAAGCAAGCATCAATAAGCCAGCAATAACTGTAGAGTAAGCCAGAGCAGAGCTCCCGCAGAATGTGAGAAGCCAAGAGGAGACACCGATTCCCACTACAGGATGCATAGCGAGACTCACTGAGAGAATGAATACAGCGAGGGTCAAAACTCACCACAGTTCCTCAACAGCCACCAGCCTACTTCCTCACCACACCCTAAGCAAAGTCTGAGGAAAAGTTAGTCTAGACAAGTTCTATGAAAATCCTGTGGAAACAGCAAAGCTGGAGATTTACGTTAGCCTCCACGCAAACATATGACAGGTTACATGTTCCCGGTACTCCCTCCACTTGACTCCAGAGCAGTGGAAGCCAGGCTTTTTCTTTTCAAAAAGACAGCAAATATCTCTGAAGTTAATTTTAAAAATAAAAATTAAAGTTAAAAAAGCAATTCATAAGTATTAAAATTTTAATTAAAACATTTTCAACTAAAAACAAAACAATCCAAAAAAAAACATTTTCAACTCAATAGAGAGACTGCAGGACCCTTGACCCAAAGCACATTTAGCAGTGAACTCAAGTCCATTGGTTAAGCTAGGCCTCTAGAAAAACCACAGTGCAGAAGATGAGAACCAGAATGAGAAGAATGAACAGCTGAGGAGGTAAAGCCCGAAGAACGTGTGCCCTGGATCAGCACGTGCTGAGTTTTGGGAAGGCAAGGCATTCCCTTGTAAGGGGCAGGATACTGACAGCATTTGGGAAGCCAAAGAAAACCTAACATTGTGAATTAATTAATTAATTAATTAATTAATTAATCAATTCTCAAAAAATGGGAAAGGAAAAATAATACAAAAAGAACTTTCTATGATAGTGAAGCTGATGACAGCTGACCCAGGGCAAATGGATAACATATCAAAGCGAACTGGCGGCCAAGTTCTCGAAGCATCCCTCAGTCCCTTCTTGTTATAGGTCATGGCTGGCACACTCTACCCCATACTCTAAATTCTAAATGTCTCCAGCTCCAAGGGCTGGGCTGGGCTGTCCTTCCCATATAATCCAGCCATTTTGGATACCCAGCCAATTTTGTCTACACTTTACCCTCTGGCCTCTTGGTCTCCTGGCTCTCCCTTCTGCCTCTTGCCTCTCTCCTTACAGGTCATGCTCACTCTGGACTCTCACTCTATGTCTCTACCTCTGGCTATGCTCTCTCTCCCTTTTATTTACAATAAACTTTCTTCTCCATGATACCTAGAAGCAGTCATGACCTTCCTACTAACAAACCAAGAGGTTTCAGCAAAAGTCTCCCACTGATGAAACAATGGATGAAATGAAAGCATTCAGATGGGGTGGCAGGTGCTGGCAAAAGAGGCAGAGTTAATACCCTCAGATTGTAACTGTTCTTGATGACAAGAGACTAACTGGGCACTCTTGTACAGAAGATGTAGCTCAATAATTGCTGGTATTGTTTTCTGAGAAGAGCGAGCGCGCGTGTGTTCACATGCACTCGTGCATGCGCGCAAATGAGATCTGGGTCTTAGTTTTGAATTAATTTGTACTGCAAAATAATAACTACGCCCTACATATTAAGTGTGGTATGTTGGTTCTGGAAGTACTGACAGCTGTTGAGAGTTTTTTCTTTGTTTTTTGTTGTTTGTTTTGCATCAAGGGCCCAGTTGGGAGTAAATGAAATGAAAGCTTTCTAGAGTTGCTTTAACAAAAAGTATCTGATACCATGATTATGTTCCCTGTATTGAAGAACAGCGTTTTCTAAATGTTGGAGGAATCTCCCAGTCATTACTCAAACAGAGCTTATTTATAACTGGTATGCAGAACCATAGTAGTTATCTGTCTGGATACATAAAATACTTGTATAAGTAAATATTTTTAAAATATTCACCAGACTAATAGTGGTACATACCTTTAACCCCAGTACCCTGGAGGAAAAGATAGGTAGATCTCTATGAGCTAGAGACCAGTGTGGTCTACACAACAAGTTCCAAAACACCAAGGTTACATAATGAGACTGTGCCTAAAAAACTAACTAAACAGGGGCTGGAGAGATGGGTCAGCAATTAAGCCTTCACTATTGAGAGAACATATTGTTCTTTTGTAGAGGACCAAGTCTGATTCCTAGCTGCCATGTCAAGTCGCTGCAACTGCCTGATAACTCCAGCCCCAGGTCTGATGTCTCTAGCATCCAGCAGCACTGGCAACTCCCCACTCCATCCCTATCCAATTAAAAATTTAAAAAAACACCGGGCAGTGGTGGTGCACGCCTTTAATCCCAGCACTTGGGAGGCAGAGGCAGGTGGATTTCTGAGTTCGAGGCCAGCCTGGTCTACATAGTGAGTTCCAGAACAGCTAGGGCTACACAAAGAAACCCTGTCTCAAAAAACCAAAAAAAAAAAAAAAAAAAAAAAAAAAATTTTAAAAAACTTCACCAAAACAAAAACAATGGCTCATAACCCAAATCCATCAGAATCCATCGTTCTGGTTAGCCTAAGAAATTGTCATAAAGGCTAACTGAGGAAAATGCCTCTGGCCCAGAGAATAAACTCTCTTGCCTAAATGGAGGCCTAACATTCCAGTTGGGCTGGGTCACTCACCGGGCCCAAGGGACCTTCCCCTAGGAGGGCAGGCTCACCCTAAGCCATGCTAAAAAGAGATAGGCGGAGTAATTAGTCCTGTAACTAGGGACTATTCTTTTCCTTCCTAGAACTCCATGCAGCATTTTAGCAGGCTACAGCCACGCAGCTTCCTGCGCCCGCCCACTTTTCTGAATCCTTTAGAAATGGCCTGACTTCTCCTTTACTTCTCTCTCTTCTGGAAGCATGCTTTCCCTAACCAGGTTTCCTCTTAAGTCCTCCTCCCCACCAGGTAACTGCTTATCTGCCACGTGTCTGACCTCCATGCCAGACAGGTGGCAAGATTTTCTTCTTTCTTCCTCCACAGCTTGCCTGTCCTGGGAGTTTTCCCTTTAAACCCTAATAAAATTTCCTTTGAGCTCCCATGAGTCTATTCTTGAATGTTTTTTATTAATGAGATTGAGTGCCAAAAAGGGACCCTGATTTTCCTATGTATCAAAATCCATTTTGTTGAGTTAATTTTTTTCTAAGGCCATACCTTTGGTATTAAATAGATGATTCTTAAAACTTGGATGAGATAGTTTAAAAGCAGCCACACCAGAATTCGTTTTTCTATCATCACACAAATGCAGTATTTGCAAACTGTTATTACCAACTTGCCATCAAAGAAGCTAGACAAATCCTCCTGGAGGCTGTTGTTTAAATGAGACTTAAATGGACATGTGAGACATTCCTTTATGCAAAGTTGAAATTTGTGTATTAAAAGGCTATGATTTGGGCCCAACAGTTAAAAGCACTGACTGCTCTTCCAGTCGTCCTGAGTTCAATTCCCAGCAACCACAATCACAATCATCTGTAATGTGATCTGATGCCCTTTTCTGGTGTGTTTGAAGAGTGACAGTGTACTCATATTCATAAAATAATAAATAAATCTAAAAAGAAAAAAGGCCATAATTCAAGAAATATCTAACACTGCTTATGAAAATGCAATCATAAGGTTGGAGATGTTAGGAAGTTAGAGCTGCTGACATAAATGGCTAAACATTTTACAATATAAATAACTCATCAGCTTGTTTTCTCTTTACCAACTCATTCTTTACATGTAGGCTTCAATTTTTCTGATTTTGAGTTAACAGTTCAGAAGAATAACTTTATAGTATTAGGATGCTACTTAATGGTGTAGTTTACTGTAAATAGTGGTGAATGAACACTGATCAGCAGCAATGTTTCTATTATACTTACTTACCGTGTGGTGGCAGAAGATACTAACTTAATCTCCCCTACCATGGGGACCTGTCAGTCCTCAGTGCATTTACTCACTGAGCCACCTTGCCAGCTCATTATTCTTACATTTAAAAAGAAAGAAAAGAAAA
Source organism: Uromys caudimaculatus (assembly GCA_028551405.1). Lineage (NCBI taxonomy): Eukaryota > Metazoa > Chordata > Mammalia > Rodentia > Muridae > Uromys > Uromys caudimaculatus. The sequence continues at coordinate 72,897,526 of CM052709.1, read as the reverse complement.
AAGGGCCTACCACAAATGAATGAAAAACCTACACAAAAATATTCAACATTTCAAAACACAGTTCAGAGTAGCAGAGATTAAAAACAAAAATACTCTCAAAAAGGGAAGAAAACATGGCACAAAGAATCAGTAACAAGAATGGAATCACGTGCCACCCTGAAGCCTAAGAGAAGAAGGCAAAGAGCCACCTCACTTGCAAAGTAACTCCCCAGTCACCTTTAACCAAAATACTAGAGTGGAGGGGCCAGAAAGAGGGCCTAGAGCTATAAGGAACTCACGAATCAAACTAGAAGCATCCTTGGCGGTAGATCGCTATACAGGGCCTAGAAAGCAACACTGCCAAAGCACATTACAAACACTACCCAGAAAAGACTTATCAGAAAAGAGTAAGTGGGCTGGGGAGGATGGCTCAGAAAGTAGGACTGCTTGCTGTACCAGCCCTAGTCCGATTCCCTAGAAACCATTTCAAAGTTGGCTGGGCTAGCACAGGCCTATAACCCAGGGCTTGTGGTTGCTAGCCTAGCTCTATGTTCAGTGAGAGAGTGTCTCAAAGAAATGAGGAAGAGTGGCAGAGCAGGCATCTTAATGTTCTACAGCCTCCAGATACCATACTCAGCTGGCAGTGGTGGCGCATGCCTTTAATTCCAGCACTTGGGAGGCAGAGGCAGGCGGATTTCTGAGTTCGAGGCCAGCCTGGTCTACAGAGTGAATTCCAGGACAGCCAGGGCTACACAGAGAAACCCTGTCTCGAAAAAAACAAAAAAAAACCAGATACCATACTCACGGACACACCACACGAACACACACACACACACACACACACACACACACACACACACACCCCTGACCAATACAGTGTCTGTCTTTTTACACTGAAATGCTGTGCCTCAGTCATAGACAATATCTAAAAGTTGAGTGATTATCCATACACTAAGGCAAAACAAATAAAGCGACATGGACCATTAGAACCTGAGTTAAGGGTCAGCAGGATAAGAGGGCGGGGAGAGCAGGAGGGCCATCCTGTCCTCTTCCTCCTGCAGTGAAGGGGGGGGCAAACTGGGGGACAAGGGAATAGGAATACTGTGTTAGGTAAAAACAATATAGGAAAGGGACCAAGGGCTTAAAGACTTTTTGTTGTCATCAGAAATTAGAGTCAGGGCTGGAGAGATGGCTCAGTGGGTAGGAGCTCTTGTTGCTCTTACAGGATTATTGTCACAGTCTTTTCTTTTAAAAAGTGTATGTGGTGTTTTTAAAATAAGAGTCAATTCTGTAAAATTAACATAAAATGAACTCAAATTACTTTTCAAATTTAAACTTAAGTAGCATATACTTATAGATTAGCTGGTATTCCCATAAAACTTGAAGACCTTTATAAGCTTCAAGAATTCCAAGATTCTTAACTGTACACTAGCTATGTTTAAGAAAACACTTTGAACAAGTGTTCCAAGGTAGAAGAACCAACTGATTAAAAGCTTGGAAAGAAAATGCATAGGGTTTTCCTATGTTCCTACATTATTAGCCCCACTGATTTGAATTCTAATTCTACCAAAAGGCCTGTAAATTTTAACAAAAGTAGAGAAAAGATAAAAAGCTCTAGACATGACAACTCTAAGAAAACTTCCTGCCCTTCTCTTTCAAGTGCTGCCATATTTCCCCACAGTACAGAAGAAATCCATTACTCTTTTCCTAACAGGCCTGAAACTGCCCAGTTACCATTTGTACAGTATCCCCATGCTCCCCAAGCCTCCTCTTCTTCAAGGTAACAGCAGTCCAATTCCTGGGGTCTCTACTATCTCCATCACATTCCTGGGTGCATGCTCCAGTTTGTTAAGGCACCTCTAAAAATAAGCCACCATAACAGAAGGGTGTAATTAATCAAAAGGATTAATACTTTACCAAGAAGTCTTAAACAAAATACCCCTCAAACTTCCTTTTTTGTTTGTTTGTGTTTGTTTTTCTAAGACAGGGTTTCTCTGTGTAATACTTGCTGCCCTGAAACTCCACCTACAGACCAGGCTGGCCTAGAACTCAGAGATCCACCTGCCTCTTAATCCGGAATGCTGGGATTAAAGGCGTGTACCACTACCACCCGCACCTTCAAACTTTTGAAATAGACCTCATTCCCTGTATTTTAAACAATTCAGATAAGTTTCCTGTCACCAACATAAAGTAAAGCATCTTCTGTTTATCATGTAAAGCGGAGTGTCTCTGAAGCCACAGCTCCAGTGCACAAAGGCAGTAAAAAGAAGCCATAAGGAATGTGTTACAGGCGAAGTCCTCAAAAAGCTGTAAAGGACTCATCTTTCTATACACTCATTAGAGAAATTCACTGTGCTCCCTAGCCTTACATTATTTCAGCCATCTGAAATGGAAAAATGGCCGGGCAGTGGTGGCGCACGCCTTTAATCCCAGCACTTGGGAGGCAGAGGCAGGCGGATTTCTGAGTTCGAGGCCAGCCTGGTCTACAAAGTGAGTTCCAGGACAGCCAGGGCTACACAGAGAAACCCTGTCTCGATAAACCAAAAAAAAAAAAAAAAAAAAAAAAGAAAAGAAAAAGAAAATGAAATGGAAAAATGGAAAGCTGCTGCCTGGGGTAAAGATACCTAGTCCCAAAGCTCTTTAGGAGAGTCTGTCTCACAAATGGAGTATCATGTGTAGCTTGAAAAAAAACAAAAAGACCAATCCAGATATGCTTGCCCCTTAACCCATAGACTGCACGAATCCTTGTTTTGACTTCCCCTTAGAAAAGCTCCATGCAACATCTAACACATAATGGACATTCAATGGCGAGCCCTCCGTCCAGTTAAATCCTATACTGACAAGTAAAGTTGTCTGGAACCAGGCATGGTGGCAAATACTTGTAATCCCAGAGGCTAAAGAAGTATGGTAAGTTGAAAGCCATCCAAGCTATATGGTGAACCACTGTCGAAAGAGAGAGAGAGAGAGAGAGAGAGAGAGAGACAGACAGACAGACAGACAGACAGACAGACAGACAGACACGGCGCGCACTGGTAGAAACTGTCTCTCAGATGTTCCTTTTTTATTTTGCCTAAGCCTTCACTAAACAATTTATGTGTTTGTTTGTTTGTTCTAAATAAAACAATGTTGTGTTACTTTCTGATTCTACTCTTTATAATCTCCATAAAAAAATTTCATCCCAAACTAGTCCTTAGGCAGTGCCATTGTGGCTCACCAATAATTCCAAACTCAGGAGACTAAGGCAGGAGGACTACCTCTAGTTTACAGCCATTGTGGGCTACACAATAAGACCCTGCCTCAAAATAACAAAAACAAAAAGTAGGCTGCAGCTCAGGAGATAGAGTATTTGTCCCCAGTGCTGCATGAGCCAGGCGTGGCAGTGCACGCCTGTAAACTCAGCACTTGGGAAGCAGTGCCAACAGGATCAGGAGTTCAAAGCCATCCTTAACACTAAAATGAGTTTAAGGCCAGTCTGGGTTACAGGAAACCATGTCTCCAACAACAAAAGGTGATTCCAGCAAACCCCAGCCTCAGTCCTAGAGATTAAACTCAGAGCCTGTGAGTTTATACTCCAGTCCCACGAAGACAAATTTTTATTGTCTGTAGTTTATGATTTGAATATCTGTTCATAACTTAAGTCTTCTCTAAGGAGAAAGAGAGAAACAAACCAGGTATCCCTAACAAACACTGAACTGCATCTAAATTTCAAGTGTCTTTTAAAAGTTTCAGAATCGTGTTCATTTACTCTGAATCAGCACCATCTAAGTGTACAAGACAAAAACAGGAGAGATTAGCTTTGAATCTAGTAGTGCCAGCAAAAGAAAAAAAGAAAAACAGGCAGCTTCATCTAAACAAAGATATTTTTGAGGGAATAAAAAGTAGGCTATTATATCTATTATCCTAAAGTACAGAACTCGTGACAGACACTGTTTACCTACACCATGACACTGCTAGATGAGTCAGGCAGCCAGCAAGCCTTCCTTCGTCCTTGGACCTACACTGTTTGCTCCATCCTCAAATATAGTATATTCAGTAAGTTAATAGAGCACATGTGCTAATAGAGCACAATGCTCATGATATTTAATTTAAATTTAAATCTTAAGCCAAGATGAATACATGCCAACATATACATGACTTTCGATTACACCATGTCATCTACATAAGAAATATGTAATTATTATTTCATTCTTCCTAAGTTGTTTTCCAGCATTATGGCTTTCCTGAGATACAATTCCTCAGGAGTTGGTTTCTCCAAATGCCACACAGACACTCCATGGCCACACTGCAGCATCTGTGCTTTCCTTGCAGGAATCTGAGCCTTCTGCATTAGGACTCTAGGGATCCTTGTTCTAACGTGAGGATGGAGCAGGTAATGAGGACTCTGGCTCAGGGTGGACAGTGACTGGCTAACCCAACTAGACTCAAGTGCAGCTTGTGACTCCAGGAGCTGTAGGCAACCATCTTCATATGAGGAAAACAAAATATCATTTAAACCCTATCAGGAAATTGTCTTCATCTTCTGAGTCCATTTGAGTCAGGATTGAGGTTACAGCCCAAAAGGATCTGACAGACTCTGATCGAGGCGCTTCTCAAATCAATGGCTTTTATTCCCTTCTCCCTCTTGTTAGTAACACCCACTGTGCACCTACAGTGTATCAGACATTGTATGAGGCCCTGTCTCTAGCATGGAAAACAAATCTGCATCAGAAGCTTTTATTCTCACTATTTCATATTTGAGAGAACTGCTGGATGGCTACTTCCAGTATTAATTGCACAGCTTTTAGAGGCAAAAGAAAAAGCAGGGTCACCTAGCTAAGTACCCCTCTTCTACCACACAAAGCTGCTGCTACCTGGGACTTGTCTTTGAAGATCCTTCCTCAGACATCAACTCCTCTGTGACATCTCCATATGAACCTTCACATGTTCCAAGAAACATATAGCATATTCAAGAAAAAAAAAAAATCCCTTATAATAAAAAATTATACTGGCAGCCCAGAGACAGTTCAGTGCACTCAAGGCACTTGCCACCAAGCCTAGTGACCTAGTTCAAGCTCGGGATCCACAGGTGAAAGGAGAGAGCTAACTGCCTCCTACAACTCCTCCTCTGAAGCCACCCAAGTGTTACGGTCCATGCGTTTGTATACACACGTGCACAGAACAGCTGGGCAGTGGTGTGTCTGGCCTTATGTTCAGGTCCTTGATCCATTTGGAGTTGAGTTTTGTGTAGGGTAATTAACTATGGGTTTGAGGCAGGGATGGTGGTACACACCTTTAATTCCAGTACTCAGGAGGCAGAGGTAGGCAGAGCTCTGTGAGTTCAGGGCCAGCCTGGTCTACAGAGGGAGTTCCAGGACAGCCAGGGCTACATAGAGAGACCCTGTGAAAAAACAAACAAAAATCACACTAATAGATCCTGTATGTCTAATGTTTCTAAAACATTGTAAATATTTTCTTATTACATACTTGCTGCAAGGGAAGCCCTTTATGTACTTACAAAGAGCTCTAAATCATGTCAATTCTAAAACAACAAATTATACATATGTAAATATATATATGTATACCAACACAAAGACTCACATGCATCAAAGGTCCTCATGTTTTGCAAAAGCAGGACATACTTCTTAAGCACATATTAAAAGTAAAGTACACGGGGCTGGAGAGATGGCTCAGCTGTTAAGAGCACTGGCTGCTCTCCAGAGGTCCAGAGTTTGATTCCCAGCAACCATACAGTATCTCATAATGGGATCTGATACCTTTTTCTGGTGTGTCTGAAGACAGTGTACTCATATACATATAAATAAATAACTCTTTAAAACAGTAAAGTACACTTTAAATAAACTAGACTATTAGCTTAACCAAAGTTGCCTAACATAAGTGACTTTAATGTCCCAATTTTGTTTCCTTTATGAATGAAAGCCATGCCACACATACAGCTCTGACAAATTCTGAGTGTTTGCTAACTATAAACCTGAAAGTAACCTCTCGGACCCTCTTACTGCACTACTCCAAAGTTGAGCACAGTACCCAGACACTTTTCTTACTCATTTATGCATTTCCACTGTCTCCATTAGAATGTAAATGCTAAGAGACAAGGCTTTTACATACCCTAAAGTTTCATCCAAAAACCTAATAGGAACCACCCCAAATCATGTTATACTCATGGAGAACCAAAGATGTCTCCTTGCCCAAATTTAAAACAGGGAGAAAGGACCGATAGTGAATCATTGGCCACGTCAACATCTTCCAACTTTTTAGAAAATTTCCCACGTGTTATGTACACTGTTATTATAATAAAAAATTTTGGGAGGGCCAACGAAAAGGCTCAGCCTGTAAAACTGAACCCAGATATACAAATGAACGCGTGTCCTCACACTGCGACACACACAGTAATATTTTGTTAAAGACCCAAGGAATGTTAACTACCAGTTCATTAAAAATGTATTGAATTCAAGATAACTACCGTATAATAGCACCTAATCAGTTCCAGAACCACCTGCAACCTTTCCAAATGAAATTTCACAGGAACAAAAATTCCCATCACAGCTTAAACAGAGGCCTAGACATAAGTCATCTGAGTATTTCAGGCGGCCACCTCCATCTCCTTTCTCAATAATGTCTTCTCTGTCCCCATTTCTCCATACAGTTAGGACACTTGGGTATTGGTCCAGATCTCATCGAGTCCCATCCTTATTTTGAACTGCACAACTCCTGATAACCCATTTCCAGTAAAACTTTCCCCAACTCAGGACACTTGGAGCCATGCAGCCACAACCCTCGTGCTTTTGCTGCCTCCCCGCCTCACGTAATTGATCCTCTAGGGAGAACTTTTCTCCAGGGATTCACATCTCAGCCATCAAGACGCTTTAACGCTCCTCGCCGCCCCCAACACGCCCCCGTGACCTGAGTGCTGTGGACCAGAGAAAGATCCCCAGCTTCTGCGTCCCTGCTCTCTCCCTTCCCACCGGCTCCGCGGCGCCGAGCAAATGCCGGGCTCCCAACCGCGGAGCTGAGGGTCGCACAAAGGACCCCGCACAGCCCTCCTGGGGCTGCTCGGGGCCTGCGCCCACCCCCCAGGCCCGGCCACGCCCGCTGGGCGGCGGTAAGCCGGGATGCTCTGCCCGGCCGGCCGCTCGCTGACCCCGACCCCACCCACGCCCCACCCACGCCGGCCACCCCAAGGCTGAACCCTCGCCCCGCCAAAGCGCAAGAGCAACCCGGGCCCCCGCAAGGCTCAGGCTGGCCGCATCCCCAACGGGCCCCGCCGCCACGGCCTGGTAACCCCCAGCCCCCGTCCGCACTCACAGGCTGCCGGAGCAGGAGGTGCACACGAACGAGCCGACCGTCATGTTCACGTAGGTGGGGCCGCGCTGGTCGCAGTCGAAACACTTGCGGTTGTGCGGCAGCCCCGTCATGTCCCGCAGCATCTTCAGGTGCTTCTCCTCCTGCTTCCGCTTCGCGCTGGCCGCCATGGCCGCGGCTCGACCGAGGAGGCCGGCAGGGCCGGGAGCCGGCGGCGCTGCCGGGGCCCCGCGCTCCCTCCCACGGGCCGCCCTGGCCGCCGCCGCCGCCCTCCGCCCGCGCGGGCTCCGGTGTCGACCTCCGCTCGGCTCCGCCCGGCTGGACGAGGCGCGGAAGCTGCGCAGCACGCGCCGACCGGTCACCCCAACCGGCCGGGCGGGACAACCGCCACCGCCGCCGTCGCCGCCGCCGCTGCCACCTTCCCGACTTCTCCTAAGGGGGAAAGACGAGCTGGGGGGCGGGGGGAGCGGCAAGAGGAGGCCCGCCTCGGGCGGCCGGCGGCCAAGTGCAGCCTGGCGCCCTCTGCTGGCCGGGAGGAGTCACTGCGGCCACGCTGCGGCAAGCGTCGGAGTTGGGCGGGGTAGGGAAGACACAATGGTGACAATAAATAACAGACCTTATCCTCTGGGTGCCTGTACGTGCTAAGCGCTTCTTGTAAACAGGCTATCTTCGTCCAGGCAGAATTGCCCCGGCAGCTTCCCGCTGCTTTAGGGGAAACTCCAAATTCCTCACTAGCAGAGTCTAGCCTAGTCGCCTTCTTCCACGTCATTCTCATTCACTCAGCCACTCTAGACTTAGATTTGTTCTCTCCAGCACAGCTTCTTTCTCATTCCTAACCTTGCTGTTAACTGTGTGGCAAGCAAGATTCACCAACTTCACCACTCCTGACATTTTGGAAGAGTTTAATTTTGGCGTCGGGCTGTCCTAGGCAAGGCATAGTTTGGGGGGAGGCATGCCTGGCCTCTGTCCACTAAATGCTGTGACCGCGCGGCCCCTCTCTTTCCAAGGTACTGCAACCAAAAATCCTCACACATTGCCAGATGTTCAGAAAGGTTGAGAGGAGCTGCACTGGCTCCTGCTTGGGCAAGGCCAGATCACCCCCTGGCAAGGAATTTCACTTTAGTCACATGAGGTTCAACCAGCCAGACTGCCCCAGATCGATCCCTGCGATTGCAGCTCACCTCTCTGGGAGCTGCTCTCTCTCTAATTACTGCGTTATTTCATAGCTCCTTCATAGCCAAGTTAACTGAAGTACTGTTTCCCGCCTGCTCTGGGCTCTCCCTCCAGGCTCCACATGGCCTGCCCCTAGAATTTTCTTCACTGTTCCACTCATAAACTTCCCAGAACTTGGGAACACTTCTAGACTTGGAGCTCCTTGTTAGTGGAATGCATGCATGACATGTATCTGACTATCTTTATGGCTGCTCCATGAGCTAAACATGATTGGTATTTCCCTGCCACCAATTGGGAGCATGGTGCACTGGGATAAATTTACTATGGTATTTACCAGAGTTCCAACCTAGTCCAACCTCAACACCCATCTTTTGTTGCTGCAGGAAATCACTGCTAACCCCTAGAGCAATGGTTCTCAACCTGGGGGCTCAAACAACACTTTCAGGGTGGTCACCTAAGACCATCGGGAAACACAGGGGTGTCATCATGATATTAGTGGTCACTGACAGTTAATGCCTACAGTCATTGACAGTTACAAAATGATGATATTCTGGTTCTGTCAGGCCCAATTTTTCATTAGTTTTGCTGAAATATTTCCATTAAAATAGACAAAAAACAAAGCCTGATGTGATGACTCATCTCTTTAATACTAGCACTCAGGATGCAGAAGCAGGTGGGTCTCTGTGAGGTCAAGACCAGCCCAGTCTACACCGCGAGTTCCAGGCCAGCCTGGACCACATGGTAAGATGTTGCATCAATCAATCAATCAATCAATCAATCAATCAATCAAAAGAACATACCCACATCTGCTAAGTGCACATCAAAAAGACAAGATAAATATTTGATTCCTCGGCTTTACTTCTGGATTTCCAAGATCCTCTATCAGTGATCCTCTATTGGTCCCATTTCATCTTCCCATAGTGATCACAGTTTTTTTAAAGTGTCATTATAAATCAATGATGTCATTGCTGACGTCATCTCACCATTGACCAATGGGAGAGTGAGTACAAAACCTAGACTTACAATCCATTGAGTGGCGTTCTGTCAAGGTCCCAGGCCAACAGAGAGGGAATGCTGGCCTATCAAAACAAAACAAAACAAAACTGCTGGCCCCACTCTGATGAGAGGACAGCACCACAGTCTCTTACTGGCTCCCAGCAAACGCCTCCCACACCTCTATCCCCACATACCCCCTCCCACAGTCCTCAGCTTCTATTTTTGCCAGGCTCACTTATCATTTGTCTGAGTTCTGGTCGGTCATCTCTCCCGTGGTCTATCATCTAGTAAATGCCAGCATAGGAAGGGTGGGTAGCAGCGGCTTCTATGGCTAGTTAAACGGGTGGTTGTATCTGCTGTGTGTTCATTGTTGAGGAGGCAGGAGTGATGAGTTCCAAACAATGGATGTGGAGCCAGCTGAAGTTCATATGAAGCCCAAGGTATTTTGTCTTAAGAAAAATTGGCCGACTGAATGTTAGCTTTCTCACCATACATAAGATCAACATCAATTCCTCCTTTTAAAACATCAGAGACGAGCCGGGCAGTGGTGGCGCACGCCTTTAATCCCAGCACTCGGGAGGCAGAGGCAGGTGGGTTTCTGAGTTTGAGGCCAGCCTGGTCTACAGAGTGAATCCCAGGACAGCCAAGGCTACACAGAGAAACCCTGTCTCGAAAAAAAATAAATAAATAAATCAGAGAATACTTTGGGATGTAAGAAGACTGTGTTTATTTTCATTCCTTTAAGTCTCCCAAGAACAGGAGAGAGAGAATTATCCCATTTTATAGACAAGGAAACTAAAGCTTTGAAAGGCTGTCTTTTTGTCTGCGGCCCTGTGAGCAGTGAGGCATGCAGTCAAGACTCAAACTACTTCCACTGGCACCTCCATGGTGTGTTTATTGGATTGGCTGAGCAGAAATTACCTTAAAAGATGTTAGCTCTGTGGCCAGAATAATCTTTTCAAAATGCAAATGCAATTCAGGCATTCCCCACAGAAAGCTCCCCCAACCCCTGTTAAGCCTTTCAGTGACTTCCTGTTGATTTTAAGATGAAAACCCAGGGGGCTTCTTCTTTTCTGTAGCCCAGACTGGCCTGAAACTCACCAAGTAGCCTAGGATGTCTTTGAATGTCTGGTCCTCCTACCTCCACCTGCCCAGAGTGGGATTACAAGCTTGTGTCACATTCCCAATTTTACACTGTACTGTGGATTGAGCCCAGTGTCTTCTGCGTGCAAGAAGTACTGACCTATCAACTGAGCTACAACCCTAGGCTCCAAGGAGCCCCTTATCTACCAAATGATGTCTCCCTGGCCCAGCCCCTGCATGCTTTGTGTACCACCTTAAGTCTCCACCATTGCTCTCCATCCCTGCTTCTAGTTTTATATGCAGCTAACATTCGGTCGGCCAGTTTTTCTTAAGACAAAACACCTTGGACTTCATATGAACTTCATCTGGCTCCACCTCCATTGTTTGGAAATCATCACTCCTGCCTCTTCATATCATGGCTTTAAACCGAACGTGGCTTCGCCCAACACATCCATCATGCCCAGCTCAGATCTTGTTTTGTTTTTGAGACATTCCCCGCTCTACACACACACACACACACACACACACACACACACACACACACACACACACACAAAACCTCTGGATGGTCTGGAACTCACTATGCTGGGATTTCTTTCAAGTGCTGGTATTAAAGGTATACACCAACACACCTGGCCCTAGGTCAAGTATTTTTCACAGATCTACCTACCCAAATCCTATCCCATAATATATATTGATAGCCCATTTACCTCTTCTTTATGGCACTCAGTGCTGTGGCTATTTACATTGCAGTGTGAATTTCATTTAGATCCTTCGTCCTGCTAAATATACACAGTACACACACACACACACACACACACACACACACACACACACACACACACACACACCTACAGGTTTTATTTGGGAAGAGACTGGGTACCAGGACCCAGAACTGCATTATTGCTTCAGCACCTAAAATGGTTTTGGCACTTAGAAAGGGCTCAGTAAATATTAGCTGAGTGAATAAATAAAATACAGCAACAAACAGTCAAATAGGAAAGCTCTCCTTGGTCTGAGGCAGCAGCGTTCAGCATTCTGTTTGCTGTTTGGGCTCCCAGAATGGTGACAGTTCTGTCACAACTACAGTGGTTTTATTAAGGAGCTTCCAAATTCTGAAATCAAATCCCCCAATGAAAAAAAAAAAAAAAGCCTAAAACCTCCTCGAATGTTAACAGGGTTGCTTCAAGGTTCTTGCCTGTCTTATCACCAGGGGTGAGTCAGAGAAAATGCCCTGAACAAACCCTGGTGTTTAGAGGCCCCAAGGAGTCAGAAGCCAGCTGCCAGCTCATCCGCAGCCCCACCCTCCACATGTAGGCGGGGCCCAGAGGCAAAAGCAGGATAAGCAATATCAAACCTCTCGGCTTGTCTGGGGGAGGTTTCAGCCCTCCGAGCTTCTGAGTGGAAAGGAGAGGGCTTCCCCCTCATGGAGGGCCATGTGTCAGACTTCTGACACTATCTGGTTCCACCGTTCACAGAGCTCCATTGCCAGTCAGGAACCTGTCCCCTTGGTCCTTCTTGCTTCCTGCAGGGTATTCTGAGCTCGTATTTTTAGTAGCTTGCATTTAGGTAGTAAATAGGATTGGCTTATTTTGCCTTCTTGGATCTGAAAAGTCTAAGTTTTGTTTTTTTTTTTTTTGAAAAGTCTAAGTTTTATGTTCCTGAGTTTTGCATTGCTGTGCCCATATATATATATACTGGGTAGAAACGACTCAAAGGGAGAAGGGTTTATTTTGGCTCACGGCTGTGGGGACATTTCAACGTACCATGAAAGGAAGGCCTAGCTACATCCATGGGACCAGGACTGTGTAGTGGAGGCTGGCTCATGTGGCACAAATCAACAAGCAGAGGACAAGGGGCTGACAACAGGGCCGGATATTCAGACGCTTACCCCTAGAGACCAACTCCTGCCCATCACATCCTACCCCCACCCCGTGAGAGGACTCCAGAGCTTTCCAAATAATGCCATGGGTGCTTGCTTCCACGCGGCCTCTACTAAACTTGAAATGGTACAGAGATGGTTCATGGGGTCCTGACAGGCATGGTGTTACAGGCTTGTATTCCCAACCACTCAGGAAGCTGAGACAAGAGGATGGCAAGTTCAAGGCCTACCTTGGCAACTTAGTGAGAACCTATCTCAAAGTTTTGTTTTGTTTTTGTTGCTGTTTGTTTCTTTGCTAGGTTTTTTGTTTGTGTTTTGTTTTGTTTGTTGTTTGTTTTCGAGACAGTATTTCTCTGTGTAGCCCTGGCTGTCCTGGAACTCACTCTGTAGACCAGGCTGGCCTCGTCTTTGCTAGTTTTAATTGCAAGGTAATGATAAGAGTTATTTCACTTGCCTAATACACTCCAAGTCCTAGATTCAGCCCTAGTGTGAGGGTTTGAATGACAGCTGTTTGGGAGTTTGTGGAAAGTTTGGGAGGTGGAGCCTTACTGGAGGAAATGTGTCACTAGGGGTGGAGTTTACCTGGTTACAGACTCACCACGCTTCCTGTTTGCGTTCTCTGCTTCTTGCGTGCAGTGAGGGTTGCGAGCTCCCAGCATCCTGCTTCTGCCTCCGTGCCTGCAGCTTGCTGCTCTGCCACCCTGCCACCGTGGACTCTTACCCCTACGAAATGTAAGCCCAAATAAACCCTTTCTTTGATCTGTTGCCTCAGATCTGGTGTTTTATCACAGCAACAGAAAAGTAACCAATACACCTGGGTATCACAAAAAAAAAAAAAAAACAATCGATAAATAAACCATCAACTAAGCACAAAGGATTCAAAACCATGAGCCTGCTGGGGGGCAGTGCAGATTCAAACCAGAGCAGTTTAACTACCTTCTAAAGATATATCCATTTTTGAAGATTGTTTTGCCCCTCCCCCCTTTAGAACCTCAAAAAAATTAAGGGAAGCTTGAGTTCTCTCTGTGGTTACCTACCTTCCTCCCCAGCCCCGATTGTCTTGCCTGGCCTAGAGTCTCTTAGAGGCCTCCAAATCTTTTCCCAAGCAATCCATTTGGGCTGGGTGATGGACTCCTGTGTTTCCATTCTTAGTCTTCAGTTGTTCCTTCACCCGGGGCTCTTCTGGGACCTGAGACTGACTCTCCAGAGAGGCAGGGGTTAATTGACAGCAAGAAGAATTTAGAGTGTAGGGAAGCCAGAGTTGTGTGTTTTCCTGTCTGATGAACATTCTTCCCTCCCTGTGGCATGACCTTTTCCAGCTTCTGGCCAAGGAGTCAGTACTAATATTTATGACTTGTGTAAGTTGTGCAAAGGAAAAGTTAGTGTTGGCCCCACAAATGCCTCCAGGCCCCCACAGGTTTCACATGGTGGGCGATCACCCAAGTACAAAGCACTGTAGAAGGAGAGTCAACGTGATATTTCCCCTTCCTCTTCTTCCGATAGTACCTTCCTTCAGCTGTGGTTTGCTAATTTTTTAACATTGCTTCCTGGCTTACTTTTTCAATTTTCGAAAAGCAGTAAGCTAGAAAGGCGGGTGGGGGAGAAATTACTAAGAACCAGTCGTCAGTATGCACTTCCTGGAAATAGGGTGTTTTCTGAGTATTGTGCAGACAGCACCCAGGGTGTCAAAACCAGACACACAAAAGATGTCAGTTCCTCACCACCAAAGCTGACAGGTGGTCGCCTGGATGCTGTCTCCCTGTCATGGGTGTCTGTCTCCCTGTGATGCCTGCACACTAAGCGCTGGCTGTCCCTACTAATGAAGACCTGCTTTGTGGTGCTTCTACTTGAATTCTCTTTTCTGTACTCATTTTAAACTTTCCCTTACCAGCTGAATTCAGTGTGCTCAGAGAGTTCCGGGACCTGATCATAACCTTTGTTACTTTACTGGGCCGTACAAAGTACTCCCGTTGGTTAATGGAGCCCATTTCAGGCCATTCCAGAAACCCAAAGCAATCTCTGATGGCTTCATTATTCACTTATCAGAGAAGCAGTTCCTAGACCTTCAAGGGAAACCAGCGGTAGCTTCCAGGCTTCTGTCAGCGTCTATGTACTGAGGAGCCGGCTCTCTGCCAGACAGGGCACCAGACACAGTGGTCCATCTAGGAGGGCTTGTGTCCCATGGATAGTCTAATAGGCCAGATGACTCAGAGGCCAAAGGAAGCAGGGTGATGGAATACACAGTGAAAGGAGCAGATTTTACAGGGTGGTCACATGGTCCTTAGTAGGTGAAAGAGGGACAATCCTCAGACTCACATAGCTGAGAAATGACACACAGCATGACCCAGCCTGGAGACTCTGCACCAAGCTGCCTTCCTTCTTTGTCAGTCTGTGCCAGAATCAGGACTCCCAGGCTGCCTTGTTGGCCAGTACAGAACTTGAATCACAATCTTTGGCAGCCAAGGGAAAGAGAAAAAGCCCCTGCCTCTGCAACAGAAAGAGTCTGGGGTAAGAAACGCTCCATTCACACTGTCAATGGAACGTTGTTCTTGCCCATGACTGAAAAGAGAAAGGGGAGCTTCCCTTCTGGTTCAGGGGAAAGAAAGAGGCCCCTGTGGGCAAAAAACCTGCTCTAGTGATCAGAAAGGAAACCCCCACAGGGCTTTCTGGTTCCACAGAAAAAGGCAAATGGATCCTTCCTGTCTCTCCTCCATTTGAAGGGAGTATATAGAGTGACATTTTATTATCACAGGTTGTGTATACATGCGCGTGCGTATGCGCATGCATACACACACACACACACACACACACACACACACACACACACACACACACACGCTTCCCATAGAACCATGTGGAGGTCAGGAGTGACTTCTCTCTTTCTACCATATGGAAGGCAGGGATTGAACTCACTTTGTCCAAGCTTGGTGAGAAGTAATTGCTGTCCTAGATTAAGGTACTTTACACTTAGCCAAAAAGACCAAGAAGCAGTGATAGAGGTGTTGTAAAGGTGGCTCTCTAGAAATGGGTGGGGTGGGGTCTGAGTGGAGTCAGAAAAGGGAGTGTGTGATAAATATAATCAGAATACAGTATGCACATGTATGAGAGTCTCACAGCATTAACAAAAATGTACTTTTAAATTGGGGGGAAAAAAAGACTATATTTCCATGTGGTGAAATCTTGTTTGACAAACTGGGGAAGTCCTGATATCATTTTGTTAAGTCTGGTGCTACTGTCTTATTTAACTAATACAAACCATAACCAAATTGTTAAAATAAAGAATGAGAATCCATTAGGGAAAAAAAAAAGTGGCTCTCTAAAACACTCATTGTAATGAAATTTTTGGTTTCTTAAATAACCCAGTTATGTTATGTGATTATGTTTTTGTTTTAATCCCAGGTATGAGATATGGGGCCCGCTCCAGATTGTCACAGCCACTATGATTTGTCTCATGCTCTGGGAGAACGTGATTTTTGCCAACTGCAGATAGTTTATGTTTGGAATTCTGGGGACTCTTGAGAGGGCATAAATTCCGAGAGCCCCAAGAAGGCCCCTGGTGGCTGCTGCTGCCCCTACTGTTGGCATTCCTTCTATGCTCCGCCCAACAGTTACCTAGCAACAACCAGGTAGATCTGGCTTGCCATATGCCGGACTGTTTGGTCTCTCTGACACTCTCCGACTCTGATTCTCTCTCTCTCTCTCTCTCTCTCTCTCTCTCTCTCTCTCTCTCTCTCTCTCTCTGATCCCTTTCTCCCTCTCCCACCCCCCTCCCTCCCCTCCCTTCCTCCCTCTCCCCTCCTCTTCCTATGCCCCCAAATAAACTCTACACTATCCCAAGCACCTTCTGTAGAGTAGCCCGCATTAATCCTTGGTCATAAGGATTAATCCTTACAGCAACTTTTGCAGGTAGACTGTATTGTTATGATCACTTTACACATGAAGAACTAAGGCTACAGATGACTTAACCACCGTGCCTTGGTCCTATAGCTGCAAAGCCATGGAGCTCAGGTTAAAAGGAAGATGGTTCTTCTTTGGAGACCAGGATTTAACCAATTTAACCAGATGTTCAGTCTGGCAGGATCTAAAATCGCCTAAGGGACAAGCCTCAGGGCGTGTCTATGAGGTATTTTCTACGTTATGATAATTGGTGTGGGAATAGCCACCCAAATGTGGGCAGCGAGCCTATTCTCCGGGCTGAGATCTCAGACAGAGCAAAAAGAGACAAGTTATTCGATTCCAAGCATGTATCTCTCTCTCTCTTTTTTTTTTTTTTTTGTTTTTGTTTTTGTTTTTGTTTTTTGAGACAGGGTTTCTCTGTGTAGCCCCTGGCTGTCCTGGAACTCACTCTGTAGACCAGGCTGGCCTTGAACTCAGAAATCCACCTGCCTCTGCCTCCCAAGTACTGGGATTAAAGGTGTGCGCCACCACTGCCCGGCTATGTATCTCTCACTTTGCTTCCTAATAATGGATACAAGGTAACCAACTGCCTCCTGCTCCTGCTGTCTACCTCCTGCACTGTGATGAGCCATCTTTTCAAACCCCAGCCAAAATAAACCCTCTCTAAAGCTGCTTTCACCAGGCACTTTGTCAGGGCCACAAGAAAAATAACTCGCAGTCTACCTGATCTCTGTTGTAACCTCTTTCTTGGGAGCCCAACCCTGTTCTGTGTCAAACCGGAAAAGGATGGTGGCAAAGGTCCAAAGGTAAGTAAGTGTCCTTCTTCCCAGTTCAATCTGGGGACAGGACTTAACTGGGTGATTTGACCTGAAGCCTGCCTCTGGAAGGCTGCTGCTGCACCCTCCAGAGCCCTTGTCTGCTAGCCGGAAAACTCTTCTCTCGAAAAGTTATTCAAATCAGGGAAATCACCTGAAAAACACACACACACACACACACACACACACACACACACACACACACACACACTCAACCCTCACGGGGGAAGATGCTCTGAATATCCACTCTGATAATTGCTCCTGTTCAGATCCGTCATTGGTACTATGCTGAGAGATTAGAGTGAAACTGATATAGAAATAAGATCCTTGGAACAAGTAAGTGTACAGGAGCATTCCTACAGCCGCTCTTACTGTAAATAAATTGCACAGTAAAAGTATTACTCAGTACCCCAGCCCCGAGGCTACTAATGATCCAGAAAGTGATAGCTGTAGTGAGAAAATACAATTAGTGCAGCACCTGTACCATGAGTGACTATCACTACCTGTGTTCTTTGTGGTTTGAAATGTACCTAACTCCCCCCTCCATTTAGTGTCACCTCAAGGCCATGGCACATCAGCCACGACTGCAGTTCAGCTTTGACTTCCAGCAGCTTCTATAAGTGAAAATCCCCTCCTGCTAATCTTTGAGTTCTGCACTTGGATTGGCTAGAGTCACTGCGGTCGAGGCGGCCTGAAAGTCGATCAGAGGCCTGCATTGAGGGCTCTGTTTTACCTGGTCCATACAAGTTTTTATTTGTTCCGAGTAAATATCTGATCAAGTTCAGTTGAGTCCACTTGTCAGATGACATGCCCCACACGCTGCTAACCACAGAAACAGCATGCCCATTTGTTAATGTCTAACTAGAGGAGGGACGTGGAGTAACGGTGTCCATCTTTAACTGGCCATGGGTCTCCTGTGTGTTCTAGTCCTTCAGGAGACAAGACAGCAATGATGGACTTTAGGGTTAGTTTCAGTTCCAACCTTTAATGTCTCGCTTAGGATCTTGAGCATTTTGTTGGACTTTTCTGTGCCTCAGTTTCCTTACCTGAAAAAGAAAGGCCGGGCAGTGGTGGCACATGCCTTTAATCCCAGCACTTGGGAGGCAGAAGCAGGTGGATTTCTGAGTTCGAGGCCAGCCTGGTCTATAGAGTAAGTTCCAGGACAGTCAGGGCTACACAGAGAAACCCTGTCTTGAAAAACCAAAAAAAAAAAAAAAGAAAGAAAGAAAGAAAGAAAGAAAGAAAGAAAGAAAGAAAGAAAGAAAGAAAGAAAGAAAGAAAGAAAAATGAAAGGGGAAATCTTACCAACCTTATGAAGGTGCTATGACAATTCAACGAATTCACCAATGATTTAGGATAAGGAGGAAATCAGTCCACCATCCCCACTCTTGACATGGTAAGGACTCTGTTCTGGGTTCCTGTACCTGCACTCGACCAAAGCTGGGGAAACTTTTAAGTAGCAACCTGCGTACCTCTGAAGTAGTATCATATCTTGTTCTATTCTGCCCTTTTAAAAATTGAAGTAGTCTGTCTTGAAAAACCAAAAAAAAAAAAAAATTGAAGTAGTCCCTCATTTTGTGGTTTTTAATGAAGATAGACAAAAAGTCCAAGAGGTTCCTCTTCAGGAATGTTAACTATGCTGTCTGGGCCCACCCCTCCTGCTTGGATGGCCTGTAAATAATCACTGTTCACCTTTGTGCCCTTCCTAACCTGCAGATTGCTCCAGAGGATCCCAGGTGGCTGGGAGACTCGCCCTTGGGTGGCTAAATGATCCTCCGACCTTGGCTCTGCCTCACATGACTGGATCTCTGTAGTTCTCGTTAAACTTCTGCTGGCTTTCCTTGGTGCAGCTGAGGCCTAGAGACCTTTCTTTCTTACTTTCTTTCTTTTTCTTTTTTTCTTTTTTCTTTTTTTGGTTTTTTGAGACAGGGTTTTTCCTGTACAGCCCTGGCTGTCCTGGAACTCACTCTGTAGACCAGGCTGGCCTTGAACTCAGAAATCCACCTGCCTCTGCCTCCCAAGTGCTGGGACCAAAGGTGTGCGCCACCACTGCCCGGCTGAGACCTCTCTTTCTAGGGCAGCAATCTCTCCTAGGGTTTCTTTGAATGGCTGTACTCTGACACCTGTGGCCATATGGAATAATGAAGAGCCCAAACACTGTTATTGAAATGGTACTTAGGCTGACAAAGGCTAGGACAACTGTTCTTCAGAACTTTCAGGTTCGATCTTATTATAGGTCTTTGATCTTCTGTCTTAATTTTTCTGAGCCCCTCTTACAGACCAGTAAATGTGCTCACTCACCACTTCTATAACTACCTCCCTACCGGTATCTTCTCTCTCTTACCCACTCCTCTCCTGTATTCTTCAAATCTGACTTCTGGCAAACTCTAAGCTACATCAAAAGCATTTAGAGCAGCAGTCCTCAACCTGAGAGTCACAACTCCCAAAAGGGCCACACATCAGATGTCCTGCATATCAGATATTTACATTACATCTATAGCAATAGCAAAATTACAGTTGTGAAGTAGCAATGAAATAATTTTATTGTTGGGATTCACCACAACAGGAGGAACTGTATTAAAGGATTTCAGCATTAGAACGGTTGTGAACCACTGCTTTAGCGGTAAAAATTAGACCAGTGCATGGTGGTACATACCTTTAGTCACAGCTCTTGGGAGGTAGAATCACATAGATCTCTATGAGTTGTAGGCCAGACTGGTCTACATAGCAAGTTCAGATATAGTGAGATGCTGTGTCAGGACTAATTTTGGTTGTCAACTTGACACATCTAGGAAGAAGAAACCTTAATTGAGGAATTGCATGGAGAAAGGGAACTGAATAGAGGTTTGGCCAGTGAACATGTCTGTGGTACATTCTCTTGATTACTGCTAGTTATCAAATGGCCTAGTCCACTGTGGGTGGTGCCATCCCTGGGTAGGTGGTCCTGTATAAGAAAGTTAGCTGAGTTACCCAGAGGAAAGGAGCCATAAGTAGTATTCCTTCATGGCTTCTGCTTCAGTCTCTGCTTCCAGGTTCCTGCCTGAGCTCCTGCCTTGGCTTCCCCTTATAGACTATAACTTGCAACTGCAAGCCAAATAAGCCCTTTCCTTCCACAGGTTGCTTTTGATGATTGTATTAATTATGGCAACAGAAAGCAGACTAGCATACCCTGTGTCAGAAAGAATTGTTTTAAGAAGACGACAGAGCAAGGTGCAATGTTCTGCCTGTGTCCTTTAACTGCCAAGTATTATCTATGTTTTGTGTATCTATGCTATAGGATGAGCAGATCCTGTTTGTTGACATTCCTGATTCTGTTCTTTGTGTCACTCAGCAGTCCAGAACAACTTCCAGAATTTTCCAGCCTTGTGTTTGTCTCAGTGACCACTGATACAGTTTGTCTTCCGAGATACAACTGATCTACTCTTAATGGAACACAGCTACATTACGCAGATCCTCGAGCCTCCAAAGTGAAAAGCATGCTGCAGCTTGTATAGTGTTAGTGTGTGTGTGTGTGAGAGAGAGAGAGAGAGAGAGAGAGAGAGAGAGAGAGAGAGAGAGAGTTAGTTTCCAGGCAAGGGAATAGCAAGTCCAAGAGAACAACCGGGTCAGAATTGAGGTTACTTTTTGTCCTGTAGTTCTTTTATTCTTAATTCTTTTTGATTACTCTTAAGGAAGGAGTGTGTGCATGCTGCCCTGTTGAGGAGGATGACACCTTTGTGAGGTCTACCCTTAATTAACACCCTTACTTGGGTGTCACATCAAGGCTTTCTAGGCAACAGCTTGTACCCACTGAGCCATCTATCTCTCTTCTAGTTCTTAGTCTGTGGGTTTTGTTTGTTTGTTTGTTTGTTTGTTTGTTTTTAAGACAGTATCTCATGTATCCCAGGCTAACTTCAAACTTATTTCTTCCTTTATTTCTTTTGTCTGTCTGTTTGTTTTTGAGACAGGGTTTCTCTGTGTAGGATTTCTCTATGTTGTCCTGGCTGTCCTGAAACTCACTATATTGACCAGGCTGGCCTTGATTCCAGAGATCTGCCTGCCTCTGGTTCCCAAGGGCTGGGCTTAAAGGCTTGTGTCACAACAGCCAGGCAACCTCAAACTTTCTGTGTGGCACAGGATGATCATGAATTTCTAGTCCTCCTAGTCTACCTCCAGAGTGTTAGGATTCCAGGTAAACCCGCCATAGATGATTTATATGGTGCTAGGGATGGAATTTGGAGCTTCATGCGTGCTGGACAATCACTTGTAGCAACTGAGCCCCAGCCTCAGGTTCTTAAGCTTGATTTAAAACAGTATAAATTAAAGGGATCTTCAACATTTTCTAATGTGGATTTCAGAAAGCAGTAGTTTGGTTTCCCTCTTTCCACACTGACCCCTGCCACTGTCCCTCCCACGTTAGTACAGGAAGGGCCCATTTAAACATGGAAGTAGGATTCTGTCACGTTACTCCCCAGCCCGGAAAACCCCATGTCCAACCTGTGTTCAGTATCCATGCCCTCTTCCTACATAACATTCATGAGAGGCTGGAGAGATGGCTCAGCGGTTAAGAACCCTTGCTACACCAGAAAGTCCCAGATGTCAGGGAAGCAAGAGCCTCCCAGGACCCCACAGGGATGTCATTAGCTGAAATACCCCACAAAGGGGAGGAAGAATCTGTTGAGACCATATCCAGAGGTTAGGCAAGGCCCCTGGTTGAGGGATGGGGCCACCCACCCATCTCCAAAATTTTAACCCAGAATTGCTCCTGTCTAAAGGAAATACAGGGACAGAGAGTAGAGCAGAGACTGAAGGAAAGGCTACCCAGAGACTACCCCACCTGGGGATCCATCCCATATGCCAACACCAAACCCAGACACTGTTGCAGATGCCAAGAAGTGCTTGCTGACAGGAGCCTGATACAGCTGTTGCCTGAGAGGCTCTGCCAGATCCTGACCAATACAGATGCGGATGTACACAACCAACCATCAGACTGAGCACAGGGACCCCAATGGAGGAGTTAGACGAAGGACTGAAGGAACTGAAGAAGCCTTATCTGGCATCAATGGGAGGGGAGGCACTTGATCCTGCAAGAATAAGTAGACTCCTGAACATGGGGTCCACATTTGCAGACTTATTCTTGCAGGAGTCTTCTTAGAAGGGATCATCTAAGAAATTATTTTTTGTTTTTTAATTTTACACCTCTCTCCAACTCACCCCAGTGCCCCATCCCATCTGTGTCTCAGCTTCATGTTGTCTTTTAGTTTTGTTTGTTACTAATAACCTTCGAGTCCAACCAGTGCTGCCCATATGCAGGTGGTATGTGGCCATCTGTGGAAGAATGAGCAACCTACCCCAAGTGATCACACACTTTTTTTTTTTTTTTTTTTGGTTTTTTTCGAGACAGGGTTTCTCTGTGTAGCTCTGGCTGTCCTGGAACTCACTCTGTAGACCAGGCTGGTCTCGAACTCAGAAATCCACCTGCCTCTGCCTTCCGAGTGCTGGGATTAAAGGCGTGCGTCACCACTGCCCGGCTGTGATCACACTCTTAAAGAGTGACTCCCTTCCCAAGCAGCCCTCTGTGAAGGGTCAACTGTCCCATCCTTTCCGGGGGGGGGGGGACTCCCAGGGGACTTTCCGACCAGGGTCTGAGGAGGGAATTGCCAGTTAAAGAAAAGAAGACAGGAGACAAGAGATACCTTGGGAGCAAGACGGTAATCCGATCAAGCTCCAAAGAACTTTATTTCTGAGCCAAATATAAAGCAAAAGAAGCAGGAAGTTACAGGGGCGGGGAAGTTCTAGAAGGTCAACGTTCCTGCCAGATGTCAAGTATTGTTGCAAAAAACGTGGTAACAGAATATCACAAGATCTCCCTAAATCCACAGGCGGGGACAAACAGAATGTCTCTAAAACCACAGGCTGGTCACCTGATTTCTGAGGAGCTTGAGGAAACTGAAACTCAGGCCTACTAGTCAGGCCAAAGCCTGTTGGTTCCCGACATCTCCTCCCTTTTTATTTATTTGTTGAGCCAAGTAGAAAGGAGCCCGTTTAGAAACAGGGGGGCCTTAATCAGAGGTGGGGAGTAGGGACCCGATCTTCATCATAACACGGTATCTTTTTTATGAGGAGAGGATTACGGCTCACCTATTGGGTGCTGCCTTCTCGATACGAACCTCTATGCAAACGATTTGCTCCTCAGGGGACTCAGAAGCAGAACATAGTGTCCTCCCCTTGCGGTGCCTAGTCTTGCACCCCTGCTGATGCCCACGCTGCTCGCGAGCAGGCGTGCATAAATCTGAGTTTTATGCAACTGCTAAAGGAGTATAATCGGCTTCAAGCACTGTAATTCCACGATCAAGTAGATCGAGGCGGTGATAGTGAATTTGTAAAGGTCGGGATGTCACAGGAGTCAATCTGCTGTTCTAAATGCCAATCTAAATCCTCTGAATACTCAGAACATTAGTAACATTTTTTGCTAAATGATTAACAAAAGTAGCTGTCTTAACTTCTTGTGTCGAAACAATTGTAGAAGCAGAGGTGCTAGCCGTTAATGTAATTAAAGCTGCTATATCAGTAATAATCAACCCACCACCCTCTTGTGTTTTAGAATCTGACTCACTTCTTCCAGTACTTGTAAGCCTTTTTCAGAATACCAAGGTCCTGTAAAACTCACAAGCAATAAAACAAAGGCTAGTTGATAGATCACCATAACAGACATGCCAGATTTCACTCTAACACAGTTAAAAAGTGTACAATCAATACAACTTACATTAAGTACTGTAGAAACAAAATTTTAACATGACCAACTAATAAGAAATTAGGAGCCTTAACACATGTACTAACACTTGTTCAAAACACAGATCCTGTTCCAACTTTATCTCTTGCTAACAAAACATCATAGAGGACTGTAGTTAACTTCCAAATGTGTCTTTGAGAATGTCCATAACCAGCCTTCCCAATGAAGACTGTCATTTCCAATATTGATTTGATTTCTATACCAGTCCATGATTGAGGCAGAATAACTGGTCTCATTATAAGGAAAGGGAAAAGTCATTATAACCTCTCTTTTTGACTAGTTTTTTGAAGCAATTTCCACAATCTCCATGTTCTCTATCCCACAAGGTCTAAAATCTTGAGGCAAGGCAGCTTGTCCAATCTGGGATATATAGGCAAGCAAAGGTAGGTCAAGAACAGATAGATGTCCAATACAGCTTTCCTGTCACCATAGTCAGGGCACTCAGCAAGTTCACGGTCAGCATCATTCTTTGTCCCAGCATCGGCATGTTTCACAAATCACTCTGGCAGCCAGCATGCTCCTTTAGCATCTTGTAGAAAAAACACAAATATACCCTCTTCCCCATGTTAAATACCTGATCTGGATCACACCATGTGTCTGTAAGTGGATCCTTCCATTTCACCTAGGCATAATGTGCCTAGTTGTAGAGTGCCATAGACACTCAGCAGAGAGTTCCTTGGCATCCAAATTTTAAAATTTTAAAATAAAAAGCATGATTTAAATAATTCTGTGGTGTACAGGGATAAAATTCCCCCTTTTTTTATTTTATGAAGATATTATTTTTAAGTTCTACAATACCTTGTCTTAAGAATTATAAGGAATCCAAATAATATGGAAATATTAAATTGTTGACAAAAAGTCTCAAATGCATGACTGTAATAGTAAATTCCATTATCTTATAGAAAAACAATGTAGGCCATGACTAATTTTTAGTTGATTCTCCTGTTAAAGCAGTTGAAACTAGAAAGCCTGAAAAGGTGTCAATAGTCACATGTACATGTTTTAATTTTCTAAAATATGAATAACATCCATTTTGGATAATTGGTTCGGTATAAGTCCTCGAGGATTAACACCATTGTGTGGTACAGGTAGAAACTGAGGACATTCAGGACAAGTCTTTTATAATTTGACATGTACATTTTCTAAAAATGCCAAATTATTGTCTCAAGCTATTACTATTTTGATGATGTAAAGAATGAGATTGTTTGGCCAATTGTTCCTGTGTGAGGCCTATAACCTTCTTGGTATACAAATTTGCTGTGGCATTGCCCTCACTAAGGGGTCCGGGCAATCCAGTGTAGCTCTTAAATGCCCTACAATATAAGGAACTGTACATTCTAAATTGAACTGTATTTGTATAAATAATTGCAAAATTTGAGAATTAGCAGTATCTAAAAAAGGAACAGTTTCAAGTAATTGTAAACCATGAGCTATATATTGGCTATCAGTATACAAATTAAAAGCTTGCTTTTTTAGCATTTCAAGAACAGCTACAGCGAGTAGTTCAATTACTTGTGCTGAAGCAGGGGGAAACTCAAGAAAATGAACATGTGATCCAATCACATATGCGGTCTTCCCTTTAGATGAGCCATCTGTGAATACAGCAAATACATTTCCTATGGGCTGCATGCATAAATTTACAGAAAATACAAAAGCATGCATAGAGGCAAATTGCAACAACTTATCTCTTGGATAATGGTCATCAATTTTCCCTGAAATGTTTGCGCATACGATAGGCCAAATATCAGCATTTTGTAATAACCAATTAATTGCTGTTTGGAATAAGGAATAAATATTTCATCAGGTTCTATCCCAAAATGTTTTTATGATTCTATCCTACAATTTCTATATTAACATAGCAACTGCTTCATAATAGGGTGTTCAAACTTTACTTGGAGATGAGGAAAGGTGAATCCATATTAATGGTCCCTTTTGCCAAAGAACTGCTGTGGGCACATGAGTTGTAGCAATAATGCAGTCAACAATTGATCTATATTTTATATAATATATCTGTTGTTGAACAATAGCTTCTTCTACTATCTGCAAAACTATTTGTCTCTCATCAGTTAACTGTCCGGAGGAATTAGAATTTGCCTACCCCTTGTTATCAAACAGAGGCTTAAGTCCTCCTGTGGTGAGCTTAAGATGAGGTCTTAGCCAATTAATTAATATCTCCTAACAACTTTTTAAAACCTTTTAAAAGTAATGTAGGGCTATTAGCCATTCTTTGAGGCAAAACTTTCCAATGCTATCGCTTCATGAGTTCTTCAAAATTACAAACTCACTAAAAGCGAACTCTTTGTAATCATCAAGATGTAAAGGGACAGTATAAAAACATTCTTCCAAATCCATAATAATTCTGTATGTATTTCCTGGAATGGCAGCTAGAGTCGGCAAGCCAGGTTCTAATGCCTTCATGAGTTCCATAGCCTCATTAACCTTTCATAAATCTTAATTTTGAACTTCGTTTTGGATTAATGGAATAACCAATCCCTTGGAGATGAGTGAGTACATCAGCTCCAATGTCTATTAATCCTTCAAAACTTTCTTCAGTTATCAATTTAGGGTTAGGTCTCTTATTAGCAACAGACTGAACTCAGCACAAATCAGAGGAACCAGAGTCATCCAAACCAAGTTGAGCAAGTCTCTTGTTAATGTTATAGGGAAAGCAGCCATAATTATTTATAACACCTGGATAAGCGGCCTGCTGTGCGTGCCTTGGGATCTGAGGCTGACCCCTCCTCCCCTAGGAAAGATCAAGCCCAAAAGGAATGCTATACATGCTTCAGAGGCTGCTGAGTTTTGCACCAATTCAAATGCAAATGCTTCTTAATTGGGTCTATTTACTCATACCTGCACCAAGGTTTTACTCTTCCTGCACCAAGGTCAGACCCCTGGGGCATGACTTGATAATCCATACCTGCCTCTGTTCCTGGAACAATCGTTTTGGTTTTTTTGTTTGTTTGTTTTTTGTTTTGAAATGACCCAGACCTCCACATTTAAAACACCCTTCATCCCCTCATTTCTGTTGGAAGCATTGTTTACACAGTGTTTCCTTGTAATGCATTAAGCCATAGTCAGACCCTGATCGTATGAGGGTCTGATTTCTGTACGAAGATGAACATATCCAGCTAAGTCTGTCTTTGCTCTGTATGGCCTAATAGGGGCACGACAGGCTGCATTAGCATTCTCATAAGCCAATTGTGTAACAAAAGGAACTCCTGCTAAAGGAGCTCCAAAAATTCTACTAGCTGCTTTTCCCGAGGCTGTGATTGAACTGCAAGCTGCAGTCAATGGAACACTGGCAGTTTAACTATAATTTTTAAGTTTCTCTTGTAACATTAGAGCATTACCATAACTTTGGAAACAATAAAAATCAATATCAAGAGTATTACCTTTACATTAGAAAATTTGGCTGTCAGTTTTTAGATCTGAATGCATGACAGTATAACTTTCTTTTTTTCTTTTTTTTGTTTTTTGCTTTTTGTTTTTTGGTTTTTTTTGTTTTTGTTTTTTTTGAGACAGGGTTTCTCTGTGTAGCCCTGGCTTCCTGTGAAAGACCTCCGAGCTGGGGAGACCCTCGCTCAAGTCTCGGGATGGCATGATCCCCCAAGAACACATGAAAGACCATTCTTGCTGCAATCACATGAGGTTTATTCGGGGGGGGGGGGACCAGTGCACTGGGGTGGAGCTCATAACCCACGCAGGGGCAGAGGAGTCCGACCCCGAGCAGCTGAAGTCAGGGGTAGTTAAAGGAAAAAAACCACAAAGCAAGGGTGGGGAACAGAAAGAATTTGTGTTATGGGGAAGTACAGAATGTTCTAAGTTAGTCACAAGGCAGTTGCACAAACATTTTTATGGTTAGCTAGTTCCTGAAACATTGTGCCTCTGGCCCTGGGGCCAGGCCAAGGTCACCCGTTTCTTAGGGAAAAGAATGCAGCTAGGTGGGGTTTGGCAATTTCAGTCCTATTTCTGTTTCTGGCTCCAAGTGTGCTAGGGGTCTAACTTTCCTCATAAGGGGGTCAGGTCTTTCACCTGGAACTCACTCTGTAGACCAGGCTGGCCTTGAACTCAGAAATCTGCCTGCCTCTGCCTCCCAAGTGCTGGGATTAGACAGTATAACTTTCAATACCTCAAAGAGATATATCCTAAATCTTAGTCTGATTTCTAGAATAGGAATTAAATAAGATATCACCCGATTTAAACATATCCTTAAAGACCTGTTTCCCTGGGTTGGCTCATGTCACATTTTTTGTTGTCTAGAATGACTCAAACCCTAAGTTACCAGTTTTAAGCCCACTTTTTGTTACCAAAGTTACATATTTTTAATCATACCCAATAATTTATAAGCCAATACACAATAACCGAGACATGTAGAATATTTTTATACTTTTAAAACCAATCAGAAGCAAAAATGAAGTAACCACACATTTACTTATTTAGATCAGACAAAATTTAACTTTTTGTAATTTCAAGAGAGGAGCACCTTGTTACCCACTGAAACCAACAATCACAGAAATTTTTCTAGGAGAAACAGCCATCAGCTCCCTTACCATAAAAGCTGAAAAGCTGCGGCCCCTTGGCTATTAGTCTGTGTAGACCAAGCCTGAACAGTCAGTTTTCTATGTTACAGTTATAGGTTCTTTTATTCCTTGTGAAGGCTTTTCCAATTCCTGTCCAGGGTGAAAACCCCGTCTAACATTTGTTTGGTTACAACATTATTTGGAGCTGTGCGGTGTGGCGCACGCCTTTAATCCCAGCACTGGGGAGGCAGAGGCAGGTGGATTTCTGAGTTCGAGGCCAGCGCAGTCTACAGAGTGAGTTCCAGGACAGCCAGGGCTACACAGAGAAACCCTGTCTCGAAAAACGAAAAACCAAAAAAAAAAAAAACCCAAACAAACAACATTATTTGGACTACATAAAATAAGATTTAACTGGTTATACCTTGAAGAATAAAGCTGGCGCGACCAAGAAGAAGGCCAAAGGTGCCATGAGGCAAAGGGCAAAAAACTCTAGTATTTAATATTTGGGTACCCATTTTAGGGGTTGATATTGAATTGGTGGAGGAACAGAGGTCCAGCCCTGAACTACCTGCTGTTGCATGTAGAGGGAGGCAACACTTGAGCACTTGCCGCTGGGGGGACAAACCTGACAACCCCAGGGGTTTGTCTGTTCTGTGGGGCCAGGGACCGGCCCCTCTGGGAGTTTCCCGGCATCGAGGCCAGGGGCTTGCCCTGAGAGTCTGTCTTGGAACGACAATCTGTGGTCCAATGTCGGCCCTTGTTGCAGCGAGCGCAAAGGAGTGGAGGACGAGGTGGGAGATACCAGCCAAGAGGGGCACGGGGTGGCTGAGACCCAGACATCGTAATAGGGCAGTCTCTGGCAAAGTGTCCTAGCTGTCTACAATTATAGCAGACTCTACTAGGTGACTGTGAAGAATAGGTTCCCTTAGGGGGTAGGCACTTCCACGCCTTGGTGGCAGCAACCTGGATTTGAGTCAGTAAGCCCGGTGGAAAACATGCCTGTTTATCATTGGTGTCAAAAGGACTGCATCCCAGTAACTTATCTCTGGCCCAGGATTATGAATGTCTGTTTTTCAAATTGCATAGGGTGGTCTCTCGGCAACTTTTTATGAATTTTGTTTTCCACAGAACAAAATCGCCTCCAGATAAGGTGGCACGGATAAGTTGAAACCAGTCATTAGGAGTGAGCCACCGATCTCCCAGATTGTCTACCAGAGAGAGTGAAAGGTGCCACTGGGCCATAAAGAGACAGGACAGTTTTTAGTTCCTTAACATGTTTCAAATTTAAGCGTTGATACTGTCAGCCCCGGGAGTGGCATCATCCTCCTCGTTCCCCTCTTCTCCACCACCCCCCTCCTCATCCTCCTTTGAATAGGGGAGAGGGCAGTTTGGATCTTAAGATCAAGAGATTCAAGTTCTTTGAGTAGATTTAAATGTTCTCGGTGTTGCCTTTTTTTAAGACAGGGTTTCTCGGTATAGCCCTGGCTGTTCTAGAACTCACTCTGTAGACCAGGCTGGCCTTGAACTCAGAAATCCACCTGCCTCTGCCTCCCGAGTGCTGGGATTAAAGGCGTGCGCCACCACTGCCCGGCATCGGTGTTGCCTTAAGAAGTCTTTTTTTTTTTTGATGCTGAATGGTTGAGTTTTTATCTCTTAAAGCCTGATTTTTGTGGGAGAGAGCAGTCGTGGCCGAATCAAGATTACTGAGGACAATATAGAAACATAGGGGAACTTTAAGATCCTCATATTCACTTAATATTTGTTCCATAATTTTGTACCCTTTTTTAAAATATAGATTCTGCACAAATTTTTCTTTTCTAACTTTATACTACTCTACACAGTTCTCACACAATAAAACATCTCTTTGTTGAGTTTATGTCACTTCCAATCAGTTTTCCCATAAACTCACCGTGAGTTTGTGTTACTAATTCATGGCTTTCGTACAAACTACCCCTTTTACCCGAGTATCCCTTGCCTTTTAAGGAGAATTTTCTGTGAACCTACTTTCCTATTTTTTTTTTTCCTTTCTACAGAAAAACATCTGCCTCTTTCATGCGTTACTCACCTCCTCTAGAAATCTGTCTCGTCGGTCAGGTCACTCCTCGAGCATCTTCAACCTTGATCCTCAATAGGATCACCTGGACCAGGCTTTCCCATGATGTGATGGCCGGCAGCTGTAAGATCCTATTCCTCAGCCCCACATCTGGGCGCCAACCTCGAAGAGTCAACTGTCCCGTCCTTCCCGGGGGGGGGGGGGCCCTCCCGGGGACTTTTGACCAGGGTCTGAGGAGGGAACTGCCAGTTAAAGGAGAGAAGACAGGAGACAAGAGATACCTTGGGAGCAAGACGGTAATCCGATCAAGCTCCAAAGAACTTTATTTCTAAGCCAAATATAAAGCAAAAGAAGCGGGAAGTTACAGGGGCGGGGAAGTTCTAGAAGGTCAACGTTCCTGCCAGATGTCAAGTATTGTTGCAAAAACATGGTAACAGGATATCACAAGATCTCCCTAAATCCGCAGCTGGGGACAAACGGAATGTCTCTAAAACTGCAGGCTGGGTCACCTGATTTCTGAGGAGCCTGAGGCACTGGGTCCGGGAAACTGAAACTCAGGCTTACTAGTCAGGCAAAAGCCTGTTGGTTCCCGACAGTCCTCAGATGTCAGCAGTGCCTCCCATAGGGGTGAGGTCTTGGGGACGGTCCCTCCAAGTTCATTCTGGATTTTTTTTCATGCCTTTTTTTTTTTTTTAAAGGAAAAAACCATCCTGACAGCAGTTCCTCCTCCCTCCTCCCCTCCCCTCCCCTCCCAGTCCCTCCTCCTCCCTCTCTTCTGCCCTACCCCCATCCATCCCTCCTGTTCCAGACATGGCATATCTAGTTGCAGTAGAATAGGCCCCTCCCCTCAAGTATTAAGGTTGGACGAGGCAACTCAGTATGAGGAAAAGGGCCCCAAAAGCAGGCAAAAGAGTCAGAGATAGCCCCTGCTCCCACCATAAGGAGTCCCACAAGAAGACCAGCACACACAAATGTAACACATACAGATGCAGTGCCTCTTTTTTTTTTTTTTTTTTTTAAATAGGAATAAAACAACAGGGAGCAGGAAGTTGTATAGTAATTCTTTTATAAAATAGTAATGTGGCATTTTAAAAACGACTTATTATTTTTATTTCTATGTATATGTGTGTGCCTATACGTGTATATACCATGTGTGGGTAGATATTCAGGAAGACCAGAAAGCATCAGATCCCTCTAGAACTGGAGTTACAGACAGTTGGGAGCCACCTGATGTGGATGCTAGGAACTGAACCAGGTCTGAGTGCTCTTAGTCAGAACCATCTCTTCAACTCCTAGTTTTGCTTTGTTTAATGAAAGGACAGTTGTGTAGAGGGAGGACTCTGATGAAACGTCAGGTTTCTCTTTATTGGATGACAAGTATAGAAAACAGAAATAAATACAAAATTTAAGCGCTTGATGATGTTCCACCTGTTCCTGAGAATTTACGTTCAGATAACTGTCAATGAAGGAGAAAGATATTTGCACCAGCTCCTATAAACAAACTCACAACCCTAATGAAATCCATTGGGTCACTAAATAAATAGACATAGAAAAAAGCGGAAAGGGGTTAATTGGGAATGAATCAGATTAATAGGTGAGGGAGGGGCAGAAGAGAGAGCAAGGAGCTAGGTGATTGAATAGCTTATACTAACTACCTTTCAATGACTGAAAGCATACTTTTGCATCCAGAGGTAAGGTCATGTGATTGGGAGCCAAAAAGCCACAGTGAGATGCCAAGGACCAGCCTCAGCATGGAGAGGGGTTCTAAGAGAGGGGCTGTCTGGGAGTGGCTAAAACAAACAACTCAAAGTCAAATTGTGGGTCCAAGCTGGTGGCCTAGGTTCTGCTGAGATGGCTTTCCAGACTACTGGATTTCTGTCTCTGTCTCTGCATGTGGTGTATGTGTGTGTGTGTGTGTGTGTGTGTGTGTGTGTGTGTGTGTGTGTGATCTGCTCTGGCCTAGAAAGCTTTTTCTTGCTATTCTAAAAACTCTATGGTTGTTAGCATTCTGTCTAAACTCCACCCCACAGTTACCTGGTAACAGCCAGGTGTGCTCCTCCCCACAGTTGCCTGGCAACAGCCAGGTGGGCCTGGCCCACTATAAAAGGGGCTGCTTGCCCCGCCTCTCTCTCTTATCTCTTATTTCTAGCTTCTCTCTTACTTCTCTTACCTCTCCCCATTCCTTTCCCCCCCTCTCTCCACGTGGTCATGGCCGGCCTCCACTCCTCTACTTCTCTACTCTCTCTCTCTCTCTCCCTCTCTCTGCCTTTCTCTTCCTCTACTACCCTCTTAACTCCCCTCCCCATGCCCTAAATAAACTCTATTTCTATACTATACCTTCCCGTGTGTCTGGTCCCTCAGGGGGAAGGGATGCCTGGGCTTGGGCCTACTGAGCACACTCTCCCCCACACCTACCTCCCCATTACACCCATATAACATATATATCTATATATATTTTTTATAAACACACCAATGGTTCCGACAGCTCTCTCTCTGCTAGTAATTCTGTTTTATTTATTTATTTATTTATTTATTTATTTATTTATTTATTTATCTTCTGTCTGCTAGTAATTCTAAAAGCTATCAGGATAGCTAAAGTCAGAAAAGCTGCTAAAAAAAAAAATTCATTGGTTTTTCAGAATAAGTCAGAAATATGTTAAGAAAAAATTTTGAAGAGCTGTTTTTACTCTCTAGAGATCTCCAGACATCTCAGCTCTTGCCAAAGAAAGTTCTAAAGAAGAATTGTTATCGCTTGGGAGGCAGAGGCAGGTGGGTTTCTGAGTTTGGACCAGCCTGGTCTACAGAGTGAGTTCCAGGACAGCCAGGGCTACACAGAAAAACCCTGTCTCGAAAAACCAAAAAAAAAAAAAAAAAAAAGAAAAGAATTGCTATCGCTTTCTGCTAGTTCATCTCAGGCAGTCCAAAAAGCCCAGTTTTTTATTTCCATAATCAATTCAGTTATTTATTGAAGGTTTCCTTTGATTATCCTATGAATCAGCATCCTGTGATCCCAGCCCTTTGATTCTTAGGAAAGAGCAACATACCTTTTCTTTAACATTGCAAAATAATTCAGAGATCTGCCTCTGTTACACAAAGATGCTAAGCTACCTGGGTGGGACCCCATCCTGAAATTACTGCCACACCTGGGCTTAACCTTGCTGTGTCCCAGGCTGACCTTGAACTCAGACATCTGCCTGCCTTTGTCTCTTTCTGACAAGCTGGCTCATTAATGCAGCTGCCTTTGTGCCTTTAGATTCATATTGCTTCCTTATATTTTTGCATAGCTGAGAAATTATATATTTTCAAACTCATGTATTGAGGGCTCTTTCCCATAGCCTTAAGGGCTGTCTAAAGGTCCCGGTGTTTACCATTTTGTGGAGTCATAGCCACACCCTCTCTGTTTCTAATTCTCTTGGAGTCATTAACGTTAACCAGGAGGCCATTCTTCAGAGGAATGTGAAATATGAATGTTGTCATACAAGCCAGCTTTACACTCACAGTAGCCCATAATACTCCTGGAGGCTCACACCAGGGGCCCTGTCCCATGACTGTCCCCACCAGGACCTGGCTGGGCTTGGCAGTGAGACTTGCTACCTAGGCTGTTCAGCAGGAGCAGGGGTCACACTAAGCCAGTGAAACTCATTATCAATCAGTAACCACTGCTGAACTCAGCTGGGGTGGAGCTGCAGCTTTGCATCTTGCTGATCCAGTTGGGACCAGAAGGCATCATGATTGTGTGAAGCAGAGTCCGGAGCTTGGGGACAGTTAAAATTGTGTCCATAATGCTCCGAAAGGGAGAGTCGACCTCTTGCATACATGCAAAATAACATTACAAATGAGACATACTTTGGGTCTTTAAGGAAAATGTGCTCAGTTTTTCACCACTGTTTTGGGTAAAATAAACGGAGCCTCTGGCATCCTAGGCTGAGCTATATAGCCTTTGCCTAGGAAAACATGCCTTTTGGTGTTTGTGTTGTAGGGAGTTTAATGAATGTTTATTGTTTTCTTTAACACCTTTTGCGAGGTTGTTTTTCACAGTCTTGACTCTGATGTGATTCAGTAAGCGTGCACAATGACATTTACTGCTCAAAAATGAAAAATACCTTGTGTCTAACCTTTTAAGAAATGCCTGTAGCATTTCTTTAAAAAAAGAAAAAAGAAATGCCTGTAATTTCCTAGACCCGATGAGAGACCACACCAGAAGAAAGGCTTTTTCTGCCTAAAGAGAATCATGAGCAGCATCATTTTGCTGACAAAGAAGGGGATAACTGCCGGGCAGTGGTGGCGCACGCCTTTTATCCCAGCACTCGGGAGGCAGAGGCAGGTGGATTTCTGAGTTTGAGGCCAGCCTGGTCTACAGAGTGAGTTCCAGGACAGCCAGGGCTACACAGAGAAACCCTGTCTCAACAAACCAAAAAAAA